>JANFCV010000127.1:0-600000 GCA_024500475.1 Phthorimaea operculella | reverse complement strand
ACATTATGAATTACCGACATTAACTAACAACAAAAAATTTTTAGAATCAGTAAAAGCTTGTAAAAACTGTGCACTTTAGTTATATGTAAGCCGAAAATTATAAAAGTGGCCACTTTTAGCAATTTCGGCTTACATAACTCATAGGTACCAATTTTTATACATTTTATTAGATTTATTTATTCTTTGTGGTTAGTTATTGTCGGCAATTTATAGATTGGGCTCCAGATGACCAGCGTGTTCAGCCAGGGATTTTTTTCCTATTTGGGGGCGCCACTAGTCTGACGTTTAGCCTTAAGCATCGTCGATTAATAATAATAAATCTCTTTACCGTTTTTAATGACTTCATTAAATAGATAATGATACCTATTTACCGACCATTTGCTAAGCTCTAGATCAAATAAATAGAATGTTTACCTACCCAATATACCTACCTTAGTGGTACAAGTACTATAAATATGTAGTTAGGTGGTTTATAATTGGATTAATAGAATCATTTACAAGGCGACCTTGCTTCGCGCTGCATTTAGTATAAACAACTGTAATTAGTCACATCAGATACTAGACATACATAACAAAAAATCATACCTACTTACATGGATATTGATACAATAGTTAGGTACTATCAACAGTACATCAACCTACCCATTAGGGAACAACTTTCTCTGGATGCTCTTAGTAACGGTAATAATAACCAGTACCTTTATATCTCTATGCTGATTAGACCTAGTAACTAATAGTAGGTATCAGGCGTAACTTTGCGGAAGTCCATCTTGATGAAAATGATAGAAATATATTTAGCTTCTTCCGTACCTATGACGGTAGGTTATGCTGCTGAGTGAACCACGCGTACAACCGCAACCTAATGCAAATGTACTAGCGATACAACACACCAACATCACAACCACCGTCTTACACTCTACACGTGTTTCACTCCTCCACGGAGCATCCTCAGGAGATCTTCGACAGTCAAGTTCCGAGCACCGACTGAGACCTAGGACATGGTGAATATTTTAAAAGATCTCTACATGAATTTGGCGCTGCATACACTCAACGTTATTTTTGCGCTGTGCTATCGCAACGTTTTAGGAAAAATAACGTCGGAACTGACGATAGGTATGTGTGCAAAGCGCCTAAAGTACCTATCTCTATAGATAAAGCAGTTATTCATCATTGAACGTGCTTGAAAACACGTATGGAAGACGTTTTAACGTTTATACGTCACATTGGAATGTTTGGCATGTTTTTGCCCTGCTGTTCCGGCTTAACTTGCCGTGTGGTTCCATTCATTCCATATATCTTTCCCGTGGGTGTCGTAAGAAGCGACTAAGGGATTTGAGAGTTGATGGGTATTGCAATTTTAGGCGAAGAGCTGATAATCTGTCACTATCTTCTGAATGACTATCAAACTTTTGTCAGTCGTGGTGTAAATGACGCTCTACCTACCCCGCACATAGGGTGACATAGGCATGATATAAATGTTTAAATTTAAATACATAAGTACTTAACTTACCAAATAATCTTTCCTTGTTCATTTAGGCAGGTAAGGTTACAAAAGATCTTCTCTAAAGTCCGGATGGCACATGACCATGTCCAAACCAAAAACTGTCCGCTTTCGTTTTCTCTCGAGTTCCATTTGTAAAAGGAACAAAGCAAAACGTGTTCAGTTCACGAAAGAACAAAAAGATGGAGTAGTTGCGCAAGTGACGCTTTCAGGTGTTGAGTTACCACTTCAGTTTGAAATGGACTTGTTATTGTTATGGGGCAAAAAAATATCCACTTTTGAGGCGCATAGCTGCCTCGCTATACCTACGTAACTACCAAAATATTTTAATCCCACAATACAGGGTGTAAATTTAAATGCGTGCCATAACTAAAGGTTAGGTGAAATACGATATAGGATGCCGTAAAAAAAACCTGTATATTTTTTTTGCACTTAACCGAAATTTTATTCAAATGCATAAGTATATCACAGCCAATATTCGTTCAAATTCAAGTTAGGTGAGGAATTCCACTTTAAATGGCAAAACTTTAATAACTATTTACCTACTTATGTACTTTTTGTTTGATTATTCATAAACCCAATCATACTATTTAATAAACTACTGAGCTCTCTAACTAAAATCCAATCAAGTTTGTAATATTTTCTTGCTGCATTGCGATCTTGTTGATCAATACTTCCTGCAAGTGTAGTAGATAGATATAAGTGTAGATAGATGGATGTTTAGGTATGTAGGCATATAACATCGGATCTCGATTACGTGTCATTCATTAGTTAGATCATACTTATGCCACTGAATATCTATTTAAAATTACGTAATAAGCTTATTACGATTTACTCAAAAATAAACTACAAAGATACCTACCTATACAATAGTAGATAATAACTTCGTGATAAACATGGGCTGCGTAAAATTCATGCACGGAGTTTTGATTTGTGCAGGTCATTGCAGAAAATCTTTGACGTCACATTTGTTCACAAACGTTTAATCACAAAAGTAGATTATTTTCAATATCAAACACTTATTTTAGCTAAGTTAACCTTTTCAATTGCAGTCTACAATTAATTCTTTAATTCATTAGACTTCCCAAGATTAACATTCCTTCGTAAACTAAATGAGTAACCTTTACATTATTTGCGTAATTCACCATCTGCATAACAATGACCTGCGGTTCCCTGCCTTGAAAGATACTACAAGTAACACTTCAGATCTTTAAAGATACTAGAAGTCGCACCTTAACCTAGCTATTTAAGAGATCAACACATAGAGTACTCGTACGGTCGGTTATACCACATAAGGTATAGGACTGAATTATTTTTCTTCCCAGCATTTTTTTAGTAAGAAGAGGCTTCTTATAAGAGAATAAGTTTTTTTTTTTAATTTTTATTACATTTTCACTGGGATAAAAATAATCCAGTTCTTTTGGCGTAGCCCTGGTACCTTAAGTGTATAACCGACTGTAGGTACATAAGCCGACAAGCATGCATGAAACATAATTCTTTTTCTTCTTGGCGAGTTGAAAATTCTTTTGACCAGTATGTGGCCACATGAAAAGATTTATTAGTGTGGATGAAGTGTGTGAAGTACATATAAATGCTTAATTTATGTACTTACCTATGTACATAAAGTTATTAGGTATGTTACGTATAGAGTACCTACGTTTACGGTACGGTTATATGGCCAAACGACCGATATGATGAGTTAAAGCGAGCGGGTGGTAGCGACTGAATGAAGCAAACGGGAGACCGTACCTTGTAGCGTATCCTGGGTAGCCTTAGGCCTTATGGCTATATTTGGCCAAAAAGCTGCATTTTTGTCTAAAAGCAAACCGCTTGGTACAGTTATAGTAGGGACCAAAATAAGCAATTTCAGTCGCAGCAGTCGAAGTTTGCTCCATTGGGAACAGAGATGGCGCCACTTTTACATAAAAAGCTTTAAAAAATTCTACAAGTCCAACGGGTTAACCGATTTTAATGTTTAGTATGTCAAATGAAAGCTAATTACATGAAGCAATATAAAAAAATATAAGAGTTACGAAAAATTATTACAAATGTGCACAAATTCGATTTTTTCATATATATTTTTAACTTTTTTTAAGTTTTTGCTGAAAAATAATGATAAATCATATGGAAAGGGTATGTTTTTATGATATAAAGAATTTGACTTTGCGTTTTACAAAAAAATTGTAAGTCAATATCTTTATTACTTTCCGCAATATATAAGTTTGAAGATGGCGGCGGACTTAAGATTAATGAGTGGCACTTGTAAGATATTTTTCTGAAACCTAACGTGTGGGGTATCAAATTAAAGAGCTCCACGCGATGGTTTCAAAAATATACCGCTTTACACTTTTTTGGCCACATATTATAAAAAAAAAAACATGAGGTAAAGAGATGGCACCACTCATATTTAATTTTTTAAAAAGTTTTAAAAGTAAAAATTTAACCACACAACCACAGATTTTAACATTATTATTTAATTAATAACACAATTCATATGAAAAATCGGTCAAGAGCGAGTCGGACTCGCGCGTACGTTATCAATACAAACGTACATACAAAACACGTTTATTGTATGGAAGCCCTAAATAGTAGAGAACGGTATTTCATGAAAGTTTCATTTCATTATGGTATTTCGTGAGATTGCCATTGATATAATTGTTTTTGATGGAGGCGGCAGCACGGGCCTACAATGCATCGCATTTAGTGTCAACGCTTTACGCTGCTCCTCATAGTCGCGGAGTCACCTCTTTACAAGACCGCGCCATTCTGCCCGTTTTGCTGCCAAAAACTCAAATTGAGAGGGCTCGATGTTGCATCTTTTCATGTGTCCCATCTGAACATCTTTAAATCTAAGGAGTTGACCGCCATGCTTTCGCTTGCCCTCCTCTAGCTCAGAATAGAAGATGCACTTCGCCACTCGCTTATCTGCCATCCGGGATAAGTGACCGCATCACTGAAGCTATCGACGCATTAAGTAGGCTTCAATGCCACCAATATTGGCTCGTCTTAGAACTTCGGTGTTGCAAACTCGGTCGGACCATCTAATCTTCATGATGGTGCGAAGGCATTTAAGTTGGAAGATCCAACGTGCGTATGTGGTGACGATACACACACCAGGTTTCGGAAGAGTACAGAGGGTTTGGCAGCACAATCGCCATATATACGGATATTTTCGTGGCTAGTTTAAAGTCGTGCGAGCAGAAAACCTTGGAATGTAGCTTTCCAAATGCTGCAGCTGCAGCACTGATTGTGTAATTCATCTCAGCATCAAGGTCACACTTAGCTGTTATAGTGTTCCCCAGATATCGAAACTTGTCAACCTGTTTCAACATATCTTTACCAAGCTTAATTGTCAGTGTCCCACGATCTGGTGTATTTACGTCTTTTAACACTGATTTCTAGGCGGAATATGCAGCATGCATGGTGAAAAACGGTCGTCAGTTGTTGCAGGCCTTTTGGGGATTCTGCAAAGAAGCACAGGTCATCGGCATACATAGCTTCGGTAATAAGTGCATGCGAGACTTTGATACGCGCCTTAAATCTAGCCAAATTGAAAACATGCGGACTCCTTCGGAGACAGTGTAACGTGAACAGTTTGGGTGCTAAAACGCACCCTTGTTTCACTCCACAGGTGACGGGGAAGAAACCAGACTGATCATCGTTAGACGCAGCACTGAAAATGCTTGTCATGCAGGAGTCTCAGGAGGTGCACAAACTTCTCCGTGTACCCTAGTTTTCCTAGGACCATCCAGAGAGCTTCACGAGGTAGACTGCCGAACGCTTTCTCTAGGTCAACAAAGCAGAGTTACAACTGACGACCTTGTTCTCAGCTTTTTCCTGCAGTAGACGAACCGAGAAAATAGCTTCACAAGTGACTGTGTCAGATTGAAAGCCAAACTGGGTTTCGAGCAGAATCTTTCCTGATAAGTCCTTCAAGCGGTTTAATAGGACTCTTGCAAAGGCCTTTCCGGGGACCGATAATAACATACCGCGGTATGAGTTATAGTAAGAACGTTCGCCTTTGTTCTTGTAGAGGGCACTAATGAGAGACACTTTAAAATCATCCGGGACTCGCTCCTCCTTCCATATTCGAACAAAAAGTTTCCATACCAACAAGTGCAGCTCTGCACCGCCATATTTAAGTATTTCATCTGGTAAAAGATCAATGCCAACCACTCGCTTATTATGCTGGCGGTCTGGTCTTCATCACGCGACAGGGGCTCGTCCAGCTCGGTGGCTAGGGGGAGTCGAGGTAAAGATGTTGCTCTGCTTGTCGAGTTTTGTCATGTAATCTCATAAATTTTGCTATCTTTAAGCAGCTGTATACCGTTCTGTGAAAATAAAGTTAAATTTACTGCTTATTTCAACTATCTAACTATTAAGTTAGATAGTTATTTTTTTATATGATAGAAGGCATTATACTATTTCTACTACAACGATAAAATCTAAATACAGAATAGAATTAAAATTAAGAGCGGGCTCCCATACAATAAATGTGTTTTGTATGTACGTTTGTATTGATAACGTACGCGCGAGTCCGACTCGCTCTTGGCCGACTTTTCATATCAATTGTGTTATTAATTAAATAATAATGTTAAAATCTGTGGTTGTGTGGTTAAATTCCTACATTTATTTATTTTTTTAAATTAAATAAGAGTGGTGCCATCTCTTTTCCTCATTAATTTTTTAATATGTGGACAAAAAAGTGTAAAGCAGTATATTTTTGAAACCGTCGTGCGGAGCTCTTTAATTTGATACCCCACACGTTAGGTTTCAGAAAAATATCTTACAAGTGCCACTCATTAATCTTACGTCCGCCGCCATCTTTAAACTTATATATTTCGGAAAGTAATAAAGATATTGACTTACAATTTTTTTTTATAAAACGCGTAGTCAAATCTTTTATATTTTTATATCATAAAAACATACCCTTTTCATATGATTTATCATTATTTTTCAGCAAAAACCTAAAAAAAGTTAAAAAGATATATAAAAAAATCGAATTTGTGCACATTTGTAATAATTTTCCGTAACTTTTATATTTTTTTTATATTGCTTCATGTAATTAGCTTTCATTTGACATACTAAACATCAAAATCGGTTAACCCGTTGGACTTGTAGAATTTTTTAAAGCTTTTTATGTTAAAGTGGCGCCATCTCTGTTCCCAATGGAGCAAACTTCGACTGCTGCAACTGAAATTGCTTATTTTGGTCCCTACTATAACTGTACCAAGCGGTTTGCTTTTAGACAAAAATGCAGCTATTTTTTCATAATGTCTAGTACTAGGGGTAGATCTTCGCCTAGCAGCAGTGAACTTATTTGTATGTAGAGTACCAGAATGTGTTGGTCCCTGAAAAGGGTAAGTTGAAGTGTTGCTGATAGTACACTTTGCACAATTAAAGCACAATCGCATGGTTTGTGCGACTCGTATGGCTTGGGAAGGTAATGAGGCTATAAAGAAAGCGGTTCATTTTTACCCACGACGGAACGGAGACGGTATATGCGTTTGGGGTGAGAGAATGTGTGTTTGTGTGTTTGTGCGTTTGTGCGTTTGTGTGTTTGTGCAAACCTTTGTTACCAAATATCTCCCAAACCACTGGTCCGATTTTAATGCGGTTTTCAGTAATAGATTTGGATTTGTTTGATGCATGTTCTTAGGTAGGTATTACGTGAAAAACTCACCAGGGGGCGCTGCAATAAACATTTGTTTGTGCTAATCAATGTTCCCAATTATCTCCAAAACCACTAGTCCAATTTTGATGCGGTTTTCAGTAATGTGTATTATTTTGATTGGTGAATGTTCTTAGATAGGTTTTCTGCTTTTAAATCACCAGGGGGCGCTGCAGTAAGCATTTGTTTGTGCAAATCAGAAGAAACCGTAAATAAATCTCCTTAACCAAAACTTTTTGGTAATATCATGGTCTAATAAAATCTATGGAAGTAATTAATGACATTGATTGAGTTGACGTTTTGCAAAATCAAAATATTTAGGTTTGTTTTGACTAAATTAAATTGATTTTTGATTCAATAATATTAATATATTGTATCATAACATCATGAATAATAATCAAATTGAGATATTTTGTGCAAAGTGGTCATTATAAAGTTTAAATCCGCAAGCTTGCCAATGCAAAACATGTCATACTAAATAATCACATGCAGGTAATTTGTTATTATTATATTTCATTACTGATTACTGATCAGACAAAACAAACTATTACTTCTTTCTTACACAATGTGTACCTAAAGCTAACAGATATCTCAGCTCCCTGGTTCACCCACGAAACCGAGTCACTGAAGGTTTTTTTTTTTTGCATGGCTTCATTATTTGATAGAAGATTACGTAGTAAAAATATTGACCAAACTATAACATACTTACTTGATGATTGTATGTATATTGCAGTGCAGCTGTCTTCGGGAGACCTGGTTAAGCGGAGTGTTTTGATCTTCATACGATTTTTTAAGGCCCTGCAGACCCTGGTTTTTGGGCATAAACTTGAGTGTAAATTAAAATAAGCCCATCGTTATCTGTATGACATATCATAAATTACTGAAAGTGCTGTTAATATTCTTCATTTAGGCTAAACTCTTATATTAATCATATAAAATATAAACCATTTTATAGCTAATCTGTTTTCATTTATCTTATCTAAGATCTTAAACAGTTTTTGACTGTTCGATTATGAAGAACCAACATATTAGGGTTTGAGGAAAGCTTCGTGTCCTTCTCATAGAAAGACAATAGAAGCGCAGGTACAGATTTCTACAAGACGACTAGAATTTAAGGACCAACATCAGGGGGTTGAGAAGTGTTTTCCTCCACATAGAGAGACAATAGAATGTACAGATTTTTACAGAGCGACTAGTATGAATGAACAACCAACAGCAGGAGGTTGAAGGGGACTTGCCCCTTGGCAAATGTTTTTGAGTTTCGACTCTCGTGCCCTGCAATTTATGGACAGTGACTGCTTAATGTAGAATGAGTGGAATCATTACATTTTCTATTTTACCAAAACTCTTATTCCATTGAAAAGATGTGGCGCAGCGCATCGACAGCCTATGTGGCGCAGTGGTTAGTATGACGGCCTACCACGCAGAAGGTTCCGGGTTCAATTTCCGGTGGGGTCACTCACAAAGTTGATATTTATCACTTTGTGAATGTATTCCCAGTCTGGTTAGGACATTGCAGGCTGAACCACCTGATTGTCTGAAAAGTAAGATGGTTCCGTGCTTCGGATGGGCACGTTAAGCCGTCGGTCCCGGTTGCTGTCTATGATGGCGGTCGTTACACAACCATGTCAGAGGCCTGCTACTTGTAGTAGGCGGTTGAAAAACTCTGACACCAGGGTTCATTGGGTCGTTGAACGACTCGGTGTCCCACACGAAGAGAGAGAGGTTGAAAAGATGCAGTCGCTGGTGTAATGTCTACCCATTTTCATCTTTTCGACTTCTGCCATTAAACCGGTCATCAAATTGCACTAGGACTTTTTTTGGACAGCTCTCCGTCTTCCAACTGGTCTCTTCTTAAACCTTCCCACTCAACCACTAAATCCTAAACCACTTTTTTGCTGCCATTGACTAATCCTTTATTATTATATAAGGTCATATTAAATTCTATGCAAATATTTTCAGGATATGTTCTACTAGTGAAACTGAACAACTGTTCTTAGTAAAAAAAAATGAGATATGAAAAACTAATTTTGGACTTGCCATCCAAAAATAGCCAAAACATACAGTTTGTATGGAACAAATGTTTTTTTTTTTCATATTTTGAAAAAAAATATTAAAAAACGTTTGTTCAGTTCCACGACTAGAACACATCTTGCAGATATTTGCATTGATTTTAATAGGAATACAGAGCTTAAATTATTTTAGCTAGGTACGTACGCGCACATATTTTATCGGTAGATATTTTCTACTCACAACTCTTCATCGAAATGAGAAAAAAAAACTAGATTTTCCGTGACGACCTTTTTCAACATGTTTGTATGAGAAGTCATTTTTTTCATATTTTCAATATTTTGATGAAAAAGTGTTCACCTTTGTGAGTAAAATACGCCTTTAAAATTTTTATACTTAATTAACCAAAACTTAACCAAATATAGATTTTATATCATTTTAAACCTATTCTCTTTAAAAAGAGTAAAATAAAAACAAAATTAAAAATTTTGAAAGTACCCACGACAGTATAATAATGTTGAAAAAGGATAAAATAATTTTGAAACCCCCGACCTTAATAATCTATGTGATAAATAAGAGACAATTCACATTATGTAAAAGCTTTTATACAAGTGAGTTGATTTAATTGCTCACTGAGTCAGACATAATATGAACAACAAAGTATTCGCTTTTTTAGCACTTTCTTACGTATGTATTTGGTTCTCAAAGATGTAGGTGTAGCAATCGCATAGGTAATTAACTCCTTAAATTAATAAATAACACTAGAAAATACGTCGGGGGCTGCTCTATCAATATTTAAAACTTCAATTCAGCCCCCAACGTATTGGGAATTGTCTCTTATTTATCACATAGATTATTAAGGTCGGGGGTTTCAAAATTATTTTATCCTTTTTCAACATTATTATACTGTCGTGGGTACTTTCAAAATTTTTAATTTTGTTTTTATGCATTATGTCATTTCAAACAAAAATAGCAGAAATCAGGCCACTGCTAAGTACTGTTTAGGTAAGTTCCTATATGATTCAGTCACGAAATATTGCCATCGTATTTCATAAAAGCAGAAACTGTGATCTTAAGTCAACATTTGTAACAAAATGAAATTAAGTATGCGAGGATGCTACTTTGGTATGGTCTCTATACATATGGCCCCGGAGCCTTGAAAGCTATACTAACTATTTGATGGGGAGCGAGGGACCACCCGGATTTTTTTGGGTGGTTGTTCAAACAACCAGCCCAATCATGCAATCCTTGCAAAATGCTCCCATAAAAAGGAGGCACAAGTCCACTAGTGGACTGTTGTGACTGTTATAGTGGAAGTAGTAAAGCGAACAACACAAACAACGTCCGTTGTTTCGTCATTCATTCTATTATGCACCCTACCTTCAAACGAATACGGTTTTTGTGAAACAGCATCGCACAAAGCTGCGTCGACTAATGTGGCAAACAGTTTGAAATAATCCGTATTCAAATGAAAACGAGGTGAAAATTTAACAAAACATGCACTTTCTCGCCTTACATTACAAGAACTACCTACCTGTTAGGTATCACAAAATATTTAGATAGTGTCACAGACGTAGAGTTTGAAGGTTCTCCTAAGTGTATAATAAAGTAGTGGTTTTAGATTTTCACCGCGTTTCTCGTGGCCACACCCGTACAGAAGCTATTCATGTTTACAAATGGGTAACCCGCTTCCCAGCATTGTGAACTACGGATGACATAGTGTATAATATTTAACGTGCGGTGTTGGGTGAAAACCTTACTAAGTAAATGTTGTAACTTATGTAGAAAGATTACTTTGAAACTTGGGTAGAAAGATTCCTTTCTCCCTCTTCGTGTAGGACACCGAGTCATTCAACGACCCGATGAACCCTGGTGTCAAAGTTTTTCAACCGCCTACTGCAAGGAGCAGGCCCCTGACATGGTTGTGTAACTACCGCCATCATAGACAGCAACCGGGACCGACGGCTTAACGTGCCCATCCGAAGCACGGAACCATCTTGCTTGTCGGACAATCAGGTGGTTCAGCCTGCAATGTCCTAACTAGACTGGGAGCAAATTCACAAAGTGATAAATATCAACTTGGTGAGTGACCCCACCAGGAATCGGACCCGGAACCTTCTGCGTGGCAGGCAGTCATACTAACCACTGCGCCACATCGGCTGTCGTTCCTTTAAAAATATTCTTCTCTACTAGTGACTGGGGACCGGAAAGAAAGGCGATTTCATCACTTGATGTCCATGCTGCGCATTTTTAGCGCATTCGTAGCGCATGCGCCTGTCAGATGCAAGAAAATTTCCAATTCCTCATACGAGTACTGAAAACAGACGTCGCCGTTTGTTTGAAAAATTTTCGTTTCTTCACAACGTCTCTTGAACACCAACGTACGGTTGGTTATACATTAAGGTAGGTACCAGGAGGGGTACACCAAAAGGACTGGATTATATTTGTTCCAAGCAATATTTTTATCTTGAAATGAATATTTTATTAGTAGAAGAGGCTTCTTTTATGAGAATATGTTTTTAATTTTTATAATATTTTCACTGGGATAAAAATAATCCAGTTCTCTTGGCGTAGCCCTGGTACCTTAAGTGCTATAACCGACTACTTAGGTACGTCTCGGGTTTGGGACTACCCAACAATTTTCCTGTCTCCTGACCCTAATGAGTATGGATGGATGGGTCAGTGTCCCATTCTGAAGAGAGAATGAGTATGAAATGGTCACTCGTGAGTCGTGACGTAGCCTACTACATTTAGCCTATAGTTCTACATCTACTTAATTAAGACTGTTTTTGTAATTTTCCATTATTAAAAGCCCGTTTGCTGTTTCTATTTTCACCGGGTCATCAGCTTACCTAGGGAACCGAAGAGGGCTCTACGTTAAGCTCTAATGATCTTGATACTATGATATTATTACTGACGGGGTTCCGCTATTCAATACGCCCGCATGGATCCTGTGTTACCGTGGGAATTTTATTACTACAAATAAGACGTCTCTCTCTTCGTGTGGGATACCGAGTCGTTCAACGACCCGATGAACCCTGGTGTCAGAGTTTTTTTCGACCGCCTACTGCAAGTAGCAGGCAAAATAAGACGTGATTTGTGTATGTATGTAAGACGTTTTAAGATCACCATAGTGCTAGTGTCCTCCGTACAAATAACTTTACCTAATCTATATTTTGCAACCTTAATTTTAGTCATAATATCATAGGTAGGTAGGTAATACATACAATTTTGTATGCAAAGATTTTCGAACAACATGCGTTTCGTTCAATCTTTTCAAGAAGTTTGAACATGGCATCAAACTTATTTTGCGCATGTTGTCATATTTATCATATCATATCTATAAATAATCGGTAAACTAAAAATAATAATAAAAATATGTCAATTCCTTCGATGATGCTCTAATTTTTCTCAAGTATATATCAAAGTCACTATTTACATAATATTTCAAAATAATGGTCAAAGCTTATGGCATTTAGGTATATACAAGGAGTTCGTAACATTCCTCCCGGCCAAAAAACGCAAAATATAACACAATTCAAATAAACACAACAAAAAAGTAAACATAAAATTAGCACTGCCTCCTAGACTATAGTCACTGCCTCTTAGACTATAATTATAATTTTGTCACTGTCTCTTGGACTATAATTTTTACACATTGAAATTAAAATTATTCTGTACACAATAAAATTAGTTTGGTAAATGGTCGCCTTAGTATGCCACCCGTCGTGCGCACGTCAGCCACCCTACAGATGCCGTCTGGCCCAGGGAAAACTTTAATCACCACACCTCTAAGCCAAACATTTCTAGGTAGAGATGGATCCGCCACTGAACCAAAGACCCCTCGCTCAAAAGACAATCCTGCACTCGAGACGGTCGAGGAACCAACGTGGGCAAGTATTCGCGCAGCCAACGTTTCCAAATTGCATCTGCCAACCGCTGCGGATCGTAGCGCCTAGTCGAGTAGCCATGAATGTCGCTTGTAGCCCTAAACAAGGCACGATAATCAGTTCCATAACAGCAAGATACATTAAAATGACATGACCTAAGATCTCGCAGAAACTCGTTCCAGGCATGGTTCCTTCCAGGTTCGTGTAAAACTATCGCCTATTAATTCGTCCCATTTGACACCACTTCGCCACAGTTGCTGTAACAAAATTTGCGACTTTTGATCCTCTTTGTTGATTTTTACACGCATAAACATCTCTTTGATATCTCCCGTGACTGCTACTGCCCTCTCTCGAAAACGAAACAAAACACCAACTAACGAATTCAGGAGGTCGGGGCCTGCTAGCAACTCTGTATTCAAAGAAATACCTTTTGTCTCTGCTCTCGCATCGTGAACTTGACGAAGTTTACCCGGTTTATTCGGATTTCGTACTCCAAAGTGCGGCAAGTACCAAAGTCGTAGGCCGGTCAAAGTTTCATGGACTTCTTCCGCGTAATCTTTTTCTAATAAGTTGTCCACCTGCTTCGAGTAGTCGGCGGCGAAGGCAGGATCGGCGTCCATCATCTTCTCTATAATATTTAAACGCTGTATAGCACTCTTTTTATTGTCGGGCAGCGTGACGTCATCAGATCGCCATAGAAGTCCTGTTTCCCATTTATTGCCAATTTTTCTAGATTTCGTGTCGAGAATATTCAATGCGCGTTGTTCGTCTGGTGAAAGCTTATTATGGTCGTGATGTTTCACCCCAAGGCTGTCGACACGAAAATAATCTTTGACTAGATCATGCAATTCAATGTCCGCTTCAGAGTGATGAATATGGTTACTGAATTCTTTATTTACCTTGCAGCAGGATGAGACAAAACCGTGAAGTACCCAGCCTAGGTTAGTCCGCGAGGCAACAGGCTCGTTTGGTCGTCCTTCTCGATTCTCTCTTATCAAAATCAACTGCAGATAATCCTGGCCAATAAGAATTTCAGGACAACCGTCATATTCCTCTATTGGGACGTCCTGCAAATGTAAACAACTATCGATTAGTTTTTTATCGACCTTTTGAGTAGGCAAACGAAGAGAGTCTACAGTACGTATTTTCGGTAGGTGGAAGGAACCCGTGGACGTATGCAGAGTGACAGAAACGGAATGGCTATCGTTCTCTCTCTTTGCTTCACCAACAGCACCCTGCAAGTTGAGGTTAACACGAGGACCCTCCGCGCCTATTTTATTAGCTAAGTGGGAGTCTATCAAACTTATAGTGGAGCCCCCGTCAATCATTAGGCATGTGCGGATGCTACCGGTAGGACCCTCAACAGTGACAGGTAAGACTCCTACATACCTTCGCCCCGTCTGCTCCGGTTTAGTCCATAAGTTTGCAGTAGTCTCAGTCATTTTGTCGTCTTTGTCGTGAGACTGCTTGCTTTTGGTCCAATTCACCCAGTCTTCACGGTGGAGCAGTGTGTGATGCCCGCGAGCGCACTTACTGCATTGCCGCTTCGATCTGCAGCGCTCTCTTCGATGTTTCGAACTAAAACATTTAAAACAAAGTTTTTTCTTGCATATCCACTCCCACTTTTCATTAGTAGACAAGCAGTTAAATAAGGAGCAGCCTTCCAGATCGTGATTCTTCTCGCAGTACGGACAGTGCGGTCGTGGCGCGTCGGATTCCCCTTGGCGCTTCTGAAAGGAAACAGCATTGACAGAAGCCTCATTGGTCGTAGTGGGCGCACCAACACTGGAATCATCATCGGCCATCGCGAGTACGGGATGACGGCTAAAGCCTGAGGAAAAGGTCTTAGATTTTAGTTGCGGTTCCATTACCCCAGCCCTACATACTAGTTCGGCCTCGCGCATCAAATAATCGGATAATGCGGCTAACTTGGGACGGCGGGCGGCATTAAGGGTAACGCTATAATCAATCCACCTAAAAACTAAATTTTCAGTTAATTTGCTAACTATTTCACTCACTAATTCCGGACTATATAAATAATCAGTACAGTTCGTCGCTGTAATTGCAGCTAAACAGTTTGACACCTTAGTTGCGAGCGTTACTAACTCCGTTCTTGATCCAGTGAGCTTTGGTATTTTCTTTATCTCGCCGATAATCTTGTGCAAGATAAGATCTGGTCTACCGAAGCGCATTTCCAGAGTTTTCATGATCTCGTCCGCCGAGGACACGGTGATGATGCGGGCGGCTACGACTTCCCACGCCTCTCCGCGTAGGCATCTTTGTAGACGAGCCACGTTCTCCTCTTCCGTGTACTGGCCTATCTTCGTCGTAGAATCGAATGCGTGTTTGAAGCGCAGCCATTCGAGTGGATCACCGGAAAAGGTAGGCAGGTCTCTTGCCGACATGCGGCCCAGTAGTTTCTCGTGTTGAATCGGCTGTGTCTGCGGTGGTCGATTGGCTATCGCAACTGCGTTGGTGATCGCACGCGTAAGATTCGCTATTTCGACGCTATGGCCGTGTGCGGCAGTATTTGGGTTAGCGCTGTGGTACTCACTAGCCGTGGTAGTCGCTTTCACAGGCTGTGGGTTGCGCGTCTGTGTCTCACTAGCATTACACGAATGTTCATGCGCCGAATTAGTCTTGAGCCACTGCACGACACGTGAATGCGAAGATCGACTCGACACTCTATCGCCTTCGTCAGCTTCGATTTGCACCCTTTGCTCCTCTAGTCTAGCTTATATTTTGGCGCGCTATGCTGCTAGGCGACGCTCTTCTATCTGGCGTTGCTGTTCCAACTGTTTTTGTTCCATTTGTAAGCGCTTCTCCTCTAACTCGGCTAGTTCTCGTGCAGCTTGAGCTTCTGCCAGCCGGCGCATGGTCGCGGCGCTGGAGCGCGTGCTCGATGATCGCGAGCACGGCGCTCTCGGTTGGTCAGAGACAGCTTGTTGGTCGACAGAATCAATAAGTGGTTCACTTACTTGGGCCTGGTCATTGTTCGTGCCCTTATTTAATCTTGCGCTACGGCGCAATGTTTTTTCCTAATCCATTACGGCAAATTAAAGGACCACAAAATATAAATAATCGGTAAACTAAAAATAATAATAAAAATATGTCAATTCCTTCGATGATGCTCTAATTTTTCTCAAGTATATATCAAAGTCACTATTTACATAATATGGCATTTAGGTATATATGTTACGGGCAATTTGATAAGTCCGGGCACTATTAATAGTGACCGGTCAGTATTAATAATGCCCGATCTAATTGGGCAATGTGATTAAAACAGCATGATTAATTACTTTTCCCGGTCAGTATGAATAATTACCACCCTACCTTGGGCAAAGTAATAAAAATAAAGAACGTTATGTAATTTTTTATTTAATGAAGTTAAACTTACATAAATTCAAGGAAAAGTTATCAAAAAACAAAGTCTTAAACATAGAAGTTGAATAATAAACAGTTGAAAATGTAATAACATTAGTAGCTACCTACTTTTTATTGAAAAACTAGCTTTCCGCCCGCAGTTTCACTAGCGGTATTTAGCTGTTTGGTCCAATAAAACGTTTGAATTACATTGCATTTCGAAACGCAACTCAAATAATCGTTCTGAATTTAGTTCAACTACTCGACAACAGATGGCGCCACTACTTGACTAAATTTTTAAGGTGAGGGATTGGAAAAGCCCTTATTTTAAAAATACGCCATTTAATTTAAAACGGGAATTTTCTTGTTCGAGGAGGAATAAAGGGCTATTGCACAAATAAACAGTTAAAACTGTAATAATATCAGAAGTTGCCTACTTTTTTTATAAAAATATTTCTTAGGAACAACAGTTTAAAAATTGGTAAATGAAATTAAACTTACATAATTTTCATTAAAGTTATCAATTAATTTGAACATGTGAGTTAAAAAACAAATAGTAATTAATGTAATAATATCAGTAGCACTACTTTTGATAAAAATATTAGGTACTTCAATAGTTTAAAAATTAGTAGACTAAGAATTTATTACATGGACCACGGGCACTCGGGCACTATTAATACTGACCGGTTCAAGTGATTAATTAATCACTTTGCCCTACGTTTTTGGGCACTATTAATAATGACCGGTCAGTATTAATAGTGCCCGATTAATCACGATGCCCGTAACATATACAAGGAGTTCGTAACAATATCTATCATATAACAATATAGTTACAAAATTAATACTTATACTTATAATACTTACGTATTCAGATGGCTATATTTTTCAACCCTCGAGTCCCTTAGTCGTCTTTTACGATACCGGGAAAGAAATGGACTGATGCTTCTTTCTTGTTTCTAAACCAGTATCACATGGCGATTCTAAGCCGGCATCACACGGCCAACAAACTATAACTTTGGTGTAATAAAAAGCATCTTAATGTGCTGTTCTGCTACCTATTTGAGTATTTACCAAAACTAACAGAAAAGCGATGTCTTCCTTGCAATCATAACTGTAAGGTAATGGTAGGGTAAGTGCACAATTGGAGGTCAGTTGCGTATACGGTACTGTTCCATATCACCAATATTATCTACTATGCACATAACTCCCCGTACAGTTATCCGTTACATTTGATGTCTTCTTTACTTACACCTATAAGCTTTAAGTTGGTATTTCGGTTAATTTCTAGTATTTTTTGCTGAAACGATGAGTCCCGTCCCGTAGTAACAAAACCCAAAGGTTGTTTTGCCTTAGTTTCGGGTCATTCCGTTAGCCTGTAGCAGCATAGGTATGGAAGTGTCCATACCTACAAGTAACTAGTTACAGCAAGCTTTTAATGAATAAGTAACTAACATAAGGATATACTAAACCTATGCTGCTACGGGTACCTGCGAGTGGCTTTTCGTAAACGAAGAAACTCTTAAGAGTTGTGGCAAGACACTTGTGAGTGAGAGCGATGCCTAGTTACTAGGCATCTAGACATCACGCTTATTTTGAGGATTTTTACAATAATGAGTAGAGTCTGGCCCAATAAAAAATTATTTAACCTTAACCTTAACAGCCACAACAGTCCACTGCTGAACATTGTCGGGGGGTACTGCCATACTCACCACGCTTGGCAGGCGGATTGGCGAGCGCAGTGCAAGATGTTTATTTCACAGGGAACGCTGCTGCCCATTGCCTGGAAAGTTAACCCTTAGTCGCTTCTTACGACACCCACAGGTAGAATTAGGATTATGCTATTCTAAGCCGGCACAACACGGCAACTTCCTTAAATAGTAGAAGGCCTATCAAAAAAGTAAGGGCTCGAATTTTGTCTCAAGGCATTTTTATTCTCAATTAACACAGACTCATGCTGTTGCGGTTAGTCATAGAAGCATTGCGTAAGTTTGTACACTAGTTCTGAATCAGCATTGAAAGCATATCTATCTAACCACTGATAAAATTACTTCAATGACTCTAATAAAAGGAAGGTTATATTCAAGTTGAAAGTAACAAAGTAAGATCTAAACTTGTGGCGGATCGTACTACCATCAGATCAACTCATACTTATTTTCTGAGAAGTTGTGCAGTAAACCAGTTTAGTTTGACCCCTTAATGATAACTCAAGGTGTCGGTGATCGTACAACAGTTAAAACATTGTTCACCATTAAGATCGTGACTACTTTTGGTTAAGTGCTAATTTTGGGCATACGCGAGTCGAGTATGACTATGAAAGAACCGTTATATGACTTTGAAACAATATTATGTACCTAGAGATTGTACAGTCTAGGTGGAATGTAAATCGAAGGAAACATACTGGGTTGGATCATGTATAAAATGGAGAAAATATAGATAAAGGAGTGTAACGCCGTGCTGTCACCCCTAGTCCACTAAGGGTGTTTCATAAAATGTTTCATATAGTATTCTCAAAGAGAGTTGACGGCAGACAGGTGGCCGGTCATAGGTACATTAAACATAGCCAAATCCTTTTGCTATATGATTTTGTGTTCTAATAAAACATGTTTCGCCGGCCTCAACTGATTTGGGATGAGGGCAGGAAGATGACAATAAACCTAGTCAAGTTACGTATAGATATAGTGGAGAAGATTTTATTCGTTTGGAGTGGAATAAGTATTTTTACGTACCTATGGGTATTGATTTCTATAAAATAGCAGATAAAAATAAGCAAGTGACTGCTTAGCACGTTTGCAAATAAGTTCATGCGAAAGTGGCAAGGTCAACAAGGTGTGACATGTACTTACGAACTGCCGAGACTTGTTAGAAGAAATTGGCAAACATTATGCTCATGAAGTTCACTGAGAATAATTTGATTACTACAGGTACGTAGTTATTATAATGAGCTCAATTTGAGCCACCGCTAAATGAGCATACCTACCTACTTTGACGGCTTCGTTGCGAATCCTAAGGTAGACGATTCCTAAACCAACATTGTTATATTATACATACTAACTTACCTACATTGAAATCGTTAGTTCATTTCATTACGAAGATAAATAGAATCATTTTAAATTCAAAAATTTCTTTGGAATGACTTATTTTAGATTTCTGGAAAAGGACTTTGGCATATGGTCTGCGAATTTTTCCTTTTTCTGGTTTCAACGACGTGAACTGGCATCACTTTTTAAACCGTCAATTAAAATTCTTCCCTATGCAATGCATAGCACCTAGTCAAAAACACAACACGGCCGATATGAGACGTGAGAACAATAGGGCGGTTGCACAATATTCGCGCGTTGCATCACGCCATGCGCCGGCGCAGACGACGACGTTACAGTTCTCGGTTCTGTATCGTGTGAACAGGGGTTTATGTCTAAAGCTGGGTTTTTGTCAAAATCTATAATGATAGGTAGGCATCTAGTGATTTTTTGTACTGGAATATATTTATGGGAAAATAGTTTTAACTGTCGAAAGACATCATTCCACACCTGCGTGATTTGAGGTGTTTCATATCATGCACACAATCATAAATGTCATGCCATTCATGCCTATATTCCTTTAGGGGTAGGCAGCGCGTAGCCGGCCGTACACATCACGTCTGATAGTTTGAGAGTCATTCAGAAGATTATGTAAGTATCACCTTAGTGTTAGGTACTACCTTGTCGTCTAAAATTGCAATAAACATCAACTCTGAATTCCCTTAGTCGCGTATTACGATACGCACGTGTAAGATATGGGGTGATGCTATTCTAAGCCGGCATCACACGGCACACAAAGTAAGTATAAGAATAACTAGATAAATTAGGTCAAGATTTGCAATTACTAACTCATGGGTTTAATTTAAATGGTTATCTAAGTGATAATTTTATGCTGTATTTAACTATCATTGTTACCATAGAAATCTGCAATCAATTATTATCAGTAGCGACCGAAACCTTGACTTGTATATTCTTAAACATAACATTGACATTAGAGAATAGAAACCGTAGTGTTACCGATTTAGGATTGGTCACTTATAGGTTACTACAAAAGGTGCGAATAATGTTTCCAAAACAATGTAAAAACACTTTTTTCTAATTGTGTTTCTAATTCTTTTGGAGTTTCGTGCTCTAAATATTTGCTTTGTTGAAGCTCCAGTAGAAAACCTGTATTTTTCGATGCAGCCTCGGTTACTCTTTTGTATGCAGAGTCTTAACAATAGGATTAAGCATTGCTGTCTTTATTAAAAATATAAAAAAAAACAGAGTAAGATACAACTCGAGGAAAAATTGTTGCTTGAGGCCTTGAAATATTTCATTCTGGTAGGTCTCTCAAAAACTCTCTTATGACAAACAGCACAAAATACAGGGTGATAGTGGATACTGGGAGAATGGAATATGTCGATGAGTATCTGTATCTGGGCCAAATAGTCTCTTTCCAGGCACGCCAAGATAAAGAAGTTGCTAGACGCACCGAAAACGCCTGGAGGAGCTATTGGTCTATGAAAAGTCACATGAAGAGCGACCTACCAATTTCGCTCAAACGAAAACTCATGGACGTATGCATTCTCCCAATCCTCACCTACGGTGCTCAGACTTGGTCTCTGGCGGAAGCTCAAAGGTCCAGCCTCAAGATTTGTCAGCGTGCCATGGAGCGCAGTATGTTAGGCCTGAATCTGGCCGATCGGGTCAGGAATACTACGCTGCGTTCCAGGACAAAAATTACTGACGCTGCCCGTACTGCAGCCAAGCTAAAATTCGATTGGGCTGGTCACGTTTGCCGTATGCCAGAAGAACTGTGGGCAAAAACAACAACTCTGTGGCAACCACCCACATCGAGAAGACGCCGTGGAAGACCCCGTCGCAGGTGGCGCGACGAGCTAGACGCCTTTAGCAAAGATTGGCAATTGGAGGCCCACAACAGAACAGGGTGGAAAGAGAAGAGGGAGGCCTTTGCCCAACAGTGGGACGATACGGGCTAATTAAGATAAGATAAGATAAGGTCTCTCAACAAAACTACAGAAAAACTTAAATATTCTTAGTTAGGCTCGCAAAGTCAGAACGAGGGGTATAATAATAGAATCTGTTCAATTTGCCACAATATGAACTTACACGTTTTCGTTTAGGGGTCAACTTACACAAGGGACTCTTCATTACAGTTGGTAAATCCAATATTCGTTGAACTTTTAAATGGCTAAAGTTATGTGCAACTGATAGTACCTATCTAATTCCATGACTTCATCAAAAAACCCAAAATTCCGCAACTGACCTATACTTGTGAGTTCCGCCACAAAAAGGTGCAGAAAGAGAAAGTAGCCTAACCAACCATAGTACAGACACTATTGTACAGCGGTAAGCCACAACTTAGTTATTTCAGCCGAGTGTGTAAGCTGCATAACGAAACTTAATCACTGAGAAAATGGCATATTAAGAACTAAATAAGTTATTGTTGTAATCAACAAAGCGACTTTGTTAATATAGTGCTTGCAAAGTTTACTGCTAAAAACAAATAAGTGAAAATGGCTAAAATACTTCCATAAAACCAACCACCTAGTTTTGTCAAATTTTAGGCCTATAACTAACCATTTTTCTTTGTAGTACCTAAACAAGTAACCAAGTTAGGTTTAAAGAAGTCCATAAGACCTCATTCATTCATAGCCAAATAACAAAGTTAACTATAGCAGGTCTTCCCATTTAAATAAAACCTATAGGTATGTTATGTATCCCTGCATAAATAATTAACTTAATTGACATAGCCGATTTACATTGCAGCTGTGATTGAACTACTTAGTTAAAAAATGTATGCTTGCTATTGGTAGTAAACTTTTTTATTTGAACATAAAAATAAACTTTAGGAGGAGTGATGGATGATGAGGCCAGCTGGCCGAGTGATGAGGAGGCAAAAGGAGGAGTTTCCCGCCTGGTCATGTGGAAGTTGTACCTATATACGTCTTCGAGGCGTCGATGACATGTACAGGCAGGGATGATGCTGCTTTGGTTCTTGGAGATGCTGTGATTGCAGTGGTTGCTGCTGATGATGATGACTTGTGGCACCGTTGAAGAGTGTTGCAATGTGAGTTACGTCGTTGCTGTTGATCACGTCAGGGTCACCATGATGAGGCCAGTTGGCCGAGTGACGACAGAGGAGGGTTAAGGGCTTAAGCTACCCGCCTGGTCGGGTGTTGTGTGACCAGGGGACAAACTGGTCCAACCAGACATTTTGGAAGTTGTATATATAGCGATCGGCGGAAACACTTCGATACCGCGTTTCAGGACTGTATGGAAGTATGTAAAGCGCATGCGCACGGCCACAAAACTTCACATCATGTATTTAATAAACATGATATGTTAAAAACTACAAACAAGTTAATTTAAAAATTATATTACACGTATGTATTAGTTCTCGAGTAATTAAGTTGCAGTTATCGATTGATCGGTCAACTTTAATTACACTACATATCTACAATTAAACTACAATAAAAACAGAAGTATTTCAGATTTTAAATGACAATTTAGTTTAGTTGTGACCAATTAACTAATTTATTTTTAAATATTATGGATACTTGTCTCCAACCTTGCATACACTTATTTTAAATCACAGATATTGCTTGCTAAAACTACTGAATAAAGTAATTGAATTTATCAAGTCAAGTTTGGTTGCGAATAATAACTATTATATTTAAAAACGAATAAATACAGTGCTGTAGCTGACTAACACAATTCAACAAAGTTGACGTGTTTGTTTTTAATCATACACCCTTGTGAGTTTTCAGCTAAGACTTGATTGATGCTAAATAAAATTCCGTTAAACAAGCCAAAAAGGTCCTCGGTTAACTTCAGATTTTCTCAGTGATCTCTTAACCTATTTTACTATAGGCTCAAGTCATAGGAGACAAGCGTAGCCAGATGTACCGATGACTTAAAGTGCGGCAGATAGCGACTACATACAAACATACATACATATATCACGCCTATATCCCTTTCAAACGGATGTAAAAAAAAACGTCCATTTACACCACGTCTGACAAAAGTTTAATCAGAAGACTATGTATCACCATAGCGACAGTTTTATATGTAGGTATTGCAATTTCAGCCTGTCGCCTAAAATTGCAATACCTACATATAAAATCTAAAATCCCTTAGTCGGTTCTTACGACACCCACGTGAAACCACGATTTTAAAATATAGGGTGATGCTGTTCTAAGATAGTAGATTTTTTTTATCAAAGTGTACCTAAATACCGAATGAATAATAATGATAAAACAAACTTAAGTCCGATAGTTTGAATATGACTTCAAAGATATCTCATACATAAT
This sequence comes from Phthorimaea operculella, assembly GCA_024500475.1. Classification (NCBI taxonomy): domain Eukaryota; kingdom Metazoa; phylum Arthropoda; class Insecta; order Lepidoptera; family Gelechiidae; genus Phthorimaea; species Phthorimaea operculella. Next base: position 576,232 of record JANFCV010000127.1, on the reverse strand, counting down.
ACTATCTAAATTCCCGCACTAAGGTAGGTATGTAGGAAGTTAAAATTGTTACCAATTCTAAGCCTCTTAATATTTTATCCAAAATATTTACATACCTACCTAATTCGTAAGTTTATACTCTTACAATTACAATAAACTTAAATTACCCAGGTAAAACGTAAAATATTTTTCTTACAATACATTTTTCCGCATAATATTGACACTAACTGACTTAGGTACATTTATTAAACAGGAACGAAGTTTTCTCATAACTTCCCCGATTATTTAAATAACATACCACCTTGGCGTATTTTTTCAATACCTACCTAAAACAATTGAAATCACCCGTGTTGATAAAACTTTATATCGTTTTCTATGTCGTACTTATCTAAACTTCATGCGCATAATTATTATTTACCTACATGTCGAATACAAAATTTTAAAACACTTCTCGTGTTAGGTATACAATTTTTTGTAAAACATGCAATATTTTGCAAGTTTTCCAAAAATTTGTATCCTAAACGAGAAGTGTTTTAAAATTTGGTATTCAATTTATCGCGGGTTTTCATCGCTTTGACTACATTCAATCTGCAAAGAATGAATTAGTCGCTGGAAATTAGTTGCAAAACTATCCCGGTAGATTGAGCCCATACACGCGTTAGTGGACAAGATATACTTGCTTAATTTGCAGGCTCGATTAGAACCGCGGTAGCCCAGTTGGTAGTGGCGTCGGCAGTACAGATGCCGAAGGTCGCAGGTTCAAATCCTGCCTGCGGTGGAAAATTTTGCAAAATTTCAAAAAAAAAATTGCATTCCATTTTGCCAATTCTACTATTTATATAATACATAGGTATTAAAGTAATTATCATATCAGCCCATTAGACATTGGCAATAACCCGAAATTCATCGAAAGATGATTCCGATGACCGGACGGTCCCAGTTGCTGTCCATGATTGATTACTTAGCGGCAGTCGTTATACAACCACAAGAAGCCTACCACCTCAGACCAACAATATCAATATCAAGTACATTGTAAATCAGTCCCTTACTGCCAAAATCGGCTACAATAGCCACCGGGCGCATCAGCGCCGACTTGATCAGGAGTGGAAATGGTCGCCGTGGCCGAAATCGGTCGGAGAGATCATCATCATCCATCAGCTACTACTACTAGTAGGCGGTTGAAAACTAGTAACAACTGTGTTCATCGGGTTAGCTCGGTATGCCACGAGAAAAAAAGCCCATCAGACGTAAAAAAATACAGACAAAATCATTAAAACGCCATTTCCTGCATTTTGTACCACAGCTCGTTCCATTTCACGGTTGCTTTAGTTCGGCAGTTAGAACAATTTGATATCGGCACCATTTTCGATCTAACTAACCTTAGATAATGATAAAAAATTATAGTTAACGTCTTTGTTTTGAGGATTTCGAAATGGGTAGGTGCGTAGTTAATTTTATATTACCTACTTAGTTAGGTAAGTGTCAATACAAGTCAATAAACAACCACCATCAACCAACCTTCGGGTAACCAAGTACTGTGGTATTTAAGATAGGATTAACTAAATGATGAACTATTACCTCAAAATAGGGAAACGACGCGCGGGGCGCCTATACAGATAGCTCACTAGTACTGAATTTAACTGGAAATAACCAGAATCTCAGGGGAAGTTAAGGTAACTAACTATGAACGTCATATATCTTGGATTTAAAAATGGCTCAATATCATAATGACGCTCTTTATCAGATTTTGCTGTATTGATAATTTTATACATACCTGCCTACATTGAGATTTTTCACAGTAGCAACCCTGGCTATGTAACAAGTGCCAATCGCGTAACTCCTAAATACAGTGAACGAGTAAACCTTCACTGTAAACTCTCTATTTTGTGCTATTACTATGACAACTTGATCGGAAAATCTTTGATGTCAATGCATACCTATGCAATCAATTCAAAAATTATCTAGCTTTCTCTGTTTTGACCATAAAAACTGATAAAAATGTTTGTTTGAGACAGCCACTTGCTGCATTCGCCGCCGTATGTATCTGCCAATCAATAGCAAAATAATATCATATACCTACTTAGTTTTTATAGAGAGAACTAATAACTGAATGACAAGTGTTTCGAAATGTGATAAAAACTAGACGGTTTTGCAAACTTTCGTGTGAACGTGATTGACATACTTAGTAAATGTTTTTTTTTTATATACTAGGTAGGTATGGGAATTAAGCACTATTGATAATAACTTGAACAGCTGTGCCTATTTTTAAATTAAACGTTCCCTCTTCTCCAAGAAACAGCATCATCAATCACTTAACCTACTTATCCTAAAACCACCTGTAGCTAGAGTCTTCAAATAATATATTTTTAGGCCTGTCACATACATAAATGACGAAAACTTTTTGGGGCAACCTCCAGAGTTGATGCGCGACGCGACGCGCAACATGACATCTGCCAGACAAGCGATCATCAGCCGTTATCGATACGACGCGCGTCTCACGTGTGTGGGAAAACCTAGACACTTTAGGTTCCCGGGTGCCCGTACAATGGACCTTAGTCAATAAACCGTTGATTCGCTAATCTATCTCGAGTTCAGACTCACAAGGTCGGGCCAAGGCGGATGTTTATTAGTGGTTCCGTGCCCACTTGAAGAATTATTCGTAATTGTCTGTACCTATAGCTAAGTATAGTCAGCCATCTTTCAATCAGTCTGTTTAGTGTTCCTAAATCATTAATGCAGATTGCAGACAGCTAGTAAAAAAATACTGCTATAAGGGGAGCTTTTACTAACACACATATATCACGCTATATCCCTTGTGGGGTACACAGAGCGTAAACGTGACCATAAAAACAGGTTGTCTGCCTGTCGCATAAAATTGCGATGAACATTAATTGTCCAAATAAAAAGCTTTTAGCGAGCTTTTGCTAACTGGAAAGCTCGAAGCTTTTCTCAGCCAGAATCACACAACAATATAGGTAAGTAGGTAACGTTCTATATATGTATTGTAGGTAAACCATACTCTAAGTACCTATTATGTCGATCTAAGAATTTTAACACCATGGATTGAGTGAGGAGTTCATATTTTAGTATTTTGAACGATAGAAATATTATACCCAGTATCTACATTAATCAGATAATTCATTTACCTACTCTAGGTGCAAGCGATAAAACCTAGTGCTTAGTCATATTATCAGGTTAAATGGTGGGTCAAATTACAATAACCAGAGGCCAGAGGCGACCTAGACCATTTGTTTTTGCTCATATTACGGTAAATACTTACGTAGGTACTTAGGTTAGAAGAATCCAAGTTGTAGATAGTTGAATGTTCATTGTTCATTCATTACCTATTCTTTGACATTATTTTTAAACATGGAACTAGCATATACTCCCTTGTTTTTAAATTATTTTATTGTAAAGTAATAACTTTTTATTTAAATCTATTTTACCATGCAGTCTCTTTGGATGAGCTGCTGTGCTGCTGGCTACTAAGATTTTCTTTTTATGCCATTTTCTTCGCCCCGCCGCCGGTTGTATTTTCGATTCTTTTTTGTTTTTTCTTGTGCGATTCTTCCGTTCTCTATTTTAGGTTTTTTTTTGTAGCTGGTTTCATCAAAGTTTTAACAAAATATTGAAAACTCTGACACCAAAGTTTTATATAAATGAGTGGGATCATTCGTTTAATCGGTGTCCCACGCAATATGTAGGTACAAATCTAAATATTTTTTTATTATGATTATGAGGGTTTCAAACACAGGTTTCAAGTTAGTTTACTTTTGTAAATCTGATATCATTGAGTTTTCTTCACAACACACACCTAGGTGCATTCGTAAACGTATTGTTAAGGTGCTTACTCGTTTCCTAAACGTATGGCTTTCTACAAAGACATTTTGCGACACAAAACACATTTCAAAATACTGAACGACTAGAAAGCTTGTGTTTTTGTTCTATTGAAATGTTTAAGAGTATTGACTAAATGTGTATGTTGGTTTGTTTCAGATAAAAGATGGCGGCTGTGCGGTGGCTGGTTGTTTGGACGGTGACATGTTTCACTTTTGGTAAGTAATTTTTTTTTCTGGATAACAGACTCCCAAGACGTAGGAAGTTTGTAATTTGTTCAAAATGGTCTTTATTTCGAGTGAGATGCTTAGTCGATGAACGACCCAATGAGTCTTGTTGCCTATCCTCCCTAAGTACCAACCACAAGGGCTCACGTAAAAATAACATAATACAAAATTATTTTGTTACTTTGCTCTACATTTTATTTTACAAGCCGTTCTACTAAGTACAAACACTACAATATATTGTTTTAAACCTTGTTTTAAACTTTCGCGGTCACACATGATCACGAAAGAACATCTTTAATTCGTTGTAAAATACTAAAAAACAGGGTTCTTACTGCGATATATTGGGCAATTAATATCAGGCAATTCATATAAAATGATATACCGTGGTAAGAACCCCGTGTTAATATTTTTATTCGTTCTACTACAAACTGAAAATAAAATTGTTTGAAAGATTGATGTGGTGTCATTCTCAAGAGTCGACACTAAGAATTAAAATAGTCATTATACTTGTGCAACAAGCTTCAGATATGTAGGTATTTGTCTTAATTAAGAGATGAGTTCTTGTTTGGTTGGATTTCCATTTCCGAAAATAAAATCATTATGAAGGTTGGTACATCTTCACGCGCCGGAAAGCGTAACGGTCTGCAAATTAACACTCCTTTTTACTTTTTCTTTTTCTAATAAAGTCCAAATGAGCATTGTTCTTATATTGAACATTATTGAATTGCTAAAAGAATGCTACACTTCGAATAGAATGCGCCCTGCTCTGCTAGGTCGGTAGATATGAACGGATGGCATAAGTATGAACACGGCATTCATTCGCGTCAACGTCACTCATTAGCAAACGATGGTATCTACACTATTGAAGCTCTGTTCTATGCAATATCTATAGATATTATGCTTACCCTATGCGCAGCAGACTTGACTGATTTAGGCACTCTATTCTTTGCTGTCCGAATTTCTATGGAAGCTCTAATTTTTTTGTTCTAGCATGATGGGCCCCTATTTATTTGCTATAGTACCTGTTGGTAAATGATGATGCAGACGATGTTGGTGTATGCTTGTCTAGATAGTGGATATTCGCTCCTGCCTTGAAGATTCATTTTGAAGTTAAATTTAAAAACTTAAGATTTTAAATTTAATTTAAGTTAAAAACTTAAGAAAGTTGTTTTGATTGTCCTGTTAAGCTTAGCCTTTTCTGGAAAGTGGGTCGTTCGGTGCCACCCTGTATGACTCCAAAATCATAATAGTATGTTTCAGATCACTACGACTTTTCTTTCTGTTTCCAGCTTCAGCCAACATGTTGCCCGTTTTCATCAAAGACATGAACAACCTTGCGCTTTCGGAGAGCACGCCGGTCGGCACGAAGGTTTACACACTAGAAGCGCAGGACCCCGAAGGATTACCGGTAAGTTTTAAGGCAGCATGTACTACAGGAAAAGAATAAACAAGGAAACTTCATATTTTTTTTCATTCGCATGCTAAGCTGTAGCTTGATTTCCAAGAAGTCTCCATTACTTTATCTATTCACATCTATGAGGCAGTAAGAAATATTCTCAAAATAATATCGTTCGAGATATAGATCTTCATAGAGAGCAATACAATAATGACATCTAATTATTTTCAGATTTTATATGGACTGAAGTTTACTGATAAGTTTACCGTGGATCCTGAGACTGGTGACGTCACACTAGCTAAGCCTTTAGATAGAGAGGTAAGTCTGTAAATCTTTTCATTCATTCAGCATGGAAATGGATTGGGCAGTAAAAATAACGTAGGACGCCGTTTTATGTGGTATACGGTGGAGAGACTGGGCAGAGACCAAGTCAGCAACTGACAGAAAATCAGAGAAAAGAGTGAGAGTTTCAGAGGCCCAAATTCATTCAGAGTCAGCTTAGTTCGTTTTCAAAATCAAAATCAAAATCAAAAGCATTTATTTCTCAGTAGGAATTACAAGATTCACTTTAAGAAAGTCACATTCTAATTCAAACTTAAAAAAGGGAAAATTTTAATCAGTTGTCTATCATCAGTACGTACTTAAGATACGTAATCTAACATTACGATGTTTCACAGGTAGAGGACACGATAAAGTTCGAAGTGTCCATAGAGGAGCAGAATCCAAACGGGGACAATCTCTCTCAAACCCAGCCTGTGACCGTCATCGTTCTAGATGAGAACGACAACGCTCCTGTCTTCAGAAATGTAAGTTGCATATGAAATCTTATTCTTTTCATGGCAAGAACAAGAAAATGTGGGATAAAACTTCGGATATTTTTACTCGTCACCACCATGGCTTAGAGATAAGTCGCCATTTTTATAATATAGGGTGAAAATTTACTAGTGACCGATAGCGAAAACTCAGATCCAGCTGGTGATAAGGAACAACTTTCCTCAAGGGACATAAGTAAAAATATGAAAAAAAAAAAAATTAGGACCTCCCATAGAAACTTAAATCAGCTGATCGATAATTTTGTATGAGAGGTCTAAATTCTTTTTCATATTTCAACCTTTGTTCCTTAGAAAAAGTTGTTCCTTGTAATCAGATGGTTCTGAGTTTTCACTATCGGTCACTAGTAAAATTTCACCCTATAGGTATACATAGTTAGTACTTCTGCTATCTTATAAAAAGTTTTAGCTTTTCCATAACCAACCAAGATACTATATTTTCCAGCGTTAACTAGATCAATTGTTAAATCACTATGCCTATACTTCCAGAGTCCATACGAAGTTGACGTGCCAGAAGACGAGAAGATTGGCACAACTATACTGAGAGGCATAGAAGTAGAAGACAGAGACGATGTCGGAGACAATCTTGAAGTTGGATGCGTTCCGAATGACCAGGTAAGATTAATCTACTAGAGAGGTGAATCCGAAGGTAAGTATAATTTGTAGGCCTTTCAAAAGTTGTTTGTATGGTAAACTAGTATAGTTTGCAAAATCTGCCAAAAAGCTGCTGAATGAGGAAGATCTTTGAAGCAAATTTTACTATCCGATAAAACAATGCTAAATATTGGCTGTTAAATGCCGTTCTAGGTACTACCCAAATGGTATAAAAGTAGTTCAGACTTATCACAGTTTAAAAGTGCGATAGCTTAAAGCTTGTGATATTTAAGTCCAACAAAGAGAAATGTAGGTTGATCAAGATGATCAAATCGTAACAATCGCACTTCGAACCACAATGGTCGATGCAATCGCACAAATATTCGACAGGTGGTCGACGTAGACCTTAACGTAGACAGTGCTTATTGTGCAAAGGTCATGGTCTTTAATAAGATTCTGATATCATCATCTCTATTAAAAATAAGTATTTTATTAATTATTTGTACATCGAGCAAGAACGGGCCTGACGGCTTTCGTCTTTCGCAGTTTTAGTATGACTAATACTTATTTACTTAGTTTCAATAATCACTGTGAACCACTGGGGTACTTAAAGAGTTCTTGAGTGGGGTTCGCGAATCGAAAAACCTAATTATGGTAGGTAGTGCGATTGATGATTTCCAAGATGGCTGAAAAAAATAAGATGAGGATTACTATGAATCGTGATCAGATGTGTCAGATGCATGCGATTACAAAGGCCTGCGTCCAACAGTGTAGCTGATGATGATGATGATGATAATAGTTAAGTTATATTTTTCCTTTTCAGTGGCCAGAAGCTTGCGATATATTCGAAGTAGTCTCCCTACATTCAACCGCCAACCAGTACTCTGGTGCCTTAGTCTTAAAGAAGCCCTTGGACTACAACGAGAACCAGATCTTTCAGTTCCAGTTGTATGCCTACGTAAGTTTGATTTTGTCCTGTATCTAAAAAATGTCACCGATGATCTTTGGGCGTATAATGTAGGTATCATTCGCAAAATGTACCCCATCTCTTTCATTAAGACAGGTCTTGCTATTAATAAACAAAGTTTTGCCCTCTAATAGACTAAAGTCCGATTGACATACCTCATATGGCTACCAAACGGACGTAAACTATAGCAATAGATGTTGTTTAGGAGGTCAAGGAAATAGTAGGTTGCCATCCGATATCCTGGCAGTAAGTATTTTTTTCGGTAGCCTTATGAGGAAAGACTTTGTCTATAGGAGCTAAGTCCATGAGCATCTTTAACCATTGTACAAACTATACTACGCTTACACCTGTTTGTTTCACTTTCTTTTTAATTTTGATTCTGATTAATGAGTTCGAACCTTTTCCGAGAAGCTTCATTCCCTTAACAAAATAACTTACTATTACAGTAGCTACACTTGTTTGTTTGATTCTCCTCACAATCATCCTGATATCTTCACACCATTTCCAGGATGGAGCTCTAAATTCCTCAGCCCACGTGGAAGTCAAAGTGGTAGACGTGCAAAACTCTCCTCCAGTATTCAGCGGATCCCTGAGTGCTGCTTTGTCTGAGGACGCTCCTGTTGGAACCCTGGCGCTGACGGTCAAAGCGAGGGATGCTGACAGGGCCCAGCCGAGAAACGTTACTCTTGAGCTAATTACTAGTAAGTATGCAGTACAAAGTGGCTAAGTAAAGTAGTAGACTTTCAGAACTCCAGTATTCAGCGGATCCCTGAGTGCTGCTTTATCTGAGGACGCTCCTGTTGGAACCCTGGCTCTCACGGTCAAAGCCAGGGACGCTGACAGGGCCCAGCCGAAGAACGTTACTCTTGAGCTAATCACCAGTAAGTATAAAGTAAAAAGTGGCTAAGTCAAAGTAGCAGACTTCCAAAACTCAAGTATTCGGTGGATATCTTAGTGCTGCTTTATCTGAGGACGCTCCTGTCGAAGCCCTGGCGCTGACGGTCAAAGCAAGGGACGCTGACAGGGCCCAGCCGAGGAACGTTACTCTTGAGCTGATCACCAGTAAGTATGAAGTAAAAAGTGCCTAAGTCAAAGCGGTAGACTTCCAGATCTCCAGTATTTAGTGGCTCTCTAAGTGCTGCTTAATCTGAGGACGCTCCTGTCGGAACCTTGGCGCTGACGGTTAAAGCAAGAGATGCTGACAGGGCCCAGCCGAGGAACGTTACTTTTGAGCTGATCATCAGTAAGTATGAAGTATAAAGTGACCAAGTCAAAGCGGTAGACGCACAGAATACCAGTGTTCAGCGGCTCCCTGAGTGCTGCTTTATCTGAGGACGCCCCTGTCGAAACCCTGGCGCTGACGGTTAAAGCAAGGGACGCTGACAGGGCCCAGCCGAGGAACGTTACTCTTGAGCTGATCACCAGTAAGTATGAAGTAAAAAGTTCAAGTAGTCGTCTTTCCCATGAACATTGTTGTCATAGTTTTTAATCGTTTTAAAAGTAGCAGGCCTCTGACATGGTTGTGTAACTTAATGATACTTTTGGGCTGATTACTAGTAAGTATGCAGTAAAAAGTGGCTAAGTTAAAGTGGTAGACTTCCAAAACTCAAGTATTCAGCAGATCCCTAAGTGCTGCTTTATCTGAGGACGCTCCTGTTGGAACCCTGGCACTGACAGTCAAAGCTAGGGACGCTGACAGGGCCCAGCCGAGAAACGTTACTCTTGAGCTAATAACCAGTAAGTATGCAATACAAAGTGGCTAAGTAAAAGTATTAGACTTGTAGAATTCCAGTATTCAGCGGATCTTTGAACCCAGCGGGCCCAGCCGATGAACGTTACTCTTGAACTGATCACTAGTAAGTATGAAGTAAAAAGGTAGTCTTCTTTCCGATGAATCTTGCTGTCAGAGTTTCTCAACCGTTTAAAAGTAGCAGGCCTCTAACATGGTTGTGTAACTTAATGTTACTTTTGAGCTGATCACCAGTAAGTATGAAGTACAAAGTGGCTAATTCAAAGTGGTAACCTTCTTGAACTCCAGTATTCAGCGGATCCCTAAGTGCTGCTTTATCTGAAGACGCTCCTGTTGGAACCCTGGCGCTGACGGTCAAAGCAAGGGATGCTGACAGGGCCCAGCCGAGAAACGTTACTCTTGAGCTAATTACTAGTAAGTATGCAGAACAAACTGGCTAAGTCAAAGTTGGAGATTTCCAGAACTCCAATATTCAGTGGCTCCTTAAGTGCTGCTTTGTCTGAGGACGCTCCTGTAGGAACCCTGGCGCTGACGGTCAAAGCAAGGGACGCTGACAGGGCCCAGCCGAGGAACGTTACTCTTGAGCTGATAACTAGTAAGTACAAAGTGGCTAAGTCAAAGTAGCAGACTTCCAAAACTCAAGTATTCGGTGGATATCTTAGTGCTGCTTTATCTGAGGACGCTCCTGTTGGAACCCTGGCGCTGACGGTCAAAGCAAGGGACGCTGACAGGGCCCAGCCGAGGAACGTCACTCTTGAGCTGATCACCAGTAAGTATGAAGTACAAAGTAGCTAAGTCATAGCGGTAGACTTCCAGAACTCAAGTATTCAGTGGATCCCTGAGTGCTGCTTTATCTGAAGACGCTCCTGTTGGAACCCTGGCTCTCACGGTCAAAGCAAGGGACGCTGACAGGGCCCAGCCGAGAAACGTCACTCTTGAGCTGATTACCAGTAAGTATGAAGTATAATCTGGTTAAGTCAAAGTAGTAGTCTTCCAGAACTCCAGTGTTCAGCGGATCCCTGAGTGCTGCTTTATCTGAAGATGCTCCTGTCGGTACCCTGGCACTCACGGTCAAAGCCAGGGACGCTGACAGGGCCCAGCCGAGGAACGTTACTCTTAAGCTGATCACCAGTAAGTATGAAGTAAAAAGTTAAAGCAGTCTTCTTTCCGATGAACCTTGTTGTCACAGTTTCTCAATCGTTTTAAAAGTAGCAGGCTTCTGACATGGCTGTGTAACTTAATGTTACTTTTGAGCTGATAACCAGTAAGAATGCAGTACAAAAAAAGTGGTTAAGTCTAAGTAGTAGACTTCCAGAACTCAAGTATTCAGTGGTATTTTGAGTGCTGCTTTATCTGAGGACGCTCCTGTTGGAACCCTGGCACTGACAGTCAAAGCTAGGGACGCTGACAGGGCCCAGCCGAGAAACGTTACTCTTGAGCTAATAACCAGTAAGTATGCAATACAAAGTGGCTAAGTAAAAGTATTAGACTTGTAGAATTCCAGTATTCAGCGGATCTTTGAACCCAGCGGGCCCAGCCGATGAACGTTACTCTTGAACTGATCACTAGTAAGTATGAAGTAAAAAGGTAGTCTTCTTTCCGATGAATCTTGCTGTCAGAGTTTCTCAACCGTTTAAAAGTAGCAGGCCTCTAACATGGTTGTGTAACTTAATGTTACTTTTGAACTGATCACCAGTAAGTATGAAGTACAAAGTGGCTAATTCAAAGTGGTAACCTTCTTGAACTCCAGTATTCAGCGGATCCCTAAGTGCTGCTTTATCTGAAGACGATCCTGTTGGAACCCTGGCGCTGACGGTCAAAGCAAGGGATGCTGACAGGGCCCAGCCGAGAAACGTTACTCTTGAGCTAATTACTAGTAAGTATGCAGTACAAAGTGGCCAAGTCAAAGTAGTAGATTTCCAGAACTCCAGTATTCAGTGGCTCTCTTAGTGCTGCTTTATCTGAAGACGCTCCTGTTGGAACCCTGGCACTCACGGTCAAAGCCAGGGACGCTGACAGGGCCCAGCCGAGGAACGTTACTCTTAAGCTGATCACCAGTAAGTATGAAGTAAAAAGTTAAAGCAGTCTTCTTTCCGATGAACCTTGTTGTCACAGTTTCTCAATCGTTTTAAAAGTAGCAGGCTTCTGACATGGCTGTGTAACTTAATGTTACTTTTGAGCTGATAACCAGTAAGAATGCAGTACAAAAAAAGTGGTTAAGTCTAAGTAGTAGACTTCCAGAACTCAAGTATTCAGTGGTATTTTGAGTGCTGCTTTATCTGAGGACGCTCCTGTTGGTACCCTGGCGCTGATAGTCAAAGCAAGGGACGCTGACAGGGCCCAGCCGATAAACGTTACTTTGGAGTTGATAACCAGTGAGTTAATATTACGAGAAGAAATGTTTCGTGAGTTTTCTTTTACAAATGTATTTTTTTTCTTTCTTTTCTTTGTCAATCGCTTTTTCTTTTTAATTTTCTTATCCAATTGTATTTTATTCCTGTACCATTTTTGTGCTAAAGTGGGTCTATTTTTTCTTTACAAGAGAAAATTTTAAATAAATTACCTGTTTCAGATCCTTTGGATTTCTTCGTTCTGGACAGAACTTCTGGTGAGCTGCGAACTGCAAAGCCGCTGGATAGAGAAGCATTAGCTGACCCTTCTTCACCACTGAACCTAACTGTTAAGGTATGTACTAACTTCTCATGTAATAATATTTACCATTTTAGACCAATAACATTCAATAACACTATACTTAGTTTTACCGCAGGCCTTCATATGATGTACTAAGAATACTTCAGCAAACCATCTTACTTGAATGCTGCAGTACCTACAGTTTTCCATCGGACTCTGACGCTTAACCAGAAAGTGCCGCAGTAGTTTTCTGTGATCTTCTTCAATTGTAGAACCAAGAGCTGTAGATTTATTTTATATTGAACAGAAATCCCACTTCAAACATATTTTAAATTTAGGAAAATTATTTCCAGGCAACAGAACTAGTCAACGGCGTACCTCTCGACTCCCCCCTCACCACCACCACCGCTACCATCACCGTCACCATCAAAGACGTGAACGATGAACCACCGAGGTTCAACCGCAGGGAATACAGCCTGCAGATCCCCGAGAGTCTGCCCATTGGAACTCCACTGCCTAACTTGGATATGGTGGTGTCCGATACTGATGTGGTAAGTAGTTGGACAGCTCCGTTTCAAAACAGGCGTAAACGATGAACCACCGAGGTTCAACCGCAGGGAATACAGCCTGCAGATCCCTGAGAGTCTGCCCATTGGAACTCCACTGCCTAACTTGGATATGGTGGTGTCTGATACTGGCGTGGTAAGTGGATGGCCAGCGTTGTTTCGAAAGTGTGTCTCTGTGTCGCTGAGGACTTTAGAATTATGCCATCATCATAAATGGTTTGAATAAACCTCAAGCTTTCAAGGGTTAACTATCAGAAGTCTTTTTCTTCAATATTTGGGTTGGTCTCACTTATATTTTTATATTGGGCTCTATGCTTTTGGACCGGAGGCTATTAAAGCTACTAACTATCTGGTGGGGAGCAAGGGCTCACCCGAGGTTGGGTCTCATAGCATGTGACTTAGAAGTGAATCCAGGGAAGGGACAATCAATGTTCCTTGTAAGTGCAGTATCTTGCACTGCGCTCACCAATCTGCCTTCCCAGTATGTCAAAGACCCCGTAAGGCTGCGAATCCACCAGAGCTGTGCGAGGTAGCTAAACGGTGTACGAGGAAAAAATCCACCAATAGAATCACATCATTTTCCTAGCCTCGCTCAGCTCAGCTCTGGTGGAATAGGGATTAGCGAAGCGAGACCATTCTACATACAAAACAAGCGAGAAATGTGTGCGAAGGATGTGTTGCGACGAATGTCTAGCGATGAATGTGTTGCGAGAAATGTGCTGCTAGGAATATGTTGCGAGGTTTCCACTACATCGCATTCCCCCCCGCTCACACATTTCACAGCTTCGTTAGCACCGCACATTAATGCACATTTTGACAGCTCCGCTACACATCCTCGTATTAGACATTTACCTCGCACAGCTCTGGTGGAAACCCCTACACATTTCCACAGCAAAGCTACACATCCTCGTACGACACATTTTACTCGCACAGCTCTGGTGGATTCTCAGCCTCAGAACCATGTTCTGTTATGGATGATGCTGATCTTCACAAGCGTATAGAAATGAACTACTAATTCTCAATCTTTTTCTTTTCAGGGTCTAAACTCAGTGTTCGGTCTACGTCTATCAGACGAGCTTGGAGCATTCGTCGTTGAGCCAGCCACGGCTACGGGAACTGCGTCGGTCACTTTGAGGCTCAATAGAACTCTGGACTATGAAGACCCCAATCAGAGGAAGTTTATTTTACAAGTAAGTCAAGTAATCTCCATAAAGGCTTCTATCTTTTTTCTGTCCTTCTAAGTTTAGTAGGGTTTCCTCAGGGTCTAAACTCAGTGTTCGGTCTACGCCTATCAGACGAGCTGGGAGCATTCATCGTTGAACCAGCCACTGCCACGGGAACTGCGTCGGTCACTTTGAGGCTTAACAGAACTCTGGACTATGAAGACCCCAATCAGAGAAAGTTTATTTTACAAGTAAGTCAAATTGTATCCATAAAGACTTCTATCTTTCTTCTGTCCTTCTCAGTTTAGTAGGGTTTCCTAAGAGGCTGAAAACAACGACTCTTTTAGTGTCTCGACACACTACGACTGAAAATACGCGACGGAATTCGGCGCAATTACGCCAGCAATGTTATTTGCATTACAGATGACACACTTCAGCCTAAATACCATCGCCGAAATTACGTCGCCGAATGTCAGTCCGAAGTAATCCGGTGTGTTTTGTAGGCTTATAGTGTGACCGAAAACGCCAAAAACTGACGGAACGGAATTCAGCTGCCAAATTTCGGTAGCAGCCGAATTTTGGTAGCTGCCGAATTTCGGTCGCGCAATTTCGGCCGTAGTGTGTCTACACACGCTCTTCTCTTTTGTTGTAATTAGACGAACTGTAGAAACTAGTAGATATCTGAAGGGAAGGTGACGAGGGCAAGAGTTTATAATCGAGAACTTTAGATCGAAACAGGAAAACGGTACAACTTCTAAATAAACTTTTTTTATCCAGTATTTTTTTTTCCAGGTAATCGCCGAAGAGCTCCACACGTCTCCTCGCCTGTCATCAAAGGCCAGTGTCACCATCACCCTCACAGATGTGAACGATAATGCACCACAGTTTTCTGACGGGCCTTATACTGCCAGTGTAGCGGAGAATGCCCCGGCTGGCACCTGGGTCTTGCAGGTCAAGGCTACTGATAGGGATACTGGGAGGTAAGAAACTTTGTCACAGGTTGATGATAGATAACCATAAAAACGAACGTATCAAGTTTATGATTTAAGTGACGAAAGAAGAACACGCTGATGTAATCGAGATCAACTAGCTTACAAGATGGACTACGCAATGTATCTTTACAAAAGCTGGAAATCATAAATGAAAAAGAACCGTATAATTTAGAAAAACGAACCTAGTACTCGTACGTTAGTCTGGCTAGCTCAGTGTAGCTAGGCTTTTGATATAATTCTAGAAATATACTGTAATAAATAGTACTATTATTTTCTCCAGATTTGGCACAGAAGGCATCGTCTACCAACTCTCTGGCAACGGAGCGGAACTCTTCAATGTAGACCCAAAATCTGGAGTGATCACTGTTGCCCCCTGCCAAACTCCTGGTGTTCCACCTTGCTTGGACTTTGAAAGCAGGAAGGATTATTCACTTCAATTGAAGGTATGATAGACTTAGCTAAGAAATAAATTGGCTTTGCAGTGACATTACCCTGGCTCCCTGCCTGACTTGACTTTGAAAATAGGAAGGACTATTCGCTTCAACTAAAGGTAAGCCAAGATCCAGAGAACCAAATCTATAAGCGATCTCATTGGTGCACTGATAATGATAATTTTGACGGATATTTCCGCCCTGCCTTTGGGTCTCAGCTCAAACCCACTATGTCTTAGGTAAAAATCCATCACTCAGAACCTGTATCACTAAAAGTTATTTATTGGAATATCATTTTTCAGGCAACTGACGATGATGGCACTGGGCAAAGCACTGGAGTATCTCTACTGATAACCTTGACAGACTCCAATGACAATCCACCAGTCTTCACTACTCCGGTCTACAAAGCTTCTATTGATGAGGACGCTGTCAAGTTCGAACCAGAACTACAGGTTGGTGTCTTTAGCTGATTACTTACAGAAAAGACTATCATCATCAGCCATATAGACTATCAAAAGATTGATGTGTACCTGCATAAAAATACGGGGTGTAAGGGACAGCCCTCCGAATACTGAAAGGGTGCATTCAGACCATGAAACTGAACAACTTCCCATAGAAATAAATTTTAGGAAACGAAAAATAAAAATTCGGCTTCCCATACAAAATCACGATCAACTGATTGCATTTACTATGGGAAGTCAATTTTTTTTTTTACGTTTCCTTAAATTTATTTCTATGGGAAGTTGTTCAGTTTCATGGTCTGAATGCACCCTTTCAGTATTCGGAGTGCTGTCCCTTACACCCTGTATACCTACTTGGGCAGTTGTACTACTTAAAATTTTCCTCATTAACGTATATACCATTGAAACTTTAAACTAAATCTTTTTTAGCATTTTTTAAAGAGTTTTTCTAAATATACGTATTTTTTTACCTTACCCAAATAGCCCAGTTGACAATATTTGTATAGAAGAAACTTCGAGACACATAACACGTTGTTTCAAAATCACACAGGTTCAAGCCCGTGACATAGACACAACATCCGAGATCAGATACTCCATAGTGGACCCCGAAGACCATCCGTTCTGGATCGACCCTCTCAACGGCAGGATCACCGTTCTTCCAGAGTCCGGAGGAGTCTCTACTAACTCCAGTGATAATAAGATCATCCTTACTGTGCTGGTAAGTCAAATATTTATAATATCTTTGTGTTTTATCACTTAGAAGTAAATTTCGCAGAGTATAGGTATTCTATCTTTATTGAATAGAATAGAATTTTGTTCTGATCCTCTCAGTTCCGTTCTTTTATATTAAATTCCATTTAAAAATACAAATACCATAAAAAATTATAGTACGCTTTGAAACGGTGAAAGTGATAGAAATATATTTAGCTTCTTCCGCCCTTATAATGTCAGGTTATGCTGCTGAGTGAACCACACGTACGACCACAATTTAATGCAAATATACTAGCGATGCACCTCACCAACACCGCAACCAGCGTTTTACACTCTACACGTGTTTTGCTCCTCCACGGAGCATCCTCAGGAGATCTTCGACAGTAGAGTTCCGTGCACTGACTCAGTCAACAAGATAGACTTCCGCAAAGTAACGCCTGATAATATTTAGTTACGGTTTCAAACGATCTTTATTATTTTTAGGCAACAGATGGCGTTCATAACGCAACCTGCAAAGTGGAGATATCAGTCCGAGACGTCAACAACCACGCTCCCATATTTGAGTTCGAGAAATACGATGCAGATATATCTGAAGATGCTCCTATAGGTAAGAGTCTAAGTGTCTTTACTGTATTACACAGTAGCAGATTCAGCTATAATTCTTACTCATTACCGAAAAAATGAATGCTTAGTAAATACCTAAACACAATTTAGTACCTAAACAAGCTGATGTGTTAAAAAAAACCGCCATCTTGAATTTATGAACTTTTAATAAAGCTAGTGTCACTCGCGCTGCTGAGACGAATCTAACGACACATCATATGTCAAAATTTAACTATCCTTTTGGGCGGTATGTTTTCGTTATACTCTCGAAAAACATAACCTTCCTTCTGATGCAGTCGGGTAAACACCAGTATTCTTAAAGAGTTGGTTAGCAGCAAAAAAATTGTGGTGTTAGAGGAAAGGTTAAAAATGACATATAAGAACTTATGAACTTATGTCTTTATATTGTGTAAGATTTGTTTAATGTATATTTGACGAAAAAAATAAAAAATAAAAAAATTGAATTCAAAAAAGTCTTTGTTTTTCATCAGGTACACAAGTAGCAGTAGTCCAAGCTACTGACATGGACAGTGGGATCAACTCCGAAATAAAATACGCCGTACAAAAGGGGGCTTACGATGCATTCGCTATCGACAATATCACTGGTGTAGTTACTGTTTCATCACAGCTTGATTACGACAAGAAGAATACATATAGAATACAGATTATTGCTACTGATTTAGGTGAGTGAAATTACATGTAGGAACTTACTTTATTTATACTGTTATTTCAAGAGCATTGCTAAATATGTTCGTAAACTGTGTCTTAAGCGCCCTAGATAATATGATATTAAGGTACATAGCTCTATCCACATTCTCCATGAATTCCATGTCGCAAGACAAGAGTTGTGCCATTTGAAACAATTTACAAAAGTAACACCATTTTCAGGTATGCCAAGCCTAACAGGCACAACAGAACTGACGGTTCACGTGAGCAACGTCAACGATAAGCGCCCATACTTCACACCGACCATACAGAGAGCTGAAGTATCCGCCGATGCAGAACTGGGCACTATAGTTCATACTTTAGCTGCTATAGATCCTGATATTGTAGATCCTACGCAACTTGTATTTGATATCTCAACTGAGAAACTGATACGGGCTGTAGATAAGAATGGGAAAGAGGTAAGCAGCAATTCTAATAGCATTGTACAAAGGGAATGACGAAGGACCGGGGTGAGAGCCTTGTGGTAGTCACAAAAGAAATGCATAGAAAAGCAAACAGTCTCTTTTATTTTTTGCCATTATTGCATCATGCTAAGTTACTTTATATAAACGACAGTCAATTTTAAATTTTCATGTTTTAAGTTTTAATTTACCTCAAAAGTTTGTGAGTCATATTGTCAAAAGCTTTCTACAAATCTGCTTCTTCTTTTTTCCATCATTTTAGTGCCGTGTCGTTTTTATTACAGGTGACAGCGGAAGGCATATTCGGTGCGTGGTTCACAGTACTAGGGAACGGATCAGTGATAGTATCACAGAAGTTGGACCGCAGTAGAGCTGCCGTTTTGACTTTACCAGTCAGCGTTATTGATGCTTCTGCGCCGACTTTGCAACAGGCTGATGGTAAGTATTATGCAAAGATGTTATAGCTAGGGTTGAAAACAGAATTCAAATTTTATTGTAAGATTGGATTCACTACTACAAAAACTTATTTTTACCTAGCATTATGCTCTTTCATTATGTTTTAAAATAGAAAGAAGAGTCAAAACTGTGTTAAAAATAACTACAAAAAAAACTGTAATTGAAAACATGTTCATCATCTTCGCTTATTTTATTTGTAAGAGTATTCCAGTCATCTTATTTCTTTTTCTCCAGGTGAACTAATAATAAACATAGTAGACGTGAACCGCCACGCACCAGTTTTCTCCCAAGTGTCGTACCATGAGAGACTAGTGGAGGAACAACCAGTCGGAACTGTGCTCAATACATACACGGCCACGGATAAGGAAACCCCCATATCGGCGATAGTGATACAACCACCCAACCCTTACTTCCAGATCAATAATGTTACCGGTAAGTTACTCTATTGTACAAATAGCTTTGGGTCATATTGTTCATACAGAAGTTTATATCATGCAGGAAAAAAATAACGAACGAGAAGAAACACTCAAACCTTATTGCAAATAGCAGTAGTACAACTGTACCCGAACTACTGACCTGTACCTTTTTTACCATCTTGTCCTCTGCCCAGGCCTGCTGATGCGATTTCTATGGCCTAAACGCACCAATAAGAAGTACTTGAATGAACTTTGACATTCATTAATTTTCGACCAAACCACGGTAGTGTTATACAGGGTGTTAGGGACGGTGTAACGAAAACTTTGCAGGCATGATCAGACCATCAAACTGAACAACTTTTACTATGGAGCCAATGTTGGGAAACGAAAAAAAAATTCCGACCTCCCATACAAAATTCACGATCAGCTGACTGACTTTGTATGGGAGACCGGATTTTTTTTTCGTGTACCACCATTGGCTACATAGTAAAAGTTGTTCAGTTTGATGGTCTGATCATGCCTGCAAAGTTTTCGTTACACCGTCCCTAACACCCCGTATATTATTTATTCTTATGACCAAACACATAAAAAAGGAACAATCGAGAGAAGCGTCAGCTTGCTACTTCACTGGATAACACAGGGTAGTCAGGGTAGTTTTGATTTGCCGTTAGTTAGAATAGGCTGACACGGCCAAAATATAATATTATGGTCCATGATAATGAAATGATGTTTTTTTTTTTCATGTAATTTATTTGAAATACTTCTGTTTGCTTCGAAAACTTGCACTGTACTGACATATATCTCACATTTCTAACATTTATCTTCCAGGAGTAGTAAAATCCACCCAACGCTTAGACTTCGAGAAGGTCCACTTTATCAACTTCACTCTAGTGGCCTACGATTCCGGAGTACCACAACTATCTTCCTCAGCCGAAGTGGTAGTAGAAGTTGTCAATGCAAACGATGAGGAGCCCAAATTTGCAGCAACAGAATACTATGCAACAGTTGCTGAGCATTCGCCTGCTGGGACCAAAGTGGTTACAGTCACTGCTGTTGATAAGGATGAAGGTACGTGTTCTTGCATATTGTAGTCGTAAGTTGAAATATTGAAAATTGTTGATTGCAACGATGACTAACCCAATCCTTTTCAGCGAAACTTTGATATCTAGACTAGACATACTACGACCGAAATTACCTACTTGACGGAATTCAGCACAAATACGTCAGGAATGTTATTAGCATTACGGATGGCACATCTAAATTGAAATTGTCGCCAAAATATCGTTGCTGAATTTCGGTCTGGAGTATTTTTGCCGTGATTTGAACGTAGGTGATTTCGGTGCTCATAGTGTGTCATCCCAACCGAAAATGACCAAAACTGACGAAACGGAAATTCAGACGCCGAATTTCAGTCGTAGTCTGTCTACACACATACTCCTGTTACAGCACAATCTCGTACTGTGGTAGCTAAGGCATTTGTTTTCAAAGTAGTATTGTACTATCGAGCAAGAACGGGACAGATAGTCTGCGATGCTCGAAGCATTGTTAACTAACTTTATTATTATTTTTCTCTTCCAGGCGAATACGGCGAGGTCCGCTACAGTCTGTCCGGCGACCTGGCCTCTCTCTTCACCATCGACCCGCTCACCGGAGAAGTGACGGTCGCTGACGGCGCCGTCATTGACAGGGAAGTCACAACTGACATCTGGCTGCACGCAGTGGTGTCCGACAACGCACCCGCGGCTGTCAGGAAGTCCAACAGTGTCGTGGTAAGTCAATATTACCTCATGAATGTATAGACAAGTGATAGACGGTCGCTGACAGCGCCGTCATTGACAGGGAAGTCACAACTGACATTTGGCTGCACGCCGTGGTCAGCGATAACGCGCCAGCGGCTGTCAGGAAGTCCAACAGTGTCGTGGTAAGTCATTATTACCTCATGAATGTATAGACAACTGACAAACATACACAGAGAAGTGATCATTATAGATAGAGAAGTGATCAACAGTGTCGTGGTAAGTCATTATTAATTTCTTCTTCTATTACAAGTAAAAGGAGTCTGACATGGTTATAACCCCATCCATGTATTGCAAATGGCAATCATAGACAGAGAAATGACGGTCGCTGACGGCGCCGTCATTGACAGGGAAGGCACAACTGACATCTGGCTGCACGCTGTGGTCAGCGATAATGCGCCCGCGGCTGTCAGGAAGTCCAACAGTGTCGTAGTAAGTCATAAATATTATGTGCGTTTCATAAAATAATTCCTCTGGCGTAATGTTGGCATGTTGGCGCGACAGAGAATTGACATATAAATAGGACATCTAGCTTCATGCTGTGGTCTCCGATAATCTGATAATGCTCCTGCGGTAGTCAGGAAGTCCAATGGTTAGACAGAAAAATTCTCATGTCTTTAAATTTCATTTCTCTACACTTCCAGGTCCACATAAAAGTGCTCGACATCAACGACAACGCGCCCGTTTTCACCCAGAACGTGTACAAAAGTACGATCGCTGAGAACCTTCAGCTGAATCCTCCAGCTACTATACTGCAGGTGCAAGCCGAGGATAAGGATGAGGGCGTCAACGGAAGAGTGGAGTACCAGATCGTGGACCAGAGCGAGCCTGGTAAGCCATACGTACATTCATACATATATCACGCCTATATCCCTTGCGGGATAGGCAGTTTAATTTACCAGATTGTTTACCAAAGCGAGCCTGGTGACTCAGAAAATTGGACAATAAGAAAGAAAAATAATTTTAAAATGTTGAACACAAGTGTCATGTTTCTTTTATCAGCCTCTACACACATTCTTTCATCCACCATAGATTTTTTTTTCTATATTCATTCCATACTCATCGCATAATAAATCCGATAGATTGTGTGTGTGTGTTTTTGTAACCCTTCATACTTAAACGTTTTGACGGATTTAGATAAATTCGATTTACAAATAAAGTAAATAAAATATACAAACTTGTACAGATCTGACAGTTCCATTATATCAGTCATACCCTGATCTAGGTAATGTAAGACGCTTTTTATAATTCCAGGCGTATTCACAGTAGATCCACATAGCGGAATAATATATCCGGCGAAGAACGTGACAGGCAACACGACCTACCATCTCACAGTGACGGCCACCGACGGTGACGGCGCCGGACCGCATATAGACACGGCTAGAGTTGATATCAGCGTGCTCAGTGTGAATAGGCACCGGCCTGTCTTTGTGGAGCCAAAGCCTGACGTCAAACAGCTTGAGATTCCCGAGGTAATATTATGTACCCATCTTACAGTGACATGATGATGTTACCGAGTCCCTACAATGTACAACATAGTATTGTACAGCATAATATTGGCCGTCAGAGGAATGTACGACGTGATGGAGCACGACATGGTGGATGGAATCAAAACAATGTCGCCATCCATCACCCCGTACCGAAAGTGCACAGGGGTGGATTGCACGACATGATGGTTGGAGACATCACGTGTTGTGGTAGAATAGTGATGTGACTGGATCGATAATATTTTATGCATTTCTAACTTAATCGATATTGTTTTTATATTTAATATATCCTTTAGTAAGCTTGGTCGCTCACTTCGTTCGCTCCAGGGTGTCACTGTTCTAACCTAACCTAACCTACTGTGTCGGATTTGTGTTAAGTATGTTTTTTACTGCGGGGGGCTGCGCCCCCCAAACCCCCCCTTGTGGGGGGGCTTTGCCCCCCCCGTCCCCCCCTCCGTGGGTTGCCTTGCATGTCATGTTCCAATAATAAATCGATAACTCGATCAAAGTCAACACTGTCACATCACTACATCCGCTGTGACGTCATTTGTTTTGATTCCATTTCCACCCCTGTACATTATTGGTCCGGGCCCGTATTTCAAGACCATCCATCCATCACGTTGTACAATGATCTGCTGTACAATACGCTGCCGTGCCTTAACCTGCTGTACATTGAGTATGTCGTGCATTGTGGTTCCCCATGTTACCGATGATGTAGACTGTATAATATAAAAGGTCCTATTAAATTCACTGCAAATATTTTAAGGGCATGCGAAAAACATCTAAGGCATTTAAAAAAATATCTACACGCTAGATTTTTTTTAAATTTTCAAACAAACTTTTTAATTAATTATGTGAACATTCTTTGACTGACCCGACTGACGTTCCGCCACGTATTCAGGATTCACTTACACGGCACGCACACTAACAACCAACCAATCACAGCACCATTTCTTGGCGCGTAATTTAAATGCATCGAAATGTGTGTTTCTAGGACAAACAGGGTGCACTTTTTTCGTTGTGTTTTTTTTTTTAGTTAAATGCAATTTTCTCGAAAACTAGTGTGTAGATTTCTTTAAAAATTTGCCTAGTACATGCTCATATTTTATTTAATCTGCCCCTAAAATATTTGAAGTGAATTTAATAGGACCTTATAAACACGGCTAGAGTTGACATAAGCGTGCTCAGTGTGAATAGGCACCGGCCTGTCTTTGTGGAGCCAAAGCCTGACGTCAAACAGCTTGAGATTCCCGAGGTAAGATTATGTACCATCTTACAGTGACAGTCACCGATGTAGACTGTATATAGACACGGCTAGAGTTGATATCAGCGTGCTCAGTGTGAATAGGCACCGGCCTGTCTTTGTGGAGCCAAAGCCTGACGTCAAACAGCTTGAGATTCCTGAGGTAAGATTATGTACCAGTCGGGGTCAAAAGAGCATACCTAGGACCACCTCAAATGGTTCAAATATCTCTTAAACTACATTACTTTCGTAAATTATATTTTCGGTTGTGAATAGAGTTTAACTAGCTGCATAGACAACAAAAGAAATAATTTACAAAAGTAATGTAGTTTTAGAGATATTTTGAACCATATGAGGTGGTCCTAGGTATGCTCTTTTGACTCTGACTGTACCTACCCATCCTACACTGACAGTTCTTGAAATCTTTACTAAGACGGCGCCAGACCGCATAATATAGACACGGCTAGAATTGACATAAGTATGCTCAGTGTGAATAGGCACCGGCCTGTCTTTGTGGAGCCAAAGCCTGACGTCAAACAGCTTGAGATTCCCGAGGTAAGATTATGTACCAACTCACAATGACAGCTTCTGATGTAGACTGTAATGTTGCAGAGCGCATTATACAGGAAGAAATTTTACTATACTCTATCCGCGCGATGAAGATAATACCAGAAAATGCAAAATGATTGCCATTGGTTAGCGATAACGAGGCAAGGGTGCGTTTACATGGCGGTGCAATTTCAGTCTACTTCTGTGGCTTACACGGAGCGGACGCGTTCTTTTGTTCTTATATCGATTGTTTTATTTCTCCTAAAACCTAGCGCGTGTTTTGGACTATTTCCTGTGAAACATACACAGATGTATTTACCTAAAATTATTGTTACTTATTAAATATTATAATAGACCAAAGAAAACCAAATACAGGGTGTTAGGGACGGTGTACCGAAAGCTTTGCAGGCATGATCAGACCATCAAACTGAACAACTTTTACTATGGAGCCAATGGTGGGAAACGAAAAAAATTTTTCGACCTCCCATACAAAAATCACGATCAGCTGACTGATTTTGTATGGGAAGTGGGAAAATTTTTTTCGTTTCCCACCATTCGCCCCATAGTAAAAGTTGTTCAGTTTCATGGTTTGAGCACGCCTGCAAAGTTTTCGTTACACCGTCCCTAACACCCCGTATAATAGTAAAAAATATTTATGAGTCTTCTTTAACCAAAGAGCCACGTAAACGCATCTTTACGTTTTTACACAATTGTTGACGCCCACTTACCAGGAAGGGCAATCATTTGTCCCTTTCACTTGCATACAAAAGTGCGGTTGAGAGGACGCTATATTATCTTCATCGCGCGGATAGAGTATAGTGACCGATAGCCAAAACACAGAACCGGATGGTGATAAGGAACGATTTCCCCAAGGAAAATAGATAGAAATATGAAGTAAAAACTGAATTGTTATTTTTTTTGTATTTCGCTTTATGATCCTTCGGAAAAGTTGTTCCTTATCACCAACTGGATCTAAGCTCTTAGACCGCCGTCTAAGTAATAATAGACAGCAACCGGGACCGAAGCCTTAACTCCACAAGCTCTTCATGCAACCGTCGTCAGATATACCAGGCAGATATAGTCCAATCCATTCTAGCCAGAACAACTCGTAAGCCCAGTTTCGCCCCAAGAGCGTGATTGGGCTGGTTGTTTGAATAACCACCCAAACACTTCCAGGTGAGCCCTCGCTCCCCACCAAATAGTTAGGTGTAGCTTTCAAGGCCCTGGGGTCATATCAGTTGTTGACAAAATTGATTTGACAACAATTTACATTTTCACAACTTCGAATGTTACAGAACGCCGCCCAATCGGACTACTTGATAACCACGATCAAAGCAACGGACGAAGACAGTGGCGACAACGGCCGGGTCTCGTACTATCTGAAGGTGGACAACCAGAATGTGGGGGAGACTGCCGAGTTTAGCATCGACAGGGACACGGGGGAACTGAGGACCAAGACCTTCTTGGACAGGGAGCATCGAGCTGACTATCAGGTGAGCAAACAAGCAGATGTAGTACTATCTGAAGGTGGACAACCAGAATGTGGGGGAGACTGCTGAGTTCAGCATAGATAGGGACACGGGGGAACTGAGGACCAAGACCTTCTTGGACAGGGAGCATAGAGCCGATTATCAGGTGAGCAAACAAGCAGATGTATTAAACGACAACGGTCTCGTACTATCTGAAGGTGGACAACCAGAATGTGGGGGAGACTGCCGAGTTCAGCATCGACAGGGACACGGGCGAACTGAGGACCAAGACCTTCTTGGACAGGGAGCATCGAGCTGATTATCAGGTGAGCAAACAAGCAGATGTATTTAACGACAACGGCCGCGTAAGTACTATAAGAAGGTGGACAACCAGAATGTGGGAGAGACTCCTGAGTTCAGCATAGATGAGGACACGGGGAACTGAAGACCAAGACCTTCTTGGATAGGGAACATAGAGCTGATTATCAGGTGAGCAAAAAATACAAGCAGATGTTTTAAAAAACAAAAACCCGACTGCGGTCATTTTTAAGTTATATGTTGTGATAAAAATCCGCCATCTTAAATTTATGAATATAATATATAATATAACCAGTGTCACTCGTGCGTGCTGCTGTGACGAATCTAACGACACCTCATATGTCAAAAATCCAACTATCCGTTTGAGCTGTAGCCCGTGAATAAGATTTTTTTGCCCTCATAAATACATACCTACCTACATACAAAAGAGTAGAAATTAAATAAAATGGAACTAATAATTTTTTATACTAAATTGTTGCCATTCATAGTCAATGTCGCCATTTAATTTTGTAATTTTATACAAAGTGGCGCCCTCATTTTTTGTCTACTCTTTTTTGCTGGACAAGCCGAAAGGAGGTCAAGGTTCTCATGAAACTGAACAACTTTCCCCATGGAACATGGGTCGAAATAGGAAAAAAAATTTGGGCCTCCCATACATAAATTACCGATCAGCTGATTGATTTACTATGGGAGGTAGATTTTTTTTTCATATTTTGACCCATGTTTCACAGGGAAAGTTGTTCAGTTTCATGGTCTGAGCACGCCTGCTAAGTTTTCGTTACACCGTCCTTAACACCCCGTATAGAGCACGATAAACCTAATATGTTATGAAAAGTTACCAAAGCTTTTTACAAAGAAAACTAGATGGCAGCACTAGGTTTTTAAAACGCGCTATCGAAGTGTTTTTCTCGGTAATGACATCGCACGCTCATGTTTTACGCAGACAGCCAGCTCGCGTCTGTTCAGACGCAGACCACATGTTTAAATTTTTGAAAGCTTCTTTCGAATAAGTTATTAGAAAGAAGATTATTGAAATAATCTATACATCTATACATATAATAAAGTTGAAGAGGGTCGAAAGTCTGTACTTAGAAGATTTTCGAAAAAAAACTGTTTGGTGATACTGTTTATTTGTTTATGGCTTTGGTTTAACTGTTTACCAAATTAAATAAAAATCGCAAACCAAAAAAATGAATTTTCAACCCAAAAAAGGTAAATGTCTACCAAAATTTGACACCCTATTTTATACTTAAACGCATCCATTTATTTAATTTTACGTTAACCAATTAAAGTACATGAGACCAAAAATAATAAAATTATCTAATAAATAGTAAATGTTTACCAAAATTTAAACTCCAATTTATACCGAAATGTTATCTAAATACTACTATTTAATTACTCTAATAAAATAAATGCTCCTTAAAAAAGTTTTGTTTTCCCAAAATAAGCTAAGTTTGCCCACATTTTCATATTTTAAAGGATCATGCCGTGGATTAGGCCCACTACCCCCGCCGCCCCCATTTCAGTCATTTAGGAACCCTTACTTTAAAATCTTGAAATACGCACCGTACCATAAAATCGCATTTTATGAAAAGTTAATATGATTTGTGCGGTCCTTTGCTCTCAACAACAACGGGCTTTCCTGAGGGAGAAATTAGTATAAAATAAAAGTAATATTATTCTCCCAAGAACCTCTTCATTTCCCGTGTCATAAAAACATCCGCTCGATTTGACTTCTTTCTCAGTCAAAGTCTGAGTAACGTCATCATATGGAGGTCTATGATGTCAAATCATTACCATTTTTCTCGCGAGAAGAATTTATGAATAAGATTTTAAATGTCATAATATTAGGGACTCTTCAAAATAATCTTTTCTGAAGATGGTATGAAATATCAGCGTCAAATTAAGTCTGTGAAAGATGTCACGTCAGTTCGTGACTTGTTCGTGACTGACATGTTATTTTTATATTGACAATCTAAAGCCAAATTATTTTTCAGAAAAATACAATAGTAAGTAAACTGTCTGTATATTTGAAGAAAATATTGGTTGGTTGGCGCAATTGATCGACCACATCCATCATAATTTCTCCTGCCTTAATGGTTGAAGTCTTTTGGAACGGACTAACTGTAAGTGCACTTTTGATGTAATTCTGAGGCCTGCTAGCAGTAGGTAGTAGGCGGCTTAAAAACTCTGACACCAGGGTTAATTGGGTCCTTCGTTGACTCGGTGTCCCACTCGAAAAGAAGAAGAAGATGGGATTTCCAAGCTGGAGTATACTGAACTAAATCTGCTTGTAAAAACAAAATCATATAGCAAAAGGATTTGGCTATGTTTATGGCCGGCAGCCTGTCTGACGTCAACCCTCTTTGGGAATACTACAGTAGGTGGTATCATCGCGGTCATGCGGTTGACCAAGGGTTGACCATAGTCGATAGATATTCAATCGAGGTCCATAACTCTGCGTTGCGTTTTACGAATCACCCTGAGGTGGACTAGGGGTGGCAGTATTATTAGACGCTACCACACGAACTTTTCCCCTTTCAATTAATTAATTATTGCTTGTCTTTTAAGGTATCCTGATTGGAGCGAGTGAGCTGGTTTTGTTGGTTGCTGGCCAGCCTGCAGGAAGGTGCAAAGAAGGGCACTGCAGCAAGACCGTAGCAGAGGTATGTCCTCGAAAAAATATATGATATTAATTTGTAAGGACGAATATAACATCTAAATGTGTTACATTACAACAATCCTTATTGTATTTGTATATACTTGCTTGTTTTTATTATAATTAAAAAACTAGAAAAAAACATGTTTTATTTCTATTACCAATGTGCGAGTCGACAAAGTACCCGATAAGTAGGTCAACAAGGTTTTTATAAGAAGTTTCAAAGTAAAGAAAAACAGAAAGCGCCATCTTATGGTTTACATAGTAAAATATCAGATGAAATAGAGACTAGATTAGAGCACCTTTTTCTTCGCGTAGCGCTATCTATGGGTTCTTCACGTAACTAAAATTATTCCGCCATCTTTGACATACAAAACTTATTTCTGTACTTTTAGCATAACTTTTAAACTAAATTATCCAAGATCTACTTCAGCCTAGATCTTTTATTTTTAGCTGTGCCGTTAGATAATTAGTTAAGTTATTGTTAAAGTATCGTTTCTTCGTGGTACGCTAACGTTTGGATGCGTTAAACATGATACTGGTTTGTATGGCAAAAAATCAAGATCCTTTATGACGCAGATAGCGTGTCGTTTCTGGCACATCGCCGGCCGCTGCCGCGGCACGCTCGCTCTGCTCGCTCGGCTCGTGCGTTGTGGTCAAAGTTCTAACCTAACCTAACCTGGCGCTTTCCGCGCCAGGTTCGGTTAGGCTATATCTAACGGACCTATAAACTAAGATTTTTTTGGGTACACCTCTAGTGAAGTTCAATGACATGACACCAAACTTATACCTACGTTTTATTGCCGGCGTTGTAATTTAAATTGGTAGCATTGGCGCGTAAATTGGGTGTACTGAATTTGGTAGACATTTACTAATTTTGGCTTTCGATTACATTTTAAAGTATGAGCATAACTTTATCAGATAAACGCACTTTTTAAATTGCGTTGCGGATATACTTTTTTACGCATTTGTTTTTTGGTACACTTTTCATTTTTTGGTATACCTTGTCGTTTTAAGGTAAACGTGTTTAGGTATTCAAAACTGATTCTGGTATACAATATATTTGTTCCCTTTGTTTATTTGTTTATCTGTTTGTATGTGAAAGCATCACGCAAAAACGACTGAACCGATTTTGATGCAAATTATACCAAAATGTCGGGAAAATTACCGACCAGGTTATAGGCTAAAAAAATTTGACCCCTAAAAGGGGGGGTTGCCACTATACTTGAAATAAGTTTGCACGTAAATCGATATTGCGTGCGTTGCGTGCGGTAGAGGAATAAGTTACTATAAGATGTAAAAAAAACTACTCAAACTATTCCAAGGGGTGAACCAGTCCATGAAACTGAACAACTTTCCCCAAGGAACATAGGTCGAATAATGAAAAAATTCTCCTTCCCTTCCCTACAAATTTAACTTGGTCGGCTATCGAGACGGCTGGAGCATTTTGTATGGGAGGACCAATAATTTTTTCCTACAGTAGGTAGAAAAATAACTGCACGTATTTTACGACTAAACCAGTCCATGAAACTGAACAACTTTTCCTAAGATACATAGGTCGAAATACGAATATAATTTGGCCCTCCCATTCAAACTAAACCGGCCGGCCAGAACATTTTGTATAGGAGGTCCAAATTCTTTTTTCATATTTTGACTTATGTTCCTTAGGGAAGTTGTTCAGTTTCATGGACTGGTTCACTCCTTAAAATATTTGCATTATATTTTTTTACTCCTTATACAGGGTGTTAGGGACGGTGTGACGAAAACTTTGCTGGCATGATCAGACCATCAAACTGAACAACTTTTACTATGGAGCCAAAGGTGGGAAACGAAAAAAATTTTTCAACCTCCCATACAAAGTCAGTCAGCTGATCGTAAATTTTGTATGGGAGGTCAGAATTTTTTTTTCGTTTTCCACCATTGGCTCCATAGTGAAAGTTGTTCAGTTTGATGGTCTGAGCACGCCTGCAAAGTTTTCGTTACACCGTCCCTAACACGCCGTATTTTGAACTACCTATGTTTCTTGAGGAAAGTTGTTTTTATCCTATCTATTCGAAAAGAACGCGCATTTTTAAATAAAGAACTCAACAAATGCGAATAAAACTACTTTGAATTTAGAACATCTTGATGTTCAGTCAGCGCCAAAGAAATAGAACGCAAATATTGTTCGAATAAAGGCTGTATGGGACGACGGCCCATAGTCGCGCGTCCCCAATAGAACTAAAAAAAAGATACGCGCGAATTACAGTCCGTAATTTTCACCAAAAATTACACGTATGTTAGAATTTTATTTAACTTTTTTTTTAAATTAGTTCAAGTGACAGTGAAAGTATAACATTGCAATAAAATATGAGGTGCCTTTTATTTTCTCATAGAGGGTGATGAAAAGTAGAGTGAATTACTCGGGCGCAAAATATATTTTGGCTTCGGGGATTCTACTCTAGAATCCCTTACTTCGCTCTGAATTAAAAAAAACCGGCCAAGAGCGTGTCAGACACGCCCACAAATAGGGTTTCGTAGTCAACGTTTAAATATCAAGTTTTTCAGCATTACAAACTTAATTTTGTTGCTGGTTTGTTAGCAGCAGTATGATGACCAACCGCAAATAGAAAAACTCATTTTTTTCTGAAACCTTTAAGGGTACAATATCCGTTATAGTTTTCATTGTAATTTCAGATTGTAAGCTATATACCATATTTATTTCAAATTTTTTGCGTTTATACTTTAGAAGTTACAGCTGGAACAAATTATGGGTCAAAAACGCCCTTTTTAAAAGCAAATATCTCGTGACAGAAACATTTTAGTGAGTTTGTTTCAAAGAAACCTCACCTTAGTTTTTAAAGACCTATCAACGATACCCTACTCAATATTACAGAAGAAAAAAAAATTTTTTGCCCCCTTTCACTTGTATGGGAGGGGGTCCAAAAAACATTTAAAATATTTTTTTCTTAACATTTCTATATTTGGGTCAACACGATCTATCTTCTCACCAAATTTCATGTCGATAGCTCTAAAACTGACGAAGATATGAGGGCGCGGCATACAGACAGACAGACAGACAGACAGACAGACAGACATGACGAAACTATAAGGGTTTCTAGTAGACTACGAAACCCTAAAAAAGCGCCCTCGCCGTAGAAGTATTGTTTTGCGCCCTTATGATATATCTACTAAAAGTTTCTTGAACTGGTTCACCCCTTAGAATATTTGCAGTTTATTTTTTACTCCCATATTGGAGTCGAGATTCGAACACGTACCAACATAATAGTAAAGCAAAATAAAAAACCAGCCAAGAGCGTGTCAGACACGCCCACAAATAGGGTTTATAGTCAATGTTAAATATCAGCGTTACGAAGTTACCTAATTTCGTTGCTGGTTTGTTTGCAGTAAGTATGCTTACGAACCACAAATTAAAAAACTTTTATTTTTCTTAAAACTTGCGTAGATACAGTATCCGATATAGTTTTTATCGTAACTTCAGACTAAGAACAATTTTATTTTTCATATATTTAGTTCTAGGAAGAGAAAACTCCCCATAAAAGCAAATACTTCGAGGCAGAATCACTTTTGTGATTTTTTTAAAAAAAAACCTCGCCATAATTTTTAAAGATCTATTTAACGATACCCTACTTAATATAGCAGATGGTTTTTTTTATCCTCCTTTCACATGTACCTACGCCAAAAAATAAAAACTTTTTTTCCCAACATTCTAAATTTGTGTCAAGCAACACGATCTATCTTCACATTAAAGATGTCGATCGATTGAAAAGGACGAAGTTATGAGGGCGGGGCATACAGTTAGTTTGTGTCTTAAATGGGTAGGTGGATTTGCTGGCGATAGTACAGAAATCTGTATGTACATGTATTAAAACTGTTACAGGTCGGTGTCAAGTACCCCTGCAATAGTTTTCAAAAGAACATTTCGATAGCGTGTCTTAGAAACAGCTACAAAAAAAATATGTACAGCTTGATGGGCCGCTCCTGCAGGCCTATCACTTTTGGTAGGTAGGTACCGAAATAAATAAAAAGTATACATACCTATTACCTACACAACTATTTAATAAGAAAACAAAAACAGAAGTGAAATAAGTAAGTAGAAGAAATAGAAAGAAACAAGCATCCTTCGACATGGGTCAACTCGGATTTGCTCCTTCACATAAAAATAATAAAAGAACACCGGTGTTGGTACTGTAGCCAACTTCCTATATCATCAAGATGTACCTAACTCAGGCGCTCAGACTTTGAAACAGGAGGGATCGAAGTGGGCTTTCCCCTTCAAAGTCAAGTAACAAACTCACATCGGCGGAAGTCTGGGGTTTCTCCAGGTTATTCCATCATCATCGTCATCACCATTATCTTCGCATGCCCTAATCGTACAAATCACGCATAAAATAATAACCATGAGATAAACATCGAAAATGAAAACGTACCATTATGTGTAAAAATTGTGCATGAATCACTCAAAAATTAATCGATATTTTTAGATGTTTGGTATGGTGGAAGATAAACGTTCTGATCATATTTTATGATTAGTGAGAACCTTTATCAGCACTGGAGGTACTCTCTGTCTACCTACGTGACTGAACACCATGAACTCGGCAAAATATTAAAGGGCGCCACACACCGGGCCCGTATGCGTGACGTGCACGTTATTACGCGCATAGAGATGACGTTGTATCGTCTGGGTTTGCATGAGGCACCGCACACCGTGCTACTCGCGTGATTACGTGCACGCATACATAAGCAGGCCTCTCATACAATCCCATACGATACAACGTCATCTCTACGCGCGTGATGACGTGCACGTCAAGCATACGCGCCCTGTGTGTGGCGCCCTTAAGAGATACGAATATGTCTGTATTGAAAAATTTGTTTAGCATGATGTGCCGCTTCTGTCGGCTCAAAAACTTCTCTTGGCGAAACGAAGTTCGCGGGCACCAGCTAGTATTATATAAGAGAAGAGACTGTCCAGGACCACATTAATGTAGAGAAAAAGAAAAATATAGTTGGCGCTACCTATCGCCTTATACAACGTGTTACAACCATAACAGCCACAAAAGTCCACTTCTGGACATGGGCCTGCCCCTATCGGGGGGTATTGCCATACTCACCACGCTTGGCAGGCGGATTGGCGAGCGCAGTGCACGATGTTGCATTAACAGGGAACGCTGCTGCCTATTCCCTGGATAAGTATCCCTTAGTCGCTTCTTACGACACCCACGGGTAGAATTGAGGTGATGCTATTCTTAGCCGGCATCACACGTGTTACAAAACAACCAATAAAGCCCCCATACAAATTGAGTTCATTTGGTATGGAAGGTAATTTTTTAGGTTTCCGTACCCCAAAAGGTAAAAAATTTAACCCTTATAGGATCACTTTGTTGCCCGTCCGTCTGTTCGTCTGTCATTCTGTCAAGACCCTTTATCTCAGGAACGCGTGAAGATACCTATCTAGTTGAAATTAAAACCGTATACTCAAGTCTATGAATGCGAGTACTTGTGAAAAAAACTCTTTTTTGAAGTACTTAAGGAAAAACTCTAAAAAATTTCATTTTCATAAATTTATGGTGTTTATGGGGGCCGAAAAGGAACAAAATTTAAAAAGTTTGGCTAGTTGTCCGAGTGGAGTATCATAATTTTAATATATAGAACCCAGAATAATCTACAAATCTTAATACGGAACGGTTAACGGTTTTTTTGAAAATGTTGAGATTTGACTATTATGTTCTATTTACAAGTAAACGTTGCAGCTGGTGATAGCAGCAGTGGACAACGGCAACCCTCCTCACGAGAACCTGCTGGTGCTGACGGTGGTGCTGACGGACGAGAACGACAACCTGCCACACTTCTCAACGACGCATCATCAGTTCAGCGTCAGGGAGAACCTGGCGCCTGGTGTCATTGTTGGTAAGTTACTGTAACATGAAAAAATTTAAGAATTTGAAGTAGCCGCGCGAAAAAAGTGAGTTAGGCATGTGGGGTTGTTCATTGAATTAAGATACCCTTAAAATCCGAGCGTCGCGGCGTCGAGGTGGCGTCGTTGTCGCTGTCAAATGACTGGTTTGTAAGGGTTTGTATGGGGATACCAGAAAGACCGGGCGTCAGCGTCAACGACGCCGCCGCGTCGCCGCGACGCTCGGATTTTAAGGGTATCTTAATTCAATGAACACGTTTCACGTTGACAGCGCGCTGAGAAGCTTAGGGTTTGTATGGCGATGCGGTCGGGTTTTTCTACAAGACCGCAGCGACAATGGCGCCGTCAAATTTTGACGGCGTCATTGTCACGCGTCGTTGTCGCGACGCTTGGTTTATTAAGCCTACCATTAAATAGGAATACATGCAAAATCAGACTTTCATTAATTATAAGCCTATTTACACACAAAGTCTAAATTCAACTCATAAATTGAAAATGAGCAAATTGAAAAAATCATTAGCTACCGTCGGGACTTGAACCCGGGACCGTGGGGTACCGTCCCGCCGCTTTGTCTACTGAGCTATGGGCGCCATGCGGATTTTTAGTAGACACAAAGCTCATAATTATAAAAAAAAGAACAGTTTTCTTAGATCATTGCAGCGCATATGTGTGAGCGAGTCTCTAATATGTCTGCATTGTGTACAAAAAGCATTTATAAAAATCCATTTTCAAAAAGCAAGGTGTGCGACCAATTTCATTTGGACCCAACTCCATACACTCCGAATCATGTACAAATCTCGTTGTAGACCTGAAGGCGAATGCAGCTCAGAAACGTAAGCGAAAGCGTTCGGAATTTTCGATTCCATTTCTTGAAATTTCCATAAAATATTAAGTAATTATTTTAATGACTATTTCAAGATATATCCTACAAAACTATGGGACCCAAAACACGATTTGACTAAGTTGCCTCGATAGAAAAAATCGCAAAGTAAGCTCGAATTTTCCGTTTTTTTTGTCTTAAAACCTGAACTATTTCATTGCCTTTAGGCACGTAATGTCCACTTTCCCAAAATGTCTATTTCCCAAAATGACTACTTTCCTAAAATGACTACTTTCCTAGAATGACTACTTTCCTAAAATGACTACTTTCCCAAAACGACTACTTTCCCAAAATGACTACTTTTCAGAAATGTAAAACGCTGGCTTTGGAAAATGTCATATCTGACAGCTGACAAGTCTATACTAGAAGATATGTCAACAAAGAAAAATAGACCTTATGTCAAAGCATTAGCATGATTATCAAATATGGCCGATGCAAATTAGTTTTTTGAAGAAGTTGTAGTATGGTTGTAGGCCTTAAAGAGATCTACATTTTAAGTGACAGCTGTCAAATTTAAAACTCATTTATCTCGTTAACTGAGTATGCTACGCTACTAGTTTCTTTGAAGAAGTTGTAGGCCTTGATGAGATCTACATTTTAAGTGACAGCTAACAAACTTAAAACTCGTTTATCTCGTTAACTGAGCATGCTACACTACTAGTTTCTTTGAAAAAGTTGTAGGCCTTTATGAGATCTACATTTTAAGTGACAGCTGTCAAACTTAAAACTCGTATATCTTGTTAACTGAGCATGCTACACTACTAGTTTCTTTGAAGAAGTTGTAGGCCTTAATTAGATCTTCATTTTAAGATAAACTAGTTTTAAGTTTGACAGCTGTCACTTAAAATGTAGTCCT
This sequence comes from Phthorimaea operculella, assembly GCA_024500475.1. Classification (NCBI taxonomy): domain Eukaryota; kingdom Metazoa; phylum Arthropoda; class Insecta; order Lepidoptera; family Gelechiidae; genus Phthorimaea; species Phthorimaea operculella. The sequence continues at coordinate 539,924 of JANFCV010000127.1, read as the reverse complement.
CATCAAAGCCTACAACTTCTTCAAAGAAACTAGCAGTGTAGCATTCTCAGTTAACGAGATAAATGAGTTTGAAGTTTGACAGCTGTCATCCAAAATATAGATCTTTTCAAGGCCTAAAACTTCTTCAAAGTAACTAGTAGTGTAGCATTCCCATTTAACGAGATAAACGAGTTTTAAGTTTGACAGCTGTCACATAAAGCGTAGATCTCATCAAGGCCTACAACTTCTTTAAAGAAACTAGTAGTGTAGCATTCTCAGTTAACGAGATAAATGAGTTTGAAGTTTGACAGCTGTCACCCAAAATGTAGATCTCATCAAGGCCTACAACTTCTTCAAATAAACTAGTAGTGTAGCACGCTCAGTTAAGGAGATAAACGACTTTTAAGTTTGACAGCTGTCACTTTAAATGAAGATCTCATCAAGGCCTACAACTTCTTCAAAGAAAATAGTGGTGTATCATTCTCAGTTAACAAGATAAATAAGTTTTAAGTTTGACAGCTGTCACTTCAAAGGTAGATTTCGTCAAGGCCTATAACAATGCTACAACCTAAAAAAAAACAAATTTGCATGCTCGCTGATGAAAGCTCTTAACGTGAGCACGACAGCGACTTATTCGAAGACGTGGACCACAGGCTGTTGCCTAACGGCTGTTGAATTCTATTTATTAGCGATTTGATTTAGGTAAAGTGGTCATTTTGGTAAAGTAGTCTTTTTGTGAACAAAATTAGTCATTTCGGTAAAGTAGTCATTTTGGTAAAGTAGACTTTTTGTGAAAAAAAGTAGTCATTCCGGTAAAGTAGTCATTTTGGTAAAGTGGTCATTTTGGTAAAGTAGACTTTTCGTGCCTAAAGGTTTCATTGTTATTCAATATTTATTATTCTATTTTGTGTCCTTTTCTTCCTCTTTGAATTTATAATGAATCTATGGGCTTACATTTTCATGTACCATTTCGATTGAAGCGTCATCGTCTGTTTCTCTCTAACGCAGCGAAAAGGAAAGGGACTTATTTTTCAGACTGATTTCGCCTGAAGTGTTGTTTCCTCTGTCCAGGATCAGTGAAAGCAATCGACAAGGATGCGGGAGACAATGGACTGGTGTACTACCACATCTTGGAGGGGAACCAAGATGGAGCATTCACTCTTGGCAAGAAGAACGGCATCATCAAGACCAATGTCAGCTTTGATAGGTAAGTAGAAGTAAGACACCTACAGAACAACTCGTAAGCCCAGTCTCGTCCCAAAGGCGTGATTGGGCTGGTTGTTGGTACAACCACACACACACACACACACACACTTCCGGGTGAGCCCTCGATTCCCACCAAATAGTTAGGTATAGCTTTCAAGGTCCCGTTGCTATAAAATGCAAAGCCTATATAAAAAAAAACACATACAGCCTTGCCTCACGATATTGTTTTCCACGTAAAGATACAAATTCGTGGACTGCGGCGGAGCCTTCCACTACTGCGACGAACGAGAGCTTACGAAGCGTCGCGAGTGCTCCTATGCGCGAGCTACAGCGGCGTAGAAGGACTTAAACCACTGAAAAGTCGTAGTAGTTGCGTAGGCGGCTACGAGCGTGTCGCAGTTTTCCTGGGTCCATGTCCATGCAGTTAACGAATTCGCAGTTTTCCTAGCATTTATGGGAAATGTTCGAATAAATCGATGCATTTCGCACTTATCCGGCTCTTCGCGATGGGCCTAAGGATTTCGTGACTGACCCGATTTCGCGATGGTCCTGCGACATATATAAGGTCCTATTAAATTCACTGCAAATATTTTAAGGGCATGCGAAAATATGTATAAGAAAAACATCTAAGGCATTTAAAAAGAAATCTACACGCTGGATTCATTTTTTCATTTTCAAACAAACTTTTTGATTAATTATGTGAACATCCTTTGACTGACCCGACTGACGTTCCGCCACGTCACTTACACGGCACGCACACTAACAACCAACCAATCACAGGACCTTTTTTTGGCGCGTAGTTTAAATTCATCGATGTGTGTGTTTTTAGGACAAACAGGGTGCACTTTTTTAGTTTTGTATTTTTTTTTAGTTTTATGCAATTTTCTCGAAAACAAGCGTGTAGATTTCTTTAAAAAAAATCCTAGTACATGCTTATATTTTATTTGATCTGCCCTTAAAATATTTGCAGTGAATTTAATAGGACCTTATATAGGGTTACATTTAATTCAGTACAAATCTCTTGAGGGTGTGGTCTACTCACAAAACTGAACAACTTTTGTTAGAAACTTTTCTTCAAAATATGAAAAAAAAAATTGGACCCCCCATACTAAGTGTCAGACTTTTCAACATTTTTGTATGGGAGGTCCAAATTTTTATTTCATATTTCGAAGAAAAGTTTCTAACAAAAGTTGTTCAGTTTTGTGAGTAGACCACACCCTCAAGAGATTTGTACTTAATTAAATGTAACCCTATATATTTTTGTGTTTTATCACGCTTTGCAATTGATAGGTACAATTATTTGTTTCATATGGAACAAAAGGCTTTTAAAAATGTCATCGAATCTGCACCAAAAAATTTAACACGAATACAAATCTCATTGAAATAACTTTCATACTATTTCAGAGAGAAACAAGCGGAATACTCGTTCACTGTGTACGCGAGTAATAGCGCCATTTTGACCAACGGCGCGGCGCTTCTCAACTCCATAGACAACCGAACCGACGACCAGAGCGACATAACTACCGTCACAGTCAGAATACTAGACGAAAACGACAACGAACCGAAGTTTCAACAGAAGATTTACTACGCTGGTGAGTGTACTTTCAAAGAAATCTTGGGTAGTTCATAGACTCAATATTCCATTCAACATAAAAACGCTAGGGAATCAAATGGGCAATCAGAGCGCCATTCTGACCAACGGCGCGGCGCTTCTCAACTCCATAGACAACCGTACCGACTACCAAAGCGACATAACTACCATCACAGTTAGAATACTAGACGAAAACGACAACGAGCCGAAGTTTCAACAGAAGATTTATTATGCTGGTAAGTTTTCTTTAAATAAACCATTGGGTAGTTCATAGACGCAATATTCTATTCAACATAAAAACGCTAGGGAATCAAATGGGCAATCAGAGCGCCATTCTGACCAACGGCGCGGCGCTTCTCAACTCCATAGACAACCGTACCGACTACCAAAGCGACATAACAATCGTCACAGTCAGAATACTAGACGAAAACGACAACGAACCGAAATTTCAACAGAAGATTTACTACGCTGGTGAGTGTGCTTTCAAAGAAGTCTTCGGATTGTTCTTAGAAATAATATTACATCAAAAATACAAAGCGTTGACAGCCAGAAGTTGTAACTACCGTCACAGTCAGAATTCTTGAAGAAAACTATAATGAACCCAAGTTTCAAAAGGTTTACTACGCTGGTAAGTCAATCGTAGTACCTCGTAACTCCGAGGTCGATCCCTGAGACACTCAGTGACTTCACGTGGTTGCTGAGCTTCCTTGGAGAACTAGGATGGCTCAAGTAGGGAACACTTGACGCAAAAAACGCAAGCATACGTCTGACTGAATAAGTCCTTCTATTTCAAAACTCTACATAACTCAATTTCTCTTTACCAGGAGTGAAATACACAGCTCGAGTGAACGAGGTGGTCCTCTCGGTGGCAGCCGAAGACCCTGACCTTGAAGAGAACGGCACCCTGGTGTACATGGTGGCCGCCTCCAACCTCTACAAGTTCGGTGACTCCAAATCCAGCGGCAGCGTCGTGCCTTCGCCCTTCAACATCAGCCAAGATGGTAAGATTGGTGAAACCATTTAACCTGGCCGAGATACACTTGCACTATTTCGCAAGTTTAGTTTAGTAAAGATTGAGCTGCGGTAGTACTCTGGTGGCCTACTGGCCTATTTGTATCAATAAAAATGCTATCACTGTAAGAATTGAGTTAGTTATATTTTTCTTTAGCACGTATTTACACAAGGAAACGTGACATTCATTCTCCGAGGATCAAAAAATAATGAAGAGAGCTTCCTTGACCTGTCCCATTGACGCGGCCAGCGATTCAAATTTAGAAAGTATAATGTGCCAGGCTCATGAAAGAGGCTGGACCTTACAGTACCTAAGTATTTTACCGTCGATGAAGCTAACACCCGTTTTGTGAACCTTACTGTAGAAGTGATAGACATTAAGCTGGCTTTATTTTAACCATACGAATGTTACGGAAAACGCTTGACTACTTCGCATTCAAAATCGGCTTTTACTGTGAGACGATTTGAAGGAAATGGACCACCAAGTTTAAAGTGGTCTGTGTATCTTAATGTTAATAGATATAATTTTATATCTTTTTAGGTGTATTGACAACAGCTGCCTACATGTCTGAATACAACCAAGACCGATTTGTACTCGACATCATAGCTCAGGAGATCGCGCCGCCACACAGACAGGCCAAAGCACAAGTCTATGTAAGTATCTTGTTACCTAGGTATATAAGGTGAAAATATTTTAAGGGGTGAGACAGCCCATGACACTGAATAACTTTCCCAAAGAAACATAGGTTTTAGGACCAAAGACCTATCATGCCTTCCAACCAACGGACGGACGAAAATCCAAAGCACGGAACCATTTCCTACAGACAATCAGGTGGTTCAATCAGCCTGCAATGTCTTAAACAAGCTGGGAACAAATTCACAAAGTGATAATACCAACTTTGTGTGTGTGCCTACCGGGATTGGAACCGGGAACCTTTACTTGAAAAAATATTTTTAATTGAAAAATTTCGTCTTTACTTTTGTCTAACGCATTCATTCCCCATTTCAGGTATGGGTGATAGACAGAACGGCTCTCATTCGCATGGTGGTGTCCAGGAGTTGTATGGAGCCGGTTCCAGTGCTAAGCAAGCTGGCCCATGCCGGGCAGGCCTTGTTGGTGCCAGGTCGGAGGGTGCCGCATGTGCAAGCGGACAGGAGATATGACCATTGGTAAGCAAATGGGCTTCTTAATGGTGCTGTCCAGGAGATATGACCATTGGTAAGCAAATGGACTCTTAATGATGGTATCCAGGAGATATGACCATTGGTAAGTAAATACACTCCTAATAATGGTATCCAGGAGATATGACCATTGGTAAGAAAATGGACTCTTAATGATGGTATCCAGGAGATATGACCATTGGTAAGTAAATGGGCTCGATGGTATCCAGGAGATATGACCATTGGTAAGCAATTGGGCTCTTAATGGTGCTGTTCAGGAGATATGACCATTGGTAAGCAATTGGGCTCTTAATGGTGCTGTTCAGGAGATATGACCATTGGTAAGCAAATGGGCTCAATGGTATCCAGGAGTTTGCAAGCGGACAGGAGATATGACCATTGGTAAGCAAATGGGCACAATGGTGTCCAGGAGTTGTATGGAGCCGGTCCCAGTGCTAAGCAAAGGCCTTGTTGGTGCCAGGTCGGAGAGTGCCGCATGTGCAAGCGGACAGGAGATATGACCATTGGTAAGCAAATGGGCTCTTAATGGTGCTGTTCAGGAGATATGACCATTGGTAAGCAAATGGGCTCTTAATGATGGTATCCAGGAGATGTGGCCATTGGTAAGCAAATGGGCTCTTAATGGTGCTGACAGGAGATATGACCATTGGTAAGCAAATGGGCTCAATGGTATCCAGGAGTTGTATGGAGCCGGTCCCAGTGCTAAGCAAGCGGACAGGAGATATGACCATTGGCAAGCAAATGGGCTCAATGGTATCCAGGAGTTGTATGGAGCCGGTCCCAGTGCTAAGCAAAGGCCTTGTTGGTGCCAGGTCGGAGGGTGCCGCATGTGCAAGCGGACAGGAGATATGACCATTGGTAAGCAAATGGGCTTCTTAATGGTGCTGTCGAGGAGATATGACCATTGGTAAGCAAATGGGCTCTTAATGATGGTATCCAGGAGATATCACCATTGGTAAGCAAATGGGCTTCTTAATGGTGCTGTCCAGGAGATATCACCATTGGTAAGCAAATGGGCTCTTAATGATGGTATCCAGGAGATATGACCATTGGTAAGCAAATGGGCTTCTTAATGGTGCTGTCGAGGAGATATGACCATTGGTAAGCAAATGGGCTCTTAATGATGGTATCCAGGAGATATCACCATTGGTAAGCAAATGGGCTTCTTAATGGTGCTGTCCAGGAGATATCACCATTGGTAAGCAAATGGGCTCTTAATGATGGTATCCAGGAGATGTGGCCATTGGTAAGCAAATGGGCTTCTTAATGGTGCTGTCGAGGAGATATGACCATTGGTAAGCAAATGGGCTCTTAATGATGGTATCCAGGAGATATCACCATTGGTAAGCAAATGGGCTTCTTAATGGTGCTGTCCAGGAGATATCACCATTGGTAAGCAAATGGGCTCTTAATGATGGTATCCAGGAGATGTGGCCATTGGTAAGCAAATGGGCTTCTTAATGGTGCTGTCGAGGAGATATGACCATTGGTAAGCAAATGGGCTCTTAATGATGGTATCCAGGAGATATCACCATTGGTAAGCAAATGGGCTTCTTAATGGTGCTGTCCAGGAGATATCACCATTGGTAAGCAAATGGGCTCTTAATGATGGTATCCAGGAGATGTGGCCATTGGTAAGCAAATGGGCTCAATGGTATCCAGGAGTTGTATGGAGCCGGTCCCAGTGCTAAGCAAAGGCCTTGTTGGTGCCAGGTCGGAGGGCGCCGCATGTGCAAGCGGACAGGAGATATGACCATTGGTAAGCAAATGGGCTCAATGGTATCCAGGAGTTGTATGGAGCCGGTCCCAGTGCTAAGCAAAGGCCTTGTTGTTGCCAGGTCGGAGAGTGCCGCATGTGCAAGCGGACAGGAGATATGACCATTGGTAAGTAAATGGACTCTTAATTATGGTATCCAGGAGATGTGACCATTGGTAAGCAAATGGACTCTTAATGATGGTATCCAGGAGATATGACCATTGGTAAGCAAATGGGCTCAATGGTATCCAGGAGATATGACCATTGGTAAGCAAATAGGTGGTATCCAGGAGTTGTATGGAGCCGGTCCCAGTGCTAAGCAAAGGCCTTGTTGGTGCCAGGTCGGAGAGTGCCGCATGTGCAAGCGGACAGGAGATATGACCATTGGTAAGTAAATGGGCTCAATGGTATCCAGGAGATATGACCATTGGTAAGCAAATAGGTGGTATCCAGGAGTTGTATGGAGCCGGTCCCAGTGCTAAGCAAAGGCCTTGTTGGTGCCAGGTCGGAGGGCGCCGCATGTGCAAGCGGACAGGAGATATGACCATTGGTAAGTAAATGGGCTTCTTAATGGTGCTGTCCAGGAGATATGACCATTGGTAAGCAAATGGGCTCAGTAGAATCCAGGAGTTGTATGGAGCCGGTCCCAGTGCTAAGCAAAGGCCTTGTTGGTGCCAGGTCGGAGAGTGCCGCATGTGCAAGCGGACAGGAGATATGACCATTGGTAAGCAAATACACTCTTAATAATGGTATCTAGGCGATATGACCATTGGTAAGCAAATGGGCTCAATAGTATCCAGGAGTTGTATGGAGCCGGTCCCAGTGCTAAGCAAGCGGACAGGAGATATGACCATTGGCAAGCAAATGGGCTCAATGGTATCCAGGAGTTGTATGGAGCCGGTCCCAGTGCTAAGCAAAGGCCTTGTTGGTGCCAGGTCGGAGAGTGCCGCATGTGCAAGCGGACAGGAGATATGACCATTGGCAAGCAAATGGGCTCAATGGTATCCAGGAGTTGTATGGAGCCGGTCCCAGTGCTAAGCAAAGGCCTTGTTGGTGCCAGGTCGGAGGGTGCCGCATGTGCAAGCGGACAGGAGATATGACCATTGGTAAGCAAAAACACTCTTAATAATGGTATCTAGGCGATATGACCATTGGTAAGCAAATGGGCTCAATAGTATCCAGGAGTTGTATGGAGCCGGTCCCAGTGCTAAGCAAGCGGACAGGAGATATGACCATTGGTAAGCAAATGGGCACAATGGTGTCCAGGAGTTGTATGGAGCCGGTCCCAGTGCTAAGCAAAGGCCTTGTTGGTGCCAGGTCGGAGAGTGCCGCATGTGCAAGCGGACAGGAGATATGACCATTGGTAAGTAAATGGGCTCTTAATGATGGTATCCAGGAGTTGTATGGAGCCGGTCCCAGTGCTAAGCAAAGGCCTTGTTGGTGCCAGGTCGGAGGGTGCCGCATGTGCAAGCGGACAGGAGATATGACCATTGGTAAGCAAATGGACTCTTAATGATGGTATCCAGGAGATGTGACCATTCTAGCTAGAATTATGGAGTTCTATCAAGAAAGAAATCACAACACAAAGTGTAACAGATATGACCATTGGTAAGCAAATGGTATCTAGGAGATATGACCGTTGGTAAGCAAATGGTATCTAGGAGATATGACTATTGGTAAGCAAATTGTATCTAGGAGATATGACCATTGGTAAGCAAATGGTATCTAGGAGATATGACCATTGGTAAGCAAATACACTCTTAATAATGGTATCCAGGGGATATGACCATTGGTAAGCAAATGGACTCTTAATGATGGTATCTAGGAGATATGACCATTGGTAAGCAAATGGGCTTTATAGTGGTGCTGTTCAGGAGATATGACCATTGGTAAGCAAATAGGCTCTTAATGGTGCTGTTCAGGAGATATGACCATTGGTAAGCAAATACACTCTTAATAATGGTATCCAGGAGATATGACCATTGGTAAGCAAATGGGCTCAATGGTATCCAGGAGTTGTATGGAGCCGGTCCCAGTGCTAAGCAAAGGCCTTGTTGGTGCCAGGTCGGAGAGTGCCTCATGTGCAAGCGGACAGGAGATATGACCATTGGTAAGCAAATGGGCTTCTTAATGGTGCTGTCGAGGAGATATGACCATTGGTAAGCAAATGGGCTCTTAATGATGGTATCCAGGAGATATCACCATTGGTAAGCAAATGGGCTTCTTAATGGTGCTGTCCAGGAGATATCACCATTGGTAAGCAAATGGGCTCTTAATGATGGTATCCAGGAGATATGACCATTGGTAAGCAAATGGGCTCTTAATGATGGTATCCAGGAGATATGACCATTGGTAAGCAAATGGGCTCAATGGTATCCAGGAGTTGTATGGAGCCGGTCCCAGTGCTAAGCAAAGGCCTTGTTGTTGCCAGGTCGGAGAGTGCCGCATGTGCAAGCGGACAGGAGATATGACCATTGGTAAGTAAATGGACTCTTAATTATGGTATCCAGGAGATGTGACCATTGGTAAGCAAATGGACTCTTAATGATGGTATCCAGGAGATATGACCATTGGTAAGCAAATGGGCTCAATGGTATCCAGGAGATATGACCATTGGTAAGCAAATAGGTGGTATCCAGGAGTTGTATGGAGCCGGTCCCAGTGCTAAGCAAAGGCCTTGTTGGTGCCAGGTCGGAGAGTGCCGCATGTGCAAGCGGACAGGAGATATGACCATTGGTAAGTAAATGGGCTCAATGGTATCCAGGAGTTGTATGGAGCCGGTCCCAGTGCTAAGCAAAGGCCTTGTTGTTGCCAGGTCGGAGAGTGCCGCATGTGCAAGCGGACAGGAGATATGACCATTGGTAAGTAAATGGGCTCAATGGTATCCAGGAGTTGTATGGAGCCGGTCCCAGTGCTAAGCAAAGGCCTTGTTGGTGCCAGGTCGGAGAGTGCCGCATGTGCAAGCGGACAGGAGATATGACCATTGGTAAGTAAATGGGCTCAATGGTATCCAGGAGTTGTATGGAGCCGGTCCCAGTGCTAAGCAAAGGCCTTGTTGTTGCCAGGTCGGAGAGTGCCGCATGTGCAAGCGGACAGGAGATATGACCATTGGTAAGTAAATGGGCTCTTAATAATGGTATCCAGGCGATATGACCATTCTAGCTAGAATATGGAGTCCCATCAAGAAATCACAACCACAACACAAAGTGTAACAGATATGACCATTGGTAAGCAAATGGTATCTAGGTGATATGACCGTTGGTAAGCAAATACACTCTTAATAATGGTATCCAGGGGATATGACCATTGGTAAGCAAATGGACTCTTAATGATGGTATCTAGGAGATATGACCATTGGTAAGCAAATGGACTCTTAATGATGGTATCTAGGAGATATGACCATTGGTAAGCAAATGGACTCTTAATGATGATGTCTAGGAGATATGACCATTGGTAAGCAAATGGGCTCTTAATGATGGGGTCTAGGAGATATGACCATTGGTAAGCAAATACACTCTTAATAATGGTATCCAGGGGATATGACCATTGGTAAGTAAATGGTATCTAGGAGTTGTATGGAGCCGGTCCCAGTGCTAAGCAAAGGCCTTGTTGGTGCCAGGTCGGAGGGCGCCGCATGTGCAAGCGGACAGGAGATATGACCATTGGTAAGTAAATGGGCTTCTTAATGGTGCTGTCCAGGAGATATGACCATTGGTAAGCAAATGGGCTCAATAGTATCCAGGAGTTGTATGGAGCCGGTCCCAGTGCTAAGCAAGCGGACAGGAGATATGACCATTGGTAAGCAAATGGGCTCTTAATGATGGTATCCAGGAGATGTGGCCATTGGTAAGCAAATGGGCTCTTAATGGTGCTGTTCAGGAGATATGACCATTGGTAAGCAAATGGGCTCTTAATGATGGTATCCAGGAGATGTGGCCATTGGTAAGCAAATGGGCTCTTAATGGTGCTGACAGGAGATATGACCATTGGCAAGCAAATGGGCTCAATGGTATCCAGGAGTTGTATGGAGCCGGTCCCAGTGCTAAGCAAAGGCCTTGTTGGTGCCAGGTCGGAGAGTGCCGCATGTGCAAGCGGACAGGAGATATGACCATTGGTAAGCACATGCCCTCTTAATAATGGTATCCAGGAGATATGACCATTGGTAAGCAAATGGGCTCAATGGTATCCAGGAGTTGTATGGAGCCGGTCCCAGTGCTAAGCAAAGGCCTTGTTGGTGCCAGGTCGGAGAGTGCCTCATGTGCAAGCGGACAGGAGATATGACCATTGGTAAGCAAATGCCAAGTGATGCCGGCTCAGAATAGCACTACCCCAATCCTATCCGTGAGTGTTGTAAAAAGCAACTAAGGGTTAAACATCCAGGGAAAGGGCAGCAGCGTTCCTTGTCAATTTAACATCTTGCATTGCGCTTGCCAATAGGGGGAGGCCCATGTCCAGCAGTGGACTGTTGTTTCTGTTATACTTATTGGTTAAATACGTTAGCTAGAGTTATATAAACACAGTGGATTATAAGTAGCACACCATTTTATTCTCTTGTTGATAAAGTGACAACGTCTCATTTACATGCGACAGATTAGGTTTGCTATGGTAGTCAGCCAGCGCTAATACATGCAACCTCCAACACGCCCCCTTAATCTGTGGCATGTGTACACATCTTAAAACTCATGTGCATGCACCTTTACAATATTCAGTGTGCATACACCCTAATAGTTTAAGCATGTAGCTTTATGAGCCTACGTACAACTACAGTGTTGATCATGAATGACCATTTGTCATTATACAGTAACAGCATAAAACAAAACGAAAACAAAGGAAATTCATAGTCATTACAAAACACAACATAAATAATAATAACTAACACAGTTTAGTTTACGTTAGCCTATTTATCCTTTCTCCTGAGTTATATAAACACAGTGGATTATAAGTAGCACACCATTTTATTCTCTTGTTGATAAAGTGACAACGTCTCATTTACATGCGACAGATTAGGTTTGCTATGGTAGTCAGCCAGCGCTAATACATGCATCCTCCAACAATACTAGACACTATCTAATTACCATTTCTAAAGACAAGACTGACAAGTGAAATTAATTGAAAATATCTTCTTTTCTGAAGGTGCGAGATTCATCTGCACGCGGTAGACCCGACCACGTATCAAGTGCTCCCGGTGGAAAAGGTCCTGGAGACCATTGACTCCAAGTATGACGAGCTGAAGGACGTCTACCAGGAGTTCGGAGTGGAAACACTCATTGCTGCCAGCGCTACTTCTAAAGGTACGACAATGTGTAAAAAGAATAAAACTACATGCTATGTACCTCCAAATTTTACAAGAAGTCGGAGTGGCCCTTATTGCTTTTAGTGCTACTTCCAAAGGTATACAGGGAGTAACAGAAAGGGTATAACAAGCCGAAAGGAGGTCAAGGTACTCATGAAACTGAACAACTTTCCCCATGGAAATTTAGACGTCCCATACAAAATCTTCGATCAGTTGATTGATTTACTATGGGAGGTCCAAATTTCTTTTTCATATTTCGACCTATGTTCCTTGGGGAAAGTTGTTCAGTTTCATGAGTACTTTGACCTCCTTTCGGCTTGTTATGCCCTTTCTGTTACTCCCGGTATAACAACATGTAACAAGAATACATGTTTACAACTAGGTACATGTTAGGTAACTCCACTTTTTTACTCCAAAAATGATTTAAGCTGAAGGATGTGAATTCCCTGCCAATCTTTCTGTGCCACCACTGCGCTAGTTTATAGCTTGATGACCTTTTCCGCTTTCAGAAATATGTCTGAAATTGAAACAGCTTTCCCATTAATCAAATTTAAGCCAATGGAAAATCTAACGGATTTTCATATTGCTGTGTGGGGTTCATTGGAAAAAGTGATTCAGTCTCATAATCTGAAAAAATATGATTTTTAATGGATTGAACAATTTTTTTCCAGCGCCCGATGCTTTCGATCCAGCACTAGCAGCACTGATAGCTTTACTGATAGTGCTGTTCACTGGAATCGTCACATTTATCGTCGTCTGCGCGTGTTTGAAACATTGGTAAGTAAACTGCATTGATTAGGGAGAAAAAACATGAGTTTGTACCCGAATAATATCAAAAATATGCATTTTTATTTTGCAATAGTGATAAATTTGTTGTTCTTATTACGTATATTTTGGCTTTGTAATATGATATTAGTGTTTTTATTAAACAAGTTTATAATTGTTCTATTTCTTCTACTTCTTGTCGTGAGGGACACGAAGTCCACAAAGGAATCGATGAACTCCAAATGTCACAATCATTTTCATCTGTCCACTACTATTAGCAGGATTCTGACTTGAAAACCCTGCCTGCGAAACCCGAAGTACGATTAAATTAAACTTTTCTCAAACATGCTAGGAAATAGGTATGACAACTTCTTTCAAAAAACAATCTAGAAAGTTTAACATTGTCTGTGATTTTGTGATTTCTGAACGTTTTCTTTTTTACACAACTGCAATGGATTCCAATACAACTTTTCTGGCGCGATATCGAAATCGTTTAGAAATTACAAAATAAAAAAAGAATAACTCCAAATCCACATCTTGACTTAGTAATCAGTAAAACAACTTTTTATATCAAATTACTATAAAATAAATTAAAATCTTTATTATTTCCTAGCATTTTTTTTGAGAAAAGCACTATGTAAGCCTCGGGGAAAATGCCTTTGCTAGACTCGTATAATTAAAGTCCTCGCCTGCGGCTCGGACTTCAAACTCTACTCGTCAACAAAGTCTAATTTTCCGTTCTCGTCAACAACCAACTATTCTGTTACCCAGGGTAATACCGCCACCATCGATGCAGTCCAGCAAAGGCGACAGTCTCGCCAGGAGGAGGATCCTAGAGGAACTGAGCACCACTGAGAATCCGCTGTGGCTGGAGACCAAACTCCGGCCTTACGAGGAACAGGAGTTGACTATGAACGTCTTCGGAGATCAGAATGAGAGCGCTGAACAACCTCAGGTAAGAAAACAAGTACCCTATTCTATTTCAGCCTATTGCAATCCACTGCTGGACGTAGGCCTCCCCCAGGGAACGCCATAAGGCACGATCTCCCGTTTTTGCCATCCAGTCGCTGCCAGCCGCCTTTTTTAAGTCATCGGTCCATCTGGCCGGAGGGCGTCCAACGCTACGCTTGCCGAGGCGTGGCCTCCACTCGAGAACCCGCTTACTCCACCGTCCGTCGGTTCTGCGACAAATGTGGCCAGCCCACTGCCACTTCAGCTTGCTACACTTCCAGACTAACAGAAAACACCCTATTAACAGGAAATAAAAATTACAAAATGATTGATCACCTACCTACAATATGCCATAGTGATTTGTACAAGTTAAATCATATAAGTTTCTTGTATCCTTTTTACGGTGTCCTCGCAAAATTTAACAAGCATGAGGCCTTTTCTATTACAAAACACAAGACAGCCGATAGTCAGTACGACTGCCAGCGACGTAAAAAGTTCCGGGTTCAAAGTTCAAGAGCCGGACAATTGCAAAATGCGTCGATTTATTCACACTTGGCCTAAAAAATCTAGGTCAATAACGAATTCGCGATGGGCCTAAGTTATTTGTGATCGACCGGATTTCGCTATTGACCTGCTACATACATACATACATACATGTATTACGCCTATATCCCTTGAGGGGTAGGCAGAGCGTAATCGACTGTAAAAATCTACTGTTTTTTGTTGCAGACTGATAACACGTACGCGACGATACAGACAAATCGTGCGACCGAAAGGTTCGGTGACTACGCTACACTTGGCGGCGATTCGCCTACGCCATTGGAAGCCGCGTTAGGATTCCAGGTGAGTTTATATTCGTTTATAGTCTGGTGAAAAGATTTGGAAGTGTTTCTGCAGTGAAAAGTTTTGGAAGTGTTTCTATTAAAATGGTCGTGTGAATATTCTGTAAATTCTCAATTTTGTGATATTATCCTCCTGCGTCCCTGCGTCCTATATTAAGAACAAACTCCTGTACTCTGTTAAGTCCTGACGCTTTTGCAACTTTATATCATGCTAGTCTGTAATTTTGTAAACATAGGAAAACTTAAACAAAAACATAACATTTTACCTTTGATTATGTTTTTACACAAAATGAATAATCAAATCTATTAAATAATAATGTGTTACTAATTTGAAAAATAAGTGTAATTAATACTCAAAAATAATTCACTCACTCTTAATTTGTTCTGTAATAAAGTACTCTAGGTCTTAATGACTAAAGTCTGATTTTTATTCAGATGGACTAAACTGACATTTGGTGGGTTGCCACGTTATTGTATCTAAAAATGGTAAAAAAATAGTGTTGTACCCAAATGATTAAGTTATGTGATTCAAAGATTGTGATTGAATCTTTTTGAAAATAAATTTAGTTAATTTAAATTTTCATTAATTAATTGTTCTAAAAGACAAACTTACTATTTTGTAAAAACAAACAAACTAACTTCATATTTATTTCCTGTCTGACGACCGACCACATTACGTTTTTGTTGTTATTGTCAGAGGATTTGAATTTATTTATTCACCAGGTTCACTAGCATAGTAACTTGTAAAGATTGTTTACCTTATAGGTAAACGTTACAGTCTTCTATCTGACCTACCTACAGATTTTTGAAAATCTTGTGGAAAATGTACGAAAAAGTAAAAAAAAAGCAATAAATTATTATAATAAATTACACAAACAATTTAATTTTATAATTTTATTTTCATAAAATAAGAAAAAAATTATGCGTATAAATATAAAATATACACGTTATGTAATCTCTTTTACGTAAAATAAAGATGCGTAATAAATACGCAAGTATTTATTAAGCTATTTATTAACGAAAACAAATACATCGAGGAATCATGTCACTAAAGTTCAAAGAATCAAATGAATGAGTCAAACCACAACACTAGACAAATGATTGCAACATTTAAAAAAAAAATAGGTCATTCTTAGCTGTCAGTTGAGTCCATCTGAATAAAAATCAGACTATACATTGTTTTGAAAAGCTCAGGCCTCAGGAGGCTATGCTGTGCAAAAGTCTGTCAGGATAGCAACATAACCTGAACTACTGTTTTGCTATTTCCAGGGCAGCACGTTCAAGCCGCCTTCGCCTGACACGCCTGAACCACCGCCTCGGCCTACGGCGGGACTAGGGCAGCTCTAATGGTAAGTTATATCGAGTAAAAACGAGACGACTTAGTGCTGGTATAAAAATTTGTTCTAATGATTCAGAATACCCAGATCAGCCCGACACCCTGTATAAAATAGTACCTAACATGTAGTATCGATCCATGAAAGTTTCATGTTATTTATAAGCATGCCTCTTCCAAATGTTATTTTTATTGTTGATTTCAGGTATTTCTCGTCAATAAGCTACAAACACGGTTACAAACTTAGTTCCGTAATCTTAAATCAACAATGTAAATAAAGTATGAGTTAGTTATTATTACAATGCATGTTGGCAACGTATTTGTAAAGTATTAAATCGTCGACATTCCAACTAAGACTGATTTTACACTGAAAAAAAGTGTGTCGTATTTAGTGCGACCATACAAGACTGTTTATATAAATATAAAATAACTTTGTTACCATTTATAATACTCGAAAATACGCTGACAACGTCCATTATACATTTTTTTATTAGTTTTATTAATTTCATACATTAGGTAGGTATTTCAATGCTTTTTTATTTTATTATTACTTATTTATTATTGTGAATCTCAAAGTATCTTAGCCATTTGATGTTATAGTCTAGTTTGCATTGTATTGAGTTTTGTATTTAACATGAAACTGTATTTTAAAACTGTAGTAAGTATTGCCATGAAAGAAAATAGCTATATACTATTTATAAAAATGTACAAAAGTAAATTGTATATTTTGAAAAGGTTATATAGATAAAACGTTCAAATTATGTTTGTTAGTTTTAGTTTTATAGTAAAAATAGGAATTGAAATAGTCAAACTGTAAATAAGTAGAAATAAAAGTAGGAAATAAGTTAACTGATATACTTTTTATACCTTGAAGTATTATTTAACATCGAAATTAAAATGACATTGAAAGACAGAATTTAGTTTTATTAATTCCATTAAAAAATATTTAAATAGCCTACTACATCGTTAAGAATTAAGCACTTGAACCGTACATGCCTGACTTGTTTAATTTTTAATTTTCCTACTCAGTTTTGCACATTGTTTTTTTATGAGAGGCTCATAGAAATTGTATTTATTTTACGGCCTGACTTTTTTAAGTTTGTCCATTTTGGTTTATTTATTTTGTAAGTTTGGTATATCAGTATGAGTAGGTAATGTAGATATAGTTCATTTTTAGGGTTTCGTAGTCTACTAGAAACCCTTATAGTTTCGTCATGTCTGTCTTTCTGTCTGTCTGTCTGTCTGTCTGTATGCCGCGCCCTCATATCTTCGTCAGTTTTAGAGCTATCGACATGAAATTTGGTGAGAAGATAGATCATGTTGACTCAAATATAGAAATGTTAAGAAAAAAATATTTTAAATGTTTTTTGGACCCCCTCCCATACAAGTGAAAGGGGGGCAAAAAATTTTTTTTTCTTCTGTAATATTGAATAGGATATCGTTGAATAGGTCTTTTAAAACTAAGATGAGGTTTCTTTGAAACAAAGTCACTAAAATGTTTCTGTCACGAGATATTTACTTTTAAAAAGGGCGTTTTTGACCCATAATTTGTTCCAGCTGTAACTTCTAAAGTATAAAAGCTTAAAATTTGAAATAAATATGGAATATAGCTTACAATCTGAAGTTACAATGAAAACTATAACGGATATTGTACCCTTAAAGGTTTCAGAAAAAATTGAGTTTTTCTATTTGCGGTTGGTCATCATACTGCTGCTAACAAACCAGCAACAAATTAAGTTTGTAATGCTGAAAAACCTGATATTTAAACGTTGACTACGAAACCCTATTTGTGGGCGTGTCTGACACGCTCTTGGCCGGTTTTTTTATTCAGTATTCCCATAACACCTACTGAGCATCTCCATAGTGACCCTAAGGCGCTCCAAGTACCCTGACGGCACCGTTTTCAAGCAGGTCTTCAGGTGGCAGAGTGACGATAGTGTAAGGAAGAGTGTAGCTAGAGCTACCCGCCTAGTCAGGTGTTGTAATTAGGGGACCGACTGGTCCAACCGGACATATTTGGAAGTTGTATTTGTCGCTGGACCATCGTGAAATCGGGTCAATCGCGAAATCCCTAGCCCCTTGGCGAAGAGCCGGATAAGTGCGAAATGCACCGATTTGTTCGCACTTGA
The DNA here is from genome assembly GCA_024500475.1 of Phthorimaea operculella. Classification (NCBI taxonomy): domain Eukaryota; kingdom Metazoa; phylum Arthropoda; class Insecta; order Lepidoptera; family Gelechiidae; genus Phthorimaea; species Phthorimaea operculella. Next base: position 521,886 of record JANFCV010000127.1, on the reverse strand, counting down.
CCCATAAATGTTAGATCAACTGCGAATTCTTTAACTGCATGGACATAAATCCAGGTCAACTGCGTATAAGGCGACATGCTCGTAGCTAGGGAATGCAATCTCGAGCCGAGATTGACGATTCGAGATCTCGGTCGAGATCTTAGGGTTCGAGATTGACCAACTCGAGATCTCGTTGATTTATTGGTCGAGATCTCGGAATTTCGAGATCGAGATCGAGATTTTGCTTATCTCATATAAAAATCATCAAAATTAAACTTTCTTTCCATGCCATGGTACTGTTGTACCTAATATTAATCATCTCGGGGATCCATCTTAGCTTCTAGGTCCAAAGTTGCGGTGTGTTACCCGGCCCGATAACCCGGGTACGCGATTCCGGCTCCCCAAGCTTCGACTGACGAGCTCTGACTGCCTCACTACCCCAGTCAGTAGTATATCCCATCTCTTATACTTTTTATCTGAGCCCGAATTCTGCTAAATAAAAATCGTTTCAGTTGGATGGATGACGATGGCATGACAGTCAGATGGTTTCGTATTTTGCTAACAGTTTTAGTATGGAAAATCACATTGGCAATAGAATGAGAGTTGAGTGTTGCTTGCAATGGCAAAAAAAAAACATATTTGTTTAAGGCCCTTTTATAATATTCTGTCCATTCCATTCGTTTTTCTTATGTCTAACAACAAATGTCTTTTCCTGCTGAATAAATAATGCGCTCGGGGTAGATCGGCAGACACCGGAAACTATGCTATGCACATCAATAAACACGTCAATGCCTTTGACCTCAATCTCGAAATCTCGTTCAAAATCTCGAAGGATACTGTCGAGATCTCGAAGGATTTTTCTGAAACGAGATTTCTTTTTTCGAGATCTCGATCTCGAAAAATAGCTCGAGATCTCGGTGATTTCGAGATCTCGCGAGATCGAGATTGCATTCCCTACTCGTAGCCGCCTACGACCCTGCTACTGCTTTTCGGTGATTTGAGTTCCTCTACGCCGTTGTAGCTCGCGCACATAGGGAATGCAATCTCGAGCCGAGATTGACGACTCGAGATCTCGGTCGAGATCTTAGGGTTCGAGATTGACCAACTCGAGATCTCGTTGATTTATTGGTCGAGATCTCGGAATTTCGAGATTGAGATCGAGATTTTGTTTATCTTATATAGAGATCATCAAAATTAAACTTTCTTGCCATGCCATGGTACTGTTGTAATATTAATCATCTTGGGGATCCATCTCAGCTTCTAGGCCGAAAGTTGCGGTGTGTTACCCGACCCGGGCCGATAACCCGGGTACGCGATTCCAGCTCCTCGAGCTTCGACTGACTGTCCCACTATCCTAGTCAGTAGTATATCCCAGCTCTTATACTTTTTATCTGGGCCCGAATTCTGCTAAATAAAAATCGTTTCAGTTGGATGCCGATGGCATGACAGTTGGATGAATTCGTATTTTGTTAACAGTTTTAATATCGAAAATCACATTGGCAATAGAATGAGAGTTGAGTGTCGCTTGCAATGGCAAAAAGATCAGATTTGAGGCCCTGTTATATTCTGTCCATTCATGGTCCATTCCATTAGTTTTTCTTATAAATGTCTAACAATAAATGTCTTTTCCTGCTAAATAAATAATGCGCTCGGGGTAGATCGGCAGACACAGGAAACTATGCTACGCACAGCAATAAACACGTCAATGCCTTCAAGCTCAATCTCGAAATCTCGTTCAAAATCTCGACGGATACTGTCGAGATCTCGAAGGATTTTTCTGAAACGAGATTTCCTATTTCGAGATCTCGATCTCGAAAAATAGCTCGAGATCTCGGTGATTTCGAGATCTCGCGAGATCGAGATTGCATTCCCTAAGCGCACAGGAGCAATCGCGACGCTTCGTAAGCTCTCGTTCGTCGCAGTAGTGGAAGGCTTCGCCGCAGTCGAGCCCCTCTCAGCTAAGGTTGCATATGCTGATATGGTGGTTCAGCCTGTAATAGCCTACTCATTCATGCCAGCGGCCTACGGAACCATGTCAGACGTTTGCATAACTGAGTCATGCATCGTCAACCATGTCAAAGTACTACACAACCAATCCAGAGTCCTACCACAGCACTACTTGACCACGAGGGTATCGTATAGGAACGGTGTCCTAGGGATTTCGCGATTAACCCGATTTTGCTATGGTCCTGCGACACGATCGGCGGAAACACTTCGATACCGCGTTTCAGGACACATACGCGCCACCACACACTAATTACAGTCGGGCTACTATTAAAAGCTCTTTTTGGCAGACCCCAAAGTCATATTAGAAGACAGGAAATAAATAAAACTCTATTATGTATGCCTCATCATTGGCATGGTTTAAGCAGCTTTCAAAATAGGTGGGTATTTAAATTGGGGCTGTCTAGAATAGAAAAATATCTGAACAAATAAAAAATACTACTTTTCTGATAAATTACTTTTTATCCGAACAAAAACCTCTAACTGTCCCACGTATAACATATTCTATGTAGTCTAGTAACTAACGTCACAGCTATTCGGATTGACCCATGAAGCTGAAAATCGGCATGTAGGTACTTCTTGACCTCCTGATCAAAATTAGACATGGAGCCCAGCGGGCTCCACCCCCCCTTAACCTTTTACCACCCCCCCTCCTTTACAAGGTGTAACTCTTGAAGTAATTGACTTGGAGGGTAGTTTTTTATTTCGTATCGTGCGTAAAACTCACTTAAAGCTTATTGTGCCTTCAAAATTACCCTTTAGGCCCCCCACGGGGCCCAAAATCCCAAAAAGTGGGGGGGGAGTGGTGCCCGCTGGGCTCCATGTCTAATTTTGATCAGGAGGTCAAGAAGTACCTACATGCCGATTTTCAGCTTCATGGGTCAATCCGAATAGTTATAACCAGCTATTGACGTTAGTTACTAGACTAATGTGTTCCCATAACACCTGGAGAGCACCTCCATAGTGACTCTAAGGCGCTCCAAATACCCTGACAGCGCTGTTTCCAAGCAGGTCTCCAGGTTGTCTACAGCTCTCGTCATCTCCCTGTGCAATTCCTGGACCGCTGCTGTCCGCAGTGAAAGGAGGCGCTGGAACGCGTAGCTGTAATTGTCACGTTCCATCTGGAAAGAAAGCGTTACTTCAGATTTGAAAGACTGACGAGATGGATAATATAAGACGCAAGCTGCACAGATTATTTCTTTCATTTCAGAAATGTATGAAACAGAATTGACAAAACTAGGTACACACGTGAGACAAGACAAGACTGACGATCGCTTGTATGAGTGTCATATTAACACATCGCATGTCTCACGTCTACTGTAAGGAGCTTCTTGCGCCTTACACATACGCAATGGTTGTATCTAACTGTGATATATATGTTACAGGCAAAACCCTTAACTAGTCAATAACGTTATTGACTGGAAAAACCAGTCAATTACGATATTGCCTAAGGGCTTCAGTCAAAACCCTTATTGACTGGTTTTATCTACTAAAAGCAGTCAATAACGATAATAACTGACGTGCCCAGTCAAAACCCTTAATAGGCTAGAGAGTTTCGGTGTGCGATGCGGCGGGTAGCACTGAATTGCGGTGAGTTTATGTGCTATGCGGCGGAAAGCAGTGCGGTGCGGGGAGTTACGGTGTGCAATGCGGCGGGTAACACTGAATTGCGGTGAGTTTATGTGCTATGCGGCGGAAAGCAGTGCGGTGCGGGGAGTTACGGTGTGCAATGCGGCGGGTAATACTGAATTGCGGTGAGTTTATGTGCTATGCGGCGGAAAGCAGTGCGGTGCGGGAGTTTCGGTGTGCGATGCGGCGGGTAACACTGTATTGCGGTGAGTTTATGTGCTATGCGGCGGAAAGCAGTGCGGTGCGGGGAGTTACGGTGTGCAATGCGGCGGGTAACACTGTATTGCGGTGAGTTTATGTGCTATGCGGCGGAAAGCAGTGCGGTGCGGGGAGTTACGGTGTGCAATGCGGCGGGTAATACTGAATTGCGGTGAGTTTATGTGCTATGCGGCGGAAAGCAGTGCGGTGCGGGGAGTTTCGGTGTGTGATGCGGCGGGTAGCACAGCGTTGCGGTGAGATTATGTGCGATGCGGCGGGTAGCAATGAGTTGCGGTGAGATTATGAGCGATGCGGCGGGTAGCACTGAGTTGCGGTGAGATTATGAGCGATGCGACGGGTAGCACTGCGTTGCGGTGAGATTATGAGCGATGCGGCGGGTAGCACTGCGGTGCGGCGAGATTATGGGCGATGCGGTGGGTAACAGTGCGTTGCGGTGAGTTTAGATGCGATGCGGCGGGTAGCAGTACGGTGCGGTAAGCTACGGTGCGATGCGGTGGGTAGGAGTGGTTACTGCATAGTAACCGTCAGGATCGATATTTTTTTTTTCAAAGAGATAGGAGAAAAAGGAGGTGGAATGGGGATAATCAGGTCGTGGGGCGATTGCGCACGCTCACTGAAATGCATCTTATAGAAGATGGAGGCAGTCAGGGTGAAAGTCTACTGTTTCGCTCGCCGGTGGCACTGAGCCCAAGTCCTCGAGTAACCACCGGGTGGTCTATGACTTCTGGGAGGGGAGGCCACGTATCTGCTGAGGTCAACATAAGTGAAGAGCCGTCTACGACTTGGGCATGTCCTTATGGAATAACAACCGGCGAGCGAGACAGTAGACTTCCACTCTGGCTGTGACCATCTAACGGTCCTGATGGTGTTCTAAGACCAGCCAGGACATACCTATTAAGGGTTTTGACTAGGCACGTCAGTCAATATCGTTATTGACTAATTTTATTAGATAAAATCAGTCAATAAGGGTTTTGACTGAGTACCTTAGGCAATAACGTTATTGACTGGTTTTGCCAGTCATTAACGTTATTGACTGGTTAAGGGTTTTGACTGTAACATATATATACCTTATTGCTCGGGTTTTCCTTACTTCGGACGTCTTCAGATACTTCTACGTTAATTATCGGAAATTTTGTTTAATGAAATAGATTGAAACCATGGCAATAATGGAAAAGAAGGTTGTCGTAATACTTACTTGACGCACTAAGCAGTCTCCAGTCTTTTCAGGGTCGGCTAAATTAGCTCTTTGGCATGTGTTCAGCAGGTATCTGTAGGTTCGTCGCCATTTTCGGATCTAAATAAAAAGAAACCAAGAGAGTCAACCAATTCAACAAGTATGAGGCTTTTCCATGATATTGAAATTTTTGGTTTCTCACGCCTGCCTTTTATCCTGCAGATATTTTCAAATTTAATTAAGTTTGTAAAAATGTGACGAAGTTACCTCTCGTCCTATCTGCATGACCGCCTGTTTTTCATCAGCGTCAGCAGAACTGGCATTCCTCAAGCATTTGTTCTCTTCCAAGTAGTAAGCTTGTTCCAGCTTAGTAGTAGAGTTTTCGTAAAGCCTGACACAGTCTTCCCACTGAAAAAACAGTCAAATTGAAAATTTATTTTATTAAGAGGCAGGGTCAACTTCTTCATAAAGTTATGCTGCTGGTGCTGCGTCAATTGGATTCTATACATGATTGTCTCATCTACTAGTTTACCCTGGAGATCTTCGACCCAGGTCTTGTCTGGTCCTGCTTACCTTCTTATTACTCAACTTCTTCTTGAAGCTATGCTGCTGGTGCCTGGTCATCTGGATTCTATACTTCGTCGTCACATCCACCAGCTTGACCTGGAGATCCTCGTCCCAGGTCCTGATGTTGACCTGGTCCTGCTTCTCTATCACATGGGATGAATTCAGGTACTGCTCGTAGGTTTCAAGAAGTTTGTTGACTGATGCTGTAGCTGTGAACTTAATATACACAAGGAAATAAAAAATAAGGGCAAATATTTAACACTGCAACTGAAATACTTTTTAGGCAACTTTCTATTAAGTCACAAAAATTAACTTTGCAGTGATTAAATATCTTAGCAACTATTAAACTATATGTCGCAGTACGATGGCAGAATTAGGTTTTTGGCCATATGGCAGAATCGTAGACTTCCTTCGGCCATCGTCCTAAGCTGATCCAGGTTTTTGGCCAAATACCTAGGATTTTGGCCAAAAAACTAGGATTTTGGCCGAAATCCTAGATTTGTTTAGTATTATGGCTCTTTTTGCATTTCGGGGGAACTTCTTCGTCTTCGAGTGGTACACCAAGTCGCCCAACGAGCCGATGGACCCTGGTATCCGAGTTTTCAACCACCTACTGCAAGTAGCAGGCCTCTAACATGGTTGTGTAACGACCGCCGTCTAAGTGATCATAGAGAGCAAATCACTTACCGTGCCCGTGTGGTTCGGGGGAACGAGGAGTGGAGAGGTACTTTATGCACCTCCCTCTGATCTTTTGAGGGTAGACTTGGACACCGTAAATGGACACCCTGAAGGTCGGGGGGTAACATCAGACAGTCTGAACAGCAGGATTGACTCGGATTGAAGGGCGGGGGGGAGCATCAGACACCTTCTTCTTTTCGTGTGGGACACCGAGTCGTTCAACGACCCGATGAACCCTGGTGTCAGAGTTTTTCAACCGCCTACTGCAAGAAGCAGGCCTCTGACATGGTTGTGTAACGACCGCCATCATAGACAGCAACCGGGACCGACGGCTTAACGTGCTCATCCGAAGCACGGAACCATCTTACTTGCGGACAATCAGGTGGTTCAACCTGCAATGTCCTAACCAGTCTGGGAACAAATTCACAAAGTGATAAATATCAACTTTGTGAGTGACCCCACCGGGAATTGAACCCAGAACCTTTGCGTGGCAGGCAGGCATAATAACCACTGCGCCACATCAGACACCATAAGATCAGGACGTACCACTGAACTCTCTAGAGGATTGGTGGTAGCGTTGGACGCCCTGGAGACCAGGAGGTAGCGTCGGACCCCCACAAAATCTAACGCCCGTCATCTTACATCCTCCAGAGTGTCCGACGCTCCCCACGCCCTCCAGAGCTTCTGACGCTACCTCCCACCCTCCAGAACGTCCAATGCTACCTCCTGCCTTTCGAGGTGTATGCCCGAACTACACGGGCACGTTAAGCCGTCGGTCCCGATTGCTCTTTATGATCACTTAGACGGCAGTCGTTACACAACCATGTCTGCTCCTTGCAGTAGGCGGTTTAAAAACTCTAATACCAGGGTTCATCGGGTCGTTAGGTGACTTGGTGTACCACTCGAAGAAGAAAAAGTTCTCCCGAAATGCAAAAAAGCCATAATACTAAACAAATCTAGGATTTTGGCCAAAATCCTAGTTATTTGGTCAAAAACCTAGGTATTTGGCCAAAAACCTGGATCAGCTTAGGACGATGACCGAAAGAAGTCTACGATTTTGCCATATGCCGGCTTTTGGCCAAAAACCTAGGTTTTTGGCCAAAAACCTAATTCTGCCATCGTACTGCGACATATACAAGCAACAAAATGCTAGGATCAAAAAGCTAAAAAACGGCTGCTACTGTAAGCTATCAAATATATTAAGAAGGATCAGCGTAAAACTGGTTAAGGTACTATAAAACCTAGTGTGTCGACTAATTTTTCCAAGGGGATATCAAACATTATTCACTGGCGACTATTGGCTTTCATTATAAAAATACACATCTGGCAGTGATTTTTAGGTAGCTTTAAAACTGAAAATGGGTATCATAATAATGTATTTGGAAGTTAGAATATTGTTTACTGATTCGTAAATTCTTGAAAATAGCGGCAAATGTGCTCGTGTGTCTGAGCTGGACGGAGGCTGCGGAACGGGGCATTGAGCGCGTTTCTAGCCAATAGCAAGCAGTGGATGAAAGATTTTTTATATTTATATAAAAAATAATCGTTTTTGTGACTATTAAGTAAATGACATATTTTGTGTATTGAAGGAAAATTAATAAAAAAAGACAATGAATCAAATTTTAGGTCTTTTATTGCACACTGTTTAAATTAATAAAAAAACCCTTCAAGAGCGTGTCAGACACGCCCACAAATAGAAATTTCGTAGTCAGCGTTACAAATTAATTTTGTTGCTGGTTTGTTTGCAGCTGTATGATTGATTACCAACCGCAAATAGAAAAACTTTTATTATTCTGAAATCTTTAGTGGTACAGTATCCGTTATAGTTTTCATGGTAATTTCAGATTCAGAAGTATATTCCATATTTTTTTCAAATTTTTAGCGTTTATACTTTAGGAGTTACAACAACACAAACACTGGAACAAATTATGGCTCAAAAACGCTCCATTTAAAAGCAAACATCTCGAGACACAAACATTTTAGTGACTTTGTTTTAAAGAAACCTCCCCTTAGTGTTAAAAGACCTATTCAACGATACCCTACTTAATATTACAGGAGAAATTTTTTTTGTCCCCCTTTCACTTGTATAGGAGGGGCCAAAAGAAAATTAAATAGTTTTTTCTCAACATTTCTAAATTTGGGTCAAGACGATCTGTTTTCACACCAAATTTGATGTCGATAGCTCTAAAACTGACGGAGTTATGAGGGCGCGGCCTACAGGCATACAGACAGATTTGACGAAACTATAAGGGTTTCTAGTAGACTACGAAATCCTAAAAATGAGTTTAAAGCTGAAATAAATGAACCTACCTACTTGAGTCCCCCAAGATTTAGCAACAATACGTATGTTTGAGTAAGATACGGTCATGGCTTCATAGAAAAAGTTGTTCACCATGACGGGCCGCTTCTGCTGGCACATGGTCATCGAGGATCTGGAGTACCTGATGTAGACCACAAGCATCCCATCTAATCTATAAGAGATAGGGTAATGGTTTCAAAGTAAAAGTTATTCAGCATGACGGGCCGCTTCTGCTCGCACATAGTCACGAGGGTCTGGAGTGCCTGATGTAGACCACCAGCATCCCATCAACGGTAATGGCTTCAAAGTTTAAGTTATTCGCCATGACAGGCCGCCTCTGCTGGCACATGGTCATGATGAGTAACTTCTGCTAGAATGGATTAATGGACTTTTTACTACGGGCAAAGATCCCATTTCTACGGGTAAACAGGTAAGTAGCAGCGAGTGAAACCGCTGGGCGGGCCGCTAGTATTTCTATAATTTCATACAAAATATCGTTTTCGGTCGTCTTAAAAAGTGGCTCATTTGACCTGTCAGTCAAGTAGCGGATTACTTTTCTTTCTTTAATCTTCTTTCTAGTATAATTTTCGAAAGAAGCTTTCAAAAATTTTAATTTCTTGTTGTGAACAAGGAACATAATTTGTGAATGTGACTGACGAGACTGTCAGTCACTGATGTGGTTTGCCGAGGAAAACACTTCGATATCGCGTTTTAAAAACCTAGTGGCGCCATCTATACGCAATGGTACGGAACCCTTGGTGCGCACGTCCGACTCGTAATGGCTGACTTTTCTTTGTTATTTTATTATGATAATTTTTGAAAGGGAGAAAACGGAACCCTTTTACTGAGCCTTCTCTGTATGTACCTACATCGGTATGTCACCAGTAAAGTAATCAGGCTGTATCTCATAAAGCGTAATAGAGACATAATCACACATTCCATATTTCTGTTGTAAATAAATAGTATCTAAGAGTTGGACAATTAGGTACGGCTGTAAAAACGATCATTTGCACCACGTCTGGCAAAAGTTTGAGAGTAATTTAGAACACTGCGCATCACCTTAGTGACAGGTTGTCAGCCTGTCGTCTAAAATTAATTGCAATACACATCAACTCTCAAATCCCTTAGGCCCAGCACACACGGCGCAACGCATTTGCAACGAAACTGCGACTTCTAGTTACTTTTGAGTTTCAGCCATAGACCCCTTTGAGAGACCGCACACGACGCAACCTGTATGAAACTGGTTGGAAACGCGTTACAAACCAGTTGCATTGAAACGGGCGTGCAGGAAACTCGTGTTTGCGTTTCTTCGGATTTCGCGCCTTTTTCAATCAACAAAATGGCTGGCGATGATAATCAAAGCATTGAATTTGTGTTAGAAGTAAAAAAATATCCTTGTTTATATATACGATAACAATCCATGAATTTTCTATCAGTTTCTTGCAATGCTTTGGCAGCCACAAACACACGACAGTTGATATTAATATCAATATAGGGATGTATCCACATAGTTCTTCTTTTACGCCTTCTCCTTTGTCGAAGATATAAATACATAACCACAACTTCTTCATCACTTGAACTAGACAGACTTTTGCAGACTTCTATTCTCACAGAAAACCGAACTGATTGTGAGGTTGCTGCGTGTGTGGAAATTGATTGAAACGAGTTTCAAACTAATAATTTCAAAAGGGTTTCGTTGCAGTTACGTTGCAGTTGCATTGCGCCGTGTGTGCTGGGCCTTAGTTGCTTCTAACGACACCCACAGGAAATAGGGTGATGCCAGCACCGCACGGCAATAATATTAATTACCTATCTAAATATGTAGTGATGTTATTTTTGCAACTTTAAGGTCATTATAGGAGGCTAAGAATAATGCCATTCCTAGTCTACCGTGTGGTAGCGGCTAAGAATACTGCCACCCCTAGTCCACTCAGGGTAGGTATTTCGTAAAAAGCGAGCGACGTAGAGTTTCGACCTCGACTGAACATCTGTCGACTATGGTCAAACGCATGGTGGCGGTGTTACCACCTACCTACAATAGTATTCCCAAAGAGGGTTGACCTCAGAGAGGCGGCTGGTCATAAAACATAGCCAAATCGTTTTGCAACATGATTTTGCGTTCATACAAAACGTATGCGCCGACGTTGGCGCCGACCCAAAGTAATTGGGATCAGAGCAGGAAGATGATGAAGGTCATTAAAGGTAGCGGAAAACGGTAGTAATTGTAGCAATAGCTGATACCTACCTACTTATAAATTTTCTAACTTTTATGGATCCTTCCTCACTTACCTTTTTATTAAATATCACAAGCAAAACAAAAGTTAATTCAAAACTTAGCTGCATTTTTAAATAAATAATCTAAAATTAATAAAATGAATTAGTTGTTGTAAGTAGCACAATCACAGCACAGCAGTAGTGTCCATCTTATAGATAACTACAAGGATCTATAGATCTAGTATTGAACTATGATGTACAGACAGCAAATAAGTAAATCAATAACACTTTTTAAAACATTTAATTTTCATTTTACTTTACTTTACATTGCATTTTACCTGTGCATTTTACTTTACTTTTACTTTAAATTTTTGACTTCCCATACAAAGTCAACAGCTGATCGCGAATTTTGTAGGTATGGGAGGTCGGTTTTTTTTTTGGCATTGGCTCCGTAGTAAAAGTTGTTCAAATTTCATGGCCACATCATGCCTGCAAAGTTTTCGGTACACCGACCCTTACACCCTGCATTTAATATCATAAATAAAAATAAGAAAATTGAAAGAATTGTCATGCATCGACCGGGGACGAACCCTATGCCAACGCGCCTTGATCGCACCAATACTTACTTTGTGCCTTGATGCTGAATTTACTTAATACTACTATCATCAGCTATAAAAGTCAACTGCTGAAGATGGCCCTCCCACAATTGGTGTCTTACCATACTCACCTCGCTTGGCAGGCGGATTGGTAAACGTTGCTATAGCCATTCCCTAACACACAAAAGCCGCCTTTTACGACGCCCTTCTAAGCCGGTACCACACGGTATTTACTTAACTTGCCTACATTGTTACATACTTTGTCTACATAGAAAGCTATAAAATTACTTCTTCGGAGCTCCTATCTACCTCAAATGGAATGATAAAAAGGTATTAGAAGCCGAAAGAAGGTCAAGCTCGTAAAATATTGAAAAAAATATAAACCTCCCAAACAAAATTGCCGACCAGCTGATTGATTTACCTACCTATTTACATGGGAATGGGAGGTCCAATTTTGTTTTCATATGTTGGTCCATGTTCCACGGGGAAATCTGTTCCTTATACTTATCACCATCCGGTTTTGAGGTATCGCTATATCGGTCACTTGTAAAATTTCACCCTTTAAAAGTATTTCACATGTTAAAATTGACTGTTCTGCTGTCGCTACCTGCTTTATTGACTGTAGATAACAGTGATAACCTCTTTATACCACACACAACCTCATGGACCTTAGGATTTATTTACTGATTATAGTAAATCCAGGAGAGATAGACAACTATAAACTACTACTCGAATTGCGACTAACTATAACTTGCAAATTAAAAAGATATAATTTAACTTTGAGATGATTTAGACCGGACACACAGTTGAGATTTGTGTGAAAAATTCGCCAACCGCATTTTGACTTCATAAACTAATTATTTTAAAACGCTAATAAGCCGCAATTTTGAAACTCATGGGATAATAAAATCATTATACTCGACTCGACTTGTTAAACATTTTAATAATTAAAATAATTAAATAGTAATAGATTCTGTAATAAAATTAACAACAGTAGGTTTTCTTATACAAAAATAATATTAATATTGTCCAACAAATTTTACTAAGTTAAATATACTTAATCAGCTATATTTTAATATGAATTAACTTTAAATCTATCACAGTGAACCTAAGTACTGCATAATATTATAATCTGTTACGGTAACACTTTGAATACGTTAATTAAAATTAACAGATGCAAGCAAAAGTCAGACTACCTAATAGTTTTATTTTTAGGAAAATTAAGGAATATTTTAAGAAAATATTTTACTGTATTATTTTATAATAAGCAAAGTATTTTTTTAAAAGTACAACTAAGATAATTTGTGTATTGTTTTTTTTTATGTAATTTTGTATTAATAAATGATTACTAGATGGGACTAAGATAATGTTAGATTGTTATAATTTTTGATCGGTGTTCAATATAAAAAGGATAATAATCAGAGAGATCTTTTGAATCCACGAATTCGTAAATAAACACTTAATTAAAATCTTAATTTAAGCCAATCTGTCTGAAAATATACAAATTCAACAACAAACATCCCTCAAAAGTAAAATTTTGTAATTAGAAGTACACTATAGTCTGATTTTTATTCAGATGGACTCAACTGACAGCTAAGAATGACCAATTTTTTTTTAAATGTTGCAATCATTTGTCTAGTGTTGTGGTTTGACTCATTCATTTGATTCTTTGAACTTTAGTGACATGATTCCTCGATGTATTTATTTTCGTTAATAAATAGCTTAATAAATACTTGCGTATTTATTACGCATCTTTATTTTACGTAAAAGAGTTTACATTACGCGTATATTTTATATTTATACGCATAATTTTTTTCTTATTTTATGCAAATAAAATTATAAAATTAAATTGTTTGTGTGACTACTTGTAAATTTGTTTCAACTATCTTTTTCAAGGTAAAGGTTGCCTGGAAGAGATCGCTGCAACTGCAAGCGATAAGGCTGCCTTTGCTTATTTCTAGCTGTAAGTTTTCTGTATTGTTGTTTTAATCATTTGTGGTGTATGTTCTATCTATCTATAAAAACATCTGTTTGATTTGAATTTCCACCAGATTTTCAAAAATCTGTAGGTAGGTCAGATAGAAGACTGTAACGTTTACCTATAAGGTAAACAATCTTTACAAGTTACTATGCTAGTGAACCTGGTGAATAAATAAAATCAAATCCTCTGACAATAACGACAAAAACGTAATGTGGTCGGTCGTCAGACAGGAAATAAATATGAAGTTAGTTTGTTTGTTTTTACAAAATAGTAAGTTTGTCTTTTAGAACAATTAATTAGTGAAAATTGAAATTAACTAAATTTATTTTCAAAAAGATTCAATCACAATCTTTGAATCACATAACTTAATCATTTGGGTACAACACTATTTTTTTACCATTTTTAAATACAATAACGTGGCAACCCACCAAATGTCAGTTTAGTCCATCTGAATAAAAATCAGACTATAGGTATAATTTTATCATTAAATTACCCAAAAGTTAACGTTTATAAAGGACACAGTTTCCGTTTTAGAATTTAGATGAACTATATCATTATAATTATTCCTAGTGTGCTTACTTCTCTGTTTCACATATTTTCATGTTATATGGCACAAACATATTATTCGAAGTTTCATTAGACTACCACGTACTAGGTACCATATATACATCATCATTCATACATTACTTAGATAAACTAGGAAATACAAAGTTACATACCTACATATTTTAATTTCGTAATTGGAAGACATCGAATAACAAAAATATAGTGCAGTGGTTAAGTTAAAATTTTAATGCAATGGTAATCATTCCAAATTATATTACTTTCAGTAACATTTGAAGATTTGGCATACTTTTATTATGCTTTCCCGTTGAACGCAAGGTGGTTCGTGTTTTGCTAATTTATGCTAGTACGATTTAATACTAAACCACTGTAGCTTTTTTTATCAGGCTGACTTGCAAAAAATTTAGACACAGCTTACTTATAAACAATGCTAAATTTAAAGTTTTTTTATTTATTTTCATTTGTATTTTTATTACATGTCATATTTTTATGTTCTGAATCTGGATTACTTAATTTTCTCATTTAAGCCGAGCACCTAACAAATTTAGCTTGGATTTCAACAGTCTAATTTCAAATTTTCGCCAATTAATTAACAGTCTAATTTCATTCACATAAACATTTTTACCACCGGTTTTTTATTCTTACGTCAACCCCCCAGCAGTGCACTCAGTAAGCGCTTCTCTCGCGGCTTTGGCTTGTTCATGTGCTTTCTTGCGCACTGTGTTGAGTCTGCGTTGCGCGTGCGTCAACAAATCGCGGTACATGAGTCGCGAGTGCTGCATGTCATCTCGTACTCGGTTCAGCTCATCCAGCGCCATGCGACGCCATCGTTTGATTTTTGGTTGGCTCTGGAATCATGGGAAAAACATTTCGATAATGCTGTTTTAAAACTTGACTCTTTGACTTTGATTTTGACTTTTTCTTGACTTTGACTTTGATTTGGACTTTGCCTTCGACTTTGACTTTTGAAAAACTATTACTTTGACTTTGTCTATGACTTTAACAAAACTTTCAAACAAGCAATGAGTGTCGCAATGTTACAAAGAATTTCAACAATTTCAGCTCACAGTTTCAGCTTTATTAAGAAACTCAAGGAATTGAAAAGCTTACCTCGCAAAGAATTCCACATGCCGATATAACTTTTTCGCTCTTCTTGATGTACTCTTCACTCTGAAATAGGAAAGTTATAATTTTGAAACAATGTATAATACTTTATAAAGGAATATACTTTAAGAATAAAAGGAGGCCAAGGTACTCATAACACTGAACAACTTTCTCCATGGAACATGGGTCGAAATATGAAAAAATAATTTGCGCCTCCCATACAAAATGAAATCAATTTGTACGGGTGCTTTGTTGGTTGTTTTGTAACACGTTTTGTATACTTCGTACCTTATTGAGATGCATTCTGAAAACGATCATGTGTCCCAAGAAGAACTTGTGGTGGTTCTCCCCACAGAAGGCCCCTCCTCGATGAGCGTTCAGAAGGATTTTCTTCATACGATGTTCGAATGCCGTCCGACAAGATGTGGGCTGAAACAAAAGTTATTACTGATGTAAACGATATAGATTTCATAAACTTTTCGGTTACATAGTTAACACAAACGAAACAAGTGGAAAAAATTCACGCCACCGATAGAATTCGAACCCAAGTCTTCTGACAAGCCGGGTCAAACGTTTTATGACCGCTACAATACTCTATCCAAGGCGTCATAACTATATATATTATTCCTAGTGTAGTGATTTCTACCAGGCAACCTTCAACTATTTCTGTCAAGTTATGGATTGTAATATAAAACTAAGTGATGCTCTACCTGAGGTTTACGAGTTTAAAATAGGGTAAGCCATGGAACTGTAAAACATAAGATACTGTGTCTCGGTTCGTAAAATAATAATTATTATACCCATAGCTATGAAACTGTAACGTATTGACCACCGACCGACACATGAGATGATCTCATTGGTTTCAGGTGTGGCAATTAGGTAAGCGGTATTATTTAAAGAGACTGACGGTGGCTCTTATGTGCACTGCAACATTTATATAATGCATCATCGTCTTAAATTATAAAGTCACTAGCTGCCCGTCAGCGGTTTCACCCGCTGCAAGCTATTATTCCGTGGGAAAAAAGCATTATTCGCCAAGAGATGTCGCTGTTAGTTTTCGGCGAAAACGTTTAAAACGCGAATCGGCTCAGTCACGCCACCTATTTCAAAAATATTGGAAAATGCGTGATCCTGTGGGAATGAGACATTTTTCCGTGGTAAAAAGTATCCTATGTGTTATTCCAGATGCCCTTTTATATTTCTACAAAGTTTCATGTCAATCTAATCAGCCGTTTTTGCGTGATGTCGTAACAAACACACACACAAACATCCGCCTCTATATTATTAGTAGGATTATTCATAACATGGAATAATTTCAATTAGCAGCTTTTTTTTTAAATAATACAAACTTTGATGTAATATTCAACGAGACCTAGAGAGGAAGGATACCTAAGTTTTTTTATTTAAAAGCAGATTCTATTTTTTTAGAATATTAGAACTATATTGAAGCTTATATATTTTATGTCTAATAGCCGTAAGTTTCATGGCCTAAAAACTGCCTAGAACTTCCAATGTCAAGGTTTGCAAATGACGTGAACATTGTTTATGTTTCAAAAGAGAAGAATGTTAATTTTCAGTGGATAAATTAAGAAATTAGAACACCGGATAATAATGTTAGTGAAAGACGTCAGAGGGCACGTCTGGGTTTGAAGTCTAACGTCATCTGGAGAAAGCACGTTTATGAACATGCTAGTAAAGTTTTATTAATAACAGAGTGACCTTAATATACTTTTGCAAATTCTTCAAATTTTAAAATACTGGCATGACAAGGGAATTTAAGCCGAGAGCGAGTGAAGAAATCACTGTGGAGATGTTGGAGATGTCATTCAAAATAATAGTTAGACTGATGAGTATCAACAAAGTATTAAAACCGTCACCTGTGAATCTGTGAAAACTACAAAATAGAATTATTAAGTTGAATGATAACAATAATATAACTAAACTAAACAGCTAACGTACCGTAACATATTGTCTCAGCTGTATCATCTTGGTTTATCTCAAAGTATTGTTCTAACGTAAATGCTTTGACATTTGTATGTCTGGTGTCGTGACGAAGATGCATTCAGATGCAGATGAGGTGTGGTCTGGTATTAATCATCAGTCTGATAGTCATAAAAGTAGCATTGGGTTTAGTTAGCAAACCATTCGAAAATATTTATATCGTAATCAGTCAAACTCGTATTGATCTAAATAATTGACACCTATTTCATCAATACGACGACAGGTCAAAGAAAGTAGAACTCATTTAATAGCAAAGAATTTTTGCATTTCTCCGACTGTATGTCATGGAAACATAATTTCTGGTGAACAACGCAACGAATCTTGATTGCAGTTTTTATAAAGATAGGTAGTTTATGTATAATAATAATATCGAAGAAACGTCTTAAAAGAAGGCAGGCAGATGATGACTTAAAGGAAGCTGGTGCAACCTATCCTGTATAAAACAAAAACGCTTTTAACTAATTCGTCCTACTTATATTATCAATTTTTAACTATCTGCTAACATTTACATATCACAACATATTGTGTGATACATAGGCATATTATAACACTGAAATAGAAAACATCTAGTTTACCTAGGAACATGAAAACTTCTATGAAAATATCATTGTTGGGGAAGGTCATGTAAGTAATACAAAAATAATGACTCTACTTCAAAAGAATTCAGAAACTCTGTCTGCATCTGTTTATCGTTTTATGCAAATATCTTGTCTGGAATTTGTGAGGAATTTTTATGATAAGAATTTGCGTAATTACTACACGTTCTGCATGCGAAACGGTATCTAGATTTGAGTCATGTCTAGTTTTATAGGTTTTGTTATATGTGACTTAACTTTAGTTGGATACCTGATTATTCATATTTCATTAAATTTGCAACTGTCTAATTAAATCGTTAGTTGTATAGCTATAGATATTAAGGTGGTTCGTTACGTCATACAAACGAAAAACTGCACTTCAGTCGGGTTACACATGAGCTGTAGAGTTTCTTTTTAAAGAAACTTTATTCTGAATGATGAAGGCACACGTAAATTTGTCGCAAAACTACTTATAGTTAAAAGATAATCAGTATTTTCTGCACAATAAAATTAAACGTATTTATTGCAGCAGTAGCTCCATCTATTTTCGTAAAGTGGCGACTCGCTTTTTACGGGGAAATCTGATGATTTAAAAATTCTTTTTAGTGTTTTGCGACAATCTTATATACCCGCGGGACTCCCCATCAAGTTTTTTAAACCGACTCTTGTCTCCTTTACATACATAACTCCATTGAATTTTTGTATGGAAAACGGAACGCCTTAAATAAAAGTGTTGGAGAAAACGCTTTGTAACAAAATAATTATTTTATCAGGCACTAGACGTATGGCCTTATATGTTTTCATACACATTGAGAAGTCGGCAGATCTCTTTAATGTCTGACCAAATGATGAGTAATGCGATGTGCCTGCCAACTAAATCAGTTCGGGATCACCGGATTTAATTAATGAAGTCATGCTTCATGTATTACTAGTGTTGCCAGATCGTTACTTGCACTGTTTTTCTGAATAATACCTAAGACTAAACGACAATTAATGTACAAATACTTTTTAAAATAGAAATAAAAATTGGACGATTCTTGCAGCGCCATCTAGCCTTAAACTATGCAAAGCATGTATTATGGGAACTAAACAGCTGATTCAACTTAAAAATCCTTTTTTGCTAAACCTAGCAATTGTTTCAGGTAAACATTGCTCAGCTATTTGGAGTAAATATATTTCCCATTACTTATGGGTCAAATTTGATGTTAAACCTATTATTTTTTACCGTACAAATCAAAGTCCAAAAAGCGGTTATCATATTTCGTAAACAAAAATCTGACCTGCGTCTGCACTATTATTTAATTTTATTGTACATAGTTTATAAGTGCCTGGCAATACAATTTATTGTATTGACAGCTCACATCGTAGTTCAGTTCTAAAAATTCAAACATAGTGAAGCGTAGAGATCGATCGGAAGATCTATAGTGAGTCTGACCTCTACGAACTGTAGGTCTAGGTTACTATACACAGTATTTAATGGGCGTTTATTGGAGAACCTAATCCGCGAGATGGCGTTGTACGCCTCCATAGACTTAAAGGGATTAGCTGTCAAATTTTGACACTTATTCCCTTTTAGTCTATGGCAGCGTACAACGCCATCTTGCGGTTTAGTTTCTCCAAAAAACGCCCATTGTCGGGCGACAGAGAGACGACCTACCAGCAAACGTCACTACATTCACACATCATATCTACACGCCGTCGCTTATGCGTGAAACCGAACCGTTTCAAACCGGCTAGCGTAGCGAGTGTCAACAGCATTCGGTGCGGGCGGACGGCGAAATAATATTTTTGTAGTGTGTTATAGTGTAAATATAAGTTTAAACCTATAGGTACTACATCTCAGAAAATCATTAAGAAATTGTATCAATCCTAGTGATTCTGTAAATTCTTTTTTTGTGCTACGGTCTTAGAGTACCGAGATTGAGAATCATCTAAGAAAGCCGAAGTGTTATCTTGAGATAAGCCTATAATTATAAAATCTGCTGTATGAGTTGTAGGTGCTTGGATTATCTATGGAAATCATTATTTTAATTAGATCTTGTTTTGAAATTGACTTTGTAGTAAGGTAGGCAATGGATTGCAAAACACAAACGTTATAATTAGAATTATCAGTAAAGATGATCCGGGTTACAGCCCTTGTGATGCTGGCTTAGAATAGCATCACCCCATTATCATCACCGTCATTAGGAGCGACTAAGGGATTTGAGAGTCGCTGTGTATTGCAATTTAAGACGACAGGTTGCTAACCTGTCACTATGGTAATACACAGTCATCTGAATGACTCTTAAACTTTTGTCAGATGTGGTGTAAATGGCTGTTTATTTACAGGCTTTACCTATGCTCTGTCTATCCAGCAAGCGATATAGGCGTGATATTATGTTTGTATGTATGTAAGTTATAGACCTACAGCGCTCTATACAGTGTAATGCAATATAAAGTGCAATTCTGAATGTTACTGTTGGCAATGCAATAACCAGCTGCAATCATATGGGTGGTCTTGTCTGTGATTGTTGACATACAGTAGCACTTACTGTTTTATTAATTTACAGTGGCGTTTTATTAATTTGAAGTGCCGTTTTATTAATTTAGCTGTTTTGGCCTCAATGAATTTGAATCAAGTGAAATGATTTCATTGTTTATGTTATACAATGTAACGGCTAAAACATCTTTTAATTCAATAATGATACCTAGTTTAGTTTAGTTTATTTATCTCACATTACAGGTTCTAAAAGTTAAATATTTAAATATATTAAATATAATATTTAAATATAATTTAAATATAAGTATTCAAATATATGTACTCCATAATGGTAATCGTCAAGAAAATAATATAAAAAACAATAATAATAAAAATATAAACTACGATTTTGATTCGTTTAGTTACTAAATAATGTCTTTCTTAACATGAACAGTTAAAAACTGCAATAGAGTAGGTATGAGGAGTTACCTCAATTCTTTAGGAATTTTCAAAGAGAGTAGCCAAATTTGGAAAGAAAGAAAAGTTTTTGAGTCCATTTGCAGCTTTGAATTTTTGTTTTAATCAAAGTCGGTAAGGATGCGAAGTTGCAAAGATGACATTCTGATAATAAATATCAAATATATACACGTAATGCTTGTTTTTATTTGACAATGAATGTTAACAAATGTCATAGTTCTATGAATAGATTGATCGCAGTCCTCGTAGACGCTTCAAATATTTTGTAGAAATTGCATACAGAATAGGTACCTACCTACTTTTAAAATTTTATAAGCTGTCGACTTTAACTGGTGAAGTAGGTTATCTGATTCTTATTTTCTTGTAATTCTATTATACATCTAGGTACCTATACGTATTAAGTATGTAGACTATGGCAGAATAATAATAACTTAAGTACTATAATTCTTAAGAAAAAATACCTACAATCAATTTGTTGCACCTGCTCGATATAAAATAGATAACCAATAGGTAATTTGCTTAATTTCTATTACAATTTAATAGATTCCACTTTTATTACAGGTTGAGAGCATAATTGTTTATGAAGTATTCACAATAAATAACAACTATTTTAAATTTATTTGTGGAATGCATGTTCATATAATTATCGTAATTTTAATAATTGTCGGAAAATTAATAATATTATTCCATGTTTCGGACGGCATGGGTGTCTATGATTGATTACTTAGATGGAGGTATTTACAAAAACTATATCAGAGGCCTGCTAGAAGAAGGAGGTGGTTTTAAAACTTTGACACGAGTGTTTATCAGGTCGTTCGTCTAGTCGGTGCCCCACACATGGTGAATGGGTTATTCGTATGAGCTAGGTAGCCGGGTGGTGCCGGCTTAGAATAACATCACCACATCTTTCCTGTTAGGTGTCGTAAGAAACGGCTAAGGGATTTAAAGTTGATGTGTAGGTATTGCAATTTTTTCAGACGTGGTTTTCCCTACTGACCCCGCAAGGGATATATGCGTGATATTATGTATGGGTTATTCTACTCCGGCCTTCAACGGTATCAAACGCAGTCAAGGCCGATGCACTAACAGTGCATTATGGATTACAGACTGCAATCGGGCGTAAACCATATGGCTTGTGGTGACCATCATTTCAGCATCACTGTATACATATCTACCTACATACACACACACATCACGCCTGATTCCCTTGCGGGGTAGGCGGAGTGTAAGCCACAACATTTATGGTCGTTATCGCTACGTTCAACAAATACAGGATGTAAAAAAATCAACTGCAAATATTTTAAGGGGTGAATCAGCCCATGAAACTGAACAACTTTCCCCAAGGAACATAGGTCGAAATATGAAAAAAATTTTGGATCTCCCTTACAAATTGACTTGGCCGGCTGGTACATTTTGTATGGGAGGTCCAAAATTTTTTTACACCTTATATTTGTGGAAAATTTCAGAAAATCGTATATGACCATTCAATTCTGTGGTATCTGTAATAGTGTCATGGTGTCAGCCGTGAGACGTTAGACGTGCGACATCGTGACGCTTGAAACCATTTCCATATAAAATGTATGAAACATCGATAACTTGTCTGACAGTCGTCATCTTACGTCTCGCGTCACCAATGTGTCTCACTTACGTCTCCTCTGTGGAGTTTGCACCTTATAGTTTCGAATTACAAATAAGTGTAACAGAGAGTCACATCAAATTCAGGTACGGTTGTTGACCTACTAGACTTTGGATCTACGCAACCTGATTATTTTTGCAGAATTGCGTGCGTGCGTTCACGTGTTATCTATGTGCTTCTTACAAGCTATCTAAGCTAGGCATTTAAATTTTAAAACAAAATGCAATTATAACTTTCCATGTCCCACTCAAAGAAAACTGTGCCTTTTTCTATGAATGGTCGAAAATTTGTCTATAAGTTGAGTTACTTCTTATTGTTGTATTTAGTAAGACACAGTTGCGTCTCTACTGCCATCTGCAATAAAAAAAACGTGTTTCTCCCTATTTGATGCCGGTTTCGAATAGCATCACCTCATTGCTACCCGTGGATGTCATATAAGGCGATTAAGGGATAAATCCAAGGAATGGGCAGCAGCGTTTTATGTAAATATCTGCAACACCTTGCACTGCGCTCGCCAATCCGGCTGGTAGGCGCGGTGAGTATGGCAAAACCCCCTCGATTGGGGGATGCCCATGACCAGTTACCAGTGTGATAGAAATAATTTACTTTTTTATACCTATGTTTTTTAATAAGATAGGCCCGTATTTGTCTGCTATCTCACGTTGGTATAAGTGATGGATGATGCAGAAGATGTTTGAACATGCTTCCTAGGTAGTGCCTAGTGCCTATTTACTCATGCCTTGAAAAGGCCCAAGTATAGTATTCCAGAAACAGATCCACCAGTAAGGAATTCCACTCTTAGTAGTAGTAGGTAGTTCCTCCACATATAACAGAATAACCAAAAGCATGGTAACTGTAGCGGTTGTTGGCAAGGGATCAACGTCACTCAGAGAGCGCGGTCTAGAGCGCTAATGCGCGCACTGACGCGCAAATGCAACGATCGACGCGCGCACATAAATCCAAAACACACCTGCGAACAGTCACAGCATTTGCGACAGGTAGATACTAGCTATTCCGTGTGGTGCCGGCTTAGAATAGCGTCACCCCATATCTTGCCTGTGGGTGACAAAAAGCTGAAGATGAAGAAGGGATGATGATTTGCCGTGTGATGCCAGCTTAGAATAGCATCATCCCAATTCTACGCGTGGATAATTATTTAGGGTAGCGTTCCCTGTCAATGTAGCATCTTGCACTGCATTTGCTAATCCACCTGCCAAGCGTGGTGAGTATGGCAATACCCCCGATAGAATGATTTTCCGAAAAAAATATTATAGATATATCTTTACCTAACTCCAATAACTTCCCAAGTCTCACAAACTCTACAGTCAGTCAAAATATATAGCTTGGTCAATTAGGTAGGTATTTATATTCACGGATGTAGTAGAAGGCGACTAAGGCACTTAATGATTCATGTTTATAATTTTAGGTGACAACTTGATAACATTTTACGATAGACCTCACGATAGACGATAGACAGACTAGTGGACTAGACCTACACGAGTTCTTATGCGATTGTGCACTGCTGCACTTTTTTCGGGGTTGACCTCGATTCTCCATTTGCGGAACCAACTCCCGAGGGAGTAAAGCGCGTTCTGGAGATCCTCTACTAGCTTGTCAATGTCACTATCCTTTTCCAGGAAAGGGGCAGGAGATCTTTAAATATAGGCTACAAATACGTATGTTATACATATTTAAATATGTCGTTTGTTTACGTTTTTTTCTAGCAAATTTGCAGTATGTAATTCAAATCAACACGTCAAAGAAGTATGATCATAATCATTGTAATGCATGAATATAGTTTAATGGTGATCTTGATAATGTAATTTAAAGACTCATTAAAGATTACATTAAATCGGCGCGCAGTTTTAAGTATTATGAATTGGTAGATTGATTGTAATAACTTTATGATGAATAGTTTAGTTTAGGTATGATATTCATGATGATGATCTGCTGACAGTCGTATATTATTATATACACGAGTAGTAGTGTCTTTTTCTAATAAGATAATAATGTAGGTATTCATATTCTAGTAGCGACACTATCTAAATTTTTCACATTCTTCGTCTACAAGTAAAACTCTTGAACAAACTCATACACAATTATCTAGATCAAGGTAGCGCCTTATCTCTAAAGGTACTTATGGTAAAGTTATTTAAGATCCCTGTCTAATAATTGAAAGAATTCATGTACATACTTGTATCGAACTATATGCCGGTTCAGAATAGCATCACCCCCATTCTACCCGTGGGTGTCGTAAAAAGCGAATAAGTGGTAATCATCCAGGAAATCGTCCGAATATATGTAAATAATCATAAAATCAGGTTTTTGATAAAACTTTACTTGATCATAAATCAAAACATATTCAGGTTTTTCAAATTTATGAAGATTTCTGTGGAGAGGGGCTTAACTAGATGGTTGCCCTTAACAAGTAGCGAGATTTGACTCTACACTGAAATGTTTAATTAAGAAGTATAGCATATCCATCAAGATAAGGCTCACATTGTTTGTAGGTATATGTTATCTTTTTATAAATTACTTTGTTTTGAACTTTGGGAGGGCTACTACATTATTGGCCAGAAAAGATTGACTTTGTTGGCTGGTATAATTTGCATAGAAGAGGTCTTTTTCAATATTTCGGTCCTTGGGGAAAAATGTTTTAGTTTCATGGACTGTTTCACTCTTTCAAATATTTGCAGTTGATTTGTTTACATCTGTATTGCTTCTCATAATGCTTGTTACTTATATTTATATTAATGCAGGTTTAGAAACGGTATAGAAATGGCACGATGGCAATCAGGCTTGCACCTAACATGCCAAACCAATATTTAGCATAGACAACGCATCTAGATGCACAACTGGTGCATATGATGCGATGCACGCGTTGGTATGCAACTACTTACTATACTGGGTCAAATATACTACTTGCATAGTGATTGGGAAATCACTATGTTGGTAAATGGTAGGCACGGTAGACCTGTTAAAAGAGATATCAACAATGAAGTAGTTATCATATATCAATACATATTATAAAGTAGCTTTTTGCGTTTCTCTGTCTCACTGTCGCGGAATTCGCTAACTCTTGCAACGGATATTGATTGGTTTTTGGGAATAGATAGAGTGATTCAAGAAAAAGTTTACCTATAGAACACATGCCAGGAAACAGTCTTTTCTCGCGGGAAAATGAGTTGCTGAGAGCCGCTAGAAAAAATCTAGCAAGTAGTTCATAGAGTTTTCTTCGCAACTAAGTATAGACAGTTAGGAATGATCCCTAGGCAAATAAAATAAGACATCATTTCTCAGATTTTGATAAGTTACCAAAATACCCAGTATCACACCACTCACATACAGGAATGCAACCTTAATTGCCTTAGTGCTTTTACCAGGAACCTAGTGCATCACAGATAGGCCGGTAGGTCATTAGTTAACTGGTCAGATTGAAGTCGGTGCTATTGAAGTGTTTCTACTGGTCTGAGTGTTGGTCTCAAGATCTGGAGGCCCCTGGTTCAATTTTCTTTCTGGCAAATATGATATTTGCTTTATCACTTACAAAAATGTTCCCAGTTAAGTCAGGTCGTTTCAGGTGGAACTACTTGATTCTTCTGCTTCTTTTCGATGAACCCTGGTTCCAGAGACATTTTTACTTATTGACTGTTAGAAAGATGGTTTCAGGCTTCGAAGGAAATGCTACACCGTCTATTACACAATAAGATTGTGTCCTGAAGTTCAATGAAAGCGATCGGTGCACAACCATGTCAAATACCAACGACTAAGTACCTAGATAGTGCATTTAAACTGCATTCACAACGGGAAGTCAAAAACTTTTTAACGTCTTCTAAAACATTTTCTTATAGGAAGTTGTTCAGTTTCGTGGTCTGAGAGCACCCTATCAGTATTCAGAGAGCTGTCCCTTACACCCTGTACAATTTTGGATCTTCCATTATCATACCTGCGCCTAGGCCAAGAATCTAAAACACGATTTACGTGCTGGCTAGATTAGACCTAGATACATACATAGGATTTATTAGGTATGGCTATTACTGCCACTGTTACTGTTATGTTCTAATGTATATTTGCAATAGAGATTATCGAAGATGCAGTTGAATGCGATGGATTTGCACCTGACGAATTGCCTTCAGATACGAATTGCATTTCGAAACGGTTACACTCACGATAAGTATGGCTGAATCGTATTCAATATTCCAACTCTTCTACGATAACGACGCAGAAATGGTTGTCTTTTGTCTCTTTCACTCTAATGCAAAAAAGCGTTTGAGATGGCGATCTTGTCAACACTTCAGCTCCTTAATAAGATTGTATGTGTGAGTATCCATACCGTCTTTTTCTCTGGTACTTAGATTTTTGGGTCTAGACAGTAACACTCAATTTATTTAGAAAACAATCAACTTACTGCTTTATCCAGCACCCCTGGCGCAAGTTTCTGCCTGGTGTCGCTCTCCAAAGAGCTGATGTTCCTCAGGAACTGCTTGAAGCTCTGCCCAGCCCTAGTCATCTACTCTAGAATTTAAGTCCAGTACTCCTAGCGCGAGCTTCTGCTTGAAGCTTTGCGCAGCCCTGACCGTTTAACTAGCTCAGGAGTATTCGAAATTTCGTGTTCTAACAAGAGCTAAATAGCTCTTGAAAGTAAGCATCTTAGAAAGTAAAAGCCAACTTACTGCCTTATCCAGCACCCCGCGCAAGTTTCTGCCTGGTGACTCTTAGGTCAGCTGATATTGTATACCGCTTTTATATGCTTGTTTAGAAATGAAACTTACTGCTTTATCCAGCACCCCTGGTGCCAGTTTCTGCCTGGTATCACTCTCCAGTGAGCTGATGTTCCTCAGGAACTGCTTGAAGCTCTGCCCAGCCCTGGCGGTGAACTCTGTGTACAGCAGCAGCGCGTCCCCCTTGGCTGACTCCAACTCCTCAAAGAGCTCAGGGGTATACCGCTTCTTAGCGTCCTCTGGCTCTTGGAAGTAAGGGTTCTTAACACAAGTCTACTTACTGCCTTATCCAGCACCCTCCTGTCAGCCTCCAACGAGCTGATATTCCTCAGGAACTGCTTGAAGCTCTGCCCAGTCCTGACAGTGACCCCAAGTCTTCAATAAATCGGGAAACAAGATCTAAATAGCTCTATGTAAGTTAGCATCTTAAAAAGTAAAAGCCAACTTACTGCTTTATCCAGCACCCCTGGCGCCAGTTTCTGCCTAGTGTCACTCTCCAGCGAGCTGATATTCCTCAGGAACTGCTTGAAGCTCTGCCCAGCCCTGGCGGTGAACTCAACATATCAACTCACCCCTTTAAGATGATCAACGTATACCGGTCTTTGTCATAAACTGTATGAAAACCCTATTTAAGTTGTACTCTTAAAGAGATAAAATAATGAACTGTTAATACAGTAGCAGCGCGTCTTCTTTGGCTGACTGTGACTCCTCAAACAGCTCAGATTTATACTGCTTTTTAGCCTCCTCTGGCTCTCGGAAGTCAGTGTTTTTAACAAAAGTCTACTTACTGCCTTATCCAGCACCCCTGGCTCCAGTTTCTGCTTGGTGTCTCTCAGGCAAACTGATATTGTATACCGCTTTATATGCTTATTCAAGCTCTTAGAAGGTAAACTTACTGCTTTATCCAGCACCCCTGGCGCGAGTTTCTGCCTGGTGTCTCTCTCCAGAGAGCTGATGTTCCTCAGGAACTGCTTGAAGCTCTGCCCAGCCCTGGCGGTGAACTCTGTGTACAGCAGCAGCGCGTCCCCCTTGGCTGACTCCAGCTCTTCGACCAGCTCGGAGGTATACCGCTTTTTAGCTTCCTCTGGATCTTGGAAGTCAGGGTGTCACTCTCCAGAGAGCTGATGTTCCTCAGGAACTGCTTGAAGCTTTGCCCAGTTCTGACCGTGACTCCAAATCTTCAACTAGCTCGGGAGTATTCCGCTTCAAGTGTTCTACAACAAGGTCCAAATAGCTCTTGGAAGTCAGCATCTCAGAAAGTAAAAGCTAACTTACTGCCTTAACCAGTACTCCGGGGGCAACTTTCTGCCTGGTGACTCTCATTCGAGCTGGTATTGTATACCGCTTTTCTATGCTTGTTCAGGCTCTTAGAAAGGAAACTTACTGCCTTATCCAGCACCCCTGGCGCGAGTTTCTGCCTGGTGTCGCTCTCCAACGAGCTGATGTTCCTCAGGAACTGCTTGAAGCTCTGCCCAGCCCTGGCGGTGAACTCTGTGTACAGTAGCAGCGCGTCCCCCTTGGCTGACTCCAGCTCTTCGATCAGCTCGGGGGTATACCGGTTCTTAGCCTCCTCTGGCTCTTGGAAGTCAGTGTTCTTAACAAAAGTGTACTTACTGCCTTATCCGGTACCCCAGGCGTAATTTTCTGCCTGGTGCCTCTCAGGAAAGCTGATATTGTATACCGCTTTATATGCTTATTCAGGCTTTCTGCCTGGTGCCTCTCAGGCGACCTGGTATTGTATACCGCTTTTCTGTGCTTGTTCAGACTCTTAGAAAGTAAACTTACTCCCTTATCCAGCACCCCTGGCCTTTTCTATGCTTGTTCAGACTCTTAGAAAGTAAACTTACTGCCTTATCCAGCACTCCTGGTGCGAGTTTCTGCCTGGTGTCTCTCTCCAGTGAGCTGATATTCCTCAGGAACTGCTTGAAGCTCTGCCCAGCCCCTGGCGGTGACTCACAATCTTCAACTAGCTCGAGAGTATTCGTGTTCTAACAAGCACTTAATAACTGTTGAAGGTCAGCATCTTAGAAAGTAAAAGCCAACTTACTGCCTTATCCAGCACCCCTGGCGCAAGTTTTTGCCTGGTGTCGCTCTCCAGCGCGCTGATATTCCTCAGGAACTGCTTGAAGCTCTGCCCAGCCCTGGCGGTGAACTCTGTGTACAGAAGAAGCGCGTCCCCCTTGGCTGACTCCAGCTCTTCGATCAGCTTGGGGGTGTACCGCTTCTCGGCTTCTTCTGGCTCTTGGAAGTCATTATCTTAACAAAAGTCTACTTACTGCTTTATCCAGCACCCCTGGCGCAAGTTTCTGCCTGGTGTCAGTCTCCAGAGAGCTGATATTCCTCAGGAACTGCTTGAAGCTCTGCCCAGCCCTGGCGGTGACTCACAATCTTCAACTAGCTCGAGAGTATTCCGCTTTAAGTGATCTAACAAGAGCTAAATAGCTCTTGGATGTCAGCATCTTGGAAAGTAAAAGCCAACTTACTGCCTTATCCAGTACCTTGGGCGCAACTTTCTGCCTGGTGACTCTCAGGTCAGCAGCTGATATTGTATACCGCTTTTCTATGCTTGTTCAGGTTCTTTGAAAGTAAACTTACTGCCTTATCCAGCACCCCTGGCTCAAGTTTCTGCCTGGTGTCTCTCTCCAGCGAGCTGATATTCCTCAGGAACTGCTTGAAGCTCTGCCCAGCCCTGGCGGTGACTCACAATCTTCAACTAGCTCGAGAGTATTCCGCTTTAAGTGATCTAACAAGAGCTAAATAGCTCTTGGATGTCAGCATCTTGGAAAGTAAAGCCAACTTACTGCCTTATCCAGTACCTTGGGCGCAACTTTCTGCCTGGTGACTCTCAGGTCAGCAGCTGATATTGTATACCGCTTTTCTATGCTTGTTCAGGTTCTTTGAAAGTAAACTTACTGCCTTATCCAGCACCCCTGGCTCAAGATTCTGCCTGGTGTCTCTCTCCAGCGAGCTGATATTCCTCAGGAACTGCTTGAAGCTCTGCCCAGCCCTGGCGGTGACTCACAATCTTCAACTAGCTTGGGAGTATTCCGCTTTACGTGTTGTAACAAGGGCTATGGAAGTGAGTATCTTGTAAAAACCAACTTACTGCCTTTTCCAGTATACCCTAGGCGCAAGTTTCTGCCTGGTGACTCTCAGGTCAGCTGATATTGTATACCGCTTTTCTATGCTTGTTTATGCTCTTAGAAAGTCTACTTACTGCCTTATCCAGCACCCCTGGTGCCAGTTTCTGCCTGGTGTCGCTCTCCAACGAGCTGATATTCCTCAGGAACTGCTTGAAGCTCTGCCCAGCCCTGGCGGTGACTCACAATCTTCAACTAGCTCGAGAGTATTCCGCTTTATGTGTTCTAACAATGTCTTTGTTTCTAACAAGAGCTTAATAGCTCTTGGAAGCCAGCATCTCAGAAAGTAAAAGCCAACTTACTGCCTTATCCAGTACCCAAGGCGCAACTTTCTGCCTGCTGCCTCTCAGGTCAGCTGATATTGTATACCGCTTTATATGCTTATTCAGGCTTTCTGCCTGGAGCCTCTCAGGCGACCTGATATTGTATACCGCTTTTCTTTGGTTGTTCAGGCTCTTAGGAAGTAAACTTACTGCTTTATCCAGCACCCCTGGCGCGAGTTTCTGCCTGGTGTCTCTCTCCAGCGAGCTGATGTTCCTCAGGAACTGCTTGAAGCTCTGCCCAGCCCTGATGCTGAACTCAATACATCAACCACTTTAAGAGATCAACGTATTCCAGTCTTTGTCGTAAACTGTATGAAAACCCTATTTAAGTTGTACTCTTAAAGAGATAAACTAATGAACTGTTAATACAGTAGCAGAGCGTCTTCTTTGGCTGACTGTGACTCCTCAAACAGCTCAGGGGTATACCGCTTCTTAGCCTCCTCTGGCTCTTAAAAGTCTAGGGTTCTTAACAAAAGCCTACTTACTGTTTTATCCAGCACCTCTGGCGCCAGTTTCTGTCTGGTATCACTCTCTAGAGAGCTGATGTTCCTCAGGAACTGCTTGAAGCTCTGCCCAGCCCTGGCGGTGAACTC
Organism: Phthorimaea operculella; assembly: GCA_024500475.1. Taxonomy (NCBI): domain Eukaryota; kingdom Metazoa; phylum Arthropoda; class Insecta; order Lepidoptera; family Gelechiidae; genus Phthorimaea; species Phthorimaea operculella. The sequence continues at coordinate 490,954 of JANFCV010000127.1, read as the reverse complement.
TGTGTACAACAGCAGCGCGTCCCCCTTGGCTGACTCCAGCTCTTCGATCAGCTCGGGGGTGTACCGCTTCTCTTCCTCTGGCTCTTGGAAGTCAGGGTCCTCGGTCGTGTCGGCCACGTCAACCCATATTGATGTTGGCTGGAAGAAAAGAAGCTGGTTGTGAGAACTATGGTTTAAATCCCATCAGCGTATATCCTTCAGAAGAATCTTAAACAGTGAGTTTTAAAGCTAAATGAAAGGTATGAGATTTTTGAATGTGTTTTGACTGCGGCATGAAAGAAACCTTGAATTCTCCGCATATTTTAGTTTTCGTTTAAGCGGCATAGATATCGAAACATCAGTGATTTTATTACACGCGTTTTTGTAACATACTGACTTTTACGCAAAATCCGCACTGACAGAAAAAAAATCGCTTTTTTTCATACAAAATAAATTTTCGCGCATTTTGGATATACCTAATTGGTAATGGAGGTTTGCACAATCACACAAACTGTTCCGTCGTGGGTAAAAATTATGAACACCTGCATAGCTAAAGAATGAAGTGCGCAAGTAAATAAAACTCAACCTTCCAGAGATGCACGAGCTTTTAAAATTTAAGCTAGCATATCGTATTTTAGCACCAACCTAACCCTGACGAAACAGAACAACCCAGTTATCCATAAACATAAACCCGACACATAACATGAGGTCACTGAGGAAACATAAATAAACTCTTCCTTTATGTATTTACAGTAAAAATGCAGTAAAATTACTGGACCTAAGCCGTGCATAGGTATTCCTGTTAACTTATAGGTTAAGGTTATTGGAATCATCATGAAGACCATCATCATCATCATTTGTCTGCCTTTAACCTAAATCAGTTGGGGTCAGCGCAACATGTTTTGTTCTTCTTCTTCCTTCCCTTATCCCTTCCTATATCTTTGGTTTTGTTAGAACACAAAATCATCAAAAGGATTTGGCAATGTTGTGTTATGACCGGCCGCCTGCCTGACGTCAACTCCCTTTGGGAATGGTATTGTAGGTGGTATCACCGCCACCATGCGGTCGACCATAGTCGACAGATATTCAGCCGATGTCAAAAACTCTACGTCGCCTTTACGAAACACCCTGAGTCATCTGAGTGGACTATAGTGGCAGTATCGCCAGCCGCTACTACACGGCGCCATGGAATGAAATGATTCAAGATGATGTTTAAGCTAAAGGCGGTCGGTTCATAACAATGTTAGCGGCCTGCTACTTGTAGTAGGCGGTAGAATATTCTGAAACCAGTATTCATCGGGTCCTTTGTTAACTCAACCTCCCGCTCAAAAAGAAAAAGCTAAACCATCTTGTAATTTTTTTCCTTGAAAAACTTCCTTTGTAACAATGGCAGGCAGCAGTATCTAAGTAGTAGATTTATTATTTTTTTGGGGGTAGATCATATTTCAAAATTCTAGAAATATGAAGTGAAAATTATCTATTAGCTTGACTGCATGAGTTTTTTTTTCGGCGAGCTAAGATCATCAAACTATAATTACTGCACATGAAAATACTATAGGAAACGCATGTTTAGTACTTCCCATCAACATTAACATCTGACGTCAAACTTTTCATGTGACGTCACTTACAAACCATGTGAATCATATGTTTCTAGCGTTAGGCAACTACCCAAAATGCACAATCAATCTGGATTCGAAATATGAAAGCTGCAGTTATTTACAGAATGCACCTGTGACGTCATAACATGATGCACTTGTGACGTGTGCGCATGACCTTAGTGCGCGCGTGTAAAATCATGCCAGTTGTTTTTATTGATCTCTAAACGATAATGTTTACGTTTATTTTTATTGTCTGCGACGACGCAATGATGATGATGAGATGTTTTATTGCTTGCGGAAACATTTCTGCTCTAGAATACGTAAGATAAATACAGAATAAGTAACAACACATATGTATACTGGGTAAAATTTTACTTTTGACCCATAGCGAAAACTCAGAACCGGTTGGTGATAGGTAAGGAGCAACTTTCCCCAAGGAAAACAGGCCATAAAAGAAATTGACCTCCCATACAAAATTACCGATTAGCTGATATACGAGGTACAATTCTTTTTTCTTATTTCGTCCTATGTTCCTTGGGAAAAGTTGTTGCTTATTTATAACAGCAACCAGGTCACTAGTAAAATTTGACCCTATCCCTATATAATCTTACAAAATCACACTGGACGCAGGATTCGTACCTGCGATTTTGCTATCAGAAGATTTACTTGCGAATTCTTTGTCCAGGGGGCAAGAAAAGTACCTACGATTAAATAAAACTAAAAACTAATTAAATAAGAATATGAAAATAAGTGCATCAAAGAAAATGTATTATTCAGAATCCGCTGAATATGGTTGGCTGAACGTAGGTACATTGTAATTGCTGAGGAATGCATCTTATCATATAACAAAGACTGAGTACGTTGCTGAAAATAAGTTTCAAGTGCTAGGGAATCCCCTATTAAACTATACTTAGTCCAAGAACTATACCTACCTCTTTTATAAAATGTATCTTACTTAGCTAGCCTTATTATTTACGAAAACTGATATTATATACTACCTCTACTTTTTACATTACCATACCATAACAGCCACACCGGGAGTATTGCCGTACTCACTACGCTTGGCAGGCGGATTGGCGAGCGCAGTGCAAGATGTTGAATTTACAGGTGCATGATTATCTCTTTAGTCGCTTTTTATGTCACTTACGGATAGAACAGGGGTGATGCTGTTCTAAGCCACCATCACACGGCAATTTTTACCTTACATCTTAAGTCATTTAGTCAAATTAGCAGTTGAATTGGAAATCAGGGACTTTTCCTGAAAAGTATATCGTTGTGTACGTACCAATCTCCAAGTAGCGGTGTGTTTGATGTTATCACTGTGCTGAGTACTTTGTCAGTAGTAACTATTTACTTAGTTAATAAGACTATGAGGTAACAAGATTTGTTTATCTTTCAGAGATAGACTCTACAAATAAATTATAGCAAAATGTGTTACCTACTTAGTCTCTTACTACTTTGTTTAAACTCTAGTAATTTGAATTCATGTTTAGGTGTTTTAGTTGTGATGAATTTTGATAAGGTAGGAATGTGTTAACAATTTAAGAAGATATAATTATCTTATCTATCACTAACTTGTATACCTTAGTTTTTATTATGATTATTACTTTTTTTACAATAACTATTTAGCAAGAACTTAAAGTACAGACAGTCACTTGTCTTACTAAAAAATCTTACGAGAGAGAAAAAAGTGAGTACAAATTGTACAAAATTCACAGCTTTAAATACCTATTTCTGATATTTAGGTGTATGAATGCTAGACACCTAAAGGCCGTGTCATGAGAAAAATGAGTGTTATTGAATACTTGCAACTTTGATGGTAGATATACGCTCTAAGTTTATGTAATTAATGATTTTTCATTATATTAACTAGATTCGAGAGATTTAGTTTCCAAACTTATGTTCTTTTTACACTTCTTCTAATAATTTCGATAAGATTACACTTTTATTTTTTGCGAAACCGATAGATCTTGTAATTTGCCAGATTCTAGTCAAACATTCTTTATATTTTATTTGCTGAGAAATTGCCAAAATAGAGCAAATTCGTCAAAACATGCAAATTTCCGTTGGTGAGAAAGGAACGTTTCAACTTCGCGGGAAGCCCTTAATTGAATATCTATTGGCCTATAATAACAAGGAATATAATATTAATTAGCTGGGTGAAGTGATAAATAAACGATAATGAAAAGAAGATGTTTTGCGGAAGTCAATATCAGATTAGAAGTTCAATAGAAGCTCACTTACATCAATCACTAAGTTATTAAATACAAGTGCTTAGGTACTTATTATATCACTTAAACTGTAAAGTGTCTTCTTATCTATGTACTAAATCACATACAACTATAAATCAAGCATTTGATCAATCATATTGAAATTAGATGTAAGATACTAGATACAATACAAAAAAAACTGGCTAACAGACATCGAAGGTTTGAAGTACCTGATGTAGACCACGAGACCAGCTAAACTAATTAGGAGATAGAGATATCTCACCAGAGCAAAAATTGTTCAGCTTGATGGGACGCTTTGGCTGTCAAAAAGACATCGAAGGTTTTGAGAATCTGATGTAGACCACCAGGTGCACCTGAAGGAGCCCAGCTAAACTGTAGGAGATACAGATGACTCCAAACCAAAAGTGGTTCAGTTTGATCGGACACTTTTTGCTGGCAAATAGAAATTGAAGGTTTGGAGTACCTAAGGTAAACCGCCAGGTGCACCGCCAAGTGAGCCCAGCTAAACTGTAGGAGATACAGATATGACACCAAAGCAAAAGTAATTCAGCTTGATGGGACGCGTATGCTGGCCAATAGAAATCAAAAGTTTCGAGTACCTGATGTAGAACACCAGGAGTACTACCAGAAGCCCAGTTCAAGTTTACGAAGATATTGAAATGGCTCTAAAGCGCATTTTGTTCAGGTTGATGGAACGTCTCTGCGGGTATCGGCTGGCAATGCTACCTAGGTATGTATGGTTTAAGATATGGTTCCAATAATAACTAATTAGCGAGATTTATACTTATTCAGAGTAAATACTTTAGGGCGCTGGTGTGGATATTATGAATATTAGGATTATTCAAAGATATAAGGAATACAACGAAATAAAGTACGTGGGTACCAGCTTGTTTCCAATATTTCTCTTGCAATTCAAAGATTGAAATGGCAAACAATGCGAGTTAAATTCCTAGGGCTTGTAAACTAAGGAGCGGCAGCGGTGAAGCCAAGCGTGCTGAACTCGTGACCTTGCTCATTGAACAGGAATGCGACCTTTAGGGCATTCCAGATCTTAGAAACATCTCAGAAAAATATTAGGGTAACGGCGCGCGGGGCGCCTAACTAAGAAGATGGTTGCCATGAACGACATATTTCTTGGATTAAAATTTGCTCCAAATAATTTATGACGTTCTAGTATCTTGCTGTTTTTATACTTTTACATCTATTTGAGATATAAGAAGAAGAAGCGAACAATTGACAAAGAATTCTGCCTGAAGAAGAGAACAAGTGATAATTGCAAAAATTCTGAATAAAGTCGAGTGAACCTTCTGTAAACTCTCTTTTTTGCGCTCTAGGGCTAAGGGCCTGTATTCATTCATAGGAGCGCTGGGATATCAAGCGTGATGAACTCGTGACCTTGGGCATTTAACAGGAATGCGACCTTTAGGGCATTGCAGATTGTGAATCTTAACCTACCCTACACATAATAGGTATTTTATGTTGACATTCACATTGACATTAATAAAATAAAATAAGTAAAAGTTGTCAAAGATGTAGGATGTGGTATGTTTAACCTAATTTACAAATTACAAATTCAACCATCACTAGATAAGTATGATAAATGATAATCAATCACAGACTGAACAACTCTTACTATCGAGTCAAAGATGGGAAACGAGAAAAAAAACCAGACCTTCCATATAAAATTCACGATCAGCTGTCTGACAGTATGGGAAGTATCAATAAATAAAAACATGAGTATTTTTTTTCATTACTTTCTTAAGTTCCATGGGGAAAGTTGTTCAGTTTCATGCCCTGCAAAGTATTCGTTAGAACGTCCCTATGTTTTATGGAACATACTTAGTCCTATTTAACACAAAGGTACCTAGATAGGTATCACTTTAACCACAGCCAGTAAAACACATTCAAAAACTGATTTAAATCAATAAGAACATGAACCCTATAGAAAACTTTAACTTTTGTAAAATAACGTGCATAAAGAATCTAAATTATTAACACTTGTGCTTTGAAGTTTGTGAATCTAATTCCACATTTCAAAACTCTTCAACAATACCAAATTCACTGCAAAAATAAATATTTTCAAATTTTCCCGCGCAACTAACCTGCGCACGTGCGCGCAAGACGGCGAACGCGAGGAGCGCGAGAGCTGTGCGCGCGATCATTCTGCACTGAGCGCGCAAAGCAACGCGCATCGCACGATTTCACGAAACTACAGGCTGCAATTCTACAGGCGAAATTCGATGTACATTGCGTAGCCGGTTTAATAATGGGATCTTCTTCTTCATGTGGGACACCTAGTCGTCTAATTACCCGATAAACCCTGGTGTCAGAGTTTTTCAACCGCCTACTGCAAGCCTCTGACATGGTTGTGTAACGACCGCCATTTATAGACAGCAACCGGGATCGACGACGGCTTATCGTGCCCATCCGAAGCACGGAACCATCTTGCTTCTCGGACAATAAGGTGGTTCAGGCAGCAATGTCGTAACCAGACTGGGAACAAATTCACCAAGTGATAAACCATAACTTTGTGAGTGACCCCACGTCCGGGAATTGAACCTGGAACCTTCTGCGTCGCAAGCAGTCGTACGACTGCCACATCGATTGTCATATAATGGGATAATAATGGCTAACCGACTACGCAATGTACATCGAATTTCACCTGTAGGATTGTAGCCTGTAGTTTCGTTGCATAGGCCACTGCGCAGGCGTCACCTGAAACCGTAGTACACTCGGCTAGGTTTGTTGTCGTATCTTATCTTTTCAGGTTCATTCATAATTTGGAGATTTTTGAGTCATACTTTTGGGGTCAAGGTGAATTTATCGTCATTATCGTCTTATCATTTACCTGCTCTTACTCCAAATTAGGGATATTAATCATCTGTTGGTAAGTGACGATGCAGCAGGTGAAGTTGGGACATGCTTGCCTAGATAGAGCCTATTCACTCTTGTCTTGAGAAGGCCCAAGTATAATATTCCGGAAACAGATCTGCAGGCAGGGAATCCACTCTTTAGCCGTTCGCATTTAGTTCGCATGATGAAAGTTGAAGCAAATCGCTTCGTTCAAAAGAGAGGTATAATATCAACAACATAATCATCATTGTCTTGTCTTGTCTGCCTGCCCTTAGAGCACAAAATCATGTAGCAAAAGGATTTGGCATGTTTTATGACCGGCCACCTGCCTGCCGATATTTTTTTTGGAAATGCTATTGTAGGCGGTATCAAGTTGATATCGCCTACAATAGCATTCCTTGATACTATCAACGCCACCATGCGGTTAACCATATTCTACAGATATTCAGCCGATGTCGCCTTTTACGAAACACCCTGAGTGGACCAAGGGTGGCTGTATTCTCAGCCGCTACCACACAGACATAAAGGTGGAATCCCAGTCGGTGACGCGAGCTTGGGATAAGGTATGGAGATAGGGGATATCAGGTCATGAAGAGATTGCGCACACTCATCGAAATGTAAGTACAGGCATGAGACTTTGCGAAGGTGCTCAAGGCTTATGCATGAAGCATGAAAAACTAGCAGTAAATTAGTAAATGTAGATCAGACTGTACTTCATTGCACGAGTCAAACGAAGGGGTAAGTTGGTGACGCATCGTTTGTGCACTTAGTTTTAGTGCACCGCTGAGACTGCGGACTTGGAAAATGTTTTGTTTTACATAAAGGTTTTTGCACTCGCAATTTTTAAAACTGGAAATCTAGACACGCGGTAGCAAGTTCAAGCAAAGAACTGGAGGCCCGTATCGAGGGCCAGGTCAAAATTTATTTTATTTTATGTTGCTTGTAAATACATTTTAGGACTGTCAACTAAACTTGGCACTCATTAATTTACATATCAATCACCCCTTTTATCGGCCGGAAATTGAACTTGGGTACCAAGTACACGTTTATGTTTTTGGGGGGGTTTATTTTTACCGCAGGCATTATGGATCCGTCGTTATCAGCCAAGAATCAAGATACACTTCTAGTAGCCCAGATACGATGGTAGGGATTGGCGTCCCTAGTACGCTTCGGTAGTTTTGTAGTAATTGTAGCCACAATAAAGTTCATTACTCGGAAGCGTAATAACTACTACTTTACTCTATTTTTCGACGAAAAAAGGCAGAGAAGGTTCTCATTTCATCGCGCACTATTATTTTCTGTAAGTATTATGTTGTAGCGACCCCTGGCAGCTACAACTCGAAGCAATGTTTTCCCAAGTCGTAGCTTGTAGCTTCAGTGGTCAAATCGTTACGTAGATTACCACTAAACTTATTTTTATCAGTGACTAAACAGATCATACATACAAATCCATATAGATAGTTTGTTTGTTTATTTCAGCTGCACTTGAGCATGTCAATGTTTGATGGTGATTGTAAGGAAAATGCATGAAAAGTCACGGACTGAATTTATTTGGAATGTAAACAGTAAACTATGAAATTGAAGATTTTGGATGATGATTCGGCAGATGTTAGGTAAAATGTTGCAAAATGTGTTACAATTTACAATGAAATTGATAACAAAGCGTTGTTGCATTTTGATCTAAATTCTTAGGTAAAGTTTGGTATGTCACTAATTTCATTAATCATTTCACGATCGAGTCATTTTGTGTGATGAATAGGTGCCTATCTTGATTTTAAGGTCATATAAAACCTTTGTATGCCCGGACATTTTCCAGAGAACGTACGAAAAAATAGAACACATCCCTCACCAATCACGTTGTCTGGTGGGTGAGCAATTCTAGCTTTTCTGAACAATAAAGTTAAAATCGTATGGCGCTTTTGAAAGACGCACCCCTAAACGCACCGTTGGGCATGCGTCGTCGTTTCTATGGGATAGAAATTCGCATTTTCCTAACGCTGCGTGGAGGTATAGCGTCAGCTGGGGTAAAAATTAAACGAAGGTACTTAGGTAAACAAATGTTACATAGAAATAATACTTATAGGTAATGCTTTGAACATGCCAAGGATTTTCTCCTTTTTATGGTTTAGATTTATTTAATAGAACTTAAACTTGTGTTAATGTACAATTACAGACTTACGTGCTAACTATATACAGTAAACCTATTTAAACTATAAATTAAAAATGTCATCCAGCACCTCGCAGCGTGGCAGGGTTCCCAAAAGGCTGGCAGCATTGCCCCTCTGGATGGCCAAGCTTATCCTTTGGGAAAAAAAGCTGCCAGCCCTTCGGTCACCTGTTGCTTCCACGAGGCGCTGGGAAAGGTCGCGACAGAAACTTTTGGCCGCTGGTCCCCAGGAGCCCATCGTTTCCACGGCAAATGGGATGAACAGATACAGGTCCCCCAGGCACGAGTACTTCCTTCTTTTCAGAGACTCTGCCGAGGTAGCAGCAGCGCCGGCCTGCAGTGACGTAGAAGGAAGATGAGAAGGAGCCATTGTGTCAACACACGTCGCATCCCATACCAGGCTTTTTCCGAGCTTCCAGGGCACCAACGACATGCCGTCTGGTCTTTTGCCGTCGGCTCGTGAAATGCCACTGGGCTCTAGTATAGCTGGAACATTAGCCGACACTAGAGCCCTCCTAATGATGTCGTTTAGGGAAGAATGACGTGGGATGCGACCTGCGCTCTTTTGGCACGATAGTCCGTGGTGGCCTAGCTCACTCACCATCTCCCCACATGAGCAGCGGTGGCTCTCGCATGTCTTCACCCCAGACGAAGCCTTACTGCGAGGGATAGGGTGATATTATCTAATAAGGTGCCGATGTGGGAAGATGGGTAAGCCTGTAGCCACAACCCAGATTCCTTCTCCGAGACCGCCAGCAGGCGCGCCCGCTCCGCAGAGTTTATGGAGGAACTGACTAGTGTCTGCTGGACTACTTTACATAGAGGTTCATCCCACTGCCTTTGGATGTTTGGCGAGACTGGCAGAGCCTCAGAACATTTAGACTGCCATATATTTCTGGCATCTGCCGCACCAAGAACCTCGGCGGTACCCAGAGTGGGGTAAAGTATTTTTCCGCACAGAAGGCTCGAAGCATGGGCAGATGATAGAAAGGCTGGCAGCGAAACGTCTGAGGTACGCCTGATGCCCAAACCTCCATGACGAATTGGAAGCGACGCCTGCACCCAAGATAGCTCATCCATCCTGCAGTTTAGAAGTTCAACTAAAGTATTTTTTATAATTTCGTCTAATTTTTGAAGATGATTTTGAAAATTCCAAATATGTGAACATCGTAGGACGTACATGAATTTGGGGACGAATAGACAATATCTAATAATGAAAAAAGCCATGTGTGTGTTAATGTTAAAAAGACGCGCCGATGACTGGCGGAATTTTTCTATCTGCTCGTCAACATATACAGGTATGGAGCTATCTAAAATGGGTGCTCCTAGGAGACGGAGTGAATCTTCACCCAGTATTGTGATACCAGGGGCCGTTTCGTTGAATTTGTCGGTTATTTCCTGCCTGGACTCAGCGGATACCGACGCCATCATAAAAAGCTCGCACTTTGAGAAATTTAATTTTAAACCAATAGCGGCAAAGGCTGAGATAAGGAAATTTAAATCTTCCAACACCGTAGAGGCTTCTCCTCCCAGGGTACCGTCATCTAGGTACCAGACGTTAAATCCGGATTTTAACTCTTCGATGATGGGGTGGATGCTCAAGCCGAAAATGGCAGGGCCTAAAGGGTCCCCTTGTTGGCAACCGACAGCGGATGATAGTTCATAGTCTTTATAAACCAGCTTAGAAGGCCGGTTGTAACATTGCCAAACAAAGGGGAATATGGAAGGGACATGTTTTTTAACTTCCTCCAACATTGCTCCCCGGTCTACCGAGTTGAAGGCGTTTCGAACGTCCACTTTTAGTAAAATTTGCCCTCTCCCGGCGGAGAGAAAAGTTCGGGCTGCGTGGACCGCGGCTTCGGAACCCCCCTTGGAACCGAAACCAAGTTGCTTCGGTTGAAAACGACTGGTCAAAGCTGACAAGACGTGCCTGCAGCAGATTTTACCGACCAAGCGGCGCAGTGTGCTTCCTACGGCAATGGGCCTAATCCCGCCATCTGGCTTTTTGAGTGCGCAGAGGTTTGCACCGTATAGAATTTCGGTGATTTCAGGTGGAACTTTACCGGCCAGCATTAGGTTTACCACGTTTACTAAGCTGCTGAGTAAGGATCTGCCCGTGTCACCGGTAGTATGGGAAGTTAAATCTTTAAGGTGCTGCGCCGATAAGCCGTCCAGGCCGCTGGCGGATCCATTTTTAAACGACATGATACCCGCACTGATGTCTTCTGCAGTTACTTGTGGGGCAGCGTCAGTATCGGGAGCATCCGGTATTGGGTATAACGAAGAGGAGGTGGGATGTTTTGATCTCAAAGCTTCCACCGTGTCATTGCAGTATTGGGCCAAAGTATCACTTTTATGGTCAATCTACCAATCATGTTTCGCCCGAGGCAATACTAATCGATTTTCCATGTAATAGTTTAATTAATGATCTAAAGTACTAGATAAATAAACAATGGCTAAACTGACTACTATAGAGCCGCAGGATACAAACAAACATATCGATTTACGATCAATAAATCAAGGATATCGATTTCAATAAAGCTAGTAAAGACTTTGAAATTGCTATTGAATGAATCGACTCAAGATATAAAACTTTGTTTACAAAACGCTACTTATTATTATAATCCCTACTTACGGCATTTATTTTTAAAAATGTATTACATGTGATGCCAGTTTAGAATAGCATCACCACAACTCTACTCGTAGGTAAAAGAGGGAGAACCATTCAGGGAACGGGCAGCCATAGCGTTCCTTGTAAAGATGGTGGTAGGTATGGCAATACCCTCCGATAGGGACAGTGGACTGTTGTGGTTGTTATGGTATGGTATAAGTTCCAGTTTGGTGTTGAAAGCTTTCTTATCTTGCTTCACATGCACATAATTAATTATCTATTAACTTTTTGGTTACAAAGTTAACTGACAAAATTACGTATGTACAAGTTGACGGGAGATGGAGCTTTTTCCGATTTGTGAAGCAAAGGAATATAGTTCTACTACAAAGTCATAGATGGCGCTCAAGCTACCCGTGAGTAGTCAAGTGACAAAGAAATATGAACGAAGCAAGTGGATCACAATTTCGCCGCCTCGGGCAGAGCCTGCCATGTCTGACCCGGCTTGTAAGAAGACGTGGGTTCGAGTCCCGCTGGCGGCGTGAATTTTTTCCGCTTGCTTCGTTTGTATTAACTTTGTAACCAAAAAGTTAATATCAATATCTAGTGTTTGATTAAAACACCAAGACGTGTTCCAAAAAATTACTATCTTGTGGAAAAATTTCTACAAAAATAGTAAATAAAACATTCACATAATTTTCTACTACATAAAGTTGTCTTGATCGTAGACAAATGTGATATGATATACTTAGTAATGATTAATGAAATGACTCACTTATCAAAGAATTTGGGCCAAAAGGTAACAAGTCTGTGTCATCAATTTCATTGTAACACATTTTGCAACATTTTATTAAAACACCTGTTGAATCATTATCCAAAAACTCTACTTTCTTAGTTGACTATTTACATTCCAAATATATTTTCCATGCATTTTCCATACAAAAATCACAAACAAAAAATTTACAGAAGGTTCATTTGGCCCTATTTCGGATTTTCGCGATTGGCACTTGTTACTGCTCGTGCTTTATCACTCATTCTTGGATTTAAAATGCGTTCCACATACATAGCGGTCAAAATCATAACCCTCCTTTTTGCTTCGCTGTAGTCGGGTAAAAATTGGCTCAGAACATATGAGGTTCTTTATCAGATTTTGCTGTGTTATATTTATAATGCTTTGAAATTTTTGACAGTAGCTACCCTGGCTATGTAACAAGAGTGCCAATCGCAAAAATCCGAAATAGGGCTGAGTGAACCTTCTGTAAACTCACTATTTTGAGATAAGGTTATGTGTTATGTGTGGACAATAAGGTAAATTTTAAATCCATGAACATCCTAAACATCACGTAAAATGGATTGTAAGTATGAATGGCTTTTGCGTCAGACAAAAAATATTTTATCTTAGAAATTGCATACCTACCTACTTAATTACAAAGTTTGTCTTAACTGACTAATATAGTACACTCGCCCAAGGCCAGCTGAAGCGATTTCTATGAGTACACCTTGTTATCAGAATAGTGCAGTTTTCCTATTAAAAACATGATTTATCACATGAAAATATGTGAGGAATTTCTAGTGTAAAGTGCAAAACCACGTGTCGCTACAATGATGTCATTATTATTCACTCTATTGAAATATTTCAGTAGGTACTGTTAAGTAGAAAATAGACTTTAGCTCGATTCCACCTGTATACAAATAAGTCGGGGAAGTTTTGATTCTTTAGATTTTGTTATGATAACTAACCTTTCTTTCGTTTGAAACCGGGTTTCAATAATTTTCTGTCTAAAAAATCGTCATAATATCACAAAAATGTTAGGAGTGATGATGAGACCAGTTGGCCGAGTGAGTGACGGACGACGGAGGAGGGAAAAGGGTCGACCCGCCTGATCAGTTATTATGGTCCAACCGGACATATTCGGAAGTTGTACCTATGTAATAGTGTGGTAATAGCGATTGGTGGAAACACTTCAATACCGCGATTCAGGTCAGGATTGTATGGATGTAAGTAGGTATTTGGAGTGCCTGGGCGCCGCCACAGATGTGTTAAACATTTTGGTTTCTTTTGTTCTAAAAATTATACTTTGGTCTTTTGAAACTATTATCGTTTCAATGGTCTTAAGCATGGAAAGCGAAAAATGGCAAAGGTACGAGCAAATGTACCCAAGTTCGCTTTCACACAATTGCTCGCTTTCTCGAAAGCAAATGACTTAATCAGTACTTGCTATGGTGAACCAATACTTATAAACGTTTAGGTTTAGCGTAGGGGTATTGACTTAAAGTTCATTGCACGAAGGACAGCATATCATACCTATGAGATAGGTATATATGTATATGAAAGACAAGACATATTGTGCTCTGAAACCACCTAGAAACCACATTATATCCTCAAAGTAAAAAAAGTATGCTACAAATGTGTTAATAAAGAAACCTTGCTTGTTTTACATTTGTAGCTCTGAAAAGATGTTTATAATTATAATATAATTGAACGACTCGGTGTCCCACACGAAAAGAAAGAAGATTATGAAACCACGATTTGCTGAATTAAACGAGAAAATTATTTGGTATTTAGGACTCTGGATTAAACGTTTAGTTAAATACACTACTTACAGATACTTATTTTTAACAACTCTTTTCTTCAAAAAAAAGGACTGGCAAGAAAAAGTCCAAAATTGATGTTTTCTATCAACTGTCGAGATCAAGTCGAAATCTGCCATATGTCAAAATCAAGCGTTAATACAAAATCAACACAAAAATAAAATTTGTTACAAAAATGCAGGCAAAATCATGTAAAATTCCCGAATAATCGTATACTAAATGTTGCCAACGTGGCTAAACTCTGATTGGGTTCCTTGTGGGCATCAAGATGGCCACAGCACACGCCAGGTTACTTGCAGATCGCATCCTCGAGGGTCAGGAGCCTTTTCAGGAACCAGACTCCGATATGACTGTGTCTTCGAAGAGCTTCAAGAAGACAGCTGTGGATCAAGCGGTTAGGCGGAGTTTTTTAAGGGTAGATTTACTGTAAATCAATTGAAACGATTGAAACTTGCGCAGATAAAGAATGGACCCCGAATCGGCACAATTTTTGTTTGCCTCTCTATCATATTGCCTCTAAGTATATAATTTTGACACGCGGCCCGTTAGCGGTTTCACCCACTGCAACTCATTTTTCTGCAGGAATAAGACGTTTTCCTGACATGTATAGTATAACACATATAAACCTTCCTTTTGAATCACTCTAGCTATTGCAAAAAAGCGCATTAAAATTCGCACCCTGGTTTAGGAGGAATTAGCGAATTCCGCGACATATAGACAGCGAAACGCAAAAAGCGACTTCATTTTATACAGCATTTATGTGAACAGGATGCCAACAATAATGTTGCCAATACGGGTCCATTCTTTATCTGTGCAAGTTGTAGATAACAATCTGAAAGTGTAGCTTTTTGACTTTTTCGTGCACCTTTATAAGCGTGTTTTTGAGTATTTTTTAAACTATTAATTTATTATAATTATGAATGATATGGGTGAATATGGCAATCATGGCAATACCCACCGTTAGGGGGAGGCCCATGTCCAGCAGTGGACTGTTGTGGCTATAAAGGTAAAAGGTATGATATTACGAATTCTTGTATGCCTAGATATAGATAATTGATGAAGGTAATACAAAATGAATTGTACAAGTTATTCTGATACTTTTTTCTTCAGCACAATAAGCAAAGCTCTTCATCATCATACGTCCTCGCCGATGACCACAGCCAGTTCAGTCGGGACATAGAGCATTGGATGAACGGCAGCCAAGTGCCGACCCCTATTACGAATTCGCCTACTGCTGTAACCAACAAAACCTACGTCATTGGACCTCAGGGAGAGAGGTATTGCTTCATCATCATTGTTTCTATCATTATCATCATCAGCAAAAACGTCAGCATTATTCTCATCATCATTAATGACATTTAAAATGACCACAGTCAAATCAAACAAAAAAAAGATGAATGTTTAGCTTTTGGCGGCT
Source organism: Phthorimaea operculella (assembly GCA_024500475.1). Classification (NCBI taxonomy): domain Eukaryota; kingdom Metazoa; phylum Arthropoda; class Insecta; order Lepidoptera; family Gelechiidae; genus Phthorimaea; species Phthorimaea operculella. The sequence continues at coordinate 475,509 of JANFCV010000127.1, read as the reverse complement.
ACTGCTATTACTAACGTCAGTTAGAGAGGTACACCATATTCATTATCTTCATTATGTTCATCATATTATAATGTATCATATTATAATTCATATTCATCGTTTACATCATCATTATAATCGTCGTCGTCATCAGTGACTACTCTGAAAGTAATTATCCATAACATTTCGCTTCTGAGATAATATTGTACAAACTCTACGAAATTACGAATTCACTGATGGGCCTTTCATGTAGGTATTTCAGCTAGGTATATGTTTAAAATGTAGGTACTGACGAAATATAGGTAGGTATTTATTTTAAAAGGATTTTTGGCGTCATGTTTATTTTGTCAGTAGGCAAAAAAGTTTAAAATCACATAATCATTACATTGCACCCTTAGTATTCCTTAGTAACTGAAGATAATTTTCAATATTTTTATAATACAGGCCTACAGTGCAACGTTCGACTTTGGTTCACACTCATTCCTTAGAACAATACTCTGGGATATGGTACGTCCTGGCCATGATTCTGCCCCTCTTCAGCTTGCGAAATTGCCCCACATGGAGATGCACTCCCAGGTAAGCACAAATTTTGTTTAAAGCGCCATCTCTCGAAACAGCCTCGAACTATTTTCTATGGAAACGTTGTATCACTGCGCATCACAATACGGCACGCTAAGCGTGAACGAATGTTGCATGCAAGCTTCTGAGGTAGTAAAGCTTCAAAACATTAGATGGCGTTAGTGTCTCGAAATAGAATCAGGATTACTTTTTAGGGGTGGATTTTGGAAAAGTGAATTATCAGAACTTGTAGTTTAAACTTTACTTTTTTGTTATTTTACTTGCAGTGTGGTAGTGAATTCAGCAGAGGTTCTGTTAAGCACAATATCTAGGGTCATCGGTAATGTTCGAGCGCAACTCAGACAGATGTCACATGACCAGGTAAGATACTTGATTCAAATTGTTTATTTGGCCGATACGATTATAATATTTTCATCGTTGTAGGTATCAAAATATAAGAATCCTATTAAAGAAAAACATGCATACATATATCACGCCCTTATCCCTTGCGGGGAAGGTACAGCGTAAACGGCGGTAAAAAAGTGAAAAATAATATTTGGGAGGAACAATTTCTTCTTTCATATTTCGACCCATGTTCCATGGGAAAAGTTCTTCAGTTTCATGAGTACCTTGACCTCCTTTCGGCATTATTTGTTGTTCTATAATACGTTGTATCAATATGATGATATTGATAATGTACCTAGGTATAAAATATCTCTATGTTCCAGGTGGTCAGAGAGGTGTTTGCTACTTTCATGGACGTCATCCTGGTCATCTACGCGGTTGGTTTCCTCATCCTCAGCATGTACCAGGCTTCCATACTTGTCTGAGTCCAACTTCTTTGCGTGTTGGACACCAAGTCCTGTAACGACGCGATGTCCTGGTCATCTACGCCGTCGGTTTCCTCATCCTCAGCATGTACCAGGCTTCTATACTCGACTGAGTCTAACTTCTTCTGCTTTTCATGTGGAACACCAAGTCCTGCCGACCCGATGAATCATTGCCATTATTTAGAATAGCCGGAAGAACGAAGAACAATTTCTAAATCGGAATGAAACTTCAGTATTTTCAGTCATTATTCATTTAGGTATTTAGATTTCCTTTATTTTCTTTGATTTTGGTTCAATGAAAGTTAATTTTTATTTTGTCGCCGTAGCTTTTGAGTCCACCATCAGTAAAGTCAAAATATAATCCACTGTCCGAAACTTACTTTGTTTTATTTATAAGTAAATAAGTAGATCATTTTAAATGTTTTCTAAAAATGTTGAATATTATCTTGAAACTATGATAATAAGAGTTACCTATCTGAATTTGTATTCTCATGCTAAGAACCAGTGAATTTCCTTAGTCCGGTGAACTACCGTTCTCATGGTACTTTATGGTTTAACGTGTGATTCACTCAAGTTAAGTATCTCCCATTATTCATAAGGATAGAGTCACTTTATCTCATGTGAAAGATTTAACTGTCAATAATTTTACTGCAATGCCTGGTGAGCTATTCGCGTAACAGCTAAGCTAGCTAAGAAAGTTGTCCAGTTAAATCTTCATCTATCACTGAAAACCTCATCAAAATCAAGCTAGTAAGTTAAAGTAGTTTTGGAGATAATTGGTAACTTTCGTTTGCACAAACAAATGCTTACTGCAGCGCCTTCTAGCAAGTTGTTCCCAAAAACATGCACCACTAAAATCCCAATCCATCACTGAGAATTACATATCTACCCAATTGCATCAATGGTTTTAGAGATAATTGGCAATATTCGCTCACCCCAAATGAATAGGTAGACCTAGTACCTATACAGTCTCCGTTTCGTCGCAGGTAACAAGCTACAAATGCTTACTGACAAGTATATCACAGACCTTATATCCACACAAAACTGCTCATCTCCGGCGTCAATAAGCGCTCTTGAGATCATACTGATCAAGCAAACGACATGCATTGACATAATGTCCACTCAGTCTGCAGTGTAAACATTATCAACCAAGTGTGTAATTTCTTTATTACGAGGTTTCTTGCACCTGAGGCGTCAGGCATTATGGTTTTTGCGAATACCTACTGTGAGATATTGTGAGAATCTTTTTGAGGAAACAAAGGCCCCTTGGCTTTGACTACATTCAATTTGTAAGGAATTATTTAGTCGCTGGGAATTGGTTTCAGGAAACTGAGGATATAATACGTAGATCCATAGGTATGAACTCTTGGATGCAAATCTGCAAGACCACAGAATAAGTAAGTAATGCAAGGCATCGATATCGATCTCACAAATCTTTTGAGTTTCGTCCTCTATCTATGATTAGCTACTAGTAAACATTACAGGGTAATCCTACTACCTACCTACATTTATAATTATTGTTTTAAAGTCGCAATTAAAGAAATGATTTATTTGATTAAAGTATGAAGAGCTAAATACACAACGAATTAAAGTAAAACTTAAAGCTAAAGGGGTCAGTCGAATATCCCGCCCCGTGACATTCCCGGCGCAAAGGTGCCCATCACACTCGCCGCGTTACCACGTTGAATGGCAATGGACAGCCTCTGCACCAGGAACGACCCGGAGCGGGGGTCGCAACCTCTCTCCCTCAGACGGCATCCAATATCCTTGATAAAGTCTTTAGCCTCACTGCCCCAGCACCCGGTCGTCTCCACGGCAAAAGGCACGAACAAGTACCTGTGCTCTAGGGCCGAATATTTTTCTTTCTTTTTTATAGCAGCCAGTTCCGCAGCTGCTCCAGCCGATCTCGTGGTGCGGCCAAGGTGCGAAGCCGCGAAAGTGCTGACACACGTTGCGTCCCACAGCAAGCACTTCCCTTTTTTCCACGGCACCATGGTCAGACCGTCTGGTCTCTTGCCATCCGTACGACTTAATCCCGGAGGCTCAAGTACGTTCGGAATGTTGGCTGAGATCAGTGCCCTGTGGAGGATGTCATTAAGAGCATGGTGGCGTGGGAATCTCCCCGAACAGCGACAGCAACTTAAGGCATGGTGGCCATTGGCTTCAACCATGGAACCGCAGATGCATACATGTTTTTCGCAAACATCGCAGCCCAGGCGTAAAGCCACAGCCACCCGCAATGAGTCGCAATTTGTATTTTAACTGCAAATCATCACTGCTAATAAAGATTTCCGTACAGATTGATGTAGGTACCAACCAACACGACGTAACTTAAAATACTAGAATCGAATCGAAATAACTAAAAAATGTTACACACTGGCAACTTTGAAGAATAAAACCGCGGGATATCTGCGTTCGAAATTCGGATCGAATTCGGACAATGGCGTCCCGTAGTTCGCGCCTTTTCACCGGCCGCCACACAAAGAGTGACATCTGAACAATTAAAGAAATTGAGGCGTGCGAGTTTATCTTGCGCGAGTGTGAGGTCCAAAGGTCAGAAAAATTAAGTAGGTTCTGTAGGTGCCATTTTAGTTTTACATAATAATATTTTCACAATTATATCTTTCTATCCTATAGCCTACCTATAGGTAGGTAAGTTGCGATTCTGATATTTTTTAGTCAGATTCTTAACGATATTTGGTACTTAATCTAATTTTAAATAACAGAAAAGTAATAGTTATGCAAGATTCTGTTTTTGGATTTATTTAAGGTCCATTACAAATAATATTCTATTCAATTTGTTAATCAAAACGAAATATTAAAAATCTTACGAATAAAATTGTAGGCATGTATACCGTACGCTCACGGCTTAGATACGGTCTACATTTTAAATGAGGATCCCTAAACTTAACTTTGTCATGGGCTACCGAATCTACAAGTTAATTACTATTGATGGCTTTTCGACTAATTTAATTAAAATTGTAAGTCAAGTGTGAAGGGAATTTATCGAAATGCGGTTTTATTTATCATACCATTAGAAACCACCACGGGTCAAAACAATTTTTCACATGCCTTAAATAATTACAAGTGATTCGATTTTTCTTTTCCCATTCTAATAAATTAAAAAATAGAGACTCATTACATTTTCATTAATAGAGAATATTGAACTAGCAATGTGTTATGGTCTTTAATTTTATTCTGATAGTATAACACATTTTTTTCGCTTCTATCATGTCACGTCAAATCAAAATCTGGAATGTTGAGTTGAGGATCCAAATTCTTTGAATGCTCGCTATACCTTTATTTTAGCACACGTAAACCTGTCGTCACAATGTCAAGTCTCCGATCATCACAAAAACTCATATCAATATCGAAACGTCACGTCATTTCGGACCGCTGCTGAGGAGGCGTGCAAAATTCACCGAAAGCTCATCGAAAGTTAACGTCCGCCATTTTTTTTTGCAAGTCGATTAATTTTAGAGATCCGTGAAATAAACTGATGGCGTTGTTTCTACAGTGTGAGAAAGAATAACGCACAAAGCGTATTCTTGCAAATAAAAATCTTAGTATAACGCGTAGAACTCTTAGTAGGTATAACCAGTTCATCCAATCTTATTTTAAAATACGGATGCATTTGCGGCTAAAAACATTTGACATGAATTCACAATTCTGTATGATGATAATAAGTAGGTATCTATAGATTTATAATGGTAAACAAAATCAACGTTGTTTCTCTTCGTTAAATATGAATATTTTTTATCGTTGCCTGCAATGCCCTTTAATTTTTATACAGACCTAATTGTTTCATATAATTATGGCTTATGGTACTTACCTTAAATTCGTTAAACTTGTTTACCTCTGAAACCTCTGTCTAGAACCATGATACAAACTCTTCAATATTATTTTAATCCCCTAAAGTAGCCGTCACTACACTGGTCACGGGCGTCACGGCGCGCGACGCCGCGGGGCGCCGCTACCGCACGCCGCCGGCGTGCGAACATGATCGATTTCGCAACTTTTTCAGATATTGCACTTTGATTCGGACCTCTGTCAGTTTCGCGAATTCATTTAATTATTTTTTTATCTGGCTACAAGTTTTTCAGCCAGCCAGCGTCAGCTACGTGGATGTAGAGTCAGTATAATAATATCATGTTTATTTCATTTATTTGTATCTAGGCCACAAAATAGAGAGTTTACAGGAAGATCACTCGACACTTTTTAGGATTTTTGCGATTGTCACTTGTTTCATAGCCAGGGTTGATAGTTTGAATACGAGGATGAAATACAGCTAAATCTGATACAAGAATGTCATACAAGAATGATTCTGAGCCGAATTGAATGCAAGAAATATGACGTTGGTGGCAACCATCTTCTGAGTTACCTTGAGGTCAGCTGAGATTCCAGTTCATTACAGTAGTGAAGGTCGCTAGTACTGAGTGAGCCATCTATAAAGGTGCGCCGTCTCCCTAATTTTGTGCCTAGGCATTGTTTTTTTTACTTTCGATAGAAACGAATCATAATAACCTCATTTCACCTGGAAAGTGGCTTTGATTGTGTTACTTAGGTACATAAATAAAGACCTTATATAAAATCCTTAGCTATAAAAAGTCTTTTGATATAGAAAATGCAAACTATCACGCTAAATGACAGTTTACGAACCATCTAATCAAAAAATCATTTACAAATCATCCAATTTACACAAATCATCAATATTTTACGAGCAAATATTTTTCCAAAATAAAAAATATAAAAGCGTCCATATGTCGAGCTAATGAATTTGGGTCAACCCTTTATTTGTCCATCGTTTAGAATGTTTAGACCCCCATTATAATATTTAATGCTAAACAAACACGGGATTTTGCCTCCAAAATGACTTCATCAAGCCAATCTCGGCAAATGGTTTTGATAGTTTAAAAAGGGTTGGTTTTAAAAATACAGTATAAATTATTCTCCTTTGCCTATATTTGCCGTTGCCGCCACTAGATCGGGAAAATAGAAAATATTCCACCAGGTTCCCTTAGCAAAAAGCATAGGTTAGTTGCCTTCGTAGTTTCGCGATACCTGTATATGAATCACAAGTGAAAATAAGAAATAGAAAAAATGTCATAGGTACATCGACCAGGAATCGAACCCACTCTGCCACTGAGCTATCGATGCGCCGGTTGATGAATGCCAAATTTATAAGTTTAGTGTTTAGAACCAGAAGACACTGCTTGGGTTCTTTTAGGTCTTAAGCCCAAAGTGATATCTACCAATTTCTTAGTTTGTGTTATTCCCAGTTTGGTTAGGATAGGTTATGCTGTCCTCGGTCCCGGTTGTAATTTATGATTACTTAAAAGTCTGTGATTATCTAGACACACGGCAGTGTGTCCGCCAAGTTCGAGCAAAAAAAGCGACACACCGGCCGTGGGTTATATTACACGAACCATTTCGGGCCAAGTTCGACCCGCCTATAACTCAAAATCTATTTTATCTACGCATATGAAATTTCTAGTATCTGTCGAGATCTACTTACTTATCTAAAATACAAAATTTCATTAATGTACCTATTGTAGGTCTTGAGATATTGACGTCAGAAAATCGCTATTTTTACTATACACTCACTGACTGACTGACTGACTCACTCATCAAAAACCTAGACCACTTCCAATGGTCGTATTGACTTGAAATTTGGCATGGAGGTAGGTCTTTAGGTCAAGGTAAAGGAAAAAATCTGAAAATGGCCAAGTGTGAGTCGGTTTTAAAAATAATGAAGGAGTAAATTCATACCCCTAAGGAACTAAAACAAAAAAAATATCTATAACTTCCAATCGTCGTACCGACCTAAAATTCGTTACGAAGGTTTGTATTTAGTCAAAGTAAAGTATAAATGAGATATTTCCTTGCCTAACTTAATCATAAGAAAAAAAGAAAATAAACCTTACAAAAATAAATGAAATCCCACCCAAAACATAAATGTGAAAGGCTGCCAAGTTCGATAATATTGGAATGCTTCGCCTATAAAAGATGTGAGATCTAAATAAGTACCAAGTTCCATACACAGACCTCAGTTAAAAATAGTTACAGGAATGCACACTTGATTTTCCGCTGTTTGGAAAGTAGATTCTTATTTCCAAACTGCGAAAAATCAAGTGTGCATTCCTGTAACTATTTTTAACTGAGGTCTGTGTATGGAACTTGGTACTTATTTAGATCTCACATCTTTTATAGGCGAAGCATTCCAATATTATCGAACTTGGCAGCCTTTCACATTTATGTTTTGGGTGGGATTGTAAGGTTTACACAGCCAAGTCAGAAGCTTACTAGGTAGTAAAGTGGTTGAAAAACTCTGATACCCACCTTAATTGAGGCGTTTGTCGACTCGGTGTCCCTAATGTCAAATAATCATGCAGTGCAAAGACCACAATTCAAAGTTATAACCTTACATCGAATAAGTTATAGGGTTGAACCGTCGTTTAACAGCCATTTAACCCTCTATACTTACTTCGCGCTTAGATTTATGTAAATTAACCCCTTTGGTCCTTCGGCACTTTTGATTCAGTTTTGATCATTGACTTTTTTTGTCTTAATTCCGTGTTTGTTTATGGGAAAGCAGTTTTTTGTCATCCTTTTGATTGTTTGACTAAATGACTTGATAAGGTTTTTTCATTGTTAGAAAAAGTTAAATCACGACGCGAATGGCTTTAAGAATGGGCCACATAATACCTACTGATTTAAGATTTTAGTTTCGTTTTAGAATACTTGTTTATTTTGCAATCAGTACCAGTAGGTACATACATACATAAGTTTTTTACTTCTAAGGACGTAGACATGCATTTGCGTACTACTGACATTAGCAAAAAAAGCTCTATCGATGTGCTACTGAAATTTCCGTGATACCTATCCGTCTAGCTAGGGATTCCTTTTAATAAAAAAAATTATTTCGAAAAGTTGTTGGATTGGAATTAGTCACTTTCTGCTTTTCCAAAACCGTGAAACAAAAATAAACAAAAACAAACCCGAGGCTACCTCAGGTGCGTCGGTCTGTCAAAAGGATGCGCACGAGTCGATCAGTCGTCCATATGGTGTCGCTTATGGGAGGGGAGGGGAGGGGAGGGTAAGGAAGGGTAGGTAGTGAAAGTAGGAAGAAATTTTCAACAATTTTCTAAAGTACTTACTTGAGAAATTGCTATTTATCTAAATCTAACGAGAACTGTTAAATTCTGAGTTAAGCTGATAGCTTATGTCGAAAGAATACAATGCGTATTACTTGACCATATGGTGTTGCAAACGGCAGGGGTGGTTTTGTTGAAGGGTGAATTTTCGAGACTTTTCTAGAACCTAACGTTTTACACCCATCTACCGACATCTAATTAATCATTTATGTTTTATATAACTAATTCAAGGACTTCTTTAAATTAGTTTACTACATAAACTCTGATGGGCCCGACATTTACCTATTTACTGTTGTGATTTAATTTAATTTTCTAAGAATTTCTACTAAGGACCTGTTTGACTGTAATATACAAGAAACTATTTCCACGCGGCTAACTTTCAAAAGGTCCTCATCTCATCATTTTTAAAAGACGGTCATACTTCCGCAAGAAAACATTACCAATTATTATTGGTTACCAACAAAACTGTCCTCTGTCCTTACCAATTACCGTCAAAAGCACAACCGACCTCGCAAAATACCAAAATACATGTAAATACTGTCAATTCTCGTTCCAACTGTCATACAAACTGAATAGACAAGGCTAAACGCCATTCTGAACAACCGCCGAGCAATTTCCGAAACCTCAAGAGCATATGGCAGTGGCAGACGCCATACCAACTGTTGCATTCACCTTCCTTTTTTGTCTGCAGTAGTTTTCGAAAAAGCCGACAGAGAGGGAAATATGTCGGTTTTTCATTAGTAAGTACTATCATTTGAATGTAGCATCGCGAAATGTTTTTGAAAGAAACTTGTACCCGACTTCATTATCATTAGTAAAATAATTTGCTAAAGACTATCTAAAGACAAAAACAATCATCTAAACTCTTAACTAAAGAGTTTCTGGTATGATATAGAATGGTATGGTTTTATGACCGCATACCGATCTAAGTAGGTTTTGTTTTAAAATAGACGGATTTTAATGAAAGTAAAATAATGCAAATACGATTAAAAGCCACAACAGTCCACTTCTGATAAGTTATTTTCCCATTTTTCATCGTGTTAACAAGTGGGTTAGCATAATGCAAGTATTGAATTAACAGAAAACGATGTTGATCTACCCCTATTTCTAGTTCTACCCTTTTCTAGCCGGCATCACACGGGCTAAAACGATACCACCCTTTACTCAGTCGGTTAATTAAAAAAAACTCATTGCTGGCGCATGCGCGGACACGTGCTAAGTTGCGCCCGCGCAGACCGGAAGTAGGGTAGGCTTTGGCGCGAATTTGAACATGATTCCAAATTTGAATTCATCGAACCGGATATTGGAACGATAATCGTTGGAGTTTTTCAGAGGAAACAGCATATGGATTATGGGAGGATGTTGATAATGTTAACGGATTAGGTGGAGCATGTTTGGAAATTGTGATTTAAAATTATAAAATTTGAGTAAACAAGTAGGTAGTATGTGGGTACTGAATACCTAATAATACTTATTAAAGTACCTAAGTATTTTTTTATAATTGATAGGTTCAATCAAACTCATATCTTTCAGCGAACCTATCATGGCTAGCTATAGCATGCACCCGCGACATGGATTTTTCTCTACACCCTATGTCAAAAGTCTTCAATTCCCAAGCGTAAAATCCATACCTACGATTTGACACATCTTCCCTAGTAGCCCGAGCGGCGACTGGTCTAATCCATACCTCACAAAAGAATAGAATAATTTAGCTATGTACGGGTAGAGGAGCTCGAGTACTTCGGATTGGTCGTGGTCTGCCGCGGCGGCAGCACGTTTGGGAGTAAAAGTTTGCCCTCTGAAAAAGTTAAAAATATCTCATCGAAGAATAGAATGAGACATGGCTGTAGCGATAGGAGCAGTTTAGTAAAGCTTATAAATCTTGGTCTGCCTTCTGCTATCTTGGCACGTTTGGCGGAGTAGCTAAAAGTATGCCCTCTTAAAAAAGTAAAAAATATCTCATCGAAGAATAGAATGAAAATATATCGTACCGATAACTTGCTTGAGTCTGCCTACATATATACTGGTCTGCCTGGCCACAGCCAGTTTCCAGTCCGACCACTTTTACTTTTTAGTAAAATTTTATCTCTTCGAATAAAAGAATAAAAATATGTCGTACCGATAGCTTGCTTAAGTCTGCCTAGAAAATACTGGTCTGCCTGACCACAGCCTGGCAGTTTTCAGATACGACCACTTTTACTTTTTTGAGAAATTTTTATTTCTTCGAATAACAGAATGAAACTAAGTTGTAATAATAGTTTATTTAAAGCTGAACACATATCCTTGGTCTGCCTGAGCTCAGTCCGGTAGTTTCTCCAATGCGATCACTTTTTCTCAGTAAATTTCAATTTTAAAGGACCCTGACTTTGTTTATTAGGGAGTGGGCCCCGTCAATAAAATGAAAATTTGTCGGTGTATAGAAGTGAGATTTACAGAGCTGTAATCTCTCAATGTCTAGATGAAGAATAAGTATGTTATGAAGAAGAATCTACAACTTCAGATGTATTCGTAGTAATTATTTCAAAAATACAATACTTGGGAAAACATTTTCTTCATCTGGACATTGAGAGATTACAGCTCTGTAAATCTCACTTCTATACACTGACAAATTTTCATTTTATTGGCCAGGCCCACTCCCTAATAAACGAAGTCAGGTTCATTTAAAATTGAAATTTACTGAGTGAAAAGTGATCGCATCGGAGAAACTACCGGACTGAGCTCAGGCAGACCAAGGGATATGTGTTCAGCTTTAAATAAACTATTATTACAACTTAGTTTCATTCTGTTATTCGAAGAAATAAAAATTTCTCAAAAAAAAGTAAAAGTGGTCGTATCTGGAAAACTGCCAGGCTGTGGTCAGGCAGACCAGTATTTTTCTAGGCAGACTTAAGCAAGCTATCGGTACGACATATTTTTATTCTTTTATTCGAAGAGATAAAAATTTTACTAAAAAAAGTAAAAGTGGTCGGACCGGGAAAACTGCCAGGCTGTGGCCAGGCAGACCAGTATATATGTAGGCAGACTCAAGCAAGCTATCGGTACGATATATTTTCATTCTATTCTTCGATGAGATATTTTTTACTTTTTTAAGAGGGCATACTTTTAGCTACTCCGCCAAACGTGCCAAGATAGCAGAAGGCAGACCAAGATTTATAAGCTTTACTAAACTGCTCCTATCGCTACAGCCATGTCTCATTCTATTCTTCGATGAGATATTTTTAACTTTTTTCAGATGGCAAACTTTTTAGCTACTCCGCCAAACGTGCCAAGCTGCGCCGCGGCAGACCACGACCAATCCGAAGTACTCGAGCTCCTCTACCCGTACATAGCTAAATTATTCTATTCTTTTGTGAGGTATGGATTAGACCAGTCGCCGCTCGGGCTATAGAGTGTGAAGCGTGAGATAGTTCTACAGTGCAAATTGCTAACCCGGATGGTTATTCTATGAATCTCGAGTTTTGCTAAGAACAATAATTTTCAGCAAATGATTTAGTGTATAATTTCAGGATTTTCTTATCGTATTTAACGGTGTATTTCTGTACTGGCATTTTGCCTACTAAAGGGTGGGTTGAAGATGAAGAAGGTTTTCTATTTTTTCTTATTAATTCTTATTTTTTTACAAAAGAAGATAGATGCACAGATAGATTAATACTTTATTGCTTACAAACAATACAATACAAAACGTTAAACAACAAACAGAAAACTTACAGCTAAAGTAAGCAAAGGCGGCCTTATTGCTTGCAGCGATCTCTTCCAGGCAACCTTTACCCTGAAAGAAATAGAAGACACAGGTTAAAAGTATACCGTTTTTATAAGATTTTCCTATTAGTTTTAGATCATTTGTTTCCACCCACGACTGCTTCCAATCCAGCAATTATTATACTTGAACGCTCGTGTCAATTTAAAAGGACAGTAAAAAAAAATCGAATACAAAAGGATTACATAATTGATGATTCGTATTTGTTTTTGTGACGTTAATAATCATCTGCGATCGGTTTTAGAGGTTTTTTTTGTAACTGTTAACGGTTTCTTGGTTTTCGTTCAACCCGTAACAACTTTTGAGTAGATAGTAGCGTTACAAGTAGCGTTGGGTTTAATTTTTGTTCCTTGTAAATAGTTTGCAAAAAGGCGGCTGATAATGGCTGGGTATGCCTGCGTCCAGCAGTGGGTTATAGGCTGTTGTAATTGTCAAATGTAACCTACTTCACATTGTCTGTGATTTGATTTTAAAAATATATTCTTTCTTGGATACCTAACAAACATTTTTTCATTTTCTGATTTTATAAAACTTTATTAAAAATATTTCGCTACAGTAATTTTTTATTTTTTCACGTACTAATTTATTTCTTCACGTGTAACACCAAGTAGCATTCAAAAAAAGCTTTTACAATATTCGCCAAATTACTTCGGGCAGGATTCCATCGAATCTTTGACCTTCGCAACCAGTACCGAAGCCATCAAGCCACCACAGCGGCATCTGAGGGTACATTTTATGCAGTTTATTGTCGCATGACTCTCTACCTACCAAATTATTTGCAAGCATGTTTAAACCAATTACAAAGGACAGACCTAACTCAAATTTCATATTAAATACCATATTCATCATTTAGGTCAATAAAATTCACTTGTTAAAAAAACCCTTTGCAACCGAATATATCATGTGATCCGCCCTTCAAGGGCCGAGCCCTAGCGCTACGCCCTACCAGTCAAAATGTTTTATGACTTCACTTGTGTGGCCTCAAATATTGTATTTCAGATGCATAAAGACAGACTATAGGTATATTTCTCTCATTAAAACGTAACATTTACTAATAAGATACTCGTGCAAGTGAAGGTAGCATTACATTCCTACTTCTTCTATATGGCAATACAGTGGCAATAGCGAATCGATCACTTGTCTGACAGATGTCATCTTAAGTCTTAAATCTCACGTCTACTCTATGAAGCTCCTGCCTTAAGGTGGTTCGTTACGTCATACAAACGAAAAACTGCACTTCAGTCGGGTTACACATGAGCTGTAGAGTTTCTTTTTAAAGAAACTTTATTCTGAATGATGAAGGCACACGTAAATTTGTCGCAAAACTACTTATAGTTAAAAGATAATCAGTATTTTTTGCACAATAAAATTAAACGTATTTATTGCAGCAGTAGCTCCATCTATTTTCGTAAAGTGGCGACTCGCTTTTTACGGGGAAATCTGATGATTTATAAATTCTTTTTAGTGTTTTGCGACAATCTTATATACCCACGGGACTTCCCATCAAGTTTTTTAAACTGACTCTTGTCTCCTTTACAGACATAACTCCATTGAACTTTTGTATGGAAAACGGAACGCCTTAAAGTTCTACGGCTACACTGCATTATTCGGCTACCTACTAATCTTTGCCTGCTAAGTACTGTCACAAAATCAATAAAGAAAGGAAATATATTACTGCTACCTAGGTATTTACAAAAAAAAATTGCTGCTACCTATTTACAGCTGCAAATATTTTGGCATCATAGTTTTTAGCGTGACAAAAAATTCAATCTTTTATGATATTTCGCAAAACTACTTTCCTCTAAAGTTTATCTTAACGACACATCAGCATTCTATTCTTCTTTACCTACAGCCATTTAGATACACAGATACCGCTAATTTTATTGTTTAGGAAACTAATAAATTTCTCCGTTTTTTGGCGGTAAAATCTTGGCTCTAATTTGTTTTAATAACCCGTAAAATTTTGGCAAAAAATGCGTTTAGTTCCGCTTCCTTAAGTGTCCCTTTAGGGTTTACGAGTTTTTGGCTGCAGGGCAGTAACGGTGATAATTTTGATAAGCTTAGAAAAACCATTTGTCGTGTAATACCTTAGAATAGCATCACCCCAATTCTACCCGTGGGTGTCGTAAAAAGCGACTAAGGGATAATAATCCAGGGAATGGGCAACAGCGTTCCCTGTGAATTAAACATCTTGCACTGCGCTCGCCAATCCACCTGCCAAGCGTAGTGAGTATGGTAAAACCCCCCAATACGGGGGAGGCCCATGTCCAGCAGTGGACTGTTGTGGCTGTAAAGGTAGAAAAACCATTTAGTAACTTATGAGCTTAGAAAACCCTACTTGTCTAGCCAACTGGCAAAAACTTTACTACCCAGAGACTTTCGCAAAGAATATGATGAGGTCATCAAAATAAAAATTAAAGGGTGCTTCTTCGGAGCCTAAATTTTCGTTGTCCGGGAACAAAACACACCTTTTTTTAAAAAACTTAGGTATGCACTATTTTTTTATTAATAGTTCATACTTGTATCTAACTGGGATACAATGAAACTTTTGTATTTTAGTTAAACAAGACAGTTAAAAAAAATTCAAACTGCTGAAATCTGATTCCCGTAACGTGTCCGCGCCCCAAAATTTGATACAAAACGGCTTATATGTTTTTTACTGTATGATTTATCTACATAAACTATTTTTTTTAACCTTCACAGATGTACAATGATACGGGAAAAAAATATTTCAAACGTGTAATTAAGGTCCATTTTGTTTTATAAATCATTTTAAATATGTCCGGTACCTAGAACTGATTCCCGTGTAACGTCATTAAACCGCAAAAAACTTCCTATTAAACCAACATGAAGGTGTGGTCTATCCACCATAGCTATCCCCTAGGAGTGCTCCAAGTGCCATGGGAAGCAGAACGTGCCGCTCGTGCAGCATCACCCCACTACGAGGCCAAGAATCTGATTCCCGTGCATTTGGTTTCACTTAAAACTGATTCCCGTTTGTCGATTTTAAATTAAAGTATAAGTCACGAAATGGACCCATTATACTTAATTTAAAGCTCTTTAGGTTAACTACCTTATATGTTAATACTATCGTGTGAGACACAAAAGGTTGGAGGTAATCTCAATTTTTCGATTTTTTCTGACTTCCGTCACACTGATTCCCGTGTACTTCTTGACACGGGAATCAGTGATTAGTACTTCAGAGGGCACGTTAAATCATAAATCTTAGTTGTTGTGTATGATTTCTTACACGGCGGTCGTTACACAACCATGTCATAGCCCTACTAGTAGTTTTATGTGTAGGTATTTTCCAAGTTAGCTACCTACTTACTTACCTTCACCTAAGTACTTAGCTGGTTACCTACCTGCCTACTAACTTACCTATCTACCTGCCTACTGCTCAACTACCTACTTTATGACATTATTTACCTACTGATGTCATAATATTACATAAAAATGGTATTTTACGTGACAAGGACATTTTACGACTGCAAAGTACTGCAAAAGGGACATTATGCGTCTGAATGCTACCTACCTAAGTACTTATCAACCCATTTTCTTGCCTACCTGATTACCTAGCTACCTACGTACTTTACTATATTGATAATATCATATAACTTGTATTAGAACATTACGCCGAGAAACATTTTGCTACAGCGACATTCTGCGAAGGAGACATTATGTGCCTAAACCAGAACACCTAAGTAATCTAGCGGTGACATTAAATTGCAATAAATAAGTAGAAAAATAAATATATGTTAAGTTTATTAATGGTTTGTCTTATTGAATAATCATATTTCTGATTCCCGTATTCCTAAATCTGATTCCCGTAGGCAGTAAATTTTATAATGTCAATATTTCGAAAATCTTTAATTTGAAATTAGTGCCTATGTCAAATATACCTTTGTTTCGTTCTATAATTTGACAAACAGTGTAACATTACATCATAAATTGAAAAATGAAAACGACTACGGGAATCAGCCGAAGAACGCGATTTCGAAGAAGTACCCTAAAATGGTTTTTCTAATAAAGTTAACATTCATATTTTTCCAATTTGTCAGATAGTTTTGTTAGGCAAGCTGAACCGTCTGTTTTGCCGTAAGACAGATAGTAGATACCATGAGTACCTATGTATTTTAGGAGACAGCAAGGCTTAAGTAAATGTGAATATAAATTCATCATCTTCCTGCCCTTAGGTATCCCAATTACTTACTTTGGGTCGGCGCAAGACGTTCGTTGAACACAAAATCGTGTTGCAAAAGGATTTGGCTGAATTTTATGACCGTTTCGTTGAACACAAAATCGTGTTGCAAAAGGATTTGGCTGAATTTTATGACCGGCCGCCTACCAGACGTCAACCCTCGTTGGGAATGCTTTTGTGGTAGATTAACCGCCACCATACGGTTGGCCCTGGCTGTTTGGGTAGGGTTTATCCCTCGGTCGCCTCTTACGACCCCCACGGGAAGAGAGGGGGTGGTGCTATTCTATTATGCCGGCACCACACGGAAAATGTTAATGTGAATGTAAATTGTTACAGCATATTTCAAAAATAAAAAAAATGTATGCCACGAAAATATTTATAGTCACTTGAGAGAATCCATTTGCTTTCAAAACATTAAGATGTCAATCTTAACGCTACTTACTATAGAAACTTGTCACCAATAACTTAGCTGGACACTATAACTTAACACTCCACGTGCTAACTACTTTTAGATAACTTCCAAGTCAAGTCAAATAACTTTTACGCAACTTCAAAATAAAGTTCATATTTGACTGCGGTTGACTTGAGTAAAACTGTCATTCAAAAACGTTCTTTCTCCGAAAGGCTTAAGGTCCGATGTCCTTTAAAAAGAACTATAACGTTTCAAGAACATGGTCATCTTTTGTCACGCTAAACGTGCAGTTAAACGTTTTGTCAAAGCCGGTATCAGCAGTGCAGTCAATAAATTCACCTTTATTACCGAAACTTATTGTACGGTCCCAAATAATGGACACTGGGCATTGGGCGGAAAATGGATGGCCTTTTAAATACTTAATTATGTCATCGAGCTTTTTAAGTTGGAGAGGTGATAAGTTATTTGGTGACATAAGGAAACCAATATAGATCGATTCTGGTTTTTGATAAAAATAAGATTTTAAGCGCGCGTTGGTGTCTTTTGCAGGGAGAATTGTATTGCTTCAAGTGAAATGCTTTTATTTCTTTAGTTGACATTGTATTCAACAAGAATAGCGTAACTTAAATGTTTACCTCTTATTATTTTCGTAATGAATGACTTGTGAGGTGACTTCAGTAAGAATTTCATGCTAATTAAGTAGGTAATTATATTGGCGAAAAATGCGATATAACATAATAAATGTAATCTTGGCTACCATGTTTGAAGCAAATAAAAATAACTTTTACTTTTATTTTTAACTTTATAAATCGGTATCTTTTATAAAGTTTGAAATGGGCACCTATAAAATTGATTTTCTATAACTTTAGAAATTCTTGCATCTTTAATCATAACAACTTATATTATTAACAAACTGACATTGATGAACCTTGCCAAAACCACCGATTACCAAACCATTTGCCACACGCAAAATTATAAAAAAAAACTTCAATAGAGAGTCGATTACTTAAGTTGAGCTTCTATACTAAATACTTTTATAATTATAGAGTAAAATACAACATGCAATTAAGCGGTTGCAAAGTATCAAAATACTCTTTTTTTTCAAAATGCTTTTTTCTAAGGGCGTGTTTGTGGGATGGACAGAACTGTATGGATTTATATCAATTTTGGGTTCAATCCGAATGGTCCAGATTTAAGATTTAATTACAGGTTTAAGTCTTAAGCTATTAAGATGCGAATTCATTTGCGGTGTCTTTTGTACACGGAGAGAAATTGGTGACAGCCAGAACTACAAAACCATGTTGTAAATTATTTTAACAATAAGTTTAGTCTCAAACACGTTTCCTTTGTAATCTGTATGTTATTATTTTTATACCTACTAAATGTATAATTCAGTGTAGTGTTCGATTAATGAACCAGACTATAAAAATATTATAAAATAATAGTACAATTATTCATGTGTTACAAACCAAATGATTTGCTTCATTAACGAAGTCATTTGCACAGACTACTTTTCGAGGATGTACAATTTACATAATTGTCGTGTTCCTATAATGATGCGCGATGTAAATAAAAACTAAGAAGATGTCAGTACCATTAACAAAATGTTCTTAATTCGTAACTAATATTAGGTTAGCAAGAACTAATTCTTTGTTGTGCTGACAACTGTTCGTTTAGTCTGATCTAAAACCTAAACCAGGTGTTGTTACTACAAGAATGGTATAGTAAACAATACTCTGCAACAGTTTACATAACCATTTATATACCACCTTTACCATCCTGATAGTTTCCTAGAACAACTAAACATATTTTGTTTTTGAAACAAACTGCGGATGTTAACTTATATAAATGTATTGTTCTCTTTATTATTGAAAAACTTGTAGCAACAAGACGCACAGTGCGTTCGCTCCCCTCCCGCGCGATGGCGCTGCTGGCGGCAGCGCGCGCCATATTGTTTTGTTATTTGTTACGTTACGGTTCCTCATTTTGCGCCCGCGTTTTTGGAAATTGCCGTTTTTAATATTTACAAGTGTCTTGTGTCTTATTTTCTTGCAAAGACAGGAAGTGTTCTGTCTGTGATCTGAGTGTTCTGTCGCTACGCTGGATGAAGGAGACCCCATGGAGACTGAAGTCGACAAAGATATTCCCCGTTTACTGAGAGAATGGGGCCTAACGCAATATATCAGCACATTTGAAGGTAGGTAAATCCATAGTACCTAAATCTTATTGTCAATATTTCGTAGCTTTGGGTTGACAAACATCAGAGCTTTGCAGCTGATGCAGTCTGTCTGTTGAGTCTGTTCTGAGTTAGAGGGGAATCCGCTTACATGATCACACTCATAGCCCCCACTAGGGTAGGTAGGGTAGGCCTTGGATATACATAATAACACATTACAAAGAATTAAACATGCAAATATAGAGCACGGAATTAGGCGCGTCCACACTGCCCGAGGCTGCTCGCCTGCTCGCTGCCTCGCGCGGCATACGCTCGGCCTAATTTGGACGCCTAATAAATTAATAGATAAATTTTTGAGGCGCGTTGATTTTGGCTCGGCCCGCGCGCTTTCTCCCGAGCACGAGCAAGCGTGGCCTCGAGTGAGCCATGTAATTTTTCGGTCTTTCAATGAGGCTGGTTATTTGGTGTGATGGATAATGAAGTAAAGTTACCTACTATTTGCGTACCTACATAATTTAATAAATTATTAATCATATAATTTGTGTTTCAGTAAACAACATAACTCTGTCTACGTTGTCGATGCTAGACAGTTACCTAGTGAAGGAATTGATAGCACCAGAAGAAGACAGGGCTAGACTTTTAAGAAATCTAGAAAATTGGCAGAAAATAACAAAAAGTGATGAACAAGAAGTAGATACAAGTAGCCCAGTAAGTTCACAATGACCATTAGCATTGACCTAATGACTTGCCAGTCTTACAAAATGTTTGAAGTTCTTTAGTTGTTTGAATATTGGTGGTCGTATTAATTAAATCATATCAGTCTAATTAACTAATAAACCGGCAGGCGCAGCGTAGGACGGCCCCCCGCGAGATGGACAGACGATCTGGTCAAGTCCGCGGGGAAATGCTGGATGCAGGCCGCTTCTAATCGGACAAGGTGGAAATATTTGGGGGAGGCCTATGTTCAGCAGTGGACGTCCTATGGCTGATATGATGATGATGATGAATCAACTAATGCGAAATTTATATTGCAGATTGAATTTGTGGAAATGCTGAACCCTTCACACAAGAAAGTGAAAAGTTTAAGTGAATTCTTGACACCAATTAAACCTACAAGTGATACAATCACCACCAGCATAGATGAGACTCCCTCAACATCAAAATGTGTCAGCATCACTGAAAATACAGACGTGATCATTGTGCCTGCCCATCAAGATCATGATAACGGTCTTGGCAGAAACAGAAACGGCCAGTACAGATGATGAAGCCTCGCCACGTTCTTTGGTAAATTGATCTACACTACTTACACTATTATCCCTTAAACGGGCCTGACAATTTTTATTACTTTGATTACTGAATAAGGTAGATAAAACCGTTAAAAAAAAATATGGAGCCCTACTTAGTCCACGTTCCTACTTCGTCAACCGCCCTACTTAGTCCACGTTCCTACTCCGTCAACTGCCCTACTTAGTCCACGTTCCTACTTCGTCAACCGCCCTACTTAGTCCACGTTCCTACTTCGTCAACTGCCCTATTTAGTCCACGTTCCTACTTCGTCAACCGCCCTACTTAGTCCACGTTCCTACTTCGTCAACCGCCCTACTTAGTCCACGTTCCTACTTCGTCAACCGCCCTACTTAGTCCACGTTCCTACTTCGTCAACCGCCCTACTTAATCCACTTTCCTACTTTGTCAACCGCCCTACTTGGTCCACGTTCCTACTTTGTCAACCGCCCTACTTGGTACACGTTCCTACTTTGTCAACCGCCCTACTTGGTCCACGTACATACTTTGTCAACCGCCCTACTTGGTCCACGTTCCTACTTTGTCAACCGCCCTACTTGGTCTACGTTCCTACTTTGTCAACCGCCCTACTTTGTCAACCGCCCTACTTGGTCTACGATCCTACTTTGTCAACCGCCCTACTTGGTCCACGTTCCTACTTTGTCAACCGCCCTACTTGGTCTACGTTCCTACTTTGTCAACCGCCCTACTTGGTCCACGTTCCTACTTTGTCAACCGCCCTACTTGGTCTACGATCCTACTTTGTCAACCGCCCTACTTGGTACACGTTCCTACTTCGTCAACTGCCCTTCTTAAGTCCACGTTCCTACTTCGTCAACCGCCCTACGTAGTACACGTTCCTACTTCGTCAACTGCCCTTCTTAGTCCACGTTCCTACTTCGTCTACTACTACTCATATTTATTTACTCTTTTTTTTTAGATGACGAAAGTTTTGAAGAAAAGGAATCAATCCTTGCATTTATGCTAGTACTGCTACTGCTGGGAAATCAAAAATCAAGTTTGGAGGACTTCCAAAGCTGAAGTAAAGGATGGTTTCATTACAAATGTGCTGAGCCTGAGACCTATGGACCTGCAGGACGTTATTGCAAAACGCCGTTAGAAATATTTAAAATACAATTTGTAACCTGGAATCGAGACTGTTATGCGACTGAACTATATAAACCTTGACTGATTATTAGTTATTAATATTAGGATAAGGATAATTAACAATACTTAAGTGAAAATCGGTGCCAAATCTGGTGTGATGTTTACCATATAAACATTAAATTGATACTATTTTCATGAAAGCAATTTAATTTTTATTTAAATACATTCATGATATGTGGGAGACATAGCGTAAGCGACGTTAAAAAATGTTTGTTATTCGTGAATACTAGTGCAGGTGGGAGCCGGAACTTCGTTTGCATGATATGAGGACCGGATTCAGACTTCTGATATATGTTTTGGTAACCCTTGTTTTCAAAATATCGCATATGTTGCCAGGTTGCATTGTCGCATTGTGGTCCAAAGATGGGCACTCAAAGATAGCAGATGTTTTTTCGGAAACCTATCATGTGAGATATTAAATGAAAGGACTTTACTTGACAATTACAAAAATATACCGCACTAATATAATTATATTTAAGCTATATTTAAAAAATAAAATTAATATAAAGGAGATACAATAGAAGACCATGCTTAATTACCTTAACTATTTTTTTTGCATAATGTGGCTAAATTCAAGTGCGATATATTTTTATTATCTTGTAACACTTATCCCTTTCATTTGACATACCACACGATTAATACAGAAAAAAGGTCGACATCTTTGATTGGACAACGATACCCTGGCAACATTTGTGATATTAAACACAGGGTTTACCAAAGCACATATCAGAAGTCCGAATCCGGTCCTCATATTATGCAAACGAAGTTCCAGCTTCCACCTGCACTAGTATTCACGAATAACGAACTGCAGAGTTACTACTACAAAACACAATACTAGCATTACAATACTTAATGTTCCTGTCACAATACAGACAATGTTAGCATTACAGTACATTTATTTAAAGTTACTATATTATAATTCATACCCAGTTATTAAAATAATACACTAGTAGGTCCAGCAACATATTGAGGAACCAGAAATAAAAGTTTAGTTATATTTATTAAATAGTCTATTAGTCCTTACAATTGGTCTAGCCATGATAACAAGACTTAAAGTAGATCCAGCAAAGTATTTAGGAAACAGAAATAAAAGTTTGGTTATATTTACTAAGTATTGTATTAATCGTTAATTTTTTTTATTTTCAATCAAAAAATATACATAAAATAAAGTCAAATTAAATGTCAACTAAAAGTACCTTATCAACTAAACAAAATCAGTCAAAGAGCCCCCCCCGAATCGTACCCGGCTCAAAAGTGCCCATTACACTTGCGGCATTTCCTCACTGAATAGCGAGTGAAACACGTTGAACCAGATCGTTAAAATTGGTTTAGTTACGGTCACAAGACTTAAAGTAGGTCCAGCAAAGTAATTAGGAAACAGAAACTAAAGTTTGGTTATATTTACTACATAGTGTATTAGTTCTTACAATTGGTCTAGTAACGGTTACAAGATTGAAAGTAGGTCCAGCAATGTGATTAGGAACCAAGCAAAGGTTTGGTTATATTTACCAAATAGTATGTAAGTTCCCACATTTGGTCTAGTGATGGGTACAAGATGTATTGTTATAATTATATCAGTAGTTTTGTTGTCCTAAATAAATTAATAGTTCAAATTTCTTACGGAATGGTTTTGCAAGGGCAACAGCAAGTCCAGCTGTCACGGATTCTATCAGAAGTTCTAGTTTGATTTACTTTTTTTCTCGTACATGCAACCAGATTTTTTTCTGCGTGTATTATCTTGATTATTTGATGTTTAAATTGTCTATCTATGTTACCTGCATAATCGGCTAACTTAATGCTAAAACGAAAATATTATCCTTATAGGTAGATTGACTAGAAGGCTTACGATTTTTTGTAGATGAAATACGACCTGAATCGTTTTCTAATGACACAAATAACATTATCATCAAAATCTCTATCACCTCTTGGACTGTGACCAAAGCTACCCTTAACGACATTCCAAAATCATCGTAGATTACGAAAAAAACCGTCAACCCTTAAGGTCCATACACAAAGGGTCCGCTCTTGACCCAATCGATTATAAAAATACCACTTTTTGCCACACGCGCGCCCGAAATGAAATCATAAATTTCAAAATGGCGGGCGGTGGCAAAAACTCACACCCTATATCATAAGGCCCCGGGCGTGGTAAAGGGGAAATTTATGACTAAATCTTATGGTCAATTTTGGCCACTCGTTACCGCATCGGCAGCAACACTGTAGGACCGTAATACTTAATGTCTTGTTTGTATGAGATGTTAAATCGTTTTTGTGAGTGCGAGTAATGTATGGAGTGTGGCATGGAGTCATATTGCACTGCCCATGGCAATGTGGTACTTTGTGTCGGTTAAACAAACATTCATTATTTACAACTCTTGCAACAATTGCATTATTTATTTACAACTCTTTTTACATTAAATTGAATGGGTACTTACTTCCTTGTTGCCAGTCTATCGCCTGACATTGCAAATTTGCAACACGAAAATGGTCTACTTCTTTTACGATGCTCTTTTAGCATAGTACCTACATTTTATTGAAATGATTATTTGCAAGAATCACATGGGACAAAATAATTTGGTGAGGATCCTTCCTGAGCAGTCTCGAAGTGTCTAAACATATCTACATCAGGCTAGTGAAAAAATATGTAATACAACGAAAAAGTAAAAGGGTAAGTATGACAAAAATTATAAATAAAATATCTATCGCATAGTTTCTTGTTACAAAAAATTTGCTAGTCTAGGATATCGAAGTCAAAAATTGTTACTCGTTATCACACCTCATTGTTGCATCAGGTCAATTTTCTAAAAATAATCTTCTATAATCCCTTTTATACCTATCCTACTTCCATTTTTTTATAAAGCCAGTTAGAAAATGCCTGCTCGGACATTAAAAATAAATTAAGGTAGGTAAGGGAGCAAATTTAACGGAGTCCTCAGATAATTTTACAACTCTATCCGTCTTGGATAGCCCAAAGCTGATTCTCAAAAACATTTCCTAAGGAGATTCTTTTCTCTGTTACGGATATTTTGCTAATGTTAATAAAATCTTTACATATTCATGAATTTTTCTACCACTTTTACAGGGAGTAGGTAACAAAAAATCTAGGTATAACAAGCCGAAAGGAAGGTAAGGTACTGATGAAACTGAACAGCTTTTCCCTTAGAACATGGGTCGAGATATGAAAAAGCAATTGACCTCCCATACAAAGTTGTCGATAAGCTGATTGATTTACTATGGGTAATCAAATTTCTTTTTCATATTTCGACCCATGTTCCATGGGGAAAGTTGTTCAGTTTCATGAATACTTTGACCTCCTTTGATCTTGTTATACCCTTATTGTTACTTCCGGTATAGTCAAGAATGTAAAAAAAAACTGAAAACGAAAAACAAAAAATTATTAAATTTATTTTTCCATACTCGGTCTCTAATCCTAAGCCAAACAAAGGGTGTTGATATATTACATGGAAGTGCAGTGGAAGCATCAACAGGGTGTGCCGAATGGGGACTTCCGATGGCCAATTAGGCGGGGCTTCATGGGAAGTCGCGAGTTTGTAAGATATCGCGCTTCCGGAACACCCTGTATTGACAATTTTTATATTTAGAAGGATGGCGTGGTGTTGGTACTAGGAGGTATTTTCTGAAGAGTTACAAAATTATCCACCGCAGCTCAGACGCAGGCAGAATTTGGACGCCACTACCGACTGGGCTACCGGCGGCAGTTTTTCGTTTCCGACAAATGGAATGATACGCTAAGCAATTAATAAATAGATTGCGGTATAACAATGATAATTTTAAATTTCAAGTAATGACGTCTTCATCGACCACGGGCACTGAAAATTGTACGAAACGTTGGATAGTTAAAAATCCAAAATAAATGTCATATTTGACAGCTGCAGTTATCTCCCACCGCTGAAGAATTGCCCACAAACAAAAGTAAACCCTAGCAAACCTTGTATCATAGCATCAACTTGGCATCAACTATATTTTGAGAGCTCATTCGAGCGGCTTTGTATGTACTATGCTATGAGCAAAATGCTACAAAAATTTGCGAAAGTACCAAAACTCGTCGGAAGGAATTGAAGTAGAGTGCGCATATTAAAATGAGCTGACGGGCCTGCGTCTGCGCAGCTAACACGCACGCGCCGCTGCGCCGGACAGTTCCCGGAAACAAGGGAAAAAATCGCAGGACTTCTTCTTACGTGAACCTGAGAGCACAATAATCGAGAGTTTACAGAAGGCTCACTCGACCCTATTCAGGATTTTTGCGATTGTCATTTGTGACTCAGCCAGAGTTGCTACTGTCAACAATCTAGAATATCAAAACAGTAAAATCTGATACAAAAACGTCATATGATTCTGAGCCAATTTTAAGAAATATAAAGTTCGTGCAACCGACTTCTTACTTACCTTTCCCTGAGATTCCAGTTAAAGTCAGTAAGTGTGAAAATCGTCGCTAGTTCTGAGTGAGCCATCTGTACTGTTTCCCTAATTTGTGCTGAGAGATACATTGTATCTACAGATCTACTTCAATATCAATCAATACATCTTCTTCTCTATGTACGAGTATAAAATGAAATCACTTTTTTCTCTGTCTGTCGTGGAATTCGCTATATCCTCCTAAACCACCAAGGATTTTGATACGGTTTTTTTGTAATAGATAGAGTGATTCAAGAGAAATGTTTGTATGTATAACGCATGCCGGAAAATGAGTATTGCTGCGGTTAAAACTGCTGACGAGCCGTTAGTTTAAAATAAAAGTCATGGCTTAAAACGTCGGTAAGATATATTTCTAGACCTTAATGCATTTCTTTATTACAAGTGCCATAAGCTAAGGTTAAGATAAGTATTACCATACATAATAACGTGACATCGTAGGTTCGAACCATGAAATCTCAAGCACAGCAACATTTGACTAAGTGGATCAGCATAAAAAACCAGAACGACATCACTTTTGATTCTTTTTTTGGCCAAATTAGTGTCCCTCATATACTTAGTCGGCGAGAGGGTGTAATTTTCGAGTTGGCGGCTTCTACTAATGCTTGCGGATCTCTAATTCAATTAGGGTTCCGTATAATGTATAATATCACTAATCTGCGGTCTTGTCATCCCATTTAGGTGCCTGATGATGCCAATTTTAGAAAGAGACAGGAATAAAAAAGGATTTTAAGAGGTTTCGTTTGCAAAATTCAGTGGAGTCATAGTCGCCATAATTGATTGAGGACGTATTTATTTTAGGCGATAGTCTGACAAACTGGCACTATGGTGATACAATCTCTGTCAATATTTTGTCAGACGTTGTGCAAATGGTCGTGTTTTACATCCGTTTATGCTCTGCTTACCACGCATGGGGTGTAGGCGTGATATATTGTAGGGACTGGTTTTTTATACAATACAATAACTTAAATGAAAAGCTGCTAAGAATTACACAATTCTTCATAGATTAAGTTTATAAATAATGTGTCGTATCTTTCTATCGCTGATTGCGATTTGATGACAGCTCGTCAACTTTGGTTTTTGCAAACCACATTTCACTAATAGAAT
Source organism: Phthorimaea operculella (assembly GCA_024500475.1). Classification (NCBI taxonomy): domain Eukaryota; kingdom Metazoa; phylum Arthropoda; class Insecta; order Lepidoptera; family Gelechiidae; genus Phthorimaea; species Phthorimaea operculella. The sequence goes on along the minus strand of JANFCV010000127.1, from coordinate 448,450 downwards.
TTAATCCCTATAATTTTGGGTGATTGTACGCCATTTTTGCCTGGCATTTTATTCATTAGAACTTCCTGTGTTTGACGTTGGCATATCGCGTGTAGGCAAAATTGTTGTGTCTTGTGTGACGCTGGCTTAGAAAAGCATCACCCCAATTTCCACCAAAACGAAATTCATCTAGGGAATGGTCGTTAATTTCCTGAGACATCTTGCACTGCACTTGCTAATCCGCTTGCCAAACGTGGAGAGTACCTATAGAAATATCATCAAATAGGTCTGACGTACCTTTATCTAAGTTACGAAAAAGATTAAAACTTTGACCTTGTATAAAAAAATATCTGTCGCTCTACATCTGCTAAACTTCACATGCAGTACAAAAATTCTTAAAATACCCGTCCAACAGCAATTACTAACCTAATTACACAATTAACAGATTAATCGACCGATCAGCTGAGATTTTCATTGGCAGCAAAAAACGCGTGACATCTGCCTCCAAGTTTAAAAAACAAAAACGCGGCCATGTCACAAAATAGAGAGTAAGTTTACAGAAGGTTCAATCAACCCCATTTAATCGCGACTGTCAATTGTTACATAGCCAGGGTTGCTACTGTCAAAAATCTCAAAGTAGAAGAATATCAAAACTGCAAAATCTGACTCAAGAACGTCATTTGATTTTGAACGATTTTAATCCAAGAAATATGACATTCGTGGCAACCATCTTCTTAGTTACCTCTAGTTCCCCTGAGATTCCAGTTATTTACAGATAAAGCCAGTAAAGTAAGCGCCAAAATCGTCGGTAGTACTGAACGAGCTATCTGTAACGGCGCCCCTTACCATGAGTTCCCCTGAGATTCCAGTTATTTCCGGTTTTTAAATCAGTAAGCATCAAAATAGTCGCTAGTATACTGAGTGAGCCATCTGTAAAGGCGCCCCGCGCGCCGTTTCCCTAATTCGCGGCCATGTTGGAGAAAAAGACGAAAAGGCGGGAAAAGTGACAGTTGCGCCGAATCGACCGCAGTGGCAGGCTTGCGGGGCTTCACGCATGCGCCAACAGATGCTTCGCAATTGGCTGGAAAATGACCTACCTTGATAAAAAAATTGCCGTAGTTTAGGTTCGTGGGCTCATGTATTTTCTGGATACCTATTTCTTATAACTAGGTACCTGAACAATAGTGAATTTATCCATTTTGTGCATTAGCTGTAATTTAATTTTTATTGTGAATATTTCTTTTCTTTCTTTTTAAATTTATTATCGAGGTACCTACCGCACATTCTATTTCAAAAGTACTTATTTAGTTATTTGACCTATTACATAAACATAAACAAGATATTCAGAATTTTTGGAAAACTTGCTAAATTTTCCACTGCAGGCAGTATCTGAACCTGCGACTTTCCTCGCCACTACTTACTACGCCTCGACTATCTTCAAGGTACATACTTATACCTAACACGGGAAGTGGTTTCAAATTTGGCATTTAATTATTTAAAATTCAAACCTTCCGTCAATATTCCTGATAAGTTCAGTCGCGAAATTTCAGATGAGAATCTGTGTGGGTGTAGATTTTTAAACTTAATTAAGTTAAGTAGCTTACAATACCTTACCTTACCTTTTCACCTGAATGGGTAAAAAATCCGCCTTATGGCCTATAGATGCAGCTGGTCAGTAGTGGGCCACTGGACCACTGGGCCACTTGTGGGGCTTCACGGCCACCGGCGCAGGCGCCTCTGTTTGGATGTCCACTGTTTTTTTTATTTATTTTTTATGTATTAGATGGCAGCTTACAGCAAGTAGCCTTGTTTGTCACTTACAATTAAGTACTACTTACATACATACATATATCGCGCAGACATCCCTTGCGGGGTAGGCAGAGCGTAGACGGCGGCTACAAAAACCAGCCCTTTACACCACGTAGGACGAAATTTTAAAAATCTCTCAAAAAACTATGAGTATCACCATACGACAGCCTGTCGCCTAAAATTGCAATACTCATCAACTTTCAAATCCTTTAATCGCTTCTTACGACACCCACTGGAAAGATATGAGGTGATATTCTAAGCCGGCACTACCACCTACTACTATTACTACTTTTTACAGAGAATTTAAGATTAGCATCAAACATTTACCGTGATTTTGCATCATTTCTCATGCTTCACAGACCAACATATCGAAAATTCAACCACAAAACTTTCAGCTAGTAACTTTCAAACCATCGATATATCGCGCCCTCCACTTTTTCTTTTCTAGTGGGCCACAGAGTCATCCAATGACCCGACCTGCCCGGTTCCCTCTACTGTGATTCTATGCTTCTGACACTGGCCTAACTCGCCTAAGAAAAAATCTATTGGTTCCTTAGAAAAAGTAAATGATGTATGAAATCCTCCACCTAACTCTCTCCCGTCCCACGGCTCGGTGGGAACTTTTTTTTTACTTAACCATGTTTTTTTTTATAGATTTTTTGGAAATTACCATACACGATGAGTAAGGAAGAGTTCCTGCCAGCATCCGGTGAATAAGGGTCGGGGCACACTGGATGCAGAGTATGTATTATTTATGAACAACAAGAACCATAATATGAAAAGGGACTTTCTAGGATTTTGAATATGAGGTATCAACTTTTTGAGAAATGGTCTCAAATAATTACATTTGTGCAGCAATTTAGATTTTCTTAACTCCTGACACAATCTACAGTACCAGTACGTGCGCGATCTGATTACAGCTTTGGTCACGTTACACAGGCGGCCGCAGATTAGACTGTGCTTGTAGTCTGTACTGTACCTAGTTGTGATTTTAATGCACTCACATTGCCATAATATTCTCACAAATTTCGACAGCGATGACATTTTTTCTAATTCTTATTTTAGTACCTATGAATGGGAACAAAATATATGAGATAGGTAAGTCTTTTTTCATTTCTAGAGAGCATCGAAATCACAATTTTACATTCATAATTGTTAAATTTCGCTATAAGCTATGCATAGATAAGCCTGGTGTGCATCGAACCTTATTTTCAAGTGCTACCTGCCCATAATGACATCCTGGATCCTAAATTATTTCCATCCTTTTGATATTTTGTTGCCTATCGTGTATTACGATTTCTAAGAAACCATCTATTGATCCTGTCTTGTATAGTTTTCTATTCTCATGCGTAAAATAGTGGAAACATAGCTCGTGGAAACAATGGTTACGGTAAGTTTGTTCGAAAAGGCCATGTTTGACAGCTGTCAAAATTATGTTGACGCTATGACATAAGGTCCATTTTTCTTTGTTGATCTGTCAAATATGGCCTGTTGGAACGGCGGTACTTTAACGGGGTCGAAAAATTTCGGAGTAGTGTTGGATTTTCGCCTTCCAGCTAGAACTTGCAGGAGTTGACGTTAGTAGCAGTCTATGGAAGAGCCTAGGGTAGGAGTATGTCCAACTGTGGACAGATGTACCACGGTTGTTTAGGAAAAATATATGTATTTAATTATTCCCTGAAAATGTAGTGTGGATAATACACTTCCCATCAGAAAAATCGAGACGCTTTGCAAGTTTACTTTATGTACGGATCACATTATCTGAGACATGTGTTTATTTTGGAATGAATATCTAATGTCATTTAATAGTGAATATTACGAGGTTTCTAAATCATAATATCAATGTTCATTATTCAACTTTTAATTTCATATATTTCAGATTTTGTTTAATTATGTAAACGAAAGTGTCTCGATTTTTTTGATGGGAAGTATAAGTAGTTTAAAACTTTTCCCATTCTGCTAAAGACGATATGATAGACAAGTACCTTAATGCTATACCTCGTCAAATTTTGGGTACTTGTACTAGTAGTACCTAGCATTGAGACCACAAATTGCAAAAAAATATCCTTGTGGCCACACTAGCGGTCAAATGATCTTTTAACAAGCGTACAGTTTTTAACTAACTCAATTCCCAAAATGACCACCCTTAGGGTCCTTAAAAAGTCCCATTTTATTAACCTAAATCAAAATAAAAGGTTATGAGCCTGCTGCCAAAAGCAAAAAAAGGATATGATTTGGCGCCAAAAAATTGCCACCCTTTCGATACGGACACTTAAAAATTGTGAGAGGATCACACTAGAAGTAGCTTGAAAATAATTAAAAAATATGAAGATAAAACCCCAAATTCATATTTCCTGAGGCGCAATCTCTACTAAGAAGACGTGAGATTGATACGTCAGACGTGCGACATCGTGACGCTTGAAACCGTTTACATAATGTATGAAATAGAACAGACAAAGCTACACACGTGAGACGCGCGCATCGCATTGATGACGGCTGACGATCACTTGTCTGACAGATGTCACCTTACGTCTCAAGTCTTCTCTGTGGAGCTTGCGCCAGACGTGTAAAGCTTGAGTAATTTCTCACACATGGAAGGTCTGTATTTGCACTAAAAGATTGCCACCCAAAGGTATTGGAACGTTAAAATAAAATATACAGCAATGAGGGTTCCGCATAAAGATTAAAGGAAACTTGTTAAGGGTTGAGAAAATTAAGTCTATGGATAAAAGATTCTCTGGTTTTTAAGGTGTGATTAAAATAACACCAGAAAGGAAGTTCACCTGGCCAATATACATTATTATACATTAAGGTACCTAATATTATTGGAATGACACAAATTTCTAGTCACGATTTCAATGTACCTACCTATAGGTACTTACTCCTCTTAGTGACAGTGAATGAAAGTGGGTCTTAGTGGACTTCTCATACCGCACGCGAACACAAATCTGTGGTGTTTACCTACCTACTAGTTGTCAGGCTTTTGCGTAAACACTAAGCAAAGCACAGAATACCTAGCTTCTGAATAGGGATTTCAAAATTATTTACAGAATCCCAATCTTTAAAAAACACTTGAAAAGGAAGGAAGGCCTTTCTCGCAAGCCGACGGTGACTTGCAGTAATGAGTGTGGTAAAAAGCACCGATGGTAGAAAAACTAGGAATTGGTAAAAAAACTCGCGATGACTGGGAAGAAAATGGTAAAAAACGATCTTAACAAGGCTACCTGATGAATTAATTCGGATGTGATAAGTTCATTACATTAAAGACTATTTTGATAGCGTAAAACATTCTGTTGTCAAAGTAGATAGGTAGATATAACTCGCATAATTGCAGAATTTTATTTTTGTTTTAGCAAAATATGACATCAAAGTTTGCCCTCATGATTCTGTATGTACTATATAGTAAGTACTACGATTTGAACTAAGCCTGCCTGCATGCAAATTACATGTCGATAGCCTACATAGGTCTTGCGCCATGCAAATAAAATGTCGATATAACGTACATAGCAACTTAATTATCAATCAACATATTGACTTAGGTAGGTAGCTATATTTATAGCAAAACTTTTTACTCACAAATTCCTGAAAAACGTTAAAGACTGTTGTTTAACTGACTCAAAATCGGCATTTTTTTTCCTGCAGAAAAATGTGAGAAGTTGGAAAACACGTTTTTGTGGTAAAAGTGGCAGACCCCCAGTAGCTAAACTAAACATTTGTTGAACTTGAGATTGTCAAGTGTTTGTTTAACAAATCCACAAATATCTGAAGATGTGTTGATTGACACATTTTTCGGATACTTGGCGTAACTTTTTTTGTACCTTTTTGAAGTAGATATTTGATGTGATGTCAAGTATTTGGGGATAGCTTTATAATTTTGTATTTTCAATTCCTAAAAAAAGGAGATTTTACAAAAATAAATTTCGAACCTAGAGTGATATTAACGCAAGATACTTACACACAATGTTAGAACTGACTTTGATACCCCTAGTTAGAGGAATAACACTTGTCTCCCATACATAACCCTTTTTTTTTGCGTCAGAAGATGCGCTTCATCACATATGTTCCTAGATCAATTCCAAGCATTTCTAGTCCGGGAGCCGAAAAAAAAAGTGAAGAATGGCGGAGAGGGGGGAGATCAAAGATGGCCGCCGCCAATCATTTTTTGAAAAAATCCTATCTCCTCCTGGTGGCTGGTAGGGCAAGTTTAGTATCATTTCCATACAAATCGATGCCGTAGAATTTGTTTCTGGTACTATTTCTTGTCTATTTCATAATAATTTCAGAAGAAAAACGTAAAAATGTGAAAATTTAGGTTGAAGATTTTTGCTTTGTAAGCTAATAACTTTTTAAAAGTGACAAAATATGACATATAAAAAATACTGTTATAAAGTGTGATTTGTGTGGATTCTATAAATAAACACACTTAATAATGATTTAGTGCAAAAAAACTGTGAAAAAATTTAAAAAGACTGCAGTTTGGGCAGTGGCTGAACACGCGCTATATGGCGTTAATCTTACAAATAGAGATTATAACCACATAAAATAAGTTATTTAGGTAGGTCACATGCAAAAAAATATGACCACAGTTTCCATCACACAGATATAGATCTAATAACTTTAACTTTCTTTTAAAGAAAATATGAATGCAGCAAAGACAATCTTACTCGTATGCAACAGGTGCGTTCCAGGTACTAACTTTGATATCTGGTAAATCTGAAGAGTCTTCATTTTGCGACCCCAAGAAGAAAAACACGGAAACGTTTAGAGAAGCACTGAGGTTATACCCAGACATGAACTTCTTGGTATATACCAATTTAATTTCTTCTTGGCAATATTATGGCCCGAAGTATGTGCTCGCAAATAATAGTTTTCATTAGTGGGATGTTCTCTGGACAGCTAGCTAGCTAGTAAATGATGTGTTGATGTGGTGTAGTGGTCTGTTTGATGCGAAAAGAGGTATCTCTCTATCTTCGTGTGAGACGCCGAGTCATCCAACGACCCGATGGACCCTGGTGTCAGAATTTTACAGCCGCCTACTACAAGTAGCAGAGTTTCTGACATGGTTGTGTAACGACCACCGTTTAAGTAATCATAGACAGCAACCGAAACCGACAGCTCAACGTGCCCTCCACGCACGGAACCATATTTTTTGAAATGTTAAATTTAAATATCTGTTCTTGAATCTACTGTTTACCGGATCTGAGTTGTGTATGTCCATTATTATCCATGCATAGCACTGTGATGCAGAGAACCCTAGTTTGAATTGGGGTATAATGATTTTTGCATCTTCAATCAGTGGAATCATTAAACTAGGATAATTTACAATAATGATCCTCTTGTAGTATATTTTTGTGATATATCTGTGCAAGTCAATGGTACTCAGCTAACAATGTTAGACAATACAGTCAGTCAATGCTACTCAATATCTATTATAAGTTATTCACTCGTCGTCGAGTTAGTCACGGTTGGAAAGTGCTCGAGCCATGGATCTAGGAAATACTATGGCTCGGGCTTAAAATAAAAATATTTTGGTAATTATTATACGTCAATGTTCGTACGTTAACTTGAAATAAAAAAGTTCCTTTAGCACATTATCTCTGAGGTGGTCGATGGGATGTATCTCTTGAAATTAAATGACGTCCCGCCGACATTGGTCACAATTTTGAGGCTAAAATCACCAGTAGAACGCAGTTTGCCTGGGCAAGGAAAGTTGCGTCATATCCTAGAGTCATCTTTGCCGCAATGCCTCAAAACAAAGGTATTCGATCGGTCGTTTACTAGTAATGAATGATACTTACGAGTACTAATAATCTAGCCAATACGTAGAACCTCCTTAACGGTATTTTCCAAATTATGCAAATATAGCTTGCGTCTTTCGTACTTGGGTATGCTTCATCAGTTCAGCGTAAAAAAAGAACTGAACTACAAAGACATTTTATTATAGATACGGTACCCCCATAAAGCTTGAACAGAAAAATTGGCATGTGTCACGTAACAGCTCATAGCCTGACTGATTCATTGGTCGTCTTGTGAACCAATTTGAAGTAACAAATTTTTGCTCAGGTGGCGTATCTACAACCTAGAACCTAATATCATTGACTGAACTACATAAAGTTAAAACTGACAGCAAAAGTAACTGACCGGCTACATATCCCTCACAGACTCATAGAGAGTTATATGCGTAAGATCCCAGTAATTTACTAAAATCCAGAATGAGATTATAGTAACCAACACGGTATACATAGTTATAATTTATTTAAACGGGTTCTTATCGACAAATTGTAAAAAGTCTGAACTGTTGCTTAAAAGTTTGATATCTAGTTTTCGTCAAATGGCAGTTGGCTGGGCACATCTGTTGATCAGTAGTATACCTAACCGATGTGATGGACGGTGGAGTTCAGATACGCGTTCTTGAATGGAGATTATGTCTGGGCAAGCGTAGCGGACGCCGCCATGAGGGACCGGTGATTTAAAAGAAAGAAAGCGGCTGGTATTGAGTAGAAGTAGAAAGAAGGCAGCAACAGAAGATCGTCTTGTTCCCAGGGGAAAAGCCAATATCCAGTAATGGACTAAAATAGGCTGATGTGATGTTAATTGAGCATGCAAAAACTTACACTCGACTTTTTTGTAAGATTAACGCCACATAGCTCGTGTTCAGCCACTGCCCAGACTGAAGTCTTTTTAATTTTTTTCACAGTTTTTTTGCACTAAATCATTATTCGGTGTGTTTATTTTTAGAATCCATATAAATCACACTTTATAATAGTATTTTTTATATGTCATATTTTGTCTTTTTTTAAAAGTTATTAGCTTACAAACATAAATCTTCAACCTAAATTTTCACATTTTTACGTTTTTCTTCTGAAATTATTATGAAATAGACAAGAAATAGTACCAGAAACAAATTCTACGGCATCGATTTGTATGGAAATGATACTAAACATGCCCTACCAGCCACCAGAAGGAGAAAGGATTTTTTTTTAAAGATGATTGGCGGCGGCCATCTTTAATCCCCTCCCTCTCCGCCATTCTTCACTTTTTTTTCTGGCTCCCGGACTAGAAATGCTTAGAATTAATCTAGAAACATATGTGATGGAGCTCATCAAATATAACTTTTTTTTTGGGTTAAATGTGTTAGGCCTTTCACTACCCAGCGTGATATCTTTGCAAAACACGATTTCCTTAAAAACCGTGTAAAATATTTTAGTATAAAAGAAAAAATTAACAATATATCAAACCACAATGAAGCTGATTCGCTATAATATAAAAGGGTAAAAAACAACAATGATAATACTATTAAAACTAAACTGAATGAACAAAAGACAGATTTACCGGTTTATAATACAATTGGCACAAAGAATTAGACCAAATCTTAGCATTTTAGCCTTTTTTATTCAAAAGTGTTGTGTTTTTTGCTAAAAGAACAAAGTTTGGTCAATTTCCCGCTGTGTCAAAAAGGAGTAGACGAGCCCCACACGTAACTACCGTTACTGTGCTATTTTAGCGCAACGTTAACGCATGCGTGGGGTGCTAGCGTAGGTAAAGTATCATCACGCCATGTCTTTTCCGTGGTTGTCGTAAGAAGCGACTATGAAATTTGACAGTCTTCTGGATGACTTTTGAACTTTTTACAGCCGTTTACGCTCTACCTACCCTGCTAGGTACATTAATACCTCTATGTATGATGTAGGCTAACGCATGCGTCTGTCAGATGCATATACCTACCTAAGACATGTCTGATACATACTAAAAATCTATGTTAAAATAACGCAACGCAAGTTTCTGTGTGTCTAATAGTTTTTAGTATTCACCTCAAAGATGCTGTATGCATCTGACACGTTAGCGTTGCGTTAAAACACGCAACAACGGACGATACGTGTGGGCTTCGCCTTAGTAAAAAACATGTTTATTGTTTCCAAGGTGTGGATAGGTGGTCTTTTTATTCAACATTTTTGATTTATGATTCGCCAATTGAAATAAAAGAAAGGCTTTGGTCTTCCGGTTTGAATTGATTAAATTATAAAATTAATAAAAAATATATAGAGGCAGGAAATGTGTAGACGTTCCTATACATTTCGTTTCCATTGTGTACTGTATCAAGATAATAATATAAACAAGAAAATATGCCGTGTGATGCCGGCTTAGAATGCCGTGTGAGGCCGGCTTAGAATAGCATCACCCCATTTCTTTCCTGTGGGTGTCGTAAGAAGCGACTAAAGGACTCGAGGGTATCATGTGTATTGCAATTTTAGGCGACAGGCTGACAACCTGTCACTATAGCGATACACGACAATAGCTAAAACGGCCCTCAAATATGTCAGACGTGGCGATTAACGACCGTACTTTTATGGCCGTTGACGCTCTGCCTACCCCGCAAGGGATAAAGTGATGTATGCTTCCGGGCCGGAACGGGACGGAAGATCGAGTTGCTCGAAGGATGTATGTATGTATGTATGTAAAATATGAAAACTTGCGTGGAAAATAGTTGATGTCATATTTAAACAATCCAAAATTTATATTACGTCTAAATACCTTGTGGGTTAGGCAGAGCGTAAACTGCTGTAAAAATCTGTCATTTACACCACGTCTGACAAAAGTTTGAGAGTCATTCAGAAGACTGTCTATCACCATAGTGACTGGTTGTCAGCCTGTCGCCTAATATTGCAGCACACAAACTCACAAATCCCTTGGTCGCTTCTTACGACACCCACGGGAAAGATATGATATATCTTTGATGTCATGGTCCAACATAATCTATACAATCCAAAATCCACGAAGGGCTACAATGTAGTAAGAAAACAAAACGTCCCATTAACTTTGATAATATTGATAATTAAATCAATAGTCTTTAACTACAAAAACAAAAGAGTTAAAAGATGCCACTCAATCAAACCATACCACTCAATTCTCTTATTTATTTTGATCTCTATTCTTTTACTATTGTACTTATTTCTTTTCTCTTACAAAATTTCGCCAAAATTGTGAAATATTACGGTCGCTCCCCATGGATCCAAAATTGTATCATAATAAAAAATGATTCAGATTTAACACTTTATGCGCCGGCGGGCTCCAAACGACTCATTTAGCATAAATTTTGAATTTGTATGATATACGAAACTGTTATGTCATGGGAAACTGCATGTGCGGTCTTAGTTTTTTAACTTATTAATGTTTATTCGTTGTTTTTTGTGTTTTTATGGTATTGTGTGATATGGTTTTTATGGTTTTATTGATGCATGCAACAAAGTTATGCTGACATTTCAATCAAAAATAACACCAAAGTTTTTTTGTAGGTAAAGGCTAGGCCAACTTTGAAACCTGATGTTGGTGAGTGAGGCTTTGATTTTAATTACTTACTCTATACTTTACAGGACATTTGAACGCTATGAGGTAGTAAGAGCATGCTTTAGGTGTATAAAAGAATGCTTTACTGCACTGCATACACTACACTGTATGTATTTCGGTGAGATCATGGTTCATTATTTTGAGCAAATTGTATCGGATGATTTTGCAAAATAGAGATTTCAATTTTACGAGATAAAAAATTATTGATGTATTTTACTTAGCTCACCATTTTAAATTGGTAACCTTATTATATTACCTACTATTTTAGAACTACTTTAAGTAATATCATTTTGATTTCTTAACCATAATATTTAACTTCAACCGGAAGTCCACAAACCGGAAACAACAAAGTAGGACCGAATCAAAACAAATTCGAAATTAAACGACTAAACTACAATAGGGGTTAATCAAAAGTTTTTAACTTAAACATATGTTAAAGGGTTATCTTCTTGATTTAATACGTCCGTTGATGTAAGTATAAAGTTTATGTTATTTTTATAAGTGTAAGATAACTTCCTCTATTCATTTTTATAATTGACGAAGAAAATGAAGTGGGACAAAGCATTACGTATTCTTTAAATATGTATTGTGCTTATTTCCTGAAAAACACTTGAAAACTGATGCCTGCCTACCTAGTAGGTATTAGTTGGGCTCAAATTTTCATAAAATGTCAACTCCTAGATAAACGTAATGACTTAGTATAAAAGCACACCTGCAGATTTCAGAAGCAGAATTTTAAGCCTTTTTGAAAAGGTATCTAACATTTTCAGCACAAGTTATGCTTCGATCAACTCATCTTCTAAGCAAGTTGTGTTGTCACAAATTATGGCATAAAATCTACCTGTCTTTCCTGATGAATTTTACTCAGTTTCACTCAGACCGTTTACGACTCTCAACATGTAACTTTTGTCTCCAAGACCGTTTCCTCCTATGTTTCTTACCTCCCACCTCATTTGGGTGTTTTTTCCCGCCACATGACGCGGTTTTTTCACACACGGCCGCCATGTTCGCCGCCCCATATGTCGGCAGCACGTGTGACCACCGATCGTCTGTTGTTACGTGGTCATTACTGTACCTTGCCAGCAGAGGCTTATTTGCTGTACATTGCTGATTATCTTAAGACGAGGATTCATGCATGAAACTACGATTTTAGGGGGTGGGTTGAGATTGACAGGGGGGTGAGATTCGCACCTATTTGTGTTAGAATATCGTTCGTACTATAAAATACTAAAGAATAGTACGTACGTAAAGAGTAGTACGTACGAATAATAAGGTACATCGGGGGTGTAAGGCCCCCAGTCTTCGAAGGCCCAAACGCAGAAAACCGTTTAAAATACGTTCGGTTGGCGCCAAATTCATAGCAAGCGTAAAATGAACCAATAGGAACGCAGGGACGCGGGAGCGGGCCGCGTGCGGCCGCTATTTTGCCAGTGACGGCTGGTTGTTCGGCGACCTCGGGCACGGCCAGTGTTTTTGCTATTTTGCGCTCCCACTAAACAGTAGTTTTCAATAGTTAATACTGCAGTTTATTAGAAGATTATTGTTGAATGTGTTTATTTATTTATCATTCCATTGATATTCGTGTAGGTATGTCTGTTTTTAACGCTATTTTATTCATTAATTGTGAAAACGGGTTGCAAGGCCCCGATCGGTTAGGAAGGCCCAACAGGGTAGTTGCTTGGGCCTTACAAGCCCTGTTGGGGCTTCTCTACACTGTTGCTGTCTTATAAGGCCCATAAATTTTTGGAATTTAAATAAATTTACATCTACTTATGTTATTAATAAAAATAAATTTTGACACCACATTTTTATTTTGGGCCTTGCAACCCGCAATCGGGGCTATCCAAACCATATACCGGTAATAAGGCCCAATGTATGAAAAATTTTAATCAAGTAATTTTAAAAATTTATACCTTTTTCTAAGCTAAACAAAAATTCTTTTGGGATTAATGGCAATTTTTTTGCACTTAGCTCCTGAAATTTCGATTGCCAGGCTGTTTTCTTCCTCACTGAGAAAGTGAAGTCTTTTTGGAAAATATTGATGAATTCACAAGTTTTTGCTTTTATTTAGGTTCAATAATATGTAAACATTCATATAAGTGTATTTTTTTGTAATTAACGCTTACTTTAACTCCAAACGTAATAAAATTGGCAGGGGCCTTATAACACATGCCCAGTTTAGGAAGGCCAAAAATCGATGTTTTGAAAAATGATCAAAATTGTAACTTTTTATTGTCAAAATCATAAAAATATCATATAGGTCAATTTTATAGTAAATTTTGCTATACGTTGCAAACGTTGTTTTACCTGATGGTGATAAAATAAAGGTTTTATTTCGGTTTGTTGTTAGGTGGGCCTTATTACCCGGGTCTACCTTAGTACGTAGTAAATGTTACACAAAACTTGGTTTTTGATTTTCGCTGTTTTTGTGTTTTTTTATCCAAACACATCAATCCAACCAAGTAAAAAAAATCTGTTAGCTATAGAGGATTTTTTGAGAACATCGGCGGATATTTTTTTTGAAATCTCGGTAACCACACTAAGATTGAGGCTTAGAAACTAAATCGGACGTACGTAACGCTTTTCTGCATTTTCTCTCGAATCGGGGCCTTAAGTTAATTGTATTGACACCCTTAAACCCAGCAATGGATGTCAAATTGGAAACTGCCACCAGCACGTGTGACGTCGACCGATCTGTTGTTACTTGTTAGTAAACCACTTATTACTGTAGCAGCGACTGTAGCACGCGCAAACGTATTGTCAAATTTGACAACCAGGAAATAAGATTTTTATGAGAAAATCTTAAATTCAATTTCATTACCAACCATCTAGCTAGTACTACCTACCTTTTTGTTACTGAAGCATACAGTCATTCCAGAAAGAAATGATATAGGTAGCTAGATACTTAGACAAACACAATTTTCTGTAAGTTATGTCCGCAGATCAAAAATTAGTATTAAAACACTTTTAACTAGATATTCGTTAAGCGCTAGTGACTATAAATCTATTAATGTAAAAATAATATAAAAACTAAAATAATTCTAATTAATTTGATCTTCTTATCATGCCAAAAAGCAAACGAATTGAACCCGTTGTCAGAAAATCGTAAACGGCTCATTATTACGGCATTCCCAATTTACAGCATCTTACACCTTAAAATATGCAAAACTGATGACACCTTTCAAAAACATGTCATAACATAATAACAGGAATTTTGCATAAAAATTAAAAGCTTTCAAAGAGGTGTCAAAATTGTCCCGTTTAATTGCATTTAAACGTTGTTTTAGGCGACTATAGTGGCTCCTAAAAGTTGTCCGAACAACTTATTTTGTCGTTTAGCAGAAACAAAAGGCTTCAGGCTTTCGTGATTGTCATCTTGTTAACTTATGACGAGGCTGTCAAAATTTTGCGGCTTTTCATTACAATTAAGAATTAGTTAGTGATTATGGTTCTGGGAAAGATGTCTTTAAAGTTTTTGAAATTCTTACTTCCTTACGACAACAGACTGAATGTTGTCAAAACTAAGTAAAAGGTCATTTATAAAAATAATGTTTAATCATACCTAGGTATATACGAAAATATGACTTTTCAAGCATATTTAGGTGGGTAGGAGTAAAGACCAGAAAAGTAGTTAAAATTGTAATAAAATAACTCGCAAAGCTAATTTTGCATCGCTTTTGAAAAAAAGCGTAAAGTAAAAGGCAAATTCTTACTACCTTTTTCTTGTTTTACATGAACCGCAACATAACTTAAAATTAAATATTTACTTAAATGTAGGCTTCTTCAAAGTAACAATTACAGTAACTTTACACCTTTCAATCACTTAACGCACTTCGATGGAGGTCATCAAATAATTACTTAAAGCGAAAATAATTGAATAATTTTAGGTTTTTGGTGATTTTCTGGCACTGGATTCGAACCCGAGACTGGAGGTACAAGACACTTCCGCCCAGTTTAACAATCATTTGCATTACTCTAAAGTGTGAAAATATGTGTTTTCAAACACTCAGTATCTGTAATTTTTGTACCTACAGGGTGTTCAAAAAAATATATATTATATATCTTAAACATGCAGTCAATATCAATTTGTAAATGCGAAAAGCATTATTGCGAATAGACTTCAGATAAGGAATTGGATTACGAAGTCTTATACAAAAATACATTTTTTTAATATCAAATGCCATGTTTGTGTTGTTTCAGATATGGCCGGAATTCGGAAGCCACATGTAAGTAAACGCTTATGACTGGTAAAATACTTACTTTTAAGGTAGCATACACTAATGTTTCTATGGTCTTAAGAAATTTTGTTCTCGTAATTACAAGCCAATTTTTTGGCCTAGACCAATCTTGCTAAAAAAGACCGACAACTCACAAAACGAGATTTCAGAATTAGTCAAGTAAAAAGTTTCTGAATTATAAATCCCTTCTGGGAATTAGCAGTAACGTTCCCTGTGAATGTAACATCTTTCCCGAACACATCCTGTACCGAATACCGCATACAATTTTCGGAAAACTTTCAGAATTTTCCACTGCAGGCTGGATTTGAACCAGCAACTTTCGCCATCTGTACTGACGCTCCCAAAAACATCCTGTACCCACGTGTCATCATTTACGACACGTGATTACGGGGTCGCAGGTTCGAGTCCTGTGCCAAACAGGTTGACACGAGCCACTTGTAAGTAAACGCTTATGACTACTAAAGCACTTGGGTTTCGATGTACGCGGGGCCATTTTTGGTGAAGAAATTACGAGAGAGATGTAAGTACAGTTAATTTTGTTATAGGGTAGTGCTTAGTGTATAGGGTTTATAAAAAATGTGGAAAGTTTCCATGAAACTGAAAAACTAGCCCCAATGAATATAGCTCGAACGAAATACGAAAAGAAAATTATTTGGTTGACTCAAATGGGATTGGGCCGGTCATGTCTGCCGCATGCCAAACGAATTATGGGCTCATACTACCACTAACTGGAAGCTTAGACCCGACAGACGTCGTCGCGGGCGACCCAGACGCAGATGGCGAGACGAACTGGACGGATTTTCTAAGAATTGGCATGTGGAGGCACAAGATCGAGATCAGTGGAAGAAGGGGAGGGAGACCTTTGCCCAGCAGTGACATCCTGATGGCTAGATGAGATGAGATGAGAGATGAAACTTCCTGCACGAAATGTGTTAGCCGACCAAGTGAATTTGTATGAGAGCTCAATTTTATTTACCCTATTTCAACCTATATTCCTTGGGTAATGTGAATGGTCGCAGAAGGAGAGAAAAGCCTTAAAAATGTGGATTGTGTAAAAGATGACATGGAAATGAAAAGCGTAAGTGAGGAATCGACTCTTATGGAAGAGAATGACATGTTGCGCTGACTTCAAATGAATTGAGATAAGGGCAGGCAAATGATGATGATGATGATTCCTTAGGGGATATACGGAGTGTAAGAAACAGATATTCGAATACTGATAGGGTGAATTTAGTTTTGACTATTAAACTTAACAATTACCTGTTAGTTTTTTTTTTCTCAGGAGATGTTAATTTTTTTTTGCTCTCATGCAAAAACACGATCAGCATGTTTTCCAATGGGAAGTCAAAAAACTTTTACGTCTCCTGAAATATTTTCGTGGTCTGACTAGTTACTAGTTATTATTCTGTGTCTGAGTGCACCCTCAGTATTCGTAGAGCTGTCCATTACGCCCTGTATATATCGTATTAATTTTTTCGTCAACAACTACCTACCTAGCAAAGTACCGAAAATCTGATGAATAATAAAATCCCTAAGCCTGACCAGCGACTGCAGTACAATCCTGTACAATGGTCGTGTTGGTTTAGCCGATGACGCGAAAACCAACATGGGGATATGTGCGCGCGGGCAAAATCTCTGTTTGCTTATCTCGGGCACTAGTTAAGGCGAGGTTCGAATATGAGATAGGTATTTTATTAAATATCTCTAATTAATAAAATCCTACGTCTTATTTAGGAGTCACAGTATTATAAACCACAAAGATATACGTATTTCCGTAGATAAACGGTTATACGATATATTATGTCATCATATCACATCACGCTTAAGCAGTTCACTGAAGGACAAAGGTTTTTCACCGGGAACGCTAAATACAACTTCCGTTGCTGTGTTATTTAAGGGCAACGTGCGTCTGTCAGATGCATAGAGAAGATAAGTCACTCTGAAGGCACTGGTCCTGTGGTCAGGTACATATTTCGGTAAACTTAAAATAATGCACAGCAAGTTTCTGCGCTCCACTGTTTTACTCTTTTCACTCTTCTTCGCTCCACAACTTTAGGCACGTTAATCTTTTTCGATACTTAAGTTACTACCAGCCGCTAATCATTTGACCTTCTTACAAAATTATCATGTACCCCTTTATATCTAAGCACGTCATCCCCTTAACTCGGCTGTTTATATTTTCAGCGAGCGCCGCTGAGTGTGTGCACAGCGCTGTTTGCCCGCGGATCGCGCGCGAAACTGTTTGGTGCCTCATTTTAACTGTCAAATACCACAAAATAGAGAGTTTACAGAAGGTTCACTCGACTTTATAGGATTTTCGTGATTGTCGCTTGTTACATAGCCAGGGTTGCTACTGTCAAAAATCTCAAAGCAAAAGAATATCAGAACAGCATAATCTGATACAAAAACGTCATCTATGGTTCTGAACTAATTTAATCCAAGGAATAAGACATTCGTGGAAATGAACTTCTTAATTACCTTGACTTCCCCTAAGATTCCACTTACTTTTAGTTACAGTCAGTAAGCGTCATATTCGTCGCTAGTACCACAGCTAGTACTAAGTGAGCCATCTGTATAGGCGCCCCGCGCGCCGTTTCCTTAATGTTTGACTCAGATTACTACCAGCCACCAATAATTTGACCTAAGTACTTATAAATTATCATCCTTGTACAATTTTGATTTTGAGTCTATGCATAAATTAATTGATTTTTATTTCAATAAACCCCTTTACATCTGAGCACATCATCCCCTTAACTGTGCTGTTTATATTTTCAGCGAGCGCCACTGAGTGTTTGCACAGCGCTGTTTGCCCGCGGATCGCTCGCGAAACTGTTTGGTGCCTCATTTTAGCTGTCAAATAGCCCCAGTTTACCCCCGGTCATGAGGTCATGACGATGTGGCGCAGTGGTTAGTTTAGTACGACTGCCTGCGACGCAAAAGTTCCGGGTTCGATTCCCGGTGGGGTCGCTCACAAAGCTGATACTTATTACTTTGTGAATATGATTCCAGTCTGGTTAGGACATTGCAGGCTGTACCACTGGATCGCATATTACACAAATAAACTGATTGGCAATTTTGAGGAAGTCCAATTTTTTTTTTCATATTTCGACCATGGTCAATGTAATTTAGTTTCATCTGTACCTTGACATTATTTTGGCTTTATTTATTGTTTTGTAAGCACATCATCCCCTTAACTCGGCTGTTTATATTTTCAGCGAGCGCCGCTGAGTGTTTGCACAGCGCTGTTTGCCCGCGGATCGCTCGCGAAACTGTTTGGTGCCTCATTTTGCTGTCAAATAGCCCCAGTTTACCCCCGGTCATGACGATGTGGCGCAGTGGTTAGTATGCCTGCCTGCCACGCAAAGTTTCCGGGTTTAATTCCCGGTGGGGTCACTCACAAAGTTGATATTTAATACTTTGTGAATATGATTCCAGTCTGGTTAGGACATTGTACGCTCTACCACCTGATTGCATAGTACACAAATCAACTGATTGGCAATTTTGAGGAGGTCCAATTTTTTTCATATTTCGACCCATGTTCCATGGAGAAAGTTGTTTAGTTTCATGAGTACCTTGACTTGTTGATTTGTATCACCCAGTATATCTAAGCACGTCATCGCCTTAACTCGGCTGTTTATATTTTCAGCGAGCGCCGGTGAGGTTTGCACAGCGCTGTTTGCCCGCGGATCGCTCGCGAAACTGTTTGGTGCCTCATTTTAGCTGTCAAATAGATCCAGTTTATGACAGCCGATGTGGCGCAGGGGGTATTATGAATACCTGCCATGCAGAAGGTTCCGGGTTCAATTCCCGGTGGGGTCACTCACAAAGCTGATATTTGGCACTATGTGAATATGATTCCAGTCTGGTTAGGACATTGCAGGCTGTACCACTGGATTGCATAGTACACAAATCAACTGATTGACAATTTTGAGGAGGTTCAATTTTTTTTTCGTATTTCGACCCGTGTTCCATGTTGAATCTAGTTTAGTTTCATCAGTACCTTTACCTCCTTTTGGCTTTAGATATTTTTTGTTTTGTAACACCCAGTATATCTAAGCACATCATCCCCTTAACTCGGCTGTTTATATTTTCAGCGAGCGGCGCTGAGTGTTTGCACAGCGCTGTTTGCCCGCGGATCGCTCGCGAAACTGTTTTGCCTCATTTTAGCTGTCAAATAGCACACAATAGAGAGATTACAGAAGGTTCACTCGACCTTATTTAGGATTTTTGTTAAAAAATCAAGTATAAGAATACCAAAACAACAAATTTTGATTCAAAAACATCATATATTATGATTCTGAGCCAATATTAATTAAAAAAAATATGTTCGTGGCACTCAACTTCTTAGTTACCTTGACTTCTCCTGAGAATCCGTTTCTTATTTCCAGTTACAGTAAGTAAGCGTCTAAATCGTCGCTAGTACCTTCTGAGAGAGCCATCTATAGGCACCACGCGCGCCATTTTCCTAATTTGTACAAATAGTCCCAGTTTACCCCCGGTCATCTGTTTGCAGTGGAGCATAATAACGATAAAATAGATCTATGCAGGTTTTGATATTGCTAAAGTTGAGGTGTCAAAGTATGTACAAGTGATTCCGGAACCGGTCGAATGTACAGTCGTTAAATTTTCTCGAGACCTTGATGTTCTAGATTTTCTGGACAATAACTCTCAGTGGAGTCTGCAGTCTTGTTTGCAAGGAAAGAAAACGTCCAACTAGTAGACTTAGATTGGGGACCCCACTGAGAGTCATGTCCTTGAGAAAATCTACCTCTAGAACATCAAAATTTAGGAAAAATTCTACGACTGCACTTTCGATCGGTTTCAAGAAACACTTGTAGAAATTTTGATACCTCGAGAGAACCTACTTCTGTTGTTCTGGCTTTAAAGCGGTATTAAATTCACACAACGCCCATAATGAGAGTTGACTTCTTGCTAATTCTTCTTCTTCTTGAGTTGGTCACTGAGTCGTTTAACAACCCGATGAACACTTGCTGCTCACTAATCTCTAACATCGGACCGATCAAGTGCCGAGTGGTAGCGGCTAAGAATTCTACCACCCGTAAAAGACGACGTGGAGTTTTTGACCTTGGCTACAATATCTGCCGACCATGGTCAACCAACATGGTATGGTGGCGGTAATACCACCTACGATAGCATTCCCAAAGAGGGTTGACATAACATAGCCAAATCCTATTACAACATGGTTTAGTGTTCAAATTACAACATTTTGCTTCGACTCCAAGTAATTGGGATAAGAGCAGGATGATTATCTGACCGATCAAATACCACAGCATCGTAGCGCTTATGGAAAAGCTACCACTACTCAGAGCCTCCATACATTTGAAATAAGGTAGCTTTTTTTGAAGCAAAACGCGAAATATGTCAATGAAAAACCTACCTGAATTCAGAAAATTGACGCCATTTTGAAATCGCCATGTCACATCGCTAGGACAAAGAAAATTCTAATTTCAAAATTTCTTTTAACTTTAAGTACGAGTATATCTTGTTCAAAGTCGGAAAGTGTCAAATAAGTACATAAAACATAATCGTGTATCAATACAATGACAAATAGGACGAAGAAGTTTGATTCAAAGATAAAAGATAGTATAAAATCTCTTGGATAGGTAGCTCCGCTAGATTCATAGTTTCTCCGAAATACAAGAACTACGATGAAGTCATGTTCAAAATATTAAACAGGGTGTTAGGGACGGTGTAACGAAAACTTTGCAGGCGTGCTCAGACCATGAAACTGAACAACTTTTACTATGGAGCCAATATTGGGAAACGAAAAAAAATTTCCGACCTCCCATACAAAGTCAGACAGCTGATCGTGAATTTTTCAAAGTTTTTTGCAAAGTTTTCGTTACACCGTCCCTAACACCCCGTATATTTTTATTTTAGTGCATGTGAGTTTTTTTATTTGGTACGGTACCATCAGCAGAAGATCAACCTACCTATTTAAGGGATCAATTTGTACTAGTTTGTATGTTGCTACTTGTAAGTTATAGAATAATCTTATACGGCTTTTTCATACAGGTACTAAAGTTACCCAGTATTGGCAGGTATATCAAGGTGATGCAGATAGTACCTACACTTCTTATCTAAAGGCGATGTGGCGCAGTGGTTAGTATGACTGCCTGCCACGCAGAAGGTTCCGGGTTCAATCACAAAGTTGATATTTATCACTTGATTTTAAGGTTCCGTGGTTATTATCACTAAAACTATTAGACATTATAACGGGTTTTAACTCACGGGTAAACTGTTAACCCGTGATCACGGCGATTGGAACATCGCCGAAATATTGGGTGCTCGATATATCCCTACCGTGAGTTAAAACCCGTTATAATGTCTAATAGTTTTATTGATATTTATCACTTTGTGAATTTGTTCCTAGTCTGGTTAGGAGGACATTGCAGGCTGAACCACCTGATTGTCCGGAAAGCAAGATGGTTTCGTGCTTCGGCCGTCGTTCCCGTCTCTGTCTATGATGGCGGTCGTTACACAACCATGTCAGAGGCCTGCTAATTGCAGGAGGCGATAGAAAAAACTCTGACAACAGGATTTATCGGGTCGTTGAACGACTCGGTGTCCCACACGAAGAGAGAGACAGAATCTAGAGGTACGGTCAAGCCAGGTTGAGTAAGATAATAGTGTTTTGCCTGATCTGAGCTGATAGTGAATCTATAACTTAGACTTAGAAAAAGGCTGTTTGTTAAAGGTTAGGTGTGAGGTCCGGGTTGGCGCGAAATGCTCGTAGAAGCTCACTGACGCGCACGTACCGCGCAAATACCGCGCCTTATCGCACTTTACCGCGCCTTACTGCGCACATACAGCGGCTTTTCACTCCTTACCGCGCCGAGAGTCATTCAGAAAACTGTGTATTACCATAATGACAGGTTGTCAGTCTGTCGCCTAAAATTACAAAACACATCAACACTCAAATCCCTTTGTCGCTTCTTACTACACCCACGACAAAAGATATGGGGTGATTTAAATGCTACACAGCTATTTAAATGCCGTGTGATGCCGGCTAAGAATAGCATCACCCCATTTCATTCTTGTGGGTGTCATAAGAAGCGACTAAAGGACTCGAGGGTTTGATGTGTATTGCAAATTTAAGCGCCAGACTGACAACCTGTCACTAATACCGATACACGACAACGGCTAAAACGGCCCTCAAATACCTATTCGTCAGACGTGACGAAAAACACCGTATTTTTACGGCGGTTGACGCTCTGCCTGTCCCGCAAGGGATAAAGGCGTGATGTATGTATCTAAATGTTAGAGTGATAGTAATGGATTAATACTTAGATTGTGTAAAAGTAATCACGAGTGCTAATGAAGTTAACATTCGGTACCTGCCATTGGTGGGCGAAATATTCTTAACGTCATCGTCACAAACGCTCTTTATTCGTGGTAACTCTTTATGTCTTATTTTCGATTATAAAATGTTGATAAACTCGTAATATCCTAATTTGTATCTTATAAGGATCTGAGTAGCGGTAGGTTAAAAACAGTTCAAATCCGGAATGACACAAAGAAATTGCTACCGCTATTCAGATTGACAGCGATCTGAGTAGCGGTAGGTATTACATAAGCGCAGCATCGTACTCCACGTGTAAAGACCACAAAACTTACATTTTTAAATGCGTTTACCAGATCAGCTATACTAATTGGCATCAAGCAGATGCGAGCTGATTACGTCACCCCAGCACGGCATCACCCCATCGCGTGCCGCCGAATATTGGCTCGGCTACTAGCTTACTGAGCACGTGCGTTCGTGATTAAAATGCACTATTTTATTGGCTTGTATCATTAGGATCATCAAATAAGAGGGGTGAGTCCTCTCATTTAATAATTATATTTTTGAAGTGCCCACGTTCCAAAGGTGGACTTGGGCCACAAAATAGAGAGTTTACAGAAGGTTAACTTAACTGTCTCTAAGACTTTTGCGACTGTCAAAATGTTACATAGCCTGGGTTGCTACTGTCAAAATCTCAAAGTAAAAGAATATCAAAACAGCAAAATCAGATACAAAAACGTCATATTATTTTGACTCAATTTTAATCAAAGGAATATGACGTTCGTGGCAACCATCTTCTTAGTTACCTTGAGTTCCCCTGAGATTTCACGTCAAATTGTCACACCGTTTCCCATAAGTTAGTAAAAGAATGTTTTTGAAAATTGGATCGTAAATACTTAGGTAGGTATTACGATTTATTATTGATAATGTCAGTTTTGGACGATTGCAGTTCAGCTATGTGGTTGGCAGTCATCGTTCTGTTTGAAAAGTAGGATAGATACAAACTTGTTTAAAATGTGAGAAAAGTTCTATGGAGTCCAAATTAAAACTCATGTAACACATGAACATAGGCCGACCGTCGAAATATGGAAAAGAAATTGAACCTCCCGTACAAAATTGCCGATCAGCTGATTTGAGGTACCTAACCTACAATGGGTCTAATTTCTTTTCAATATATGTTCCTTGGGGAAAGGCGTTCTTTATCACCTGTCGGTCCTGGGTTTTGCTATCGGTCACTAGTTAAATTTCACCCTATCACAGTGCAAATGAAGTCTGTGAAACTGTACTTACTTATAAACATTTTTATACAATTTTAGTCTAACAAAGTACTACAAAATAATCAATAATATTTTCACCACGTCATCGTCCATCCGCATTAGGGTGTGTCCACATTAGTGCCGGCTCATTGGCTCGTGTGTACATAGCCTTAGGGCGCTTCCCCTCATATAGGATGTAAATTATCAGCCCATATTGCACGTCACCCCAACAACCCATCAACCCATCGACAGTTAACGACGACCAATTTTTGAAGGGAGAAAGTTTTATTGAAATTAAATTTCCCTTCAACGGAATTTAAACATTAGATACGGATATTGCCGTGTGATGCCGGCTTAGAATAGCATCACTGCATATCTTTCCCGTGAGTGTCGTAAGAAGCGACTAAGGGCTTTGAGAGTTGATGTGTATTGCAATTTTAGGCGACAGGCTGACAACTTTTCACTATGGTAATACACAGTCTTCTGAAGGTTTCTCAAACTTTTGTCAGACGTGGTGTTTCTAAATGATCGTTTACGCTCTGCCTACCCCGTATGGGATGTAGGCGTGATATGTGTATGTATAAAAATACCTTCTTAAGGGAAATCCCTACTGAACATTTCCTTCATTTGCCATCAGTGCCACCTTTTTGGAACTAAACTAATAGAATATGTTTAGTTTTCGTATAAAATGGGCGCGCGGTGCTGGCAACACTGGTCTGTCATTGTCACGTCCTCTGCCGTCGCCCGCATCGTTGATGCGAATATTAATTATAAATGGTGTAATTTAATATGCTTTCGGTTTTCTCGTGTGGTTTTCCCTGTTCGGTGGGGAAGTGAACCAAGTGATTTTGGTTCCGGCGCTTTGATTGAGAGTCACGCGACCGCCGGCAAAATATAACCTCACTTTTCGTTGGCTCGCGTCGTGGCTGCCGATAGCTACGTATTTTAATTATAAATGATTGGAGGCCAACGGGGCCGATTTCTCATTCGGAGAGAAATCTTTTAGTTATTTTGTGTTAAAAAACATTATGTGATGTCGAACTGTGAACTATAGTGCAGATTGGAGGAAAGGAGTTCGAGAACGAGCGGATGTTCCAGTGCCGTGAGTTTAGGTTATTCCCTATTCCTGTGCTCCTCACAATATCCTGAATACCTGATTCCTGTCATACTTAAACTCACAAAGAAACGGCGTCATCGTTCGCTCGGTAAGCAATTCGTTGCTGGGCCCTGTTTAAGTAGATTTGGAAACAAGAATTTCTCGGCCGGAAACTTTCCGGAACAAAATTCTCTCATTAAATTTATTTTATTTAGCTATAGTAAAGAGCACTACGAATCGTAGTCAAATGTTGTTCCGAGGCTGATCGACCATTTAGTTTTAGATTTAAGATAACTTTAATTTGCTTCCACTGCGCTAAGATCAGCTTCGGAATCAAACATTTTTTGGTAGCAGAGCGTGGTTGCTTTATTGCAACATAGTTAGCCGTAATTTAGTATTAAGAGTGTTTTTTATATTACCCACATATTTTATTAATTTTGGAAAATATTGTTTCGGTTTTTTTTTGTGACTGTATTGTTTGCCTAGTGAACGGTACCTTATCGGTAAGGTCTAGGCCAGTCAACTAACATTTATTTTGTGGTATTTGTTTATTGGTTTTTCGTTTTATTAAGTCGAGTGTGTAAAAGTTGGTACCATGGCTCCTCGATCGCCAGGTATAAGGCTGCTATAAAGACAGAATTAAGGTGGTTTACTACCACAGCGGCAATGATCGGCCGCGAGGACCGGGAGGACGCGCTCTTGAAAAGTGCACTACAGGCAGATGAACGGGTTCGGGTTGTGTCGGAACACCTCACAGAGTGCCTCATGCTCCTTGAGGAAGCTCCTAACCCTGAAGATAAGGAGCTGGTTGAGGGCGATGTAAGCCAGTGCTTGGAGCTGGCACAGGACATTGCGCAGGCAGCTGCGGACATATCTAGGCGACGTGACGGAAAGGAAAAGCCATTCCGTGGTAAAGTGGGACAAGGATTACAGGTGCCTCTTCCGCCTGTTACGGTTCCAGTCTTTGCAGGCGATTACGCCGACTGGCCGGCGTTTGAGGACCTGTATAGCAGTGTGGTCCACACACGGACGGACATAACGCCGGCGTACAAGATGGCTCAGCTGATGTCCAGGCTACATGGAGAGCCTCATGAATTGCTGACGCATTTGGCTGTCTCGGATAGCAATTATGAGGTGGCGTGGAAGATCCTTACCGACCGGTATCGAAACAAGCGCCTGATTGTAGACAGGCTGCTAGACCAGTGGCTGTCAATACCAACCATAACGCGAGGTACGGACCTCCGCGAGAAAATCTTCCACCCAGTCAGTGTCGCGGTCAGCGCACTAGAGCGACAGGGTTTGCCAGTGGCGGGCTACGGTTATATCTTGGTCCACACAGTGCTTCGCCGCCTGCCGAGCGAAATGGTCGCTCGATTCGAGCAGCTACATGGGGCAAGTCCTCGGACCACCTCCCGACCTACGAGGATCTGAAGTCGTTCCTCGAGGCCGAAAGCAGGCGAGTGGACGTCCAGGCTGGTGAAGCCCCTCGCAAGGAGACCTCTGCCCCTCGCCACCCGGAACGGCCGGGTGCACCGGCGCGAGGAGGCAACAGTGGGCAACCCAGGCGGTACAACACCGCATTGGAATCAGGGTGTGCCTACTGCAGGGAGACAGGCCACGGGGTGGCAGCGTGTCAGGAGTTTGCTGCGCAGCGGGTTCAGAGGAGACGGGGTGTGGCACAGCAGAGGCGTTGGTGTTTTCGGTGCCTGGGGCCGCATCAGGTGCGAGTGCCCTTCAAGCACCAACTGTAGGTACTGCCAGGGTGCACACCATCCGCTGCTCTGCATGAATCGCTCCGGAGGCGCCGGGGCAGCGCTGGATCGGATCAGCGAAGGAGCCTGCCCACCAAGGAGGGAGCAACGCTCCCCACCCTCCAAGGAGGAGCCCACCTCCGCATCGGTCACAGGGACAGGCAGGGGACGTCAACAGACGGAGCCCACTTACCCAAGGACGTGGGGACAATCCCCACCACGGCAGCAGGTGCCGGATTGGGGAAGAGCGGCACAGGAACGTGGCCAGGACACCCATCCCAGGTACGGGATTCAACGGGCGGGTGTCAGGGGAGCACTAGGCAGCCACCAGGGTACATGCAGTATTCTGCGGGCTTGAGCCACCTGGTTGGGTCTCAAGACCCACGCATGCCCCCGCCTATGCCTGAGTACCCGCGGCTACAGGCGCAACCTCGGTACGGACGTTTGCCGTCGGGGTACTATAGAACTCCAGCCATGGCCTTTATGGGCAGACCCCCCTACCAGCAGGAGTGGGACCCATACACAGGTTTGGGTAGTGAGGATACCCCGCGGGACGCGGCCTCACCGCGTTTAGATTCCCGCTAGGTAATCGCCGCCTACTCATCAGCTTCGGCTCCCCGTCCAATCACGGTACTTTTGCCAACGGCTAAGATTTGGGTATGGGGATACGGTGGCCGGACCATTCAAGTAAGAGCCCTACTGGATACAGGGGCTCAGGGATGTATTGTATCGAGTAAGCTGGTGAGTAGGCTAGGCCTAAATGTACGGCCAAGTGAGGATGAAGCTGTAGGCATCGGGGCCTAAATGTGCCTGACATTCGGGGTCAGACGAACTTTGAGTTCGCATTAGGTAGCACATGTACAGGGGTCAGCTATCAAGTCTCAGCCGTGGTGCTGGATGAAGTGGTTGGGAAACTCCCTCAGGTTAGGTTACCACCAACGGTACGAGGGTTAACCACAGGGTTGGAGTTAGCTGATCCTGATTTTGATACTCCTGGTACGGTGGACGTACTTCTCGGGTCAGACGTCCTCGGGAGATTATGGTGCGGTAGGAAGAAGGTACTCCAGGAAACTGGTTTGGTGGCCGTAGATACCACAGGGGTATGTTGTTTTCGGCCCAGTTTGGAGACCTCAGGACCTACCAGAAGGGATCCGGTCCTCTATGGTAGTGTGCTGTCAGAGGTGCTGCAGAGGTTTTGGGAGTCTGAAGAGCCGCCCACGGCGGACAGACGGAAGCCAGAGGATGACGAGTGCGAGTTGTTCTATCAATACAACACTGCGAGATGCCCGTCAGGCAGATTCGTGACCAGGCTACCTTTTCTCCCAAACCGCCCCGCTTTAGGTAGTTCGCGACAGCTCGCGGAACGGAGACTACTCGGAATGGAGCGGAAGATGAGGCGAGACCCAGCACTTCGGCAGAAGTATATAGAATTCATGCGGGAATATATTCAATTGGGCCACATGTCGGTGTCCAGCCTGGATTGGAGGTGTGTCGAGCATTATTACATTCCACACCTGGCTGTATTGAAGTCACCTGAGGCGAAAATACGGGTGGTGTTTGACGGTTCTGCTCCTACCTCGAATGGTGTGTCTGTGAACCAATGTTTGCACGCGGGTCCTAAATTGAACCGGGACATTGTGGACATTCTCACAGACTTTCGGTTACACCAGGTAGCGTTCGTCGCAGACGTCAAAATGATGTTTCGCCAAACCATGATACATCCGGATGACCGTCGGTATCAGCTGATTTTGTGGCGTGAGAGCCCAGATGAGCCGATGGTCACATACGAACTTAACACGGTGACGTATGGACTTAAGCCAAGTCCGTATTTGGCAGTACGTACGCTGCGAGAGTTGGCCGCACAGGAAAGGGTAAGATATCCTCGAGCCGCAGCAGTACTGGATCGCGACGTCTACGTGGACGATATCTGCACGGGTGCTGATAGCGTGGAGCAGGCGCTAATTCTACGAGACGAGTTGATCGCGATCATGGGTTCAGGAGGTTACGAGTTGCGGAAATGGTTGTCCAGTTGCCCAGAGCTCCTGGCCGGTTTGCCAGGCGAGTTCCATCAGGACCCGCACCTCTTTGAGAACCCGGACAATCCAAACACGTTGGGCATCCTCGGGGTGCAATATAGGCCAACGCATGACGTATTCACGTACAAGATCGAGCCCGACCTTTGGAGAAAACTTGGACTAAGCGGTCGGTACTGTCGACAATCGCTAGAACGTTCGATCCTAGCGGATGGATCGCCCCGGTTACGTTCATGGCGAAGTGCTTTTTATAAAGGTTGTGGCTAGCCAACTTAGGATGGGACGACCAACTCTCCGGAGAGTTGTTGAAGGATTGGCTCAAGTTTGTGACCACCTTACCAGGGATTGTGCACATCGCGATACCCCGCAAGTTAGTCCCATCGGTGGGATGTAAGGCTACCCTACATGGGTTTTGTGACGCCTCGGAGCGAGGGTACGCGGCAGCTGTATACCTTCGGACAGCAAGTTCAACGGGAACTGTGCACGTGCGTCTGGTTATGGCCAAAAGTAAGGTGGCACCAGTCAGAACTAGATGGACCATCCCCAAATTGGAATTGGCAGGGGCAGCTCTTCTAGCGCGCTTGCTAAATCATGTAACCTGCAATCTGCGTGGTACCATCAACTTGGATGAAACGGTGTACGCGTGGACTGACAGTCGGATAGTTCTGTGCTGGTTGCAGACGTCGGTACATACACTTGAGGTTTTCGTGGCAAATCGGGTGTCACAGATTACGGGGTCGGAAACTCCGTTAGTGTGGAACCCAGCGGACTGCGCTTCGCGCGGGTGCAGGGCACCTGATTTGGTGAGTCACCCACTGTGGTGGGGACCTCAATGGCTGACTGAGTCGCCGCAGGAATGGCCATTCAACGAGTGCAGGGCGCCGCTTGGGCCACCTGATCGAGGTTTGCGAGTGAACGTGGGGCAACTCGTACCGAAGCCTAACCCAGCTTTCTTGCTGGAACGGTATAGCTCCCTCGACAAACTTCTTGGGGTGACAGGTTGGATCAAGCGGTTCGTGAACAACTGCAGGAAGCCTCAAGCAGAACGGAACTTTACACCTGTCCTCTCGCCTGCGGAGCGGAATGCGGCTCTATGCTCATTGGTTAGAGTCGTCCAGGCGGAACATTTTGAAGAAGAGGTCAGGCTGCTCAGGGATGGACGTGGAAAGCTGAAGGGAGGAATTGTGCGCCTCAACCCATTCCTGGATGAGCAAGGTATGCTCAGGGTTGGAGGCAGACTTCGGAACGCTAGCCTCCTTTTCGGCTCGGCATCCACTGTTACTTCCAAAAAGGGGACCCTTAGTTGAGCTCTTAGTCAGGGATCGTCATAAGAAAAACTCGCACGCGGGCTGTAATGCGCTATTGGCCATCCTACAGCGCGAGTTCTGGATCTTATCGGGACGACGAACGGTACGTAGCGTTGTGTTTAGGTGCTTGCCTTGTTACCGCTTGAAGGCAGCCACAATGCAGCCACAGATGGGAGATCTCCCACCGGACCGGGTGACGGAGGCCTGGACGTTTGCAGGTGTGGGAACGGATTTTGCAGGCCCTTTCATGGTAAAGGCATCACGCCTACGGAACGCAAAGTCTATCAAGGCGTACTTGTGCGTGTTCGTGTGCCTAGCCACCAAGGCCGTCCACTTGGAGCTCGTGGCCGACCTATCTACGGAGGCCTTTTGGCAGCGCTGGAGAGATTTACGTCGCGACGAGGGCGACCAGCGCTGATCAGGTCGGATTGTGGTACCAACTTTAAGGGTGCTGATCGGTGTATGAAAGAAATTGTAACGTTCTTAAGGGAGAACGAAGAAGCCATCAGCACGGGCCTCCCGTCAGGGCATTACCTGGGTGTTCGATCCACCAGCGTGCCCTCACTGGGGTGGTATTTTTGAAGCGGTTGTAAAGTCCGCTAAGACGCATTTGTTGCGCGTTGTAGGGTTAACAATTTTGACTTTCGAGGAGCTGGCGACCGTGTTTTGTAAAATTGAGGCTGTACTCAATTCGCGTCCTTTGTGTCCGCTCAGCTCAGACCCAAATGATTTAGAGGCCCTGACGCCAGGGCATTTCTTAATTGGCCGCCCACTTAACGCCTTGCCGGAATATCCCTATACGGAGGTGAATAGCAATCGTTTTTCGCGTTATCAGTTGTTGCAGCAAATGACTCAAAACTTTTGGAAGCGTTGGTCGCTTGAGTACTTGCACATTCTGCAGCAACGCCTTAAGTGGACGGACAGGACTGAACCCCCCTGCATTGGGGATCTCGTTCTGGTTAAGGATGCCAACCTACCGCCACTGCGTTGGCGCCGGGGGCGCATTCTCAACCTGTTTCCGGGTAGTGATGGCACTCCTCGAGTTGCAGAAGTTCAGGTGGGGGATTCAGTCCTTAAGCGAGCAGTAGCTACATTATCACGCCTGCCATGCATAGAGCGGACCGATGGGTCGGTCCGGGGCGGGTGAATGTTTAGTTTTCGTATAAAATGGGCGCGCGGTGCTGGCAACACTGGTCTGTCATTGTCACGTCCTCTGCCGTCGCCCGCATCGTTGATGCGAATATTAATTATAAATGGTGTAATTTAATATGCTTTCGGTTTTCTCGTGTGGTTTTCCCTGTTCGGTGGGGAAGTGAACCAAGTGATTTTGGTTCCGGCGCTTTGATTGAGAGTCACGCGACCGCCGGCAAAATATAACCTCACTTTTCGTTGGCTCGCGTCGTGGCTGCCGATAGCTACGTATTTTAATTATAAATGATTGGAGGCCAACGGGGCCGATTTCTCATTCGGAGAGAAATCTTTTAGTTATTTTGTGTTAAAAAACATTATGTGATGTCGAACTGTGAACTATAGTGCAGATTGGAGGAAAGGAGTTCGAGAACGAGCGGATGTTCCAGTGCCGTGAGTTTAGGTTATTCCCTATTCCTGTGCTCCTCACAATATCCTGAATACCTGATTCCTGTCATACTTAAACTCACAAAGAAACGGCGTCATCGTTCGCTCGGTAAGCAATTCGTTGCTGGGCCCTGTTTAAGTAGATTTGGAAACAAGAATTTCTCGGCCGGAAACTTTCCGGAACAAAATTCTCTCATTAAATTTATTTTATTTAGCTATAGTAAAGAGCACTACGAATCGTAGTCAAATGTTGTTCCGAGGCTGATCGACCATTTAGTTTTAGATTTAAGATAACTTTAATTTGCTTCCACTGCGCTAAGATCAGCTTCGGAATCAAACAGAATATATAACCCATCAGTATTTAGAAAAGTTTCTTAAATCCTGCAGTACAAGGTCCTTTACAATACCTTTATAATACAAGGTCAGTATAGAACCCGATCGCGTCATATCTGACATTATATACCTACGTCGTAGGCATATAATAAATAATAATACTACGCATATTGTTATTGATACTGGTATTTAAGAAGGAGACTTACTAACATCGCACAATTGTGTAACCAAATGCAATGAAACCATGCCAACAGTTTGACAGTTGTCAAATATGGCTAATCGAAAGGCTGTACGTACATCAAAAGCTAGGATTGAACCACCGTTACAATACAAGGTCGGTCTAGATCTAGATCCCCAATCGCATCGCGTCGTATCTGACATCTCCCAGGTGCGCGCGCCGCCCGGAACCGGCACCTGCGCATGCGCACCCTGTGTAGGGCTGTAACTATCGATATCGATATTATACTTATCTCCTTTTGTCGTGCGGGATATAGGAATGTCGATGAACGATATGGAACAAGAAATGCGTCGGCGCATTCTGTGTAGGGCTACAATTCACCATACCGTTGTTTTTAAATAAATATCTCTGGACGAGACACACAGCGCCATCTTGCCCCCAACTAAGCAAAACTTGTACTATGGTAACTAGACAACTGTTATAATCTATACATATAATAAAACAGTAACGAAACTAAGTCTGTACATGGAATAGTTTAAAAAAAGAGTAGTTGTAGTAAGTTGTGTTCAAGATGTAGATCTCGAAACAACAGCTAATTAAATTTTTGTCTGTTTGTCTGTCTGTATGTCTGTCTGTATGTCTGTCTGTATGTCTGTCTGTTTGTCTGTTATTCTTTCACGCAAAAACTGCTGGACGGATTTTTACCAAATTCTGTACAGTGATTGTTTATTACTCCGGTCAACATCTAGGATACATTTTACTTCGGGAAAATGTCTCAATCCCATGGGAAAACCCATTAACTGGTTCGGCAAAGCTCGACCATCCAGAAACATTTTTAACAAATTTACTGATATAGAAACGAGGGTATATATTGATACTATTTATTTTCTGCAAAAAAAAGTCGCTTCCTAATGGAAAATAATGAAAAAAAAGTTTAAAGAGTTGTTCGAGAAGAAAATTAGTACAAAAGTCATTTCATAGATGTCGCTGATAGTTTTGTAAAACGCGGTATTAAAATGTTTGTTTTTCTTGAAGCTATAAAAAGAGCCACTGACAGGGCGGCTAATCAACCTGTGAAATATCTTTCATTCCCACAATTTGAATTTGAAAATAATTTGATTAAGTTTCGCTACGTTAATACGACACATTGGCTTTTCCGCCGAATTATAGCCGATTTTGGCAGTAAACTCCCGTGCACAGTGTGGGCACATGAGTTTGTCATTGATATAATTGTAGTTAATGGCGGCGCGGCGGGAGGACGGACCTCCAGTTCATCGTGTTTAGCGGCCAGGTCTGCTTTACGCTGCTCTTCAAAGTCGCGGTTTCTTTTCAAGGCCGTTGAGCTGCCAAAACCTCGAATTTAGAGGGGTCAATGTTGCATCTTTTCATGTGTCTCTTCTGAACACCTTTACATACGAGGAATTGACCGCCATGCTTTCGCTTGCCGCTAGCTCAGAATAGCAGATGCGCGCCACCGAAGCCACATAATATAATAAAGTTGTAATAAATGGATTGTATTTGTAAATTGTATTTGTTGTAGAGGGTCGAAAGTCTGTACATAAAACACTTTTGTTTGGTAATAGGTAGGTAGGTACATAAAATTGATAATGATAACAGAACACGTTTCAGCAATTTTCTGTTTTCTTTTACTTTTAGATATTTAAGTAGACGTTTATCTGTTTAGATGTTTGTATGTATAAAACAAATAGAAATGCAAAATACCAGGTTATAGGGTTAAAAAATGAACCCCTAAAAGGATGGGTAGCCACTATACTTGAAATAAGTTTGCACGTAAATCGATATTGCGTTGTGGTAAAGGAATAAGATCCATGAAACTGAGCAACTTTCCCCAAGGAACGTACGTCGAAAACTGAAAAAAATAACCTTCTCTCAGTAAGAGACTTAACTCTCAATGAGAAAACAAAAACAGAAGTGAAATAAGTAAGCAGAAGAAGTAGAAAGAAACAAGCATCCATCCATCGATAGTGGGTCAAGCTGTGCTTGCAAATTGACATAAAAATTATAAAGGAACATCAGTTTTGGTAGTATAACCAACTATATCCTCAAGATGTGACCAAGGCGCTGAAACAGGAGGGGTGAAAACTTTAAGAGATACGAAAATGTCTGTAGGTATTGAAAAAGTATGGCCCCATAAAATCTCCCTTCATAGACAAGTGACACACACAAAACCGCGGTATTCCAGGGTTTCTCCAGGTTATTTCATCATCATCGTCATCACCAGCATCATCTGCCTGCCCTTATCGTAGCGATCACGCATAAAATACTAACCATTAGACAAAGTTTGAATATGAGAACAGAAAATATACGTGATCAGTACCATTATGTGTAAAAATTGTATAAAAAACAGAAAGAGAGTTAAAATTTTAAATCAGGCCCTCCAGTGCTGCTATAGGTTCTCACTAATTATTAAATATGTTCTCACCATTTAAAATTTTAACTGTCTTACTATCACGGTTTATGAGATATAAGTCTGGTTACAGACAGATAGCGAAGTGAACTCTCAGCTTTGGGTACGTAACCCTAAAAATAATGGGCTGGTAATAAATAAGTAAGACGAAGACACCTACCTAACCCGATAACCCCAGAAAGAACGTTATGGCGCCGAAACAGGAGAGCCAGCACCCCCCAAAGTGGGAAGGTGCTAGGAAAAAGGGGAAGTCAATCTGTCAGTGGTGGTACTGTGCATGGATTACTCAAAAACAATGCGATGTTTTTTGACGTTTGATATGGTGAGAACATGTTTAATGATTAGTGAGAACCTATAGCAGCACTGGAGAGCCGGCCTGTCTGTCTACCTACCTGACGGAAAACTTTAAGGGATATGAAAATGAATGTATTGAAAAAATTGTTTAGCATGATGTGCCGCTTCTGCTGTCTTATAAACTTCCCTTGGCGAAACGAAGTTCGCGGGCACCAGCTAGTACTTAGATATATGTATTTTTTTGTAAATATATTTGTGTTGTTAAATTTTTTTTTTTGAAAATATATTATTTGTAAACTACTGCCTAGAATAAACTATAGAAACATAATCCCTATTTATTTGTCCATTAGGTAGGAACATCGCCCCTGGTACAAAATCAAGTGCCTCTCGTCAATAATTTAGATGTCTCGCCTCAATAGATGGCACGTTTTTTGTCTTGCTCTGCTTTTTTCACAGCGTGCACTGTAAAAAATCTTCACGACGCAACAAATGATGATGTTCGTACAACAGCATACTGATTTAACCAAACACATGTTAAATATTGCCAATATCAAGTTGTTAAGAAGAACCAAAAATGATGCCGTCCGTCAGTATGAAAGTTATCGATACCATGGGCGCACAGGTACATCCCTAGTACGATGGCAGGGGTAGATACTTGCACTCATGCGTACAACGGGGCGCGTGCCACCTTTTTTCTTCAATCGTACTTGCGACATTATTCCACAGCCCTACTTAAACATTTCTTACAAAAACATGCTTTAAATTTTACACTATAAAGTTTAAATGAGGCTGGCAAGGACGCATTTGTAAATAGGGTGCTTTGGAAAATATAGTATCGAAATGTAGAGTACAATTTGAATATGGGGTTGTTTTTTAATTTGCGATGGGGCAGAGGGGTCGTATATTTTAGTGCCGCACGCGCCGATAAGAGGTTAATTACTTAGAACTAATTCACGGTTTGATGCGTCGTTGTACGGAATTCTAAATTTGAATTTAGTTTGCATAGGGATGAGCAAAGGTGCTGCGTTCCTGATTGTTATCTTTGGGACGTTGTGAAGAGTTCATTGACCATAGTGAAAGCGTAAAAACGTAGACAGAGTAAGCACAAATTAGGGAAACGGCGCACGGAATGCCTATGGCTAACTCAGTACTAGCGACGATTAACGCTTACTGACTTTAACTGGAAATAGCCGGAATCTAGAGGAACTCAAGGTAACTAGCTGTATGAAGTTGGTTACCACGAATGTCATATTTCTCGGATTAAAATTGGCTCAGAAACATAATTGTAACGTTTTTGTGTCAGATTTTACTATTTTGATATTCCTATACTTTGACATTGTTGACAGTAGCAACCCTGGCTATGTAACAAATGACAATCGTAAAAATCTTGAATAGGGTCGAGTGAACTCTTTATTTTGTGGAGTATCGTCCAAGGATGTTCATAAAATCTATCAGTAATGAATGAGACTTCTTACAATCACAGAAAACGCTTACACTAGCTGGACCTGTCTAACCAAAACATTTTACCTCGTCAATTTTGTTGCAAAAAGAACACAAACCTAACCTCAAAAACCAGTGTTCTTTTAATTGCGGTCTTTTACCTTGTAATCTTGTTTTCTTCTTTTATTTTGACAGCACCGTGAGCATTGAAATATTGGAAGATTCATTTCAAACACAACAAAAGAGATCCGGTAAGGTTAGTGAAAGAAAAGTCAATGGGTAGGCAAGAATTACCATTTTTTTACGGTAAGTTCACCATGATCGGCTAATCTGTGGTTACCGGTCGGTATTGGTTACCCGTTTGTGTTTGGCGGTGCTACCATTTTGCGGTTAAAAAGATTTACAGTGTATATGAACACGTGGACCTACGTCCGAGATTTTAAGTTGTCTTTTATTTTCCCTAAGCACTTTAGGGTACTAATGGTTTTACATTAAGCTAATTAGTAAATCAAAACTCCACTGCATCAGCCAGCCATATTTATCCACTAAAACTTACTTTGTTTACGTCGCCAAGAATGTAAAATAATTACGTGTTTTGAAGTGGCAACCCTGACTATGTAACAATTTGAAAATCGCAAAAATCCTGAATAGAGTCGAGTTAACCTTCTGCAAACTCTCTATTTTGTGATATTACACCCCGGGTCCGATCTGATAGTAGCCACGTATCATAAATATTGTCTTCGCTTTCGAATGCCATCAAATCGCGCGCGGACTATACGTAGGTAGGTATGTGACTTTCGATAATAAACGTATACTCTGTAACTCTTATTCTTCCAATAAAGAGCCTTTCTTTTTCTATCACAAAGAAAGTCAAAACCGCATCTGATTGGCAGAAAGTTGTGGTTTCAACCCCTTTTATTAAGATGCTGTGATCATTCGTATTTATTATGCAAATAATCACAATACTTTTCACGTATTGTACCGTAATGGAATATGAAAGAAAGTACTTTGAAAAAATTCTTTTGTTGCATACAATGTTGTATTTTGCCAACGAGAGTACAATGGGTGGTTGGTCACCATTATTTTGCCTGGAGGCACCGTTAACTGCTTCCGTGGTGTAGTGGTCTGACTGAAGTTGGTTTCAGTATCCGGCGGTCCCCGGTTCGATTTTTGAGGCGCGTTACATTCTGAAGTGAATTTTGAAATTCAACGCTCTCAGTTTCGTAAGAACATAGAAATGCATGACATTGCAATCCGAAAGAAAAATGGCTTTGGAACATCTAATTTACTGGGAAATTAGTAGGTATAGGTGAAGTCTCTCAAGAACTTTGTGATTGATAATAGTTACCGACAAGCCGGACAAAAATATGTTGTACTAGCTGGTACTCGCGAACTTCGTTTCGTTTCATTCCTTACACTTTTGCAAAATTCTTATTTCCACACCAGCATCCTATAAATTATACTCTGGATATTCATCACGCTAATATTGTTGGTACTACATTTTTCAAACCTGATCGCATTGCCAACAGATGCCAGCAGATGCGTTCCATCATACTGAACAACTTTTGCTTTGGGGCCATTTAAATATCTCCTATAGTTTAGCTGGGTTCCTGTTGGTGCACCTGGTGCTCTACATCAGGTACAACAAACCTTCGATGTCTATTCACCAGCTGAAGTGTCCCTTCAAGCGGAACAACTTTTGCTTTGAAGTCATATCTGTATCTCCTATTGTTCGTCTGGGCTCCTGTTGGTGCACCTGATGGTTTACATCAGGTACTCCAAACCTTCGATGTCTTTCGCCAGCAGAAGCGTCCCATCAGGCTGAACAACTTTTGCTTTAGAGTCATATCTGAATCTCTTATAGTTTAGCTGGGCTCCTGTTGGTGCACCTGGTGGTCTACATGAAGTACTCCAAACCTTTGATGTCTTTTCACCAGCAGAAGCGTCCGATCAAGCGGAACAACTTTTGCTTTGAAATCATATCTGTATCTTCTATAGTTTAGCTGGGCTCCTGTTGGTACACCTGGTGGTCTACATCAGATACTCCAAACCTTCGATGTCTATTAATTAGCAGAATCGTCCCATCAAGCTGAACAACTTTTGCTTTGTAGTCATATCTGAATCACTTATAGTTTGGCTGGGCTACTGTTGATGCACCTGGTGGTCTACATGAGGCACTCCAAACCTTCAATGTCTTTTCGCCAGCAGAAGCGTCCCATCAAGCAGAACAACTTTTGCTTTGGAGTCATATCTGTATTCTCCTATAGTTTACCTGGGCTGCTGGTGGTGATTCTGATGGTCTACATCACGTACTCCAGACCCTCAAGTGGAAGCAAAAGTAGCCTATGTCCGTTCTCGGTGTATGAGCAATCTCTATGCCAAATTTCATCAAAATCGGTTCAGTGGTTTAGGCGTGAAAGCGTAGCAGACAGACAGACAGACAGAGTTACTTTCGAATTTATAATATTAGTACGATGATAATAATATGTTGTACGATTCAATAAACGTTGCTGCATCTAGAAAAGTAACAGTTATTGCTGTAAAATACAGTAATGGCATTACGGTCTGAATAAAATGGAAAACCTTACATTTCGGATGGTTAATCCTTTATTTATTGATGTAGATTGTAGGTTTATTAGGCTGTACATCTTAGAAAGCGTTCGTCAACTCGGTGTCATACCTACCCAAAAAAGAAAAAGATGGCAGTTCATGTCGATTACTATAGTTCGTTAATGGATATAACATTAATCACTGATCATCGCGAAACTCCACATAGGTTACATAACCAGTAGCTGTCTTGGAGATTTCGAGGATACTAGCTACTTACGGTAATAGGCTCCTAATTTAAGATGGTCCAGGAGCTTTTCAATGAGCCGCGGCGCCTGGAGCTACGAATCTGTAGCGCCGATTGGCCAGTTAGCACGCACAGAGTAGTGGATACAACAGAGATCTTATTAGCATGGCTACTGTAAATTTATTGTTATGAGCCAGACATGTCCAACTGCAGGGCAAAGGCCTCCCTTTCCTATAAAGTTACTATATATTTTTTGCTTTGTTATTTAATTGTTATCATAATGACGAATTAGAAATAAATATGACATTCTTAAAAAGAATCTTGCAAGTTCCTACCAAGGAATAAATATTTTGATTTTGACTTTATTTTAAGAAGAAAAAACATACAAATGAAATCATAAAATAAAATGTTATAAACACAACATAATTCCGT
Source organism: Phthorimaea operculella (assembly GCA_024500475.1). Taxonomy (NCBI): domain Eukaryota; kingdom Metazoa; phylum Arthropoda; class Insecta; order Lepidoptera; family Gelechiidae; genus Phthorimaea; species Phthorimaea operculella. The sequence goes on along the minus strand of JANFCV010000127.1, from coordinate 408,859 downwards.
CCAAAAAGTTTTAATGTGAAAATCTACAAACAAATGACAAAAACGTGCTGTGCCGCGTATCGTGTTCGTGTACAAATGACATGCCCTTACTGCTTCTGGGTGTTGGATTAATTTTTTAAATCAAGGGTCAAAAAAGAAACGGCCACTATGATTATAGTAAGTTAACTATGATTTTTTATTTAAATCATTTAATTTTGTTTGTTCTAATTAAATTCAGTTTACAGCTGAACGCAGAACGAAGAGGTATATATATAATCATTCTTCAGGAAAACAATGTGCCTCTTCTTTATACCTACTCTGTACACCAATAAAATATAACTCTATTTACCTCAGAGCGACAAGTATACCCCGCCAGTTTGCGAAGACCACCCACCTGAATCGCGGCCGCGCTACATTATATCAACATAATTTGGCAGTTTAATAATTTCATTGAAGAATGCGTGCTAAATGATGACCATCAAGTTTCGTGGCTTCGTGCCACTGCTTAATACGATCTGATTGCTCTTAAGTAATTTTATATTAAATTACTCTGTGATGCACGCGACGAACCAAATGGTATGAATATCTGGTATTATGAATTCCTTAATAACATATCTAGATAGATTTGATTACTATGTTTCGATAGTTGATTAAGATTATTGGATCAAATGTAATGAAATAAATTAAGACTTTCTTATTCCTACTAAAACACAATTGGTAAAAATAGAAGCTGGAAGTCCCATAAGCCCTAGTCCACTCTGGGTTTTTCGTAAATGGCGACGTAGAGTTTCTGATCACGGCTGAATATCTATTGAATATGGTCGCATGGTGGCGGTGATACCACCTACAATAGCATTCCCAAAGAGGGTTGACATTAGGCATGCGGCCGGTCAAAAAACATTGCCAAATCCTTTTGCAACATGATTTTTTGCTCTCACAAAACATGTTGCGCCGACCCTAACTGCTTTGGTAAAAGGGCAGGCAGATGATGATAGATGACTTGTGGATTACATAAAACTACAACGAGGTGTTCGATACGACAAAGAAAATAATAACACATTTAGTTTATAAATCTGAAATAATCTGTAGGTATTACAGTTACTGAAAAGTATAACGAGATAAGTTTACCGCGACGACAAAATGATTTACCAAACCACCACGCGAGTCAAATGAGCTCCATATTAATCATATTTAGGCGTTCTCGCGATCCGGAAGTGGCTCAATTTGTCTGAAGCTTACGCGCATCGATCAGGCGACTTCCGGTAGGCTGCGCGGGCGCATGCGTCTTACGAATACCGGCTTGCGTGACGTTACAAAGTATTTCGACTCATATATATATACAGGGTGTTAGGGACGGTGTACCGAAAACTTTGCAGGCATGATCAGACCATCAAACTGAATAACTTTTACTATGGAGCCAATGGTGGGAAACGAAAAAAAATTTCCGACCTTCCATACAAAATTCACGATCAGCTGACTGACTTTGTATGGGAAGTCGGAAATTTTTTTTCGTTTCCCACAATTGGCTCCATAGTAAAAGTTGTTCAGTTTCATGGTCTGAGCACGCCTGCAAAGTTTTCGTTACACCGTCCCTTACACCCCGTATTTCATGATTATTCAATATTTGTGGGTTTGTTGGTTTGTCAATAAAAGTATAGGTACACTGCCATCCTAGTGACATCTAAAAAATCGGTTGCAGCCAGGACTTTTGAGCACTGCCAGCCAACTAACTAACAGCACAGACCACAATTTTTTTCTAGTTACTTCTTAATTTCATCACGACCATAGACCATCTTATAGGTCTTGATTCAAAATGTCCCTTTTCCAAAATGTCTCCTGGTTTTAGAAATCCTTAAATGTTCTTCATAGGTGTATGTACATATTTTTATTGCCTACTTACTTCCTTTTCACGAAAAAATAAAACAGACAAAATTCTTGGTAGTCTCGCCGACAACTGAAAATAAAAGTCACGTTTGGCGATTACTCTGAGCACCGGCGTCCGGTTTGCGAACACATTATAAATTGACCAACGAGGTTGTGATTTATTCCTCGATGAATTGTTAAACTTAAGCATTTAATGGTTCATTTGTAACGTGGGAGAAAAAATATACACAGTGCTTACCGGAAGTCTTACAAAAATGATTATTTTCTATTAAATAGGCACTAAATTACGATTAATAAGGATTTATTCAAACCATGCACCTACCCTGTAAAGTGCCTAGCTATCTTAAGTAAATTACGGTAGGTACCTACTAAAAAACAGTAAAGTAAAGTTATTGTAACCCCTAGTTGCTACTATACCTACCTACTACCTATCTGATAAGTGGCATCAAACATATTATGTATCATTAAAATTGCATAATTTTAATTCAATAAAATTCTTTTCTATAAAATATGGCGCGGCTTACGATTGTCATCCAAGAATTTTTGGGAATCAGAAAGGGTTTAAAATTTTATTCGTTTTTAACTACCCTTAATTTGTCAGCCGTATCAAAATTAATATAAACGGTAGGAATATGTTAATATTATTTGAATATCTGTTTTATTGGTTATTAAAATGTCATACTTCAGTTTTTGTGGGGCTACCTGCGGTCGCTAAGAATAGCCAAGTGTTATGAAAAAATATAGGTAAGTCAGGTACCTACACTACACCTCAGTAAATTCTGAAGCATAGGTACCTACTTTGAAATGTTAAGAAGATTGACATATTTTCAAGAAATCGTGTACCGAAATATAATATTTGTTAACGGAGTAGTTTGGTGCTGAAACCAAAATATCTTGTTCATACAGCTGAAGACATTATGGCGAATATTCTAAATATCTAGATAAATGAAATATCTAGACACGCGGCAGTGTGTCCGCCAAGTTCGAGCAAAAAAGCGACACACTGTCCGTCCGTGGGTTATATTACACGAACCATTTCGGGCCAAGTTCGACCCACCTATAACTCAAAATCTATTTTATCTATGCATATGAAATTTCTAGTATCTGTCGAGATCTACTTACTTATCTAAAATACAAAATTTCGTTAATGTACCTATGGTAGGTCTTGAGATATTGACGTCAGAAAATCGCTATTTTTACTATACACTCACTGACTGACTGACTGACTGACTCACTCATCAAAAACCTAGACCACTTCCAATTGTCGTATTGACTTGAAATTTGGCATGGAGGTAGGTCTTTAGGTCAAGGTAAAGGAAAAAATCTGAAAATGGCCAAGTGTGAGTCGGTTTTAAAAATAATGAAGGTGTAAATTCATACCCCTAAGGAACTAAAACAAAATATTTATCTATATCTTCCAATCGTTGTACCGACCTAAAATTCGTTACGAAGGTTTGTATTTAGTCAAAATAAAGTATAAATGAGATATTTCCTTACCTAACTTAATCATAAGAAAAAAAGAAAATAAACCTTACAAAAATAAATGAAATCTCACCCAAAACATAAATATGAAAGGCTGCCAAGTTCGATAATATTGGAATGCTTCGCCTATAAAAGAAGTGAGATCTAAATAAGTACCAAGTTCCATACACAGACCTCAGTTAAAAATAGTTACAGGAATGCACACTTGATTTTCCGCAGTTTGGAACAGGAATGCACACTTGATTTTCCGCAGTTTGGAAAGTAGATTCTTATTTCCAAACTGCGAAAAATCAAGTGTGCATTCCGGTAACTATTTTTAACTGAGGTCTGTGTATGGAACTTGGTACTTTTTTAGAATTCACTTCTTTTATAGGCGAAGCATTCCAATATTATCGAACTTGGCAGCCTTTCATATTTATGTTTTGGGTGGGATCATATAAACCTGAAGTGGAACCTCAGTTTCTGATATTAGGTCTCAAATTATCACCAATTTATCGAAATCAAAATAACAACGAATGTTGGACGCAATTCTAATCTCATATTTTTTACCCTGAGAACAAATCCCGGGCACGCATAGGCGCAGTATTATTTCCACATAAATCATTACCTTTTTTTGTCGCCATTTTGTCGACGACATATAAAACTGTCAACCGTTACCGCAGAATAAAAGATGTCCATATTTAAAAAGTCGTTTGAATCATTTCGAATAAAGTATCTCTCGGTTTTCAAATTCGGAATAAATTTTGTGTCACCTGCGCCGGAGTTACCGGAAGAAGTGATCGTGCGGTCTCTGTCTCGTGTATTGCTCTGTCCTGTTTTGTTTTGTATTTTGTTGTTTCGTTTTGTTTTGGCTCCCGAAGAAGATTTGTGTGTTGATAATTTTATGCTCGTTTTAATGCTATAAATTACTGTATGGAAGGTTTCATAGATGGTACGATAGTGCCGGTGGCAATTTGTAAGGACACAGCGATGACAGGTGATCTGGAACTCATAAATAGAGATTACATACAACTTTCCAGTATTGTTTTTATACTGGCAGGAGATCGCGCAAGACATGGATCAGTGGAAAGAGCTCGTTTCGGAGGCCAAGATCATCTTTTCAATTTCAATTTCAATTTATTTATTCAACAACAACGTCTTTGAGTTGCTGAGTCAGCGGAGTTAGCTAGTATTGTTTTTATAAGAATATGAATGTAAGTATAGTTTCAGCATGTGTTACGAAAATAATAGCATAAAATATTTTATCTACACTCATTTCGTAATTTTCGTTTTACAGAAGCGAAAGTATGAACGTAATGAACTGCATTACGAATATACAGCCTTTAAAAAAAACTTTCATACTACTGGCAGCTACATAAAGTAACTCGATTTCTAGTATTTGAAAAAAAATTAAACGAATTGACCCGCGTACCAAATTGTAATCTGTTCCAATTTGACACTGGCCAACAGTAAGTCAAATGAAAAAAAAAACATAAGTGACTTTTTAACTAAACTTTAAAATGGAAGCTCATAAAAACTGAAGAACTTTTAAAATTAAAAAGCATTTATCGGTGAATTTTAATTCGAAAAATGATTTGAAGCAAAGATTTATAAATAAGTCCTCATAATTTCAAGTGTCGTCCCATTCTTTGATTGTGTCGTGACATTTGTTTTTTTTTTATTATCTTACTGCTAAATGTCGATATCATAAAGTCAGAAAAAAGTACTTTATGACATCGACATTTTACTTTATGATATCGACATTTTTTTTAAAGGCTGAATGGCTGTAAAGCAGTTGCTTATACATTTGCTTTCGAATTTGTAATAGGAACATTATGTATGAAGTGTAGATAATAGTAGTTTATCTTTACAGCCATACAGCCTTTAAAAAAAATGACGATATCATAAAGTAAAATGTCGATGTCATAAAGTACTTTTTTCTGACTTTATGATATCGACATTTAGCAGTAAGATAATAAAAAAAAAACAAATGTCACGACACAATCAAAGAATGGGACGACACTTGAAATTATGAGGACTTATTTATTATTAAATCTTTGCTTCAAATCATTTTCCGAATTAAAATTTACCGATTAATGCTTTTTAATTTTAAAAGTTGTTCCGTTTTTATGAGCTTCCATTTTAACGTTTAGTTAAAAAGTTACTCATGTATAAAAGTCGTTCAGTTGTTGGTTCAGTAGATAGGCTTGCATTTGCAGTGCGGAGGTTTGAATTATTTTTCATAGTTGTTCTTGTAGAGTGTAGATAAAATAGTGTATGCAACTGCAAATAATTAGGCTTTAGAATGCTCGTGTCAAACTATTATCACACTCGGCTGCGCCTCGTGTGATAAACAGACACTCTCATCCTAAAGCCTCTCATTATTAGGCAGTTGCATAAACTACTATTGATAACTTACCTTATCTATTATCTATAAAAGCAGGAATCAAACTTCGGGTAAGTTATCCTAAGTGATCGTCTACATAAACCCTTATTTAGGTAAGTAAAATTGCATGTGTAACTTGTCAAAAGAATTTGACATCATCTTTGTCCTACTTATTTATTATTATCTAATCCTACGCTGAGGTTAACACGTCATTATTATGTATGACAGCAAAGTTTTTCACGCTTTTTCTCTTTTTTATGTTCGGATTTCTGCGAGTGTTGTAGGTATTATGCGTAAACAGGTTGATTCTGCGCCAATGACTTTTACTAACCTCATTGTTCAATTGATTACGGTTTTTAAAACGAAAGAAATCAGCAAAACATCTCGATAAAAACGTAACTTTGTTATTGATATCCCAAGTAACTCTGTTCCCTCCCCTTTCCCGGCCAAAAAACTTCGGATGCCATTAAAAAACAATTGAATTAAGGAAATAATTCTTTCTTAATGAAAACGTTTCCATCACAACCTGCTTTATTAACTGTTCGGCTTTTTGCATGGTGGTCCAGTTCTTTACTAATTTTGAAAAAAGTTGTTCAGTTTTTTGGTTTTTGATGAAGTTAGCACCGCCTTTCTTCCGATCCAAAATTAATTTTGATTACGTTGTCATAACTCATTCTTGCTACCGAATGGGTGTGTTGTAACGTCATTATTTATTTTAGAAATTAAAGGTTAGGTTATGATCAAAACTTTTATCTCCAAGTAGATTCACAAAGAAAATCATGTTTGGAGCCAAACTGCAAATTACTTCAATATGGAATACCAATGTCGTTTCATAATAATAATTAATCTCAGGGATTATTGTTAGGTACGTACTCGTATATCCTAAAGCAAATGCTAATGTGCAAAATTAATTATGTGAAAACTGATAAGGCATTATAATTAATATAATATAAAGAGTGTAAAAGATAGCTCTCCGATATGCCCTCCGAATACCTACGATAGGATGCATTGAAACAACAAAAGTGAAAAAATATCTATAAGAAAATATTTCAGGGTATGAAGCCTGAGTTAGGTATATTTTTTTTACCTCTCATACAAAATCAAGATTACATCACATTTTTTTACGTCTACACTCGTAAAGAGTGATAGAATAGAACAAGAATAGAACCTAATCTACCTAAGTAGGTATATTGAAGGTAAACTTTTGCACCTAGTACAGAAGGTAAAACAAAATATTAAGTGGCTGTTTGATTTACCCATGGATCTGAATAACCAGTACCTTACAGTACAGGCCTTGGTTCACTTTTTATTTAAGTTACTCGATTTTTACAATTCCGCGCATACGCAGCTTTTTGTGCGCAAATTAGATTAATCGAACGTTTTACTTTTAATCGAACAATTACAGTTTTGTTGAAAATTAAGCTTAAACGGATTCGGTACAGACAGACGCACAGACAGACAACAGGATATCTTGCAATTATGCTGTCCGTCCAACTGGACTGTACGCAAGTGAAATTTAAATTTAGAACACTTTTATTAGGCTGGATTTCATACAGTAAATTGTTTTCTTACGAAACTATTGCCCTGCAGCTTTACTTGCAGATTTTTGTATTCTGGCTGTACGTTATTTTATTAACAAAACCACATTAAGAGAAATAAATTCAATATTGCATCTGTTACTTACTTTTAAGTATGGTATGATTTACAGTTATTTTATCTTCTTCTTCTTCGTCGATTCGATGGCAGCAGTACCTATACTTTATTTGACCAATACTTGGCAAATAAAATGCCCCTTAGGCTCGCTTCCAGAAGGCCCAGAAGTGTGCAGGAGTTTGGGCAATTGGGACGGACCAGTAGGCTGCCTCATTGACTGGGTGACACCACAGTCACAAGTGACGGTGACGAGGTGACGCCAGCCGAAAAGGCTCAATTTTTCATGTTTTCGTGGCACCCCCCAACCCACCAGTTATTTCAGTATTTTTCAACTGCATATGTGCTAGCATTGTAAATAATAGGTAAATTCTCAGTTTTGATGCAATAATAATAAATTGAGCGATCAAAATCAACCCTAGAATCAAACAGCAACCCTCATCAACCCTTGACACAGAAAAGTGTTAATTTTACTGCAATTATATCTATAACATAAATTAAGATTTTTGTTTCACACCTTTTCCATAATTAAAGGTTATTTTGAAGACAACCTAAGACTAAAAAAAAATAATATATGAACCGAGATGTAATAGATAACTGTCTTAAAAAGATACCCAGTATTACCCAGCTCTACATATACATGCCTTATATGGAAAGTAAACAGGGTGATAGGTATGTATTAATGAAAAGGCGGAAACACTTGGAAACTTGTTAGTGTCGAAACCAACTTTCCCTATGGATAATGAAACATGGGGGAAAGTTGTTCAGTTTCAATACCTTGACCTGCTTTTGGCTTGTAAAACCCTTTTTGTTATTCCCGGTATAACGCACGATTTTCCTTTTTCGCCATCCAGTCTCTACCCGCCTTCTTAAGTCAGTTCTTTCCTATCATTATTCTATGTACAAGATTCGACAATTGAATCCGGGCGTGCGGTATGACCCGCGCTGTGATTGGTCGACCGCCCTCCAATCGCGTCGCCTACTTACGCTAATACGTAGATACGCCTGCGCGAGCACTGTCAAAAGCATAGAACCTCTTCAATAGGTGTAAATATGAAGGTGTATTACGCGTTTTTGGGTTTAGAGATCCTCTGATTAAATGACTTGACATTTTGGTCATAATCATAACGGTAAATTTTTAGATGTTTTTAAAAACATCAATAATGAATGAAAAATAGCTCTTCTACTAGTCGTATAAGATACAGGAGTCTACGCACGATCAGATGAACATGTCATGATTTTAAGCCACTTCCTACTTGTTTGCGAATAGTGCTGATAGTGGACCACATACCTAATGAAATAATATTTATAAAAGATTGAAACCAAATTCATACTGCAGAACTAGAATGCCAAAAATGTTTGTTACAATTTAAGGGGGCAGGCTGGTACACAGTCTTCTGAATTACTTGCAATATTTAGTCAGACGTGGTGTAAATGGCCGTTTACGCTCTGCCTACCCTGCAAGGGATAAATGCGTGATATATGTATGTATGTAGAACTAGAATTCAACATTTAGATTTACCTAATCTAGGTATTTACAAAATCATAATATTGTTTTTGATTTTGCAGTATTCTTGAGAAAGATATCGAGATGTTTCGTAAACAGGAAAGCATTGGCTTTCACACACAAATATACTCACGTGTCATGCAAAAAACCCATCGCGAACGATCCAACTTGTTAATTTCCCGACATTGACACCCCTAATATTATCTTATCAAAATTTTCAATGAGCCTCGCGATTCTTTGCGTATGACTCGACACTTTCGGGACTGTCAAATTTGACAGTTGGGATTGAGACGTTACCGTTACGGACGTGTCAAAAGTGACGGAACCCTTGATTATATTAACGCGTTTCGTGCTTTAATAATAGGCCGGTACGGGATATTTTAATAATAAATTACAGGATGATCTTCAAGTGTTATCCTTTGCGGAAACAGTAAGGCCAAGTCACATCGAAAACGTGACTTTGCTTGCGCTCAGCAGTGTAGAAACTTCATACTAAATGCTCGAAACAGACGCGCGAGTTTCACCCGAGCGAAATGTTCCCAGAATGCTCGTGGTAAGGAAATATAGATGTTTTCCAATAGTAATAAATAGCCTGTTTGTTACACACAAGGATAATGCAGTTTATAAACGGATCGAAAGTGACAATCCTTGCGATTCAACAGTAACGGCCTCTATTATTTTCCATCTATCGGCATCTATATACTGTGGCCAAGTGATCAGGGGCCATACATACGTACAAATATCACGCCTTTATCACTTGCGGGGTAGGCTGTAGAAACGGCCATTTACACCATTTCTGATAAAAGTTTGAGTCATTCAGATTCATCATTCAGTATCTCCATAGCGACAGATTGTAATCCTGTCGCCTAAAATTGCAATACACATCAAGTCTCTCTCATATCACTTAGTCGCTTGTTACGACACCTACAAGAAAGATATGGGGTGATGCTATTCTAAGCCGGCACCACACGCCTTTGTAAACCAAAAACGCTAGCAAAACGGACAAATCGAAAAACCAAAACCGACCGGAAACAAATCGTCGACATATCTAGAATATCGACCACTATCACCGGAAGTAGGTAGAGTTGTCAGGACGATCTTAAGACTGACAGAACAATCAGTCAGCTCTATGCAAATTCGGCAGATGCACCAGTTATAAACAAACTTATACTTGCTTTTGTATTTCCTTTGTGAAAATAAATGTAAACCTAAAGTCAAGCTAATAAGGTCTATAGGAGAAGTTGGATAGGTCTTGAATAAAATGGTGGTAGTGCCGATCTATGTGTGGCCGTTGTATTTTTTATTTATTTAAATAGAGTATAAAATGTAGGTAACTAGTGTTGGCAAAAAGTAAGCCAGTATTCTATCAGAGAGATAGTAACTTTGTTTTTTTTGTATGCATATAAAAGTATCTATTTTCTATTTTTTAATAACTTTCAGCAAAGTTTTAAAAATAAAATATACAAAGATTTTAAAGTTACATTTTGATGGCTTGTCAAAGATCTTTGAGAACAGGACCTATCCAACAATTACAACAATCTTTCGTGATTCACAGTTCTTTTTGACGTGGTGTAAATGGCCGTTTTTTACAGCCGTCTACGCTTTACCAACCCCGCAAGGGAAATAGGGCTGATAATTATTACCTATGTATGTATGTTTCAAGTAGGTTTTGGTTTTTCGATTTGACCGTTTTGCTAGTGTTTTTCGTTTCTATTGCAAGTAAGAACTTCAATTTTTTGTTTAAATATTTTTCCTTATTAAAGCTATTCAATTTGAGTAGCCCATGTTTTTTATGTTTTTTATTTTTATAGTTTTATTTAGGTCGAAAAATTGTAAGTGTGTGTGATGATTAGATATGTTCTATAAACGTTTAAAATAATATTGGTGTTTACGTAGGTACCCAATTATTCGTTAAACTTTCATAGAACAAGTTGCAATTAAAGTAAGGTACATAATTTTATTTTGTAATTCAGTGATTGAGTTGAATAGTTTTAAAGGTATTTAGGAATAAAATAGTCAAATAAATCTCCAAACTTAATTCGTTTATTTACAAAAACATTGCATTTAAAATCATCAGATAGGTACAATATTCTCAAACATCACCTAGGTTCTATTTAACAAAATTTACAATACTTGGCACTAACACTAAATCTAAATTTCTTAAATATCTAATATAAAATGTTTGGGCACAATAATACTTTTGTTGGCAAGATGAATGAAATAACATTTTTAAACTTAAAAGCTAAATCGGCAGGACGGATTATACTGGCAAGAACTTACAATATAAAAAGCGTAAAAAAATATGCGTCTGATTTAACGAAACTCGAAACCGTAATACGACACTATAAAGAGCGAAAATGTCCTTAAAAATAAGTAGATTAATTTATTTAACACTTGGTAACACTTTTTGAGTATTCTGTGGTACTTAACTTTTATAATAAATAAATCCCTGTACTCTATAATTTCTAAACAGTTTCTAGATTTTGGCAATTATCAGAATCTAAGTCACTAAACAAGCTAACATACCGAAAACTACTGCAATAGCTCGTAGAGGGCTGCGATGTATGTCTGAGCCATTTGAAGGGTTTCGTACTTGGAGAGTTGACGATCAGCGCCCAAGGAAGGAAGGTGGCCTCGGAGGCGGTCGAAAGCCTTATTCAAGTTCTGCATCCTTCTTCTTTCTCTTGCGTTTGCAGCTAGACGTCTTCTTCTCAACACAGCAGCACTGGTGGCTCTTCCACGTCTCTTCCCGTCGCCTTCTCCGTCTTCAGCACTGTCTTCAAGCACGTCGTGCGTCAATCCTCTGTACGCGATGTGGTCCTGGTTGATGCTGCCGTCGATGGAAGGAGTGGGCTCCAAACTCGACCGACCAGAGTCAGGCGATCGAGGCCATTGCAGGTAATCTTCAGTGGAATACTCCATCATTACTTCAGATCCGAACATGTCCTTCTCGGAGTACAGTAACCGGTGACCGTAAGTTTCGGTTGCCATCGCGATTTCGAACGTGCGCGAGTGGACGGGTGAGAAACAGGTGCGAGCGGGCGGGCGTACCACAGGGGTCTGAGTTGGGACCCCTACCTGTCCTCTTATATAGGTTCCTTATTTGCAGAAACGGGATAGAGCGAAAGGTTTACCTGCGCGGGAAAAGGATGGCAGTCGGGTTGAGAGGGTAATTTGAGGCCAATCATCATTAATTATTTGCTCCCCCCGGCTATGCGTGTGCCGGTACACGGTATTGTTTGATAGAAATGCGTTTGACTTTTGATACGAACCCCTATTTTGTGGGGTTTTTTGTAATTAGATGGTATGTGGCAAAAAGGAGGCATACTATTCAAGGTTAATGTCAATTTTAAAAAGAATAATAGCGCCATGATAATAGCAGTAATATCTTCCGCTCGAAGCTAACAAACAAACAATAGAGAAATATACAAATAACGCTATACTTGATGAATAATGTCTTTACTTTTCATATACTTTTCATACGTACCTTCTTGTTGCGTTTCCGTAATAAAAATGGTGTTACCTAGGTATCTGTTAAACATTATAAATGTAATTTGATGCCGGCTAAGAATGCCGTGTGATGCCGGCTTAGAATAGCATCACCCCATATCTTTCCCGTGGGTGTCGTAAGAAGCGACTTAGGGATTTGAGTATTGCAAGTTGATGTGTATTGCAATGGTTTTCTACATGTCACTATGATGATTTGATGATACACAGCCTTGGCCTTTTTTACAGCTGTTTACGCTGTGCCTACCCCGCAAGTGATATAAGCGTGATATATGTATGTAAACATTATAAACAATTGGTTTGGACTTACTTTGCCATAAAGAAACAGTTTTAAAGCACTTATATAAGTTTGCTGAATTAAAAATACAGACGTTCTCAAACAAATTCAATGTTTTATTTACCTACTAGTAGGTACTACAGTCACAACATTCTACTGCAGAATATGGGTCTCCCTCAATTGGGGGGTATTGCCATACTCACCACGCTTGACAGGCGGATTGGCGAGCGCAGTTCATAGTGTTGTATATGTTCCCTGGATCCATTCTTTCGTCGGCTTTTATGACACCCACGATTAGAAATAGGGTGATGCTATTCTAAACCGGCACCACACGGCCTTATTTGCCTATACTCACAATTTCCTATCGAAAACACATCAACAAAGTATTTTTATAAAATCTGAAATTTCAAGCTCGACCTGTCTCCATACGACACCGAATTGCCCCGGCCGGGAATCGAACCCCGATCCCCGACTATAGTTTTCACTGCGCAGCGAAACCCAACCCGCGAATATGGTGGCCTGCCGATTGTCCACGATGTGAGAGAATGTTTGGAGGTGGTAATTTAAATATATGCTTGAGAAGTATTATTGACACTGAAGGTACTGAAGACATTGAAGGTACTAGCATAAATGTTTATGATGAATCTTCTTAGGGATCGTCCACATATTACATAACACTAAAAATACAAATTTTAACGACTATCGATAGCAGTATCTACATTCAAATCCTGCCCTCGGTAAAACTTTGCAATTTTACCAAAAAATTCTAAAAATAGCTTTCCTGACACAGACAGCAGAAGTGTTTTGGTAAATAATTAGTAGTCCCTGAATTAGAAAATAACAAAAACCTGGAAATATAAATAAAAAATCTTTAAAAATGCAGTACGTAACACTATTGTCTCTGAAAAATAGGAAAAGAACTGCAATTTAAAGAAAATTCATGGCAATAAGAAATTTTATGGTATTGTTCATTATTGTATTCACAAAATCTAAATCGATTATTCGAGTCACGATCAAATTTTACTCAGAAATTTGCAATCCTTATACAATACAATAATAATAGGTATAAAAATTGGACCTCTATGACCTCTCATTGTTTGAAAAAATTTGACACTTAGTATAAGTGCAATTTCTTTTTCATAATTCAAGGAAAAGTTTCTAATAAAATTTGTTTATTATTTGTACTTTATTAAATGTAACCCTATATAGCTTTACCAATAAGTACCGTATCTGAAATCTTAGTACCTCTAAGTGTAGGAGCATCTTCTTCTCCCGGTGGTCTCCTCCGTTTTCATGTGTTCTCCGATGCACGCAAAATCACTGTACTTGGCTTTTTTCCCAGGAAAGTAACAGACCATGAATTGTCCCACAGCTTGACCAATGACCTTTATAAAGCCAATTGGAGTGGAAGACCATAACTTAAAGTTTATTCGTAAGAAGAAACATAATTCTTTAGTGGTGCTAGCTTAGAATAGCATCAACCCTTATCTATCCCGTAAGTTTCGTAAAAAGCGACTGAAGGATTTGATAGTTGATGCGTATTGAAATTTTAGGGTGAGCATCCACCAGAGCTGTGCGAGGTAGCGAGGCGGTGAGCGAGGAAAAAATCCACCAATAGAATCACTTCATTTTCCTAGCCTCGCTCAGCTCAGCTCTGGTGGAATAGGGTTGAGCGAAGCGAGGCCATTCTACATACAAAACAAGCGAGAAATGTGTGCGAGGAATGTGTTGCGAGGAATGTGTAGCGAGGAATGCGTTGCGAGGAATGCGTTGCGAGAAATGTGTTGCGAGGTTTCCACTACATCGCATTCCCCCCGCTCACACATTTCACAGCTTCGCAACGCATCCTCGCTCCGCACATTAATGCGCATTTTGACAGCTCCGCTACGCATCCTCGTACGACACATTTTACTCGCACAGCTCTGGTGGAAACCCCTACACATTTCCACAGCACAGCTACGCATCCTCGTACGACACATTTTACTCGCACAGCTCTGGTGGATTCTCACCCTTAGTCGGAAGGCGGTCCAACTGTCTGATGAAGATACATAGTCTTCTGAGACATGATACATCTTGTATTATTCAGCAAATAAATATGATTATTGATTATTGAGTTACTCTAAAACTTTTCGCAGACGTGGTGTAAATGGCCGTTTGCTATTACAGTTGTTTACGCTCTGCCTACCTTGCAAGTGATATAGGCGTGATATACCTATATATGTGTGTATTTATTTAAGAACTTGAATTGTCCACTACAGGGCAAAAGCCTCTCTCCCTGTTTTCCAAGCCTCGCGGTCTAGTGCCAGGTTCCGCAAGGAAACACTACAAAAAAAGACCACAAAAGATAAAAAGATAATGCTGTCTACTTATAAATATAAACAAAATATAAATTATGTTGGTTTTCACTAATTTGACTAAGAATTATGTTATCAAAGAGTCTAAGCTAAGGGAACGGTTTATAAGATGGTTTTCAATAAAACAAAACTAAACGCTAATTCATCAAAATCCCTTGTTTCTTAGAAAATTCACGATGAAGATGTTCCTAATATTTACAACAAATTAATACAAATTGATGATCATAATGAAAAAGTTGCGCAGTGTGTGGTCAAAACAATGGCTGATTATGTTAACAAAATTATCATAATTTCACAACAATATTCTGATAACATTATAAAGAGCTAAATCTACCCAAAGCTCATGAATATGAATATTTTTGTATAAGGATGAGATTTGTAACAAAGTTTTTATGCATTGAATTGGTCTAATCTAAAGTAAGTTGTTGATTTGAGATTTCCTCGACATTTTGTATTTTTGGTACTGAAAGAAACCTGCCCTCTGGAGGTCCTTATAAGTTTAGTAAAACAGTTAGACTGTTTACTTAGAATTGAAGATGGCCAATATTAAGTGTGATCGTCTATTGGGTTAGGAATACATTGCGTTAAAGTAGTGACTTGTTAGTTCTTACGAAGTGGAGCAGTGTTTTGCTTGAGATGTATAAGGAGGAAACATTTAAGTTTAAATACAAAAAAAAACTACAAGAATACGGGGCTCCCATCCATCCTACACACCCGTCCGAAAGGGGCCAAGACGCACTCATACGACTTTCCTAAACGACCGAAAAATTTTGAATTACACGACGCTCTGCATATTGAAGAAGAAAACCAAAAGATCAAATACTCCTAGTATTATGAAAACTAACGAAGTTAATTGTGCTCCACTAGGAAGCAAGTTAAAAGGGGTCTAGGTTGGGGAACCAGGTCCGGAGATACCTGGTCCATGGCAACCCCGGGGATAGTCCCCGTGGCCAACCAACCCGGATTCCTACCTATCTAAGCCTACCTAACTAGCTCAAAGTCAAAAGACTGAGTATCCGCGTACCCTAAGGCCAAAAAGTATTTTGGGGACAATCTTCTACAAGAAACCCAGAAGGTGAACTGTAGAATAATGGGTGGGTGGCCAAACCCTTCGTGTTGTGTGTCTTTGTTGAGGTATGGAAGCTTTCCTCTAAGGCACCAGGGCCGGAAAGCTACGCACCTCAACGCGGGGTAGTCTGGACTAGACCATGTATAGTAAATTATGCTTGCAATACCAACCCAGGAACTTAGAAGTAGATCTTGTAATACTAGGTGTTGTGGCAACTAGCATTACCTCACACCCCTAGTCCGAGAACAGGTATAGAGTGTAGCGCTTACTCTACAGTTCAAATCAACCTCTGTACGCGCGGTGGCACTTCACAGCATACATACACAGGTTAATAAAATTTAATATTTAAATTAAATTAGAAAATTCGTCAGTCCCCCTTTTAAAATTTGTTAAAACAATTTTTATTATAATTTGGAAGATTAATCCGATTTAAGATATATTAGTGTTATAAAAAGGTTGTAACGTTTGGAATAATTAAATCATTAATTTACAAAGGCATTCCTAGCTGAAGAGTAAGAAGATCTTGGCATTGAAGTAAGTATGTTGTGACTGTCCTTCATCCATATCCATTCACAGAAAACGTTCATATATCAGCATCCATGAGTCTCCTAGATAAAAGATATAAGGTTGAAAACGTTCACTCCTTTCCTTTCTTTCCGATTTTATCAAAATGTTCCCAGTTCCAATTTAGAAAAGGAAATCTCAACGTTGGATTATTATCTAATCTAAATATAAATAAAATTGAAATCATAATTCAAAAATAAATTAAAAGAATTTATACTTACATTTTTCCTCTTTTAATTCACTCCTATAAAACACGAGTATATTGTTGCACTCACTTTCAAAGAATGATATAATTGCTTGTTGTCAAAAGGCCGAGTTGACGCAAATTTTCAAATTTGAAATAAAAGAATTATAAATAAAACTAGACATCTGAATGTCAAAGTGTCAAAGATAGTTTATTAAAGAAAGAATAAAAGTGTCAAAATTTGAAATATTTCAAAATATTTTAACTTAAGTGTCAAACTTGTGAACTCTTGAAATATTCTATGTTAAGTGTCAAACTTGAAAACCCTTGAAATATTCTATGTTAAGTGTCAAACTTGAGAACCCTTGAAATATTCTATGTTAAGTGTCAAACTTGAAAACCCTTGAAATATTCTATGTTAAGTGTCAAACTAGAAAACCCTTGAAAAATTCTATGTTAAGTGTCAAACTTGAAAACCCTTGAAAAATTCTATGTTAAGTGTCAAACTTGAAAACCCTTGAAACACCCCATGTTAAGTGTCAAACTTGAAAACCCTTGAAAAATTCTATGTTAAGTGTCAAACTTGAAAACCCTTGAAAAATTCTATGTTAAGTGTCAAACTTGAAAACCCTTGAAAAATTCTATGTTAAATAACTAGATTGTAATATCACACAAAAGGGAAACCACTCAAAAGTAAAATCTAAGTAGAACACTTTAGTTTCTCAAACTTAAATTACACAACACTACACTTGCACGATATCTCCAGCTCAACGTTAGGTTCGGGAACCGTTGCTCCTGCGGAATATGACACGAAAACCAAAGGGTTCACAGGACGTTACACGTACAATAATAAATTAACACAACGTTACACTAGTTGTATGTCACTCGCACAATAATGAATTCACAAAACATTACACACGCAGAATGTCACTTGCACAATAATAATTTCGCAAAACGTTAGACACACGGGATGTCACTCGCGCAATAATAAATCGCAAAATGATGTACACGCGGATTGTCACTCGCACAATAATAATTTCGCAAAACGTTAAACACGCGGGATGTCACTCGCGCAATAATAAATCGCAAAATGTTAGACACACGGGATGTCACTCGCGCAATAATAAATCGCAAAATGTTAGACACACGGGATGTCACTCGCGCAATAATAAATCGCAAAACGATAGATTCGCGTAACACATAACTTTACGATCACTTTGCCTAAGCATTAATTTTGGAATTTCCTTCACGCTTATTTGATACAAATGGTAAGTAAACACTTACGTCTGCAGGTTTGGATCTCAAACCTGGCATTCTCAAAGTAGTTGCCCCATCATAATCCAGTTCTATATACAGGACGATTTTTCATTGTTACAAGACATTTTTTACTTCTTCCTTTACTCTGAAAAATACGAACAATATTAGTATTTCTTATATAATATAGATAAAAACATAATTCTAGAAAGTTACAATAAACAATTTTTTTGTCAAATTCACGTATTCCAATTTCATACCACCCTTTGTTCGATCTCTGCCCTACAAATCCAAATGAGATTGGTCACTTTATAGGAGCACCCTAGCAGCGATCTGCAATAGAAGATATTACTCCATTCTATCTTTCCTAGATATAAAAAAAATACTTATCTTTAAAATAGAATTTCACAATGCTCCCAGGCAGGTGGCGCACCTCCAGTTTGGCAGTTTTCACCATTTTTTGACTTTGTTAAGCACTGAAAACACGTTTTTTCAGTCGTTCCATTTTGTTCCTTCCTTCAACACACCCAAAATTTGACTCCATCTTTTCTGTTCTCAAACTGTCAGAAAAAGTTTCAAACCAAAAACGTCACACACATTTCAATTTTCTATGCCGCCTACAACATTTGTCGCCTTATACTTTGACATGAAGTCTTCATAAAGAAGTTCCTTACTCCAACACGGAATATAAAACCAAAATTAGGGTTCGATCGGTCAAATGGGTCAAATATTTAATGTTTTAGCAAGATAAACATTTTCAATTTTTATGTCGAACGACGTGGTTCTCTACAATCCTCCCCCAGATTTTGGTTCTATTCCCATAGATTCAAAATCTTATACCTCAAAGAGAGCTAGTCGTTTATCATAAAAATAAAAGAGGAGAAAAAAATTTAAAACTTTAATTATAATTAGAAAATTAACAAATATTAAATATTTATCTCAATCATTGACAATGCTAAATGGGTTTCTCTAAACATAATATCGAGATAAATGTATCGCACTAAAAGTTCCTCGAACTGTTAATCTATCTGGATCAACTAAAACATAAATATTTCCAGGCTTCCTAATTAAAACTCTATAGGGACCTTCGAATCTAAGTTTAAACTTTTTGAATAAAGATTTCCTAGTATCTGATTTATTTAATTTTCGAATTTTCACTAAATCTCCCACTTGAAATTCTATCAATCGGTGTGTCTTATTATAAAATTCCCTTCTAATTTGTCCTGCCTGCCTTAAATTTTCCTTAACCTCTTCTCTAATAGTCTCAACATCCCTAGTATTTTCAAAATGAGGCAAAACCCGATCAATGGTTAACCTGGCTGAACTCCGAAAACTATTTCCTTTGGGGAATATTTTGTCGAATTGTGATAAGTGTTGTTATATAGCTCTTCAACATCTCCCAAAATCTTGTACCATCCTTTATGATTATGATGACAAAAAATACGAAAGTATTTGGATAACTCCTTATTCACCCTTTCTGTAGTATTGGGTCTCGGATTCCTAATCGAAGTATAAAGTGCACGAATTCCCAATTCTCTTAATCCAGTTCTCCATATCATACTAATAAATTGTCTTCCATTATCTGTCATAACTATTTTGGGCTTGATGATTCTAACAAACTCTTTTAATTTCTTTAAAACCGCTCTAGAAGTAGCCCTGCTTAAACCATACAATTTAATGTATTTGCTAAATGAGTCTTGTAATACAAAAATATAAGAATATCTTGATTGAGCTCTAGGTAATGGTCCGTACAGGTCTCCCATTACAAGATCTCCTATCCCTTCTGTAACAATCGAATTACAAGGTCCAACATATTTAATAGGATCATCCTTCGATAATTGGCAAACTCTGCATTTCCGAATAACAGATCTAACTGTTGTTTTCATCCCAATCCAATAAAACCGTTGCCGAATGTAATGATAAGTTTTATAGACTCCCAAATGTCCCATCTCAATATGTACTTGTTTACAGGTTTCCTCCCGTAAAATTTCCGGTAAGAAAATCACTTGACGATCAACATTAGGTGGGTCATAGTATAGAATTCCATTAATCAAAGAGCATCTGGATGCGATTCTACCCAATCGGTCCTCCCCCAAACCATTCAATTCTAAAACTCGTTGTCTAATATTCATAATAATATTATCCATCATTTGATATTCATTCAAGCGTTCTAATTTCTCATTTAAAGACCGGCTTGAAGAAACTCCCATATACATAATATTTGGGCATTTCACCTTTTCTTCCTGAATAACTCCCCCAACAGGATACCTCGAAAGTATATCCGGTACTATATTTTCCGTCCCTTTAATATGTTCGATTTTATAATTGAATTGTTCTAAAAACAAGATCCATCTAGTTACACGGGCATTAAACAATTTAACATTTTTAATAAATATTAATGGTTTATGATCGGTCTTAATAATTATCGGTACTCCTTAAATATGTCTCAAACTTTTTCAAATTGTAAATTATAGCCCACAGTTCCTGTTCAGTAACAGTCCACCTCAACTCCGGTCCACGTAAAGCTCTACTACAAAACCCAAGGATCTTCATATTTCCCTCATCATCAATTTGATATAGCACTCCTCCAATCCCTATTCCCGAACTATCCACTTGTAAATAATATTCTCTGTTTTGATCTGGATGGTGTAGTAAAATAGTTGACAAGAATTCCTTCTTCAACTCATCCATTGCCGATTGTTCCTCTTGACCCCATTTCCATCTTTGTTCCTTACGTAAAAGATTATTAAGAGGAATCGTCAAAAGGCTATAGTTAGGAATAAACCTCCGATAGTAATTACATAACCCCAAAAAGGCTCTTAGTTGTTTAACTTTCTTAGGTTCTGGGAACTCTTGGATCGCTTCGACTTTAGCCGGGTCAGTCCTAATCCCATCTATTGAGACTATATGTCCTAACATTTTAACTTCTTCACAAACAAATTTACATTTTTCTATGTTACAGGTCATACCAGCCATTTCTAACCGATTTAAAACCTCGTCTATATGATGAAGGTGTTCAACCCAAGTCCCTGCTGTCAGAATAGCCAGATCATCAAGATAATTTACGCAAAATTCTCTAACTTCTATCCCTAGAATTTTATCCATGGCCCTGCTAAAACTTCCAACCGAAGTTTTCAAACCTTGGGGTAATACGTTATAAACATAAGATTTCCCATTTACTGTAAATCCTGTGTACCTCTTACTATTTTCCGAAATGGGAATTTGAAAATACGCGTTATTTAAATCTAAAATCGTAATAAATTTCACCCCATGGAAAGCATTCAAAACATCTATCTGAAGTGGTGGTGCTTCCGACTCTGCAACCATGAATTTATTTATTTCCCTTGCATCTAGAAGAATACGAACTGAACCATCAGGTTTTATAGCAAAGGTTAGCGGACTACAATAAGGAGTTGATGCTCTTGAAATAATTCCCATTTCAATCATTTCGTTAATTTTATCCTCGACCTTTGATCTATAAGCATAAGGAATTGGATAAGTTCTATTAATCTTTGGTGTTGTTGTTTCCATTTTAATCTCATGAACGTAACAATTCGCCCTTCCTAATTTTTGTGAAAACACCGCTTTGTGTTTCTCCAAAAGTTTAAACAAAGAAAGTTTTTGTTTAGACGAGATTTCCATTCCCAATTTAACTTTCTTTCTATAGCTATTTGACTCAATTGTTTTAGTTTCCTTTTGAAGTACTTCTTTCTGAAGATTCACTCCTGGAGAATCCTCGTACACCTTCTCTAAAAATGGTACAACAACCTTGTTACCTCCCCCCTGTGTTTAAGATTAGCGCCTTCGGATCACCTAAATCAATCTTAGCCTCATTTGCTATTAACCAATCAAACCCAAGGATCATATTTTTAGCCAATTTGGGAATAACTAATAATCCGATCTCACATTCACAACCCTTAATCTCCAAGGTTATACTAGTTAAGAAATTTATTTTTAAGCTTTTCTGTCCTACTGCCCCTTTTATAAATAAAGGCTTTATTGGGAGCTTGGCCAAGTTTTGAATTGAATTCAGTTTGAAAAAGAAATCCTCAGCTATACAAGTTATTTCGCTACCCGTGTCTACTAACACCACAAAGACCTCCCCCAGAAATTTCACCTCTATTTCGGCTGTAATCCTAATATTCTCTCGTGTGATAAAGCTTTGATCTACCTCTAATTCATCTGTAAATAACGAGTTGTTTATATTGAAAACACTTAGATAATTATTATCATTTCCCTTTATGAAATTTTTTAACTCAATATAAGGTCTTATTATCTCATTTAATTCTAAATATCCAAGGCCACGCCTATCATTTCCTACTCTATAATTTTTATTTTCAACAGGGTGACGCCTTCCTTGTCTTGATCTTCCCAATCCATCTCCAGGCTTCCATCCATTCTTAATGAGATAATTTACTGCAAAGTATTCTTTATTGCCTCCCCCAATTCCAGCTGACTCCGAGGCCAAAGATCCAGCCGCATCTAGTTTAAATCTATACAATCAGGTTCGGGTTCCATCTCCAGCTCACCCTCATTCTGAGTCATAATATGATTCAATGTTTTCGTTCTCTTGACTCCTGGTTGAGTCTTGTTTTGAACTGTACTTGCAACACGCTTTAATCCTCCTTGGGGATGATTCGAAACCTCCACATGGGTCTTGCATTGACGTCCCACATCATCAAGTTCTCTAAGAAACTCAGCTGCTTGTATAATTTTCCCTGACTTCTTCTGTCTCCAGACATATTGTACCTCTATCGGGAAATGATTCATTAGATCAGCCACCAATTGATCCTCAGGGATATTCCTTGCCAACATTTTTGCTTGACTCGCCAGATTTATGAAATAACTCATCATTGAAGGTTCTCTCTTCTCACTCCAAGTGCCACAGACTATTGACCGGCGAAGTTGATTTTGTTCTGTTTCAGACCAAAATGACTCAAGAAAATCCCTTTGAAGTCTTCTTCATTCATCCACCTGTCCTTATAAATCCTTGCCCATTTACGGACTTCCCCTTCCAGACAAGCTATAATCTCTTCAATCACCTGGTCTTTTCTTGAAATTCTATTCAAATAGGCAAAGAGGTCTTCGATGAACGTTACCGGATGCATATTCGCTTTTCCGGGTATTTCGGTCTTTCTAGTTTTGCTTCAGTCGCATGATAAACAGTTACAGGTTCCACGGTGCTCCTGGAAGTTTCTTGGTTTTCTTTCTCCTCATTAATCTTGCGTTCGAGCTCGCTTATCTTGTGCGACAAACGACCAATAGTAGTCCGCATCAATTGGAATAAATTCCTCCCTCTATTGGTTTTCACGACAGCACGCTGAGATGTTTTTGTCCGTCCTTGGAGAATGCCCTCCTGGGATAATCCATCAGTTTGTTGTGACCCGCCTGTCTGTCCTTGAGGTCCCTCTACTTGGTGTTCAATCATTTGTTGAGAACCCTCTGCCTGTTCATCTTGAATCTCTGGTTGTTGTGGAAGGTCTACCATTTCAATCTGATCTTCTTGCTCACGTTGTCCTTCTCCCCGTCTACCGACGACATTCCTTGTAATTCTTTTTGGCATGCCTATGATTTCCTTTTATCGAATTGACTGCAACAAAATTAAAAAAAATTCAACCTTCCATATTAAAATCTAATATTTTCTTTAGGATCTTCCAATGTTTCTTAAATCTTGAAAAAATCTTTTAGAACTTCGGTTTCATTTTGATTCCCATCTATTATTTTTACTTCTGTATTATTGATTTCTCCATTCATTCTTCCTTCTAGTAACCATGCTTCATGACTTTCGTGTATTTGTTTTAGATAAGACAAGGTTAGTGAATTTTCGCCTTCTCTTTTCCTTGAGGAGACTCTCTGTAAAGCTATCTCTGGAGTGGTTCTAAGATAGACTATCAAGTCTTCTTGAACCCAAGCCTTTTCACATATAAAGTCATACCAATAGTCTAACATTGTTTTCTCAACATCGTTCAAAATGTCCTTCTTGAATGAGTGTTTTAATGAAACAATTCTTCGCAGAAAAAAATACTTCGCTCCATGATCCTATATTTAGTAGTTATAGGTTCCCGGTGGTTCTCTAATAATGTTAGGAACACATAATTTTGGAAAGTATAACTCCATCGTTCTCTTTCTTCCGAAAATGCTTTAAATAGATTGACCCCTCCAACATCTTGCCATTTTTCAATAGGCTCTTTCAAAACAGTAATATCCTTTTGTAATGCTAGGCCATCTAATAATGAAGATTTCCCAGAAGCAATATTTCCTTCTAATAGGATTTTGTATTTCCTCATGAATATAAATTTTATCAAATTTATATCAAAATATTTAATATTTGTTCTGTAACAAACAAAAAGCTAGCATCAAGACCTATACACTATAACTAACTGATTTTTCTTATTGTTTTCTCCCAACATCTCAAAAATACACCGCTCACTTGCGACTCCGATATCCTGGTCACTATGGCGCCATTGAAAGAAACCTGCCCTCTGGAGGTCCTTATAAGTTTAGTAAAACAGTTAGACTGTTTACTTAGAATTGAAGATGGCCAATATTAAGTGTGATCGTCTATTGGGTTAGGAATACATTGCGTTAAAGTAGTGACTTGTTAGTTCTTACGAAGTGGAGCAGTGTTTTGCTTGAGATGTATAAGGAGGAAACATTTAAGTTTAAATACAAAAAAAAACTACAAGAATACGGGGCTCCCATCCATCCTACACACCCGTCCGAAAGGGCCAAGACGCACTCATACGACTTTCCTAAACGACCGAAAAATTTTGAATTACACGACGCTCTGCATATTGAAGAAGAAAACCAAAAGATCAAATACTCCTAGTATTATGAAAACTAACGAAGTTAATTGTGCTCCACTAGGAAGCAAGTTAAAAGGGGTCTAGGTTGGGGAACCAGGTCCGGAGATACCTGGTCCATGGCAACCCCGGGGATAGTCCCCGTGGCCAACCAACCCGGATTCCTACCTATCTAAGCCTACCTAACTAGCTCAAAGTCAAAAGACTGAGTATCCGCGTACCCTAAGGCCAAAAAGTATTTTGGGGACAATCTTCTACAAGAAACCCAGAAGGTGAACTGTAGAATAATGGGTGGGTGGCCAAACCCTTCGTGTTGTGTGTCTTTGTTGAGGTATGGAAGCTTTCCTCTAAGGCACCAGGGCCGGAAAGCTACGCACCTCAACGCGGGGTAGTCTGGACTAGACCATGTATAGTAAATTATGCTTGCAATACCAACCCAGGAACTTAGAAGTAGATCTTGTAATACTAGGTGTTGTGGCAACTAGCATTACCTCACACCCCTAGTCCGAGAACAGGTATAGAGTGTAGCGCTTACTCTACAGTTCAAATCAACCTCTGTACGCGCGGTGGCACTTCACAGCATACATACACAGGTTAATAAAATTTAATATTTAAATTAAATTAGAAAATTCGTCAGTCCCCCTTTTAAAATTTGTTAAAACAATTTTTATTATAATTTGGAAGATTAATCCGATTTAAGATATATTAGTGTTATAAAAAAGGTTGTAACGTTTGGAATAATTAAATCATTAATTTACAAAGGCATTCCTAGCTGAAGAGTAAGAAGATCTTGGCATTGAAGTAAGTATGTTGTGACTGTCCTTCATCCATATCCATTCACAGAAAACGTTCATATATCAGCATCCATGAGTCTCCTAGATAAAAGATATAAGGTTGAAAACGTTCACTCCTTTCCTTTCTTTCCGATTTTATCAAAATGTTCCCAGTTCCAATTTAGAAAAAGGAAATCTCAACGTTGGATTATTATCTAATCTAAATATAAATAAAATTGAAATCATAATTCAAAAATAAATTAAAAGAATTTATACTTACATTTTTCCTCTTTTAATTCACTCCTATAAAACACGAGTATATTGTTGCACTCACTTTCAAAGAATGATATAATTGCTTGTTGTCAAAAGGCCGAGTTGACGCAAATTTTCAAATTTGAAATAAAAGAATTATAAATAAAACTAGACATCTGAATGTCAAAGTGTCAAAGATAGTTTATTAAAGAAAGAATAAAAGTGTCAAAATTTGAAATATTTCAAAATATTTTAACTTAAGTGTCAAACTTGTGAACTCTTGAAATATTCTATGTTAAGTGTCAAACTTGAAAACCCTTGAAATATTCTATGTTAAGTGTCAAACTTGAGAACCCTTGAAATATTCTATGTTAAGTGTCAAACTTGAAAACCCTTGAAATATTCTATGTTAAGTGTCAAACTAGAAAACCCTTGAAAAATTCTATGTTAAGTGTCAAACTTGAAAACCCTTGAAAAATTCTATGTTAAGTGTCAAACTTGAAAACCCTTGAAACACCCCATGTTAAGTGTCAAACTTGAAAACCCTTGAAAATTCTATGTTAAGTGTCAAACTTGAAAACCCTTGAAAAATTCTATGTTAAGTGTCAAACTTGAAAACCCTTGAAAAATTCTATGTTAAATAACTAGATTGTAATATCACACAAAAGGAAACCACTCAAAAGTAAAATCTAAGTAGAACACTTTAGTTTCTCAAACTTAAATTACACAACACTACACTTGCACGATATCTCCAGCTCAACGTTAGGTTCGGGAACCGTTGCTCCTGCGGAATATGACACGAAAACCAAAGGGTTCACAGGACGTTACACGTACAATAATAAATTAACACAACGTTACACTAGTTGTATGTCACTCGCACAATAATGAATTCACAAAACATTACACACGCAGAATGTCACTTGCACAATAATAATTTCGCAAAACGTTAGACACACGGGATGTCACTCGCGCAATAATAAATCGCAAAATGATGTACACGCGGATTGTCACTCGCACAATAATAATTTCGCAAAACGTTAAACACGCGGGATGTCACTCGCGCAATAATAAATCGCAAAATGTTAGACACACGGGATGTCACTCGCGCAATAATAAATCGCAAAATGTTAGACACACGGGATGTCACTCGCGCAATAATAAATCGCAAAACGATAGATTCGCGTAACACATAACTTTACGATCACTTTGCCTAAGCATTAATTTTGGAATTTCCTTCACGCTTATTTGATACAAATGGTAAGTAAACACTTACGTCTGCAGGTTTGGATCTCAAACCTGGCATTCTCAAAGTAGTTG
Source organism: Phthorimaea operculella (assembly GCA_024500475.1). Classification (NCBI taxonomy): domain Eukaryota; kingdom Metazoa; phylum Arthropoda; class Insecta; order Lepidoptera; family Gelechiidae; genus Phthorimaea; species Phthorimaea operculella. The sequence goes on along the minus strand of JANFCV010000127.1, from coordinate 381,638 downwards.
CCCCATCATAATCCAGTTCTATATACAGGACGATTTTTCATTGTTACAAGACATTTTTTTACTTCTTCCTTTACTCTGAAAAATACGAACAATATTAGTATTTCTTATATAATATAGATAAAAACATAATTCTAGAAAGTTACAATAAACAATTTTTTTGTCAAATTCACGTATTCCAATTTCATACCACCCTTTGTTCGATCTCTGCCCTACAAATCCAAATGAGATTGGTCACTTTATAGGAGCACCCTAGCAGCGATCTGCAATAGAAGATATTACTCCATTCTATCTTTCCTAGATATAAAAAAAATACTTATCTTTAAAATAGAATTTCACAATGCTCCCAGGCAGGTGGCGCACCTCCAGTTTGGCAGTTTTCACCATTTTTTTGACTTTGTTAAGCACTGAAAACACGTTTTTTTTCAGTCGTTCCATTTTGTTCCTTCCTTCAACACACCCAAAATTTGACTCCATCTTTTCTGTTCTCAAACTGTCAGAAAAAGTTTCAAACCAAAAACGTCACACACATTTCAATTTTCTATGCCGCCTACAACATTTGTCGCCTTATACTTTGACATGAAGTCTTCATAAAGAAGTTCCTTACTCCAACACGGAATATAAAACCAAAATTAGGGTTCGATCGGTCAAATGGGTCAAATATTTAATGTTTTAGCAAGATAAACATTTTCAATTTTTATGTCGAACGACGTGGTTCTCTACAGTACCTACACTAAGTAGGTAAGGAAGTCATTATACCTAATAGTAAATCACATTTGATTGCGGATAAAAAGAAAAGATATCCGCATCCTCAATTAAACAATAAAATGTATCACACCCTCAAATCTATTAACATTATTCAAAACCTGAAAGAAATACAGAAACAATAAAAAATATATCAATTTGCAGTAACGGAATACCAAAGTCAGTTGACTGTGAAATTTTTTCATCTATAAAAACAATATAAACAAAAAACAAAAACAAGGTGGAGTATTTTGTAAAGGGATATGAGAAGGGTTGTTTACGGTTGTGTGGTTGTACCGTTATCAAGTAACGGGGGTTCCGGGTTCACTTCCGATACCACCTGTATAGGTAAATTTTAGGAAATTTTCATGGTTTGCTAAATGAGATGAGGATAGATATTACAGAATCAGTATCTACCTACCTGGGTTGAAATAAAACACATCTTGTAACGTTGCAGTTACATATTCTTACTAATTTAACTTAAACACCTAAAGTGTTCTAATTAAACCTAATTACAAACCTAATACCTTAGTAACAAAATAATTTCATAGTAGGATATTATCAAATCTGAAATCGTCACTGTTTACAAATTCCAAGTCGAGATGCGGCTATAATACTCAGGCCGTCGAGTTCTTTGTTAACCGATCGGCGTCAGTAGATGCCAGGTACCACATTCCAGCCTTTGTCTAAAACATGGCGTGATATTTTAAGCAAGCTGATTGGTCAAGACGGCCCTTAACAACCGCCGGGTCCACATTCGGAAACTATCGACATGTTTCGGCTGTCTCCGTGCCTTTGTGTCGGAGCTACGGTTGACCGCTACTGGCCATTCCGAAAATCTCGCCTCACGCACTAGGACGTGACGCGCTCCCATAAACAAATAAAACCGTTATCGTAAAGACGCCGGTAACGTACCTCGACATCGGCACGTTATTGCCATAGTTTTATATAGTTATTACGCGCAACAGGAAACCCCAATTGGGTAAGTGTTGATCAAGTATATTCCATGTACTAGTTCTAGAATTCACCACTTAGTGTTCATATTAAATACCTGTGGCTTCCACCGGAAGCATTTTGCTGTAGGCTTATGTAAGCTTTGTTATATGTTATGTTATCTCTGCTACCAAGCATCAAGCCCCCCGGCGTAGGTACATATATACTTTGTGTCGTAACAAACAAGTACAGTAACGCTCAGCACAGGTTAGCTATTCAAATGTTCCTAACCGCTTCTTATTAATTAGTGAGTTATTCCGTAATTTTATTTTACCGTAACAAGTACCGTAACGCTCAGAGCACAGGCTAGCTATTCAAATGTTCCTAACCGCTACTTATTTATTAGTGAGTTATTCCGTAATTTTATATTAGTGCATTTTATATTAATGCATAGATAAGTAGAAATGCTATTTCCATTTAATGCTTGTGCATCGATAAACTGTTCATTCTAGCATTTTCCTCAAGTACCTACTAATATTTGCAAGTCACTCAAACTGCAACCTTGTAATCTCCGTTCTGATAGTGAACGCTTACACCTTCTGCTTTCTCGGCTACTTCCCTTTATTAAGAAGACGCACTTCATGGGTTCACTATCAGCGGAGGAATTTTAGCACCATTCTACAGCGTGAACATTTATTCACAGGGGATTACCTTCGGGTTTGTTACCCACGGAACTGTTACCCTACGGGTTAAGAAACATCCAGAAGAATATCTCCGCTACGCACTACACCCATGACGGTGGACTTTCCGAAGTGAAGACGCTTCCTGCAGTACCAGCTCACTATTAGTTGCGACTGCGAGACCTCTACACTGAAGTGAAGACCCAGCCGCCTGTCGACCTTCTTCGCCAGGGGAGTACCGTTCTACGCCAGCGAAAACAGACTACTTAGGCCCTACCTACCGCGACCCTTCCGGTTGTTTTATTTGATATTTGAATAAGATCTTTGTAACTGATGACGAGTACCCTCTCTTATTTTTATCCACTTAGGGTCTCCCGTCACAATCTATAACTTGAATTTCCGAATCATTTGAATGTGACAATTAGGTATTACAATAATAATAAATAATGAACAATGTACAAACAAAAGAAAATAAGAAGCTGCAAGTCATATCCTAAATCTACTTACCACAACATGGGGAAACGGCGCGTGAGGGTACTTACTATTTAAAATTTCTATACGATGGTGAAATAAATGAAATATGACAGTTCACTCACAAAACTACGATTGTCTTTCTATTCCTAGTTTTAGATTTTAGATGTGGAATGGGATAATAGGAGATACCTACCTAGATTATTGTCTAAAAATATAAGATCATGCTTACTTCATGGGTATTCCCGAAATATCTAAGTGATGGTAGTTCAGGCAGGAAGAAAAACATTGATTATTTTTCTACAAATAGTAAAAACAGTCGCTCTAGTTACAAATTCTAGATATCATTTATTAGATAGAACATTCACAAATAGATAGATATCATTATGTTTTCAGACAAATTAAAAGAACTAAGTATCTTTCAAAAAGAGATTAGGTAATATTCGCATAGTTTTATAATAACGTGCTCATAGAGGCACCGCAACCTTGCGGGTCTTTTAGACCTCCACTTTTTGTCCGTCGCGAAATCCGACCTGTGTCGGGTCTAATGATGCATGAAATGAGGGGTAAAGAAAATAAAAAAAAGTCGTCTCGATGTTGACCCACCGCGGAAAGGGGAAATATTTAGAAGACAACATTGTCGAGATTGTACTGATGAAGATTTTGATGAACAATAACTTCAGATATAGGTACCTATATTCGCACTTTTTGAAACAGAACAGATTTTAAACATTTTGAAGGTAAATTAAATAAGTAGTTTTACTAGGTATAAACCTATTAGACTATAGCTATAACTATAGAGCGTGAGAATGTCTAAGCTACTCACTACCAAGTCTCTCTCTCTAAAAGATGACCGCACAAAGATTCGAGGAGGTGACGCTGTTGGAGCACCAGTGGACCCTGTGCCCCAAACCTGAAAATAGGGTAAAATAGATCCAACAAATGGAGCTGATCACCCGTCTGCTAGCTCACCAGACAAAAAATACCCCATTCTAAAGCGCTGTTTTTTAAACATCGTAGATTTTCTCAATGTAAAATATGTCACACTCACCTACAGGCGAGTGCCACTACACGAAGCGATAATTATAAGTCCAAAAGAGTCCACATTCAACTCTTTAAAGATCATATTTACGCAAATTAAAGCAAAGTCAATTGAAAAACGGGAAAGTAATTGCACTTTCACACTTTTCTCAAAAGGTATAAAGGTTCTTTCTTTCAATAATTTCAGCCAGTGTTTCTGAAACTGTATGTCGCGACCTCTAGTGAGGTCGCGGTCCGAGGAGCCTTGGGTTGGCGCTGGCAAAAGAAAAAAGTCAAGATAGGACCACAGGTGAGTTCACTGCTTAGTGATTGTCTTGCTGTAGGTAGGCTCACAAAAATACTTGTCCATTTTTAATCGTCAAAAGTCGAGCTCGCTTCGCTCGCGTTACATTTGTTCACTTACAGGAAAAGTTAAGAATCTTTGCCTATATGATTCAATAAATATATTCGAGTAGTTGTACTTTGTTTTTAAAATAAAATATGAACCACCCATAAACATAATGTCCTGTATATGCGTAAATATGCGTAGAGCCATTTAAGTACGTCTGAATCCGTTCTAAAGGTAGCTCTAGACATCTGACTGATCAGTCAAAGGGGGTCAGTCAGATGTCTAGAGCTAAGGGGCCAATGAATTTTTGCCTAGATGTCGTTCCTTTTTGGGGGTCGTGTATACAAAAAGATTGAAAACCACTGAGCCAAGTAAGTGAAAATTACTAGGTCCGTAAGTGCCATAAGAAGATGTTAAAGTCCAAATGGGTTGGCGCGGGCTTTGGAGTGAAGTTATAAAAGGACAGTAATTTTGGAGAAAGTTCTCAAGAATTTTTACGAACGCATGCCGTGAAAAATATCAATAGTTTGTCCCCAACCATAGTGTGTGGTGTGGTCTAATTATGATAACAAATAACTTCGGTGGCAAAGTACTATACTTAATGGACTGGCATCTCGTAAACATAAACTACTCAATGAAACTCAACTTCTTTTTCTTCCATCGTTCGGGACACCGAATTGAAGAATGTCCCCAAAGCTTGCGACTGCGCGACATGCATTTTCTCTCTACAACTGTATGTCAAAATTCTTCACTTGTTTTGATAATTTTCATACGATTTGACAGATTTTTTGTCTTCTCGCGCGTGATATTTGGTATACAGTTGAACCCTGGTGCCAGAGTTTTTCAACTCAAGAGTGCTGTTCTGTTTTTCATAGCATTTGTTTGTTCACCCTGCCCAGTCCAGTCCAGTACACTGCTTAATTTACTGTAATTAATTACCTATGATGGACACGCTTTCTTGTCTAAATCCGCGTTCCTTGGGGTAACCAGTAAAATCACACCTTAGCGGTTTTAAGTACTGTTCTTTAGGTGAATTTTGCTTCAGAATTTTTTCACGTGTTTTTTCCAAATAGCATGTGCCATATACCTCCCAAGATGGCTATCAACAGCAGTCTATCATTAAGAACCGTAAGCGTCAAATCTAACAGCTACTACCGGCCGCCCTGTAATTTCGCTAAACTGTTTGTCCTCTCGTCTATATTTATTTGTAATCTTCTCGAAAACATGTCAATATGGTTCACTTCCGTTTTTTAAAATGGCAATTTCCTACGTCTTGTGTGGTATTTAATATCTAGCTAGATTGTTGATGTAAATACAGCCATATTGCCTTGCTTAGAATAGCATCACCCCATATGTTTCCCGTGGGTGCCGTAAGAAGCGACACAGGGATTTAAGAGTTGATGTGTGATGTTGACCCTCTTTTGGAATGCAATTGTAGCGCAGTGGTGATACCACCATCATGCGGTTAACCATAGTCGACAGATATTCATCCGAGGTCAAAAACTCTACGTCGCCTTTTACGAAACACCCTGAACGGAGTAGGGGTGGCAGTATTCTTAGCCGGTACCACAAGGCACACCACTTGCAGACAAATTGTATACCTATTTCAATTATTAGCTTATAATGCCCTCTAGCCATAGTTGAAAAGTTTTAACCAATTTAAATCTATTTTCATTAACCTAATCATAGAGAAATCAATAAATCAAAGCTTCCAGACGATTTGAATTTAACTTTTTTTCACACTTACATACACGAAACGATAATTTACTTATTTGATCATCAATTATTATAATGATATAAAAATACCCTTTTGGTAGAGTTTTTGTTTGAAATCGAAAGTGTTGATTTTGGCCGGAGGGCGTAATTCACACCTCTCGAGATCTAACTTACGAATTAACGTTTAAGTTTTCGTTTAGAATCCCTTCAAAACTCTACTGAACTATAGCGGATACGCATACGTTACGATTTTTGCAAAAAAGGATTTCAAACTAAAACAGATGCTGAAAGGATGTCTGATGGATAAATGCTTGATTATATTTGACTCGGGAGCTATTTGCTACCAAATGTTTACTGACCCAAATTTTGATAATTTTACAGGAAATTATAATAAATTAAAGTGTAGTTTTAACACTCCTATTCAAGTTATCAAAACTTTGCAATATTCGAGTTTTGAGATTGTTCGGAGACATCATTTTTAGGGTTTCGTAGTCTACTAGAAACCCTTATAGTTTCGTCATGTCTGTCTGTCTGTCTGTCTGTCTGTCTGTCTGTCTGTCTGTCTGTCTGTCTGTCTGTCTGTCTGTCTGTCTGTCTGTCTGTATGCCGCGCCCTCATATCTTCGTCAGTTTCAGAGCTATCGACATGAAATTTGGTGAGAAGATAGATCGTGTTGACCCAAATATAGAAATGTTAAGGAAAAAATATTTAAAATGTTTTTTGACCCGCTCCCATAGAAGTGAAAGGGGGGCAAAAATTTTTTTTTCTTCTGTAATATTGAGTAGGGTATCGTTGAATAGGTCTTTTAAAACTAAGGTGAGGTTTCTTTGAAACAAAGTCACTAAAATGTTTCTGTCACGAGATATTTGCTTTTAAAAAGGGCGTTTTTGAGCCATAATTTGTTCCAGCTGTAACTTCTAAAGTATAAACGCTAAAAATTTGAAATAAATATGGAATATAGCTTACAATCTGAAGTTACAATGAAAACTATAACGGATATCGTACCCTTAAAGGTTTCAGAAAAAATTGAGTTTTTCTATTTGCGGTTGGTCATCATATTGCTGCTAACAAACCAGCAACAAAATTAAGTTTGTAATGCTGAAAAACCTGATATTTAAACATTGACTACGAAACCCTATTTGTGGGCGTGTCTGACACGCTCTTGGCCGGTTTTTGCTGTTATGGAAAGGAACATTGAATAGGCATTATTTAGCCTGTTAATTAACTAAGTATTCACACAGGCATATTTATACTACCTACTGCATATTTCTTCGATTTCGACACTAAACTTAGAAATATGCCGTGACATGCGATAATACCAATGCCATACACTGCTATAAAAGTTGGAGAATTCGTCACGCCGATCTAGTTCCGTTACAACAATGATGTGTCCTAGATGACATTCCAATGAAATTGAACAAATTGTTCAGATAACAGCACTCACTACTAGCGACGATTCTGTCTGTCGTTAACCTTGTAGAAGAGGTATAAACATACGGGGTGTAAGGGCCAGCTCTCCGAATACTGATAGGGTGCATTCGGTTTAGACCATGGAATAGAAACTATTTCAAAAGATGTAATAAAAAAGTATACTAATTTTTGAAACACTTGCAATTTTTTCCACCGCAGGCAGAATTGCTGAATATCTGTCGACTATAGCCAACCGCGTGGTGGCGGTGATTCCACCTACACCAGCATTCCCAAAGAATATTAACGTCAGGCAGACGGCCGATCATAAAACTTAGCGAAACACTTTTGCTACATGATTTTCTGTTCTAACAAAACATGTTGCACCGACCCAAACTGATTTGGAAAAGAGGAAGATGATGCCAGAATCGGCACCATTGTGGATGATTGTCGTCCAGACTGACCACCGCGCTGCGCCGGCGCACGCGACGAAACGGTAGCAATTCTATTGTTAGTTCGACATTACTTTGATCGCTTCTGTAATGTTTGTATGATGAATAAGTACGCTTTATGTGTGCTCATTGTCATTTGTAGAGGGTTTCTTATAGCAACGCAAGTATTTTTGTTTGTTTGTTACATTGACGGCCTTACGTACAATTTAGGACTCATGATAATGGACTGATGACTGCGGTTTCGTTGCGACAAATTATCATAGGTAGACATTTCACACTTGGGATGACAACTCTAGGAGAAAATCTTTGATGTCTTATTCAAACAAAATTAGTAGCAGATGTTCGAATGCAAGTCTGGTGACCGAACTCAAGTACGAAGCACTAAAGTTTGATACTTTTTTAAGAAGTAGTTTTGTCAACAATTACCTATACGTACATAAAAGTAAAGGATATCTCGTCGTCTTCGTTTGACTCGTCGTTAATAGGTCGACCAATTAATTTGTTTTAGGTAGGTATGTAGGTAATTCGTAATCAAGTGACCGAATTACGCAAGTGTATTTTGACTTAAATCTGCTATAGAAGAATTTTTGCGTTCTGCTAATGAGTCTGTATGCCGGCTATTGCAAAATGTTTCCAGAAGCACTGCCACCGATTCCTTTCGAAATTGTGCCAAGTCCTACTTTTGCAAAACACTTCAAAACCTTGAAATATTACGCCAAACCTCACGACGTCAAAGAAAAGATGCTTTTGAAAAAGCTGACCTTAAAAAATTGGCTCCATAGAGCTTCATGCCCTTGCCACAGGTAAAGTAAAAATAATAATCATAATTACATGAGAATAAATGAAAAGATCCATTTTAAGTTTCCTCCAAGGGTAAAACGATCACGCAACGACGGGATAAAAGATAAAGAGGAAAGAAAAAAAAACTGTTTTTTATTTACTGTATTGTGTCCGGGGTGAAGGGAAAAAATTAAACCTTGTGCAAAGTGTTTGTGGCTGCAAGTTAAGATGTTACCTAAGGATTTACAGTGCAACGTTAATACAATGATTTGGAGCGTAAATTATCTGTATATTTACTACAGAGTGTGAAAAATGAGTTGCGTAATTTAGGCCTAGAAAATCACGACGAGCTTAAAAAATCATTCAAGATTATTTACCTTCTACCAAACAAAATCGCTAACCAAACATTGGAAATTCGGAAGTGATCATACAAATATTATGCTTGTAAATGATCCCACAAAAAACCTTTACAAAGGACACCCGCAAACCGCAGATATGACAAATAGATGCGCATGGGCAACTCTGGGTGAGCTTACGGGATTTGCAAGTCAGCGCCGGGCGCCAGCCACCGCGCATGCGTGGAAAAAACTGGCCAAGAGTATGTCAGACACGCCCACGAACAGGGTTTCGTAGTCCATGTTTAACATAATGTTTAAATATCAGGTCTGCAGAGACACAAAGTTAATTTTGTTGCTGGTTTATTTGCAGTTGTATGGTTACCAAATGCAAATAGAAAATCCTGTATTTTTCTTAACGCTTGAGTAGAGTAGCAAAAAAAAAATGCGCCCTTTTCACATGTGACATTCCTAAAAACATTATAATAAATGTTTTTCCGACTTTTCTAAATTTGGATCAACACGATCTATCTTTACACCAAATTTGATATCGATCGGTCCAAAACTGACGAAGTTATGAGGGCGCGGCATACAGACAGACAGACTTGACTTGATAATAAGGGTTTGTAGAAGAGACTACAAAACTACTAAAATAATAAAAATATAAAATAATAGTTTCCTACGACATCATCAATATTCAATATCATCAATACATACATAGTATAAAGTAAAGTCCCTTCCCGTGTCTGTATGTATGTTTCCTTATATCTTTAAAACCCCTCAACGGATTTTGATGCGGTTTTTTTAAGTATATAGAGTAAGTTAAGGGACAGGTTTTTAAATATTCTTTACCTCAAATTTTAACCCCTAAAGGGCTAAAAAAGGGGTAAAAAGTTTGAATGGAAAATCATTATTTTTAAATGCGATCTGTTTCAAAATTTGTGATTAAATCAAAGAGCTAAAATAATTAAACACGTGTTTCAGGGATTTTCGATTTTTAACCCCTAAAGGGGTAAAAAAGGGGTTAAAAGTTTGTATGGGAAATAATTATTTTTAAATGCGATCTGTTTCAAAATTTTCCATTAGATCAAGGAGCTAAAATAATTAAACACGTATTTCAGGAATTTTCGAATTTAACCCCTAAAGGGGTAAAAAAGGGTTTAAAAGTTTGTATGGAAAATCTTTATTTTTAAATGCGATCTGTTTCAAAATTTGCGAATATATCAAAAAGCTAAAAAACGGAATCACATGTTTCAGGGATTTTCGATTTTTAACCCCTAAAGGGGTAAAAAAGGGTGAAAAATTTGTATGGGAAATCATTATTTTTAAATACGATCTGGTTCAAAATTTGCGATTAGATCAAAGAACTGAAAAAAATTGAGTACGTGTTTCAGGGATTTTCGATTTTTAACCCCTTAAAGGGTAAAAGATGGGTTGCAGCGGGTGAAACCGCTGACAGGAAGCTAGTAGTATAAATAAGTGTAACACTTTTAAAATGTAGAGTCTATGATAAAGAGAACTATCCTACGACACGACTGCTCGAAGTCGAAACTATTGGCACAACCTAAGGAATCCTAAAACTTTCTTTGTCGCAAACCGCACGGTGATGCATTGCTAAGATCCATCTGTACCTTTCAAACGAATAATCCCAAATCTGAACCTTAAATCTAAGCAGTTAGAAATGCAAATATAGCAAGACTTCGAATTTTACAGCAATATAGGTTTGCCGATAGTGATTTTGCAAAGATAAATTACACCACACTTAATTAAACAAATATTGTCTTTGAGAAAAAAAATAATAATTTTGGGTTCCATAATAATTAGAGTTATTATTTCGAAATATTATTTAATAGCTAATAGTTTTAAGGCGGTGACAGTTTTCGGTAAATTCAAAGGTTTTGGTTTTGTTTACTTTCTTTCTGTACCGCTAATTTTGCGTAGAGCTTAGAAAAAATACTATCGTTGCTCTACCAAGAAAAATAAATTACTTAGGAACATTTTTAATGTGGTTTTCGGTAAATATCAAAGTAAGTGAGTAAGTATGTAGATATGTTACGTAGATCAAGATGCAACTGAAAAAATCTATGACACCAGGGTTCATCGGGTCGTTGGATGACTCGGTATCCCACCCGAAAGAGTAAAACGAAGATTAAAATGTAACGGAGAAATAAGATGACAACTGTATCTATACATATAATAAAACAGAAACGAAACCAATTCTGTACATAGGATAGTTTTAAAAAAGGATTTTTACTTCCAATTTTGCTCAGGATACAGATCTCAGAACAACAGCTAAAAAAATTTTTGTCTGTTTGTCTGTCTGTTTGTCTGTCTGTTTGTCTGTCTGTTTGTCTGTCTGTTTGTCTGTTTGTTTGTCCATCTTTCACGGAAAAACTACTGGACGGATTTTTACCAAATTTTGTATCGTAATACCTTATTAGTCGGGTCAACATCTAGGATACATTTTATCACTCGAGGGTCAGGAGTACCAGATGTAGACCACCAGAAGCACCATTAGGAGCCCGGCTAAACTATAGGAGATAGAGATATGACTCCAAAGCACAAGTTGTTCAGCTTGGTAGGACGCTTCTGCTGGCGAATAGACATCGAATGTTTGGAGTACCGGATGTAGACCACCAGGTACACCAACAGGAGCCCAGGTAAACTATAGGAGATACAGATATGACTCCAAAACTAAAGTTGTTCAGCTTGATTGGACGCTTTTGCTGGCGAAAAAACATCGAAGGTTTGGAGTACCTGATGTAAACCACCAGGTGCACCAACAGGAGCCCAGCTAAAGTACCTATAGAAGATACAGGATATGATTCCAAAGCAAAAGTTGTTCAGCTTGATGAGACGCTTCTGCTGGCGAACAGACATCGAAGGTTTGGAGTACCTGCTGTAGACCGCCAGGTGCACCACCAGCTCTACAGGTAAACTATACGAGATATAGACATGACTACAAAGCAAAAGTTGTTCAGCTTGATGGGACGCTTCAGCTGGCAAAAAGACATCGAAGGTTTGGAGCACCTGACCAAGAGTAAACCACCAGGTGCACCAACCGGAGTACAGGTAAACTTTAGGAGATACAGAAGTGACTCCAAAGCAAAAGTTGTTTGGCTTGATGGGACGCTTTTGCTGACGAAAAGACATCGAAGGTTTGGAGTATCTTAATTTAGACCACAAGAAACACCACTAAAAGCTCAGTCAAACTTTAGGAGATATTGAAATGGCTTCAAAGCAAAAGTTGTTCAGCTTGACGGAACGCTTCTGTTGTCATCTGCTGGCAATGCAACTGGATCCAACAATTAATATAATATAAATAACGTAATGGATACAATTTTTAGGACGCTGGTGTAGAAATTAGAATTTTTCAAGGTATAAGGAACGAAACGTAACGAAGTTCGCGGGCACCAGCTATATGGAATATAGATCTTTATCTGAAGTTACCATGAAAACAATAACGGATACTGTACCACTAAAGTTCTGAGTTTTTTTTTCCAATTTTCCGTTGGTAACCATACCGCTGTAAGCAAACCAGCAACAAAATTAACTTTGTAACGCTGAAAAAATTGATATGTAAACGTTGACTACGTTGTGGGTGTGTCTGTCACGCTCTTGGCCGGTTTTTATCTTCTGTTGGCGCATAAACATCCCTTGGCGAGACGAAGTTCGCGGGCACCAGCTAGTTCATGATAAAAGTTGGCATAGGCAGTAGGTTATGTTAGGTATTACAGATTTATGAGGGTTTGTATTTTCGCTACTTATAACACAACCTGTTGATTTTTAGTAGCGGTGTTGGCTATTACCACTTTCAATCAAGCCCGGCTCATCGTATTATTTTCCCGACAAAATTTTTTTTTAATCTTTTTTCTAACACATTGTGTGCAATGTTTACCCAAACAAGGTGATTAAACTGATTGCTGGGTGCGATCGGGCGCGGGTTCGAATCCCGATTATAAACATTTTCTTGGTTAGAACTTGGCGGTTCCCAATTTCGGATTTGCCGTAAAATTTAATTAATTATAGTGCGGTTGAGTTTTGTTTGTTTTCGGCAATTTCTTTTCGGCGTGTTGTCAATAGTGTTTGGTAGCGTGTTCTGTGTTTTTTTGAGATTTTGCACCGTAATTTAAGATTATTACGTAGGTCGAGCGTTGGATTGTTTTATCTGATCCGAGGCGACTCTTGGACATCCTTTCTTTCTTCCTTTCTTTCAGAGGAAGTCTGTTAACTTATACTTGAAATTCATAACATTATTTGAACAAAGTGAAACGAGAAGCAAGTATCGATTGTTGAAAAACCTAGATTACTTTAATAGTAGTAAATGAAAGATTAGAAACGGAAAACCTGAACTACAAGGATTTTGAGATGAAACTTTGTTTGGGCTTAGTTAAGGAGACAAACAAGAACTACCGTTTTTAGTTCAGATTTTTCCATCTAGAAACCCCTAATTAGCACTAATTTACCACTATGTACCCGACTGACTCTAGAGGATTATGTTTTTCAAGAATGATATGTATGTATGTATCCAGAAATTCGTTTTTACCGGGCTGCAGCCCAAACGACTGTGCGGATCTTAACATGTCAGGTGTCGCTAGATTCGTCTCAGGAGCGTGAGTGACATAGGCTATATTAAAAATTCAAAAATTCAAGATGGCGGGTTAGAAATTACCGCAGTCGAGTTTTGTTTTTTAATAAATCTGCTTATTTTGCCTAGGTTTGGTGCGAAGTATCAGCAATCGATCATATACTTACTTAGGTGGTTTTACTTCTTGAGTTCAACATGGCATGTCAGATTTTGAATCTTACGAGACGCTATAAAAATCCTTAGGTAAACATAGAAATGCATTTTTACTGGCCAGTCATAAAATTACAAACTACCAACGGCTCCTGCCAAATTAAAGTATTTTCTATCTAAGACAAAACATTTACTACCATATTCTACGAAAACCTATGATTACAGGAGCGATCTATCGGGAAACGGCAATAAAAATCCAATAAAATACATTTTTTACGAAATGGCGGCCATAAAAAATCCAACCTAAGTCTTGGCGCCATTTTTTTTCTTTTTACCAAACGAGAGAAGATTAAGTAATAATGTAAAAACCCACAATGGGCGTGAAAATGTTTGTTTTAGAGAAAAAACCAATCTCGACGCCTTAAAATGTTTGTTTTAGGTTATAATATTAAGTTATTAAAGGTTATCGCTGGATGGTTTAAGGTTAATGGTTTTGGTATCGAAAATTTTGGTGCGAAATTGATGACCGCCGACACTATACACCTTCCACTAAAATCATCTCTCTCTCTTTTTCAAACTCTCAAAGAAGAGACTAAAATTACAAAATTCTTCTACCTATATCTGCATCTTACTTTCACCGTACCTACCTACCTATTTTTTCACCTATATTCTGTCTGTAAACTTTTCTCTAGATAAAGTAGGTAGTAAAGTTGTCCTACATTTAGCAGTAAAGTGCTAAAAATCTTATCAATTTTATGAGAAACAAGGCTTTAGGTAATTTTATTTATTTTAGCGTATTATAACCCTGTTATTTTCATAATTATGTGAAATAAAATCATTATGTTCCAGAACCTGGTAAAAAATAAGCTTTTTATAGTTTTCTACAGTAAAGCACCAAAACTAAGGATCTCTTTATTGGGATGGCGAAAGATCAGCGGAACTTGAGGCAAAGAGTAGATAGAGCTTCAGAGGTGACATGAATAAAATTAGGAATATATTCCTACTCTACGTAAAAAGTTTTGACTGCCTTAGAGTTGGACATTGTTGAATCATTTTGTGTGATGTTATGTCATTATGTCAAATATAGAGTAGCAGCATCCAATTTCTGTACGTGAGCTGCACAATCTTGCAGCAATTATATTGCATTGCGCTAGCCAATCCACATTTTAAGTGTAGTGAATATGGTAAATACATGTATACTCCCAAAAGGAGGAGGTCCATGTCCCAGTATACGCAGCATGCGCACCGAATGAAAAGACGCGAGAAGACATAAGATGTGTCAAATTGTATGGAATTTATCAAAACAAGTGAAGAATTTTGACATAGAGGTGGTGTAGGTAGAGAAAATCCATGACGCGTAGCCGCATGCTCAGGGGACAGCCAGTGTAGTAGTGACTGTTATGTTTGATGAAGACGATGATAAAAGGAGTAAACTATGAACTGTAGCCGAGTACTCCAAGTAGAATAGACGATACAAAATGTATCTTCCAATCCCCAATCCATGAGCTGTGAAAAGGTTAACTGAAACTTCTGCAAACTAATCTATGCCATCACCCAATCAGCAAACAATGATGAATGGCGTCAAGGGGCGGATGTATCAGTAATCGATTGACCGACGGTAGCGTTAATAGCGCCTGACGCCGGATTCTGAGCAAAGGAAATTGCTTATTTGCTCTTCAACTTTTGATAGGCGTTGGGATTAAGGTGGGAATCTCAGAGAATACATAAGCAAGCTATAGAGTGCGCCTAACCAGGTATAAACAGTTGGCACGGGTATGAACACAACCTCCCTGGCCAAGTAGCAAAACAATAGTGAGAACACTATTGTACCTACACATTTCTCCAAAATTTTGACATAAGAATCTTGTGCTTACGCTAGAAACAATGGCCCGGAACCCGGTGCGCTCTATGGCTTTCTTATGTATACTCTATAGGTGAGAATATTGGGAGGTGTGGTTTGGATTAATCTCGGATTAGTAGTGGGAAATCTTTGGAGCTGAAGTTGATTTTCTTTTTTAAAACGCAGGATTAACTTAAATGTAGGTACCCGCGTGGTAGCGACTAAGAATACTGCCACTAATGCCACACCTAGTATATTTAGAATTTTCGCGATTGTCACTTATTACATTGCCAGGGTTGCTACTGCCAAAAATCTCAAAGTATAAGAATGTCAATCAAAACAAACGTCATATGATTCTGAGCCAATTTTAATCCAAGAAATATGACATTCCTGGAAACTATCTTCGTAGTTACCTTGAGTTCCTCTGAGATTCCAATAATTTCCAGTTAAAGTCAGTAAGCGTCAAAACGATCGCTAGTACTGAGTGAGCCATCTATAGTTTTCCTAGTAGTACCTCTACAGCTCTTTGGTATTACACCTTTTTGGAAGGCTCAGTACTTTATAATGAGCATCAAATTCTCATACTTACCAGCCAATCGGGGGTTGGAAAGCGCACGGCACGTCACGCTCGGTGACCGTGGCTTATGGGAAAGGAGCACAAGACAGACGGACAAACGGACAGACAGGTGGTGAGGTTCCCACGATATAGCCAATTACGTATGTGTAGGTATGTGTACTTGATCAGGGCTAGGGTGGTTTCTTAAAAACTAGGAAAGTGTAGTAAACATAGAAATGAGATCGTCTTTAAGGCGTTCCTACCTTGAAGTTCATCAGTCGATAGGTTGACTGGATGAGATGCAGACTTTGCCACTATGTTGTTCGACTTATCTTTTGGTCTGCCTACCTAATGGACGTTTCAATATAAAGCAGCATAGCGTTTTAGATTCGGACTCCTCGCTGTTTAAAGTCAGAAATCTTCTTTTTCTTCAAGGAAATAACTGAATACCTTGGGGTGAATAGGTCACCTTCCGCCACGCCCCAGCCTATAAAAATACTGTTTAAATAATAAAGAATTAAAGAGCTCCCGTACGTAGCATACCCGGTACCAAGATACCAAAACCATTTAAAATTGCCGAAAGACAGACTGACAACATTACACACCATAAAACTTAGCATCATCATCAGCAGAATAGGTTTTCAAAAGCTGATGATGATCTGTATACCCCGTAAGAACCTACAAACGTGACTTCATGTATCGCAATGTCAGAGGTTACCGTTTATATGGTAATGCTAATGAAGGATGGTCACGGTGCCTGACCATGATGTATATCACCATGGTATGTGATACGATATACGATGGACGTTACCGTTTTGCGATTGTTATCACGAGAACAGATGTCTTTTGTTAATTAATGTTTACCACCCTTCTGTGGTCAAAAGGTCAAATTGTGACAAGATGCTTCATACTTCATACATATTACGCCACATTCACTTATGGGGTAGGCAGAGCGTTAACATCCGTAAAAATACGGTCGTTAACGCCATCTTCAACAAATATTTGAGGGCCGTTTTAGGGAAATCGTTTATAATGATTAAAACAAGGCAGTAACAGAAGATCGTAGCTCAAAAAAGTGTGGGCCAGATTTTTGGCTATTGAGTAGGTCGGTACAGTAATCTATATTTTTACTAATAATACATGTACGACACTCCAACTATACCTCCGATATACCCGGAGTAATATAAAGGGTATAACAAGCCGAAAGGAAGTCCATGTACTCATGGAACTGATTACAACTGTCCCCATAGAACATGGGTCGAAATATGGAAAAAATGATGGTCCTCCCGTAAAAAATCGCTGATCAGCTCAATGATACTATGATTGTAGAATCAGCTGATTGATTTACTATAGGAGGTCAAAGTATTTTTTCATATCACGACCCATGATCCAAAGGGAAAGTTGTTCAGTTTAATGAGTACCTTGACTCCCTTTCGGCTTCTAATACCCTTGTTGTTACTCCCAGTAAATACGGTACGGTACTCCAACTAGACCTCAGATACAGAATGGATTCAGACACCTAGATCGAAATTGGGATCATTAGAATAATCAAAAAGCGATCTAATAGCCGCCAGCCAGTCACAAAAACTACGCACGTGGGCACGCTCAGGTGGGTGCGCACGTGTAACCGCCGCGCCATATGTCACGGGTTCGATCCCCGGCTGGTACAATCTGGACCGTTGGCTCTGTTTTAGGGGCTGATGAAATTGCAACAGTAGGAAGGCATTTCCTATGTAAGTATTCTGTTCTATATTTGCTAAGGTTAGAACTCGTGATTTTTCATAAACAAAAAAATGAACCAGGCCATGAAACTTAACAACTTTCTGCAGGGAAAAATGGGAAAAAAGTTTCAACTTCGCATCTAAAATGATTTGGTTCGGATAGCAGATTATGTTGCAGCACGATGGCAGACAAAATCCTAGGATTTTGACCAAAAGCTGCCATTTATGGCAAAATCGTAGAGGTTGTTCGGCCATCGTCCTAAGCAGATTCAGGATTTCGGCCAATATCCTAGGAATTTGGCCAAAAGCCGGTAAATGGCAAAATCGTAGAGCTTGTTCGCCCATCGTCCTAACCTAAGCAGATTCAGGATTTCGGCCAATATCCTAGGAATTTGGCCAAAAGCCGGTAAATGGCAAAATCGTAGAGCTTGTTCGCCCATCGTCCTAACCTAAGCAGATTCAGGATTTCGGCCAATATCCTAGGAATTTGGCCAAAAGCCGGTAAATGTCAAAATCGTAGAGCTTGTTCGCCCATCGTCCTAACCTAAGCAGATTCAGGATTTCGGCCAATGTCCTAGGATTTTGGCCAAAAGCCGGTAAATGGCAAAATCGTAGAGCTTGTTCGCCCATCGTCCTAACCTAAGCAGATTCAGGATTTCGGCTAATATCCTAGGAATTTGGCCAAAAGCCGGTAAATGGCAAAATCGTAGAGCTTGTTCGCCCATCGTCCTAACCTAAGCAGATTTAGGATTTCGGCCAATATCCTAGGAATTTGGCCAAAAGCCGGTAAATGTCAAAATCGTAGAGCTTGTTCGCCCATCGTCCTAACCTAAGCAGATTCAGGATTTCGGCCAATGTCCTAGGATTTTGGCCAAAAGCCGGTAAATGGCAAAATCGTAGAGCTTGTTCGCCCATCGTCCTAACCTAAGCAGATTCAGGATTTCGGCCAATGTCCTAGGATTTTGGCCAAAAGCCGGTAAATGGAAAAATCGTAGAGCTTGTTCGCCCATCGTCCTAACCTAAGCAGATTCAGGATTTCGGCCAATGTCCTAGGATTTTGGCCAAAAGCCGGCAAATGGCAAAATCGTAGACTTCGATCAGCCATATCCGGAACTGAAATAAAAGCCTCATTACACTTAACAAAGCCTGGATCTGCTAAGGACTATGGCCCAATAACGTCTACGATTTTGCCATTATTTGCCGGCTTCGTACTGCGACAGATAGGTACCTACATTGTTTTACTGTAGTTCCACATTTCTGTATATCTAGGTTTCTACCTATCCATCTATCGCGCCTAAAATTTAAGAGATAATAAAATAAACATATTACATCGAGTTATTTTTTATTCAAAGAGCATTTCCACGATTAGGTAGGCTGACATTTACACACACTACGTCGATACAACGGTATCTCGAGTCTCGACACATGGCATCCCATTGTTATAATAATCATCAACATCATCATCTTAGCCGTCTTTCATCATGGTTATCATTATCATCATACAAGTGAAAACAAAATTGAAATTTTACTACACGACAGTTTATTGCAGCGCCCTTGGTGAGTTGTTCACGTAATATCTAGCTAAGAACATTCCCAAGTTAAATCTTCATCAACCACTGAAAACCGCATCAAAATCAGTACAGTTGTTTTCAAGATATTTGGTAACATTGGTTTGCACAAACAAATGTTTACTGCAGCGCCCTCTGGTGAGTTGTTCACGTAATACCTATCTAAGAACATGCACTAAAAATGTATAAATCGACCACAGAAGACTTCATCAAAATCGGACCAGTGGTTTGGGAGATATTTGGTAACATAGGTTTGCACAAACACACAAACACACATACAATCTCTCACCCCAAACGCACATACCATCTCCGTTCCGTCGTGGGTAAAAATGACGATGAGTTATCATAAGATAACGAAGGCAGTGTGCCGAGACATCGAGTGTCGAGATACCGAGTTTTAAGGTCAAAATAAAGGCCGAGCGCAGCGGCGTCATAGTGAGCCGTCAACGTGACAGCATCTCTGATAGAATGGAGGGCGAGCTGCGGCATGCCGCCCGGTCTTTCTGGCATCCCTATACAATCCCAGTCACGCTTGTGTAGACGGTGCCTCTTCTGTTATATACATTTAAATAGAAACGGTTTAGAGCGTCGCGATGACTCACGCCCACGGCTCTCAGTAGACAAAATGCCTTGATTCCATAATTTTTCTGACTTCGTCTAGGTTTGGCCAAAAAAATAGCATTGATACAATCGAGCCTGCAAAGAATTAAAGTAACATCAAATTGTATGAAGAAGAAGAACTTGTATTGTATTTAATATAATAAATCTCGCAGTGAATTGTTTCACTACTAGTCTAGTCAAAGTAGAAACGCTGGACGGAGAAATATAGAGTGAAGGCCCCGCCTTACCAAGTGTAGCGTTGGTCGTTCTCCAACCAGATGACTTGAGCGAATTGATAGCTAAAATTGAAGATCTTGATCATCAGCCAATCAGCCAATAGCAGTCCACTGTTGAACATCGGCTTTCCCCACGCCTTAACACACGATCTCCAGTTTTCGCTATCCAGTCACTACCGGTCGTCTTCTTTAAATCATGGGTCTATCTGCCTGGAGGGCGCTTGCCAAGGCATAATGATGATTCTCGTAAATAAAATGTCAGCGTCGGCTGGGGCTTGAACCTGAGACCCTGAGGTACCATCCCACTGCTCTGACAACTGAGCTACCGGCATAGCCGTCGCTTCGAGGCGAGCATCAAGAGGTTGAAAATTTCGTGAGGATTCCGGCTAGGCGTTCAGTTGGCAGATCAGTGAGACCCCACGGTCCGATGTTCAAGAACCGGCCTTTTCTTCTTTTTGAGAATAATATAGCACTATGAGTGCATTAAAATCCCAATACAATGGTGATGATTGACGACATACCGACAACAAGAAGAGCCAAGAAGACGATGACGACCTCGCATTGACCTTTAGCCGCCAAACCCATGAAGGTGTTTCCGATGATGGCTCCAACCTGGCCCATCATGTACATGGTGCACATCACCAACGCCCTGTGAACAACAGCATGCAGGGTTTAGAGTACATACTGGGTGCAGGAGCGGATCTAGGGTGTGGCTATAGGGGCGGGAGCCAGGGGCGCAGATCGAGGGGGGGCGCAAAACCAGACTCGCGCCCGCCAGGGCGTGAGTTTGGAGTTCAAGCCTCTTAAGATTCGGGTTATTATTAATGTTTACTATTTTTGTAGAAATTTTTCCACAAGATAGTAATTTTGAACACTTGATATTAATCAAACACTAGATATTGATATTAACTTTTTGGTTACAAAGTTAATACAAACGAAGCAAGCGGAAAAAATTCACGCCGCCGGCGGGATTTGAACCCACGTCTTCTGACAAGCCGGGTCAGACGTGTTGCCGCTTACACCACGGCGGGCTCTGCCCGAGGCGGCGAAATTGTGATCCACTTGCTTCGTTCATATTGCTTTGTCACTTGACTACTTACGGGTAGCTTAGCGCCATCTATGACTTTGTAGTAGAACTATACAGTCACTCATTATTATTAAGCGCTAAGGGTTATCTTTTGCTTACCTTTACTCGGTTATTATTAAGCGCTAAGGGTTATCTTTTGCTTACCTTTACGCCATAGGGCATAAATGGCGTTAAGGTGAAGCAATTATAATATTTTCCTGCCTGTTTTATGAGAACAGAAAATTTATAAATAAATGTTAAATCTGATCTTCGTGCCTTCCTTGAGGGGCGCGGGCGCTACGACACGACAAGGGGCGCGCCCTGACAAACCTTTTAAATTTATGAAAAATAAGTAGTTATCTTATTCTAAAAACGAGTTTATTACCGTAATAAATCGTATTTTTATTTCGTCATTGAATTTTGTAAGGTCACTTGGATCCGGGGGTAGAGCATCAAAATATTTAAGGGCAGCAAATCATGCAAAAAAAAAACACAATGACTGAAACTGCAAAGGAACCAAAAACAACTTTGACGCCCTCTTGAAACAAGTCGCCGCCTTTTAATCTGGTGTTAGTGCAATCGCAATAAGTTTTGTGTTAGTGTGACCACGCTGCCCTTTAGTGCTGCCACCACCACACCAGATTTATCGTAAAAAGTCGAGCTCGCTTTGCTCGCTATGCGTTTTGTGTCTCAGTGACGCCCCCTCTCGCAGTCCATTAGTGCTGCTACCACCACACCAGATTTAGCGTGAAAAGTCGAGCTCGCTTCGCTCGCAATAAGTTTTGTGTCTCAGTGGCGCCTCCGCTGACTGTCCATTAGTGCCTCTAACATCACACCAGATTTAGCGTGAAAAGTCGGGCTCGCTTCACTCGCAATACGTTATGTGTCTCAATAACGCCCCTTCTTGCTGTTCAATAGTGCTGCCACCATCACACCAGATTTTGCGTGAAAAGCCGGGCTCGCTTCGCTCGCAATTAGTAATGTGCCAGATTGACACCCCCTCTCGCAGTCCATTAGTGCTGCTACCACCACACCAGATTTAGCGTGAAAAGTCGGGCTCGCATTGCTCGCAATTCGTTATGTGTCAGACTGACGCCTCCCCTCTCAGTCCGTTAGTGCTGCTACCACCACACCAGATTTAGCGCAAAAACTCGAGCTCGCTTTGCTCGCAATACGTTAGTATGCCGCCCTTCTAGATGTCCGTAAGTACGAAAATGTTGATCTAAAATCGCTTCTGACAGAACTTGCATTAATTTTTGTATAGATAAAGTAACTGGTAGCACTAAGGTGCCTCGATGACTCCCCGGAACCGAGGGAATGGATCGCGCTTGCAAAGGGGGGGTGCAAAATTTGAGTCGAGCCAGGGGCGCTGGCTACCTTAGATCCGCCTCTGACTGGGTGTTACAAAACAACAAATGAAGCGGAAAGGAGGTCAAGGTACTGATGAAACTAAACAACTTCCCCAAGGAACATGGGTCGAAATATGTTTTTTTCGGCTTGTTATGCCCTCCTGGTAGAATATCTACTCGTAGCGCCTAGATACATACAATAGGTCACTTACTAATTTGTTATTTTTCTATCACATGTAAAGTTCCCAGTCTGGTTAGGCTTAGAACATTGCAGGCCGACTCACCTGATTGTCAGAAAAGCAAAATAGTTCCGTGTTATAGAGGGCATACGTTAAGCCATCGGCTCCGGTTGCTCTCTATGATAAATATAACTTAGATGGCGGTTTACAACCATGTCAGAAGCCTGCTACTTGTAGGAGTTTGAAGAACTCTGACCCCAATAAAATAATAAAACCAGGGATCCCAATAAAAAAAAGAAGATACCTCAAGTTGATGGGAAAGGCGTCTACGGCGAGGACCGAGAGAAGAGAGGCTGCCGACCCTGAGCAGATGCCGATGGTCATGAGGAGAGAAGCCACCAAGACTTGGGGTACCGCCACGCAAGCCACCAGACCGGCCGCGCAGGGCCCCATTACTGCAGCTGTGGATACAATAGTTTTTTTTTGAAAAACTTCCAAATTTTCACCGCAGGCAGGATTTGAACCTGCGACCTTCGGCATCAGTACTGCCGACGAACTGGGCTATAACTTGTCCACTATCGCGTGGATGGGCTCCATCTACCGGGATAGTTTTGCAACTAATTCCCAGCGACTAATTCATTCTTTACAGATTGAATGTAGTCAAAGCGATGAAAATCCGCGATAAATTGAATACCAGATTTTAAAACACTTCTCGTGTTAGGTAAACAATTTTTGGAAAACTTCCAAAATTTTCACCGCAGGCAGGATTTGAACCTGCGACCTTCGGCATTAGTACTGCCGACGCCCTAACCAACTGAGCTACCGCGGTTCCAATCGAGCCCGCGAAATTATGGAAGTATAACTTGTCCACTATCGCGTGGATGGGCTCCATCTACCGGGATAGTTTTGCAACTAATTCCCAGCGACAATTCATTCTTTACAGATTGAAAAGAATGAATTATAATTATAATTTTCGCGGGCTCGATTGGAACCGCGGTAGCCCAGTTGGTTAGGGCGTCGGCAGTACTGATGCCGAAGGTCGCAGGTTCAAATCCTGCCTGCGGTGAAAATTTTGGAAGTTTTCCAAAAATTGTTTACCTAACACGAGAAGTGTTTTAAAATTTGGTATTCAATTTATCGCGGGTTTTCATCGCTTTGACTACATTCAATCTGTAAAGAATGAATTAGTCGCTGGGAATTAGTTGCAAAACTATCCGGTAGATGGAGCCTATCCACGCGATAGTGGACAAGATATACTTCCATAATTTCGCGGGCTCGATTGGAACCGCGGTAGCTCAGTTGGTTAGGGCGTCGGCAGTACTAATGCCGAAGGTCGCAGGTTCAAATCCTGCCTGCGGTGAAATCTGGTATTCAATTTATCGCGGGTTTTCATCGCTTTGACTACATTCAATCTGTAAAGAATGAATTAGTCGCTGGGAATTAGTTGCAAAACTATCCCGGTAGATGGAGCCCATCCACGCGATAGTGGACAAGATATACTTCCATAATTTCGCGGGCTCGATTGGAACCGCGGTAGCCCAGTTGGTTAGGGCGTCGGCAGTACTGATGCCGAAGGCCGCAGGTTCAAATCCTGCCTGCGGTGAAAATTTTGAAAGTTTTCCAAAAATTGTTTACCTAACACGAGAAGTGTTTTAAAATTTGGTATTCAATTTATCGCGGGTTTTCATCGCTTTGACTACATTCAATCTGTAAAGAATGAATTAGTCGCTGGGAATTAGTTGCAAAACTATCCCGGTAGATGGAGCCCATCCACGCGATAGTGGACAAGATATACTTCCATAATTTCGCGGGCTCGATTGGAACCGCGGTAGCCCAGTTGGTTAGGGCGTCGGCAGTACTGATGCCGAAGGCCGCAGGTTCAAATCCTGCCTGCGGTGAAAATTTTGAAAGTTTTCCAAAAATTGTTTACCTAACACGAGAAGTGTTTTAAAATTTGGTATTCAATTTATCGCGGGTTTTCATCGCTTTGACTACATTCAATCTGTAAAGAATGAATTAGTCGCTGGGAATTAGTTGCAAAACTATCCCGGTAGATGGAGCCCATCCACGCGATAGTGGACAAGATATACTTCCATAATTTCGCGGGCTCGATTGGAACCGCGGTAGCCCAGTTGGTTAGGGCGTCGGCAGTACTGATGCCGAAGGCCGCAGGTTCAAATCCTGCCTGCGGTGAAAATTTTGGAAGTTTTCCAAAAATTGTTTACCTAACACGAGAAGTGTTTTAAAATTTGGTATTCGATACAATAGTTCTTTATAAAAAATACATAAAAAAAGAAAACTGACAGTGTGAGTCGGACTTGCGCACGAAGGGTGCATTACCTACAATAGTGTAAAAAAAAGTTTATTGCAAGATAGTAATTATTTGTTGTCATAGCGGCAATAGTAGTAACACATGAGCTGACACTTCACCAAGTTGCAACACATATTCCCGCGGGAAAAGGGTATTTTTCCGGCATGACTTATACATATGTATAATATATACCTTTTGAATCACTCAATGTATTACAAAAAGCGCATAAAAATCCGTTGCGTGTCTTAGAAGAAATTAGCGAATTCCACGACAGACAGCGAAATGCAAAAAGTGACTTCATTTTCTACTGAGTAGGTATCTATTTATTTTAAAACTTACCATACATTTTGCATTTGTTGTACTTATTTATAATGACAGTGATGATTATAAATGGCACCAATAAGACGACTTCCATGACGAAGGACATCGGATAGACCATAGTGTTGACTCCGCCATTTTTGGTACAATCGACCTGGTCATCCCCTCCGGCGAGCCCATGGGGTTTATAACTAAACTGGAAAAGATATCAGGTATTAATAGTCCATTTGCAATCATTGTGTCATGAAAAGATATGACCAGCCTAAGCGGGAGGCAAGTTACTTCTTCTGTCGCGCTCTTTAAGGTGGTTCGTTACGTCATACAAACGAAAAACTGCACTTCAGTCGGGTTACACATGAGCTGTAGAGTTTCTTTTTAAAGAAACTTTATTCTGAATGATGAAGGCACACGTAAATTTGTCGCAAAACTACTTATAGTTAAAAGATAATCAGTATTTTCTGCACAATAAAATTAAACGTATTTATTGCAGCAGTAGCTCCATCTATTTTCGTAAAGTGGCGACTCGCTTTTTACGGGGAAATCTGATGATTTAAAAATTCTTTTTAGTGTTTTGCGACAATCTTATATACCCACGGGACTCCCCATCAAGTTTTTTAAACCGACTCTTGTCTCCTTTACATACATAACTCCATTGAACTTTTGTATGGAAAACGGAACGCCTTAACAGTATGTATCTATTAGATTACTACAGTACCTACGTCAAGGTAATAATTGGTGAGAATTTTAATTAGATACGCCGATCATCCTATGGTATATCGCCGACTGGTGCCGGCTTAGAATAGCATCACCCCATCCATAATATCTTTCCCGTAGGTGTCGTAAGGAGCGACTAGGGGATTTGAGAGCTGATTTGTACTGCAGTTTTAGGGCGACAGGCAGACTACCTGTCCCCATGGCGATTCAAAGTCTCTTGAATGACTCTCAAACTTTTGTCACACGTGGTGTGAATGGTCGTTTTTACTGCTGTTTACGCTCTGCCTACCCCGCAAGGGATATAGGCGTGATATATTATGTATGGTATTGGTATATCACATTCGGGTTACACTTACATCATCATTTTTTGGAGAGTATCTTGATTTCAATGCTTTACACACAGTGTAGGGTAGTTTTGTATCCTTCAATACTAAATTGAATATACCGGGCATCCAGAGATATACGCCATTGGCACTGTGAAATTATACAGGATGTAAAATAAACAACTGCAAATAGGGGTGAACCAGCCGAAGAAATTGAACAACTTTTCTCAAGGACTTTTCTAGGTCAAAATAAGACAAGTAACTTAAACCTTCCAAATACACCAGATGAGCAAGTGTATGGGATGTCAAATTTTTTGACATTTGTGCCTATGTTCCTTGGCGAAAGTTGTTCAGTTTCAAAAGCCGGCTCACCCCTTGAAATATTTGCAGCCTTTTTTACACCTTATTTATCTGTGCAGGATAATATAAAATATGCAGTAGCGGAAGATGATGAACGGTCTTCGGATGAAGTAACTAAACCTCTAGGCCAAGAAGATGATTATGATAAAATTTACAATAGTGGTAATTAGGATGACGCCAATGATGATAATGAATGATGATGGCAAATACTAACAGAAGGAAAACCATAAACATGCTGTAGTGCAGGATGAGGAACGGTCGGCGGATGGGGTACCGGAATAACTGTGCCATGTCTTTCAGAGCTCTTTTCCAAGCTTTATCTTTACTGATTTCACCCGAATCAAAATGCTGAAGGTGTTTTACCTGAAAGAAAAAAAAATATAATTTTTACTAAATTCATTTAGTATTCTAATTCATCAAGGTTAACTAATGAATACAACGTGTTACAAATTGTTACATAAGGCCTTATTCTGGCGTATATCTTGGAATTCCGCAAGCACATCTTCCATTTGCCTGAATCTAAGGTATATTTGTGTTACACTTTCACAGTTTGCATATGTTTTGCTACTTCATTTAAATGCGACCTTACCGGAAATATATTTGGCGTTTTCAAGTGATTGTATCGGTACATTTTGGCTAAAATCGGCATAGCAGCCCTCTCCCCCTGATGGGCGATGACGTAACTCGGGCTCTCAGGCAGGAAGATCAGCATTATGGCCCCAATTAATCCACATGCACTAAACACCCAGATGTAGGTCCTCCATGGCTTCACTTGAACTCCGAGAAAACTGAACGACCACTGGCCAGGGATGATGGCCCAAGCTATAGCTGAAAATTTAAGAAATACTTAGAAATTGTTTTGCTACAAATTATGATAGATTATATGATAGTGTCCCCGCCCTACTGGTTCAGATTCTTCAAGCAACCGTCGGGGACGCGGAGGTCCCACATTTGTGCTCTTTTATGGCAACTACCGGTATACATCGGTTAGACATAGTCCAATCCGTTCTTCCCAGAACAACTCCTAAGCCTCATCATCTCAAGTAGCGTCTCAAGTCTAGTCCCGTCCAAGTCTCATCCAAGGGCGTAATTGGGCTAGCTGTTTGAACAACCGTGCAAATATTTCCGGGTGAGCCCTCGCTCCCCACCAAGCATATAGTTCGTAAGTAGTTTTGATGGCACTGGGGCCGATAACGAATCCCCGAAGAATAAGATTGGTGCAGGAAAAGATTAACTATCTAACCAGCTCAAGCTGGCCATCACCGTATCAAGAACATAAAATTGGTAGGTAAAGTATTTGACACCAAAATTCATCGGATTGTTCTACTATTTGGTGTCACATACCATAACCACCATAACAGCCAAAACAGCCTACTACTGGACATGGGCCTCTCTCAAGGAGTATTGCTCTACTCACCATGCTTGACAGGTGGATCAGCGAGTGCAGTGCAAGATTTACAGGGAACGCTGCTGATGATTATCCATTAGTCGCTTTCACGACACCCACGGGTAGAAATGGGGTAAGCTATTCTAAACCGGCATCACACGAAGTTACACACAACAATAGAAATAGTACATTGTATACGCGGGGAGAAAGAAACCGATTACTAACGAGGGTGTAGTTTGAGGCCCGAAGCGCAGCTGAGGGCCTCAATACACACGAGTTTGTAGTCGGACTTTCATCCGAGTAATACATAGTGCTTTATACTACACCTGCGGGGTCAGTTGTAACAGCCACGGGGTGAATTGAAACATCCGGATAAAAATAAACTACCTAGGTACACATTTCCAAACTCTCACATGCATACGGCAGCGCAATTTTTTAATTCAATAACTTTACAACTTATATAACTGAACAACTGAATAACTTACAAAACTTCACAACATACAAAACTGAACAATTTATAAAACTGAACAACATACAAAACTGAACAACTTACGAAACTGAACAACTTACAAAACTGAACAACTTACAAAACTGAACAACTTACAAAACTGAACAACTTACAAAACTGAACAACTTAGAAAACTGAACAGCTTACAAAACTGAAGAACTTACAAAACTGAACAACTTACAAAACTGAACAACTTACAAAACAGAACAACTTTACAAAACTGAACATCTTACAAAACTGAACAACTTACAAAACTGAACAAATTACAAAACTGAACAACTTACGAAACTGAACAACTTACAAAACTGAACAACTTACAAAACTGAACAACTTTACAAAACTGAACAACTTAGAAAACTGAACAACTTACAAAACTGAACAACTTACAAAACTGAACAACTTCACAAAACTGAACAACTTTACTAAACTAAACAACTTACAAAACTGAACAACTTATGAAACTCAACAACTTCTTAATATTGAACAATTTTAAAAACTGAACATCTTTTCAAAACTGAACAACTTTTGAGACTGAACATCTTTTGAAACTGAACAACTTTTACACCTGAACAACTTTAAAAACTGTACAACTTATGAAACTGGACAACTTTTTAGTGACAACTTCAAAACTGATCAACTTGTGGTGTGGTCATCTACCTGTTCAACTGTACTAAAGTCTGTAAAAATTCCCACGGGAGGAAAGTGATTTGTATGGTTAATTCCCTCCCGCTAATTTGTACGTTGAACAATGACTAACGTTCCCCCCTATAGAGTGTTAAGCTATAGGCAAATTACTATGCAGGTGTAGTATAAAAGAAATTACTCAGATTACCCACCTGGAGTCAAGCAGAATGCAGCACTAACTGCAGTAAGAGCGTAAGACACAGCTTTGTCTCTGTAATGGAGCGTATGCAACTCCCCAAGGTACACCAGCACGGTGGCACTTGACGCAGACACCCTAGAACAATTGTTAATGGGATTATTTTAATCGCCTAAATGTCACACCACAGGGCGTATCTTATAGCTATAGAATTGCCCTACGTCGAAATAGCCCCGCAGCACCTTATTATACATAGTAAACATCCAGCTTCCAGACTATAGTTCGACAAATTTGTTCGTGATTGTCCCTAGGGGTGACAAGAGAAGGGAGAGCGAGATAACGAAGATGTCAGCGGTTAGCAGGTGGTGGGTTTGTGTAGCGAAAAGGGAAACGCGTGCATTAGAATGACGTGCTACCTCACCTCCGTCACCGCCTGTACCCTGCGGGATGGTCGCGCACTCGCGCACGAAGTTGTCGTACTACGAGTATAAACACAAATATTTGAAAGTGACTTAACAAATATGAATATGTCTGTGGGGGTCGGACCCACGACCCTTGGCGTAGAAGGCAGGAGTCTATCCGCTACGCCATCGGGACAGTCAGAAATAAAAAACTTACAAGGCACCTGTGATCAGTCTCGTGAGGAACATGGACCAAAATTTTGTGCACAACGAGGAGACGGTTGATGCTACTATGGTGACGAATATTGCTGGCAGCATCACTTTCTTTCGCCCGTAGGTATCTCCCAATGCACCCCAGCAAATTGCAGTAAGGATCACACCTGAAACATTCCACTGTGGTTTGTACGCGTCGATCAGGCGGTTATCGGGGTTTTTCGTAAAAAGGGGCTGAAGTATTTGCTTATTTCTGTTCTCAACCTAATCCATCACAACACTAAGCCAAATTTATATTGCATCATGAAACGATTTAGATAAAGATGACAGCACAAGGTTATTTTGTTATTATTTTAGTTTGAAAAGTCTTTTCACTTTCCACATCTTTAAATCAACTTTCTTCAACAGGAAGTTTGTCAAAAACTTTACCTATGAAGATGGCGCTACCCACTAGTGTTTTCTGCATGACTGTCAACTTGAGATCGCACTCCATTGGGTCCAGGACATACGCAACGGCAATCATCTCCAGCAGAGAATGCACGAAGATGAAACTGCAGGCTACTACGGCCACCACGTTGAACCATCCTTCACCTGGTGAAAGTCAGATCTGTTAGTCTCAATCTTAGAGTACGTATGAGCAAACTAGAGTGATTGTAAGACTGCGGACTGTTGGCTGTGACCAGCGTAAGCAATTTGTTTCATGGATAATTGGATACTTTATGTAATGCACAGAGAAATATAGGTAGAACCATAGAACAGAGAAATATTGAACTAATAGTGTTTTCACTGCCGTTTTCCTACTGATGGACAGTGAGTCTGTGAGTCTGTGTTTGTTCTCAGGCTAACCATTCATACCTAGTAAGGTGCAATCTACCTATAGCTGAGTTTTACTACCAGAGCTTGTGAACAGCTACAACAATCCAATACTGAAAGTAAGATGATTTTCCCATACACTCAATGCTCAATAGTCTCAATACTATTGATTAGTTAGCAAGTACAGTTCAATGTGCTGCAGCATCATACTCTAAATCTTCAATCTTATTCCTTACCTGTCAGTTCGAAAGCGCTGTCATAGTGTCTTGCCTCACGGTCTTCACCATCCAATCCAGAGAATGTTGGTCGAGAACCAGGAGACCCAGAACTAGTGGACCCAGATGATTTTGACCCAGATGCCCCAGGAGCTTGATAAATGGACTCAGATGATTTTGAACCAGATTGCCCAAGAGCTTGATGACTGGACCCAGGTGATTTTGAACCAGATGCCCCAGGAGCTTGACGATTGGACCCAGATGATATTGAACCAGATGGCCCAGTAGCTTGACGATTGGACCCAGATGATTTTGAACCAGATGGCCCAGGAGCTTGATGATTGGACCCAAGTAATTTTGAATCAGATGGCCCAGAAGCTTGATGATTGGACCCAAGTGATTTTGCATCAGACGGCCCAGGAGCTTGATGATTGGACCCAGGTGATTTTGAACCAGACGACCCAGGAGCTTTAGATCCAGAAGGTTCAGTATCTGAATCTGGTAGAAATGTTATACTTTTCTTTTTTCCAAGGGAACCAGAGTCAGAGAGTTTCGAACTAGATGGTCTACTTGTGGTATCTGGCTCTTGATCTGGTGGATATGTTATATTTTTGCCTGTTTGAATTGATTTATTTTTTTTAATAATTGAACTTGTGGGTTTATCCTTATCCCTATTTTCCATTTGATACGTAGGTACACCTTTTTACTTATTATTTTCAACGTTTATGTTCAATAGAATTCCTTGTTACCAATTCAATAAAATAAACAAATGTTACCAAATAATTTATGTCCTTCATAAGATTCCCAAGCCCAGATCACTTATATATATGTCCCTAAAGGGTTCCCAAGTACCCCTACAAATAATAAGTTACTCTATGTTCCCAAGTAAAATTCATTGCTCAAAGGTGCTCAAATTAATCTAATCATAAACAAGTCAAAGTCAAAACCACTTTACCACAGACTAGGTACTACAAAAATTTATGGTTGGTTATGGTAAAGACATGAGTTCCGCAAAGGAGTTCTAAGTTCTGTTCTAAGTTTTGATTCTGAAACAAAGTTCTGAAAGCATACTGAAATCCATTGAAATGTTTTTGCTGGACTTTGTAAAACTTACCGTGGTGGAGTGAAACCTATGGGTGGAACAGGGTACCAAACAACCCACTTTATTGAAAACACTCAGCTCAATAGCTCAATTTGAACAACTTTCCCTAGGGACCACAGTTGAAAGCCTAAAACCAATTCGGAGCTCCCATAGAAAAATGCTCGTTTTGTCAGCAGTTTTTTTTTGGGAGGGAGGTTCAATTTTTGTTAAAATTTTTATTTTGGTCCTAAGGGGAAGTTGTTTGATTTTATCCTTCGAGCAACTCATCTTCCGTCCCGGCCCGGATTTTATCTGTTGAGCTTAGTGTTTTCGAGTAAATGGGTCATTCGGTACCTCACTGTGCCACACTATCATACTACAACTAATAATGAACTGCAACGTTTGAATTCGATTTTAGTTCAGCGGTGATTTCATCCAACCCTTCCTAAACTGTAAAAAAGGTGTTTCACAGCAAAAAAAGTTAGTCTAAAAAACAGGAAAGGGTGACAAAAGGGTTAACGGGCATAGTTTTGGCTCATTATTTCACCATTAACTTAACGACAATCCGATTGGCCAAAATGATCACAGTCGCCAGTATTTGACACCTTTTTTGGGACAAGTTTGGGACAAATGATCATCTTAAAATTGTTATCTTGTTCGCTCGGTAAAAAATATCACTGAAAGGGTTAATTTTAGAGAAAAAGCTTGTCTACCTATCATTCACGCACCTACTTAACACAAAAGTATACCTTTAGATAAAGTAAGACAGGAGGGGCAAGGCGGTTATGATTATATATAACAACGTCGGGTTATTACAATCTGCCATCCCAGGATGGAAGCTCTCCTAGTGCCTTGTCCTAGGGTGACTTCTTGGAAACGTCAGTCCAACCAGTCACCGCCTCCCTAGGACAGGGTGTCTGGTTGGACATACTTTTCCATTCTATACCCCTAGGGTGCCAGATTGCTTGCCAGATTGTCATTGGTCAGTGGTATACCCAAAGGTATACCTGCTATACATTCAATATCAATGTACAGGGTGAAGGAGACAGTAAATCGCATACTGATTTGGGTGCTTTCAGACCATAAAACTGAACAAGTTTCCCCTTTGAAATTGGTATTTTTTCGACTTTTCTTAGGTAAGTAAAGCCAGTCAGCTAACTGCAAGGGCTTAGAATGATTTCTGTTATGTTATGTGTGTCTTAGATGGCGGTCTACTCAACCATGTCAAAGGCCTGCTTGTAGTGGTAATAGTTGAAAAACTCCGACAGTTTTCGTCAACTCAGCGTCACACTCGAAAAAACTAAATATAAAATAAAACAAATTTATTTATTAAATCACATTTTTATTTTATTGATAATTTCTACAACTTATAGAATAACAATCATACCAACAATAAGGTATTTAGCTACTTCAGTCTCATTTAGACTTCGTTTTAACGAAGGCATAGAAACACGCAGAGTTTGCTATGCTCTGGGATAGTAATAGTTATCTACTATTTTATAATATAAACAGGCTTATATGAGGTGTAAAAAAATCAACGGCAAATATATTAAGGGACGAACCAGCACAACGTTTCTAAAGAAACATAGGTCGAACGAAATATGAAGAAAACATTTAGACCTCCTATACAAATAGACCCGGTCTGCTTTTAAATGTATAGGTGTGTATAGGAATCCAAATTTTATTTTTATATTTCGACCTATGTTGTTCAATTTCATGGGCTGGTTCACCCCTTAAAATATTTGCAGTAGATTTTATTACATCCTGGAATTTGGTATCTCAGTCCCGTATGCTGATACGTTACACGGAGTTTTATTGATTAATCAATCTTCTAACGACCTTCTGTTTAAGGCCATTTTCAAATAGGTACTACGTAAAAAATATATAAATTTGAACACATATTTTATAAAGAAAAATAAATGCGGTCGTCGGGGCTTCTTTCAGGTATGTAAGTAGGAAGGTACCGCAACGCAGAAAAGCAGCACCAAAATCAAGTCTCGTTATTTCGCCATAGTTCTTCCCGTCTCGTCTCTGGGGTGTGGCGAAGATTCCTGCGTTCCATTAGTACGTCAGACCTCTTTGCTCCATTTGTGACCGCACCTTCTCAGGTGCTGGCCAGAATACCATCAGGATTATAGAGGCTGGAAGAAAAAATAATATTGGTAAGTTTTTTGAAGTATAATTCGTTATCTAGTGATCTGGTGATTGGAAAGTGAAAGAAGAAGACAAAGAAGATGATGATAATAATGATAATAACTATGAAGAGGAAGATGATGATGATGATGAAGAAAAAGTAAACGTACCGCATATAAACGCGCCTAGGCCAGAAAGAGAAAGCTGACAATGCGTGTCCAATGTGGCTCCAAGTAGATAGGAGCCCACTGCTGCCCCCATGCGGCCGACCATGTACATCACGCACATAGCCATTGCCCTGAAATACAGAAAGTAAATACATGTTTGAGTACTCACAATCTCTTTCAGATACGATTAGATAGTTAAACTATATTTCCCAAAACATTTAAAAACTATAGGTACCTACAGAGCATGAAGGCAATATAAGGAGAACTGTTATGCCTGCTCTGGTTGGTACAAATACTGTTCTAATCGTATTGCTGATCTTAAACAAGTAGGAGAATACATCAACTGCGACAGCAGCTAAAATAGAGGCTGCACAAACATAGCATAAGGCCAGCATGAGGAGAACTGTTGTGCCTGCTTCCTTTGGTACATAATGTATATAGCTTCCATAGTATATCTTATTGACCTTAAACAAGTTGGGAAGACATCCACTGCAATAGCAGCTAATATGGAGGCTGCACAACCGGAGCATAAGGCTAAGATGAGGAGGGCTGTTGTACTTGTTCCCTTTGGTACATTTACAGCTTCCATAGTAGACCTGAATCACCTTAAACAAGTAGGGAAGACATCCACTGCAATAGCAGCTTAAATAGATGCAGCACAACCAAAGCATAAGACCAAGATGAGGCAGGCTGTTTGGCCTGCTCCGTTTCGTACAAATACTGCACCTATATCTTACTAACCTTAAACAAGTAGGGAACACATCCACTGCAATAGCAGCTAATATGGAGGCCGCACAACCAGAACATAATGCTAAGATGAGGAGAGCTGTTGTGCCTGCTCCGTTTGGTACAAATACTGCACCGATGGTTGCAGCACCGCAGACGAACATTATACCACCTGGAAATCAAGAAAAACACATGTTTTGATGAAATCTACGTATCTACCCGATATTGCACACTCTATCGAGGCTGCCTATGTCTAGTTTTTGTGAACTAGCTAGAACTAGCATTCTCAGAAATGCCACTTTTCAGCTCCCATTGTCTACTGATCTTGCGGTCGGCAGCGGCAGTAAAATGTCACTGTCCCTACAAATTATTCCACTGTATCCTGTCTTTGCTTAGTGGGGCTGCTTTTACAGAAAATCATGCAAACTTACAGAAGATTTGGATACTGGATTTTAACCAAAACCTTCAGAAAATAAACAAAATGGAGGGAGTCAAAGTTAGTTAAAGTACAGTTTAAGTAAGTAAGTAAAAACACTTTATTGCACAATAATAAATTAACAAGTCACAAAAACGAATTAAACTAAAATGCGCAAAGGCGGCCTTACCTCTAAAAGCGATCTCTTCCAGACAACCTTTGGGTAGAGGACAAAGAAATAGAAAACAGAGCAGAGCAGTTTAACTTACAGTATAACGTTTTCCTTCCAAGCTTATTGATGAAGACTCCTATGGAGAGATACGTGAGTGCAAATACGAGCCCCATGGCCATCGATATGGGAAACACCGCTGGCGACACATCCGACTTACAGATGTGGTCCACTTCCAACTGAAACAGACCGAGATCGAACGTTAGATTTTTTCAGAAATCAATGCAATGAGCATAGTTTATTCTAATACAGAATACAAGTCCGGTAGGCCATAAAAAGAACGAACTCGGAAAAACCGGAGTAAGGAAAATATAACCAAGTTCTTGGAAGATTCCGATGCAAAGTGTCTTGGGTTCAAATGACAAACTAATTCCTGCATGCAAAATAATCTTGTCCGCCAATGCTCTCAACGTAGCCAAAATTTTAACCCGCAGCAGTGTAGTTATAAGAACCTTGGTATGTGTAGTAGGTAACTATGCTAGCTTTATGTTTTATACCTAAGCATCCCTGTCATGGACTCGCGAATAAAGATTTCAGCTTTCAGCATTAATTCTTATCATAACGCAAGTTTACTTGCGACGTATACTTACGGAATCATTTTTACTTACCGCAGCAAGTTTGCTTTGCTTGAACTTCTCGTGGATAATCTCACAGATTGTGATGCTAGTTTCATTCTTATTCTGCAGGATGTTGTTCAAAATATCCGGCACCCACACGTAAAGACCACTGGATCTGAAAACACCAAATAAGTAGATCGTTTACAAACATAACTATTGACCACGGAACCTCAGGACAGGATTATCTGTGGATAAGTCATTTTCCAATCATAGCTCCGCCTCAACAACCCTCTTCAAAAGTAGGCTTTAAATTGATGACTTGCGATTTATTGAAGTCTGAATCGAAACTGCTGTGTAGGTAGGTACAGTATGAGTGTCATAGCCCATAGAGTTCACACTACTATTGACTCTTTTCAGCCTAGGGTCACAAATTAGGGAAACGGCGCGCGAGGCGCCTTCTAGGGTACAGTAGAACCAAAAGCAGACCCACCAAAAACAAACAAAGCCCTCCTACTGACGCAGTGGGGTAGAAGTATTCTTTAATGAAATGAACTTACAGCATGAACACAGCAAACATGGAGATGTGCGATATGAAGACACACTTGAGCAGCGGAGGTCTGAACATGTAGGAGATGTTCTTGACAGCCCCGGCGAAGCCAGGAGTGCTCTGGCTGCCACTGCTGCCTGACACGATGCGTTGGACCTGGAGGGGAGATACAACATGATTCAAAATATGAAGATGGATAGTTATCGGTAGTTTTTGTGGAGGTTTACTTTAATTCATCATCTTCCAGCTGCCCTTAACCCAAATCAGTTGGGGTCAGCGCAACATTATACCTTAGAACACAAAATCATGTAGCAAAAGTATTTGGCTATGATTTATGACCGGCCGCCTGCCCGACGTCCACCCTTCTTGGAAATACTTACTAGGGCATGCTACAAGTTACTTATAGGAAGGAAGCAGTCAGTCTACTCTACAAGGTGCGTCTTATCGGATACCACGAAGATACGGATACCACGGATACGGATACCACGGATACGGATACCACGGCGGATACCACGACGGATACCACGAAGGTGGATACCTTCACCGAACCCATCATGTTTATGGAAGTTACATTACAGTTATAACATTTTCCTAAATGTTATCTGCTCATACTTCCTTTTAGTCATTTTCTTCAGGCGATTTTAGAAAATAAGATTAAAAACTACCGTCAATCAATAAGAGGCTTACCGGATTTGTGTTAGTGCTTACCTTGTTGTAAGAGGATCAATATTAATTTCGTTAATAGAAGACATGTTTACCAAAGGAAACTTAACTGATCGTGAAAATACGAACAGTAGGTATTACAGCTATAATAAATAACTAGTAGCTCTAAGTCTTTTGTTTTTTTTTACAAACGAAGAACCAATTCTGGGTAAGTTTTAATTACTAATCAAGCTACCAAATCCAAGATTACCACCTACATTGTAAACCCACAACCTGAAGTAAATAAAGAATTTGATTTAAAAAAAAACTAGAAAACCTAGAACACAGGTCTCCCTTCCCAAAGAAGAAGTTTCTGATGCAATGAAGGTCTCAATATCTACATGTTATTTTATTATTGCATTTTATACAAGCTGTAAGTAAAGAAGAAAATACAAGCATTTTCAAGAGTTCCAAGGCCTGCACCTCCACCAACCCATTACGGCATGGCATCTGATCATCTCGAGAACCCTTCACCTTTCTCAAGAGCTAGGTTTCCTTTCCCCTGGGTACTGCTAAAAGCTACTTAGAAAAAGAAAGAAGTAATATGGATTAAATAGAGTAGATCTACATGCGAATCCAAAGCCTCCACCATCTCCATCACAGCACCTGATTATCTCGAGGACTCTGACCCTGGAATCTCGAAGAGTCCTTCTAGAATTTATTTATAAGAAGAAAGAAAGACTGGAAAAAAGAAGGCATAAAGTCTACTGTACAAGCGTTTCCAAGGCTTGCCCCTTCACCATTTCGCCATCTGATCATCGAGGACCCTGGACCTCCAGCAGGAGCTGGTTTCCTTCCTCTAGGTCCTCAACAAGCAACGAAAAGAAAAAATACAGCATGCTACTAGTTACCTACTTATAGGAAGGAGAAGTCAGTCTACTCTACAAGCGTCTTCAAGGCCTGCCCATCCTTCACCGAACCCATCACTGCACCTGATTATCTCAAAGACCCTGGATGTAATTCTGAACTCCAAGAAGCTGGTTTCCTTCCATTAGTTCCTCAACGTGCTTCAAGATGCTTATAAGAAAGGAAGAATAGAGGAAGAAACAAGTCATAGTCAGTCCCTCCACCAACGGCACCTGATCGTCTCGAGCACTCTGAACCTGGTCTCGTAGAAGCTGGTTTCCTTCTTCTGGGTCTTCAGCTTGCTTCCGGATCTTTCGCTGTGGTCGTGAAGGTCACAGTTCAACAATTAAATTCATGTTCTCAATGGTTACACAACTCGTATCGAATTACATAATTATCATAACATGACCATAACATAGGGCAAGGTTAAATCGCATTTACTGATAATAGAACCAAACCAGAAAATTCATTCATATTAATACTTGCTTATCAGAAATTGCAACGTAATTCTATTTCTAACCAAACAATCGTATCGTACTCCTAAAAATAAAAAGTATTACGGAAGGCGCACTTTCGCTATTTAGGTATGAAAATCATCAACTGCCTACCCTTAGGTATCTCAAATCAGTTGGGGTCGGCGCAACATGTTTTCTCAGAGCACAAAGTCATGGAGAAAAGGCATAAAGGCAATATTTTATGACCGGCCGCCTGCCTGACGTCAACAGGCTTTGGGAATGCTATTATAGGTTACCATAGTCATGTCATTCATCATCAATTCAGCCGAGGTCAAACACTCTACGTCGCCATTTACGAATCACCCTGAGGTGACTAGGGATGGCAGTATTCTTAGCCGCTTCCACACGGGTAAGCATCATCATCATATCAGCTATAGGACGTCCACTGCTGAACATAGGCCTCCCCTAAAACATAGGCCTCCCCTAAAGGGTAAGCGCCGTACGTAATCCGTGGTACTTACAGGAAACTCCTGCACAGAACCCCTATTATTCCAGGCGTACATCTTGGCCAGCACCGGCAGGGCAGCCTCCGGACCCTTGGCGGAGTACAGGTATCTAGGGCTCTCGGGGAGGACCATCAGCGCAATGGAAGCCAGGACACCAGGCACGCACCAGGACCAGATGAAAGCACGCCATGGAACGACGCGGAAGCTGCCGATGTGGAACGACCAGCTGCCTGGGACTATCAGCCATGCTAAGCCTGGAATGACAAATACAAGAGATGAAAATATACCACGAATGCAGGAAAAATTGTGGGCTTCCGCGCGTAAAGGGTCCAAGTGTCGGCATTTCGCTTCCGAGATTAAAAAATTCAATATGCAGTCGGGTTTTTATTTTTGTATTAAATTGTGTTTGTTTACTGTTTATCATTTTTACTGACTTTGTGATCAAAATCTTGTAGCCAAATAAATCAAAGCTTGCACAAAAGTAAAGCATTTGAATAAATTACTATCAATGAACGTTTAGTATTCCTAAGTATCTAGTCAAAGGTCATCGAGTCAATGCACTGAGTGTCTCCCTATTTATAGAGGTAGGGTAAACTGAAGTGTTATCAGCCATGTTACTAAAAAGCCAAATTGGACGTCAGGTAAGTAGGTACGTAGGTATCTATCTACTGGTTGGTAGCCGTACCTTTCGTGACTAAATCTCATTTAAGGGCATGGCCCTTGCTTGACGCAGGTAGATACCGCAGGTATAGGTAATCAAACATCCTTGGAGTTACAAAATCTGATCATCTGATCCATATATTTTTTTTAAGGGTAAAGCTTTTTTTTGAGCAACTATTTATTTCAAACTGACACCCTATTATGATATAATTTTTACGAAAAAATATCTTCAATAAGTATCGATTATTTCGATGTTTCGGCAGGATTGGCTCTGGTAGACCTGAGTCTTACGACTTGTTTATGTCTCGGTTAACGATCTAGCATATCGTGGTACCTGATGAGATAGGCATTTATGCCCTCGGCTCTTCCTCTAAATAAGGAGTCTTTGCTTGAGTCACAGTGTCATCATGATCATGACAAAAAGATCTTACACGATTTGTCCACAGTACCCTTGAACTGAGTTCATTTGTTTGACATTAGGCCATCTTACGTCTTACGCCTCACGTCTACTCTGTGGAGCTAGCGCCTATTAACCGTCACGTCTGTCAAGTCAAGGCCCAGCTGATACGATTTCTTTGATTTAGCGGCGGCAGTCCTTGTTTAGCCGTTGGTTTAGCCCAGACACGACACGAGTTCTTAAAAGTGCACAAAATATTTAGTTAACCTTATTACGAACATGGAAGGGGTCACCGATAAGTTTAAGTTGGTACACGTTGTGAATCACGTGTAGAATTTTGAACCACTGTAGCATAGTTGCCGTGTAGGGCCGGCTTACAATAGCATCACCCCATATCTTTCCCAAGGTGTCGTAAGAAGCAACTGAGGGATTTCAGAGTTGATGTGTAGGTAATGTAATCTTAGGCAATAGGCTAAGAACCTTTCACTATGGTTGTACAGTTTTCTGAATGACTCTTAAACTTTGTCAGTCGTAGTATAAATGGCCGTTTACGCTCTGCCTACCCCGCAAAGGACAAAGGCGTGACATATAGGGCAGA
The DNA here is from genome assembly GCA_024500475.1 of Phthorimaea operculella. Lineage (NCBI taxonomy): Eukaryota > Metazoa > Arthropoda > Insecta > Lepidoptera > Gelechiidae > Phthorimaea > Phthorimaea operculella. The sequence goes on along the minus strand of JANFCV010000127.1, from coordinate 340,499 downwards.
AAATTATGCAAGTTTTCTACAAAACAAGTAATTCTGGCCTATAATTAGGCAATCAAAGCACAATGTATTGGAAGTCCCGGCGGTCGCTAATGAATTTTTCAATTTTCTCTTTATTTAATTTATCATCAAAGCACATTTTTGTATCACGCAAAATTTATCCCTTTTGTCTTTCCTTTCGCATTTGTATTTGAGAAAGGTATCGACCGAAAGAAAATGTATAAAATGTTTCGTATTCTTTCTTATCAATGCCAATGCCATTTCTATGCTAATTTTAATTAATTAAATAAAACACCGCAATACTAATTACTTAATTTGCGTTTTTTTAATGATATTAATCCGCTGGATGTATGCAGTTTAATGGTTTGTTACAAAAAGTAAAGTTAAAAATTCGCGGGACTTAGAATAGCATCACCCCCTTTTTCCCGTGGGTGATGTAAGCGACTAAGGGATTTGAGAGTTCATGTGTACTGCAATTTTTGGCGACTGGCTGACAAGCTCTGTAATTCTGAATGACTCTCAAACTTTTGACAGACGTGGTGTAGATGGCCAATTTTACAGCTGTTTAACGCCTCTGCCTACCCAGCAAGGGATGTAGGCGTGATATATGTATGAAAGTATGTATTTACCTGGTAAGATCATGAAGGAGAAGGATATGAACACGGACCCCCACGCGATGGCTGAGGCTCGTCTTGCGTTGGTGTGCATTTCACCCAAGTAGGCGTAGACTGTGGCGCTGGACGCTGATACCCTGGAAATCAGGCATAGGAATAAGTTACACATCTCATCACCGTCGTCATACGTAATATGATTCGAAGCCAATTTTAATTCAAGAAATATGTGGTGGCAACTAATTTCTTATACGTCGAGTTCCTCTGAGGTTTCACTTATTTCATTACAGCCAGTGAGCGTCAAAATCGTCAATAATAACTGAGTGAGCCATCTGTAAAGGCGCCCACCCAGCGCGCCGTTTCCCTAATTTGTCCGGATTCGGACCCGAGACCTTCGCGTAGCAGACGGGTGCCAGCCAAGTAGCCAAGGTCAGGCCTGGCGCACTCCGCTGCGTAGGTATAGATTTACAAGTACGTGCGGCGACACCCGCGGGGAGGTTAATCAGTGGGTTGCCTTGCCGCACGCCGCTCGTTACGCACGCGCTCCCACGTTGCCGCTCTTAATTCTTTCTTTGTACTAAATTTACGTAAATTACGCGAAAATGAGAATAAGAAAATACTGCATTGCTTATAATTGCTTCAATAATTCTAGTGATAAAAGCCTCAAGTTCCACAAGCTACCGCGTGACATCGAAAGGTAAGAAAATAGGTACCTACATAGATTCTAGCTATGTAATAAAATTATTATTTATTATCTAGGTACCTACTACTACAACGACCTGATGAACCCTGATGTCAGAGTTTTTGAACCTATCTGCCTTCCTCCTTTAGAATTCGAAAGTGACATCCCCACTGAGCGCGCTGACTGCGACCTTCAGGACGCGCCAGCGGCAGAAGAACTTTCGCGCGCAGCCATTCGGCTCATTTTTGCTTGCGCGCGCGATGAGTAGGCTAATATAAAAGTAGGTATCCAAAGCCGGCGCGAAGGAAATTGTACTTTATTATCGCGCGTAAAGATTTATATTTGTTGAATCGCTATGGCGGAGTGCGTCTTCTGTACCTGTACTATTATGTATTCTGTGCCAAGGTACTAACATATTAGGTACTTGCAAGAATTGGGTCGAGCAAGAGCGGAATCTCGGAAATTTTCGCAAATTGGGGATGTTGGTGGCGATAAATCGATCTAGATCGGTTACGTTTTCCAAAAATCGTTGCTTTACACTTTTTTTGTTAGTTGTCATCTGTTGGTAATTAAAATAGTTATAACCGTTTTTGTAAGTTGTTTTGACCAGTTACTAATAATAATAAGAATAAGTTGGCGTCTAGACATTCATTGAGAGCAATGCCTCGCAGATTGCCTCAGTAACAGCACTCAATCAAGTAGGATACTTATATCAGTAGCAATTTGCCATGTGGTGTCGGCTAGGAATAGCTTCACCCCATAGGTATCTTTGCCGAAGGTGTCTTTAAGAAGCGACTATGATATTGACGTGTATTGCAATTATAGGTGACAGGCTGACATCATCACTATAGTGATACACGGTCTTCTGAATGAGTCTCAAACTATTGTCAAACGTGATCTAAATTACCTACCGTTTTCTACAGCCGCCTATGCTCTGCCTAACCCGCAAGAGACATAGGCGGGATAATTTGGTTGTGGTCAGAAGCTGACTACATTAGAAGTAGGTACCTAAACTCGTAAACTTTATTTAAAATACTTTAGGGTGAAACAACAGACTAGTGGCGCCCCCAAATAGGAAAAAAATACCCTTGCTGAAAATACCTTGCAACCAAAAAAACATATTTTGCAGACATAGATAACCCTGAAGATTTATTCCAAGAACTTACAAGCATCCAGTGAGGATCCTCAAGCCCAGCAGCATCCAAACGCTGGTGGAGAAGGAGCTGATGATGGAGACGACTGCTGAACCCAGCATCGCTGGCAGCATCACCGCCCGCCGGCCCAGTAGGTCGCCCAGGTAGCCCCAGAGAAACGATGTGCATATTATACCTGAAATCACATTGACAATGTACTTATTGGGTTTTTGAATGCACTCACAGTGCTGTAATATTCTCATAAATTTAAAATGAGAAAATTGAAATATTTATTGCCGACTGCTGGGATTTCAACCCGGGACCGTGGGGTACCGTCCCAACTGAGCTACGGGCGCCTGGCGGACCCTGATGAATTTCTCAACCACATAATGCTCGTCTTGAAGCAACGATTAAGCGACATCTAGTAGTAGGTTTTACAACTAAAACTAGAGCGGCGGGACGGTACCCCACGGTCCCGGGATTCAAGTCCCGGCGGTCGCTAATGTATTTGTTAATTTTCTTATTTTCGCAGTGACAAGTTGAATAAACTATGGGTCGCTGGTCATAATCCGATTGAAACCCAAAATAGTCACTAAGACCAACTTCAGGTGAATGACATTATGGAGGTTGACCTTATTATGATTATTTAAGTATCACAGGAATAAAAAAGAATAACGTCTTTGTCATCGTTTTCTTCTTTTACTTGTAAAAGTCGAAGAATTGGGTTATTCTACTTTTAATCTTCTCCCCAGGATGTCTAGCTTGGGCTGGCGGATTGAACTATAATTCCTTTTTTTCAAATTTTGATTTATGGGTGTGCTCAGTGTGTACCTACACAGCACAATAGACTAAGTAGTACACACAACGGTAAACATACCTATGCAGCTGACGTAATAATTATGTCTGCGTCGGTAAGTGCTTGACATTGACCTAGAGAAAAACATTCAATTAATCGGTCATTGACTCGAGTGCATTGGAGCCATAGAAATCGCATCAGCGGGCCTGTGCGGCCAACGATAGCAATATACGACCATTAGAACCGGTATCTGAGCAGTTGCGCCTTACCTTGCGCATTACTTAGGCCTCTGCCTCGAATTTTGCGGGCAGCGGGGCGGCGGCGGCAGCGGCGCGGCAGCGGGGTGGTCAACGCTGACCCGTTCTCGAAACCTGCGGGCAGATCGCGCGGCAGTACAGCGGCGTAGTGTTGTGTTATTTAGTGTCGGCGGCGCATAGTGTCGATTGTTGTTTTTATTTGTAAGGGAAAATGGCTGAACAACGACGACAACATCTTTTTGATTCAAATTTATTTCTAACGCTCGATTTATTGTGGGCAAAAGAAGGAGTGGATCCCTACTATTAGGGCAAGGAAACAAAATGGCATGGGAAACAAATTGTAATTTGTGATTATACCTATACTATATTTATTGAATAGTTTCAAAAAGTAAATAGTGTTGCACTAATTTAGTAAATAGTTTGGCAGCGATCATAAGTTTCCGTCACAAGGAAAGTAGGTACAACCAACACTACGGACGCGCAGCGCGGGCGGTCACCGCTTGACTGGAGCGCACCGCTCGTTGCCCGCCCCCGCGCCGCTGCCGCGCCGCTGTGTTCGAAAACCGGTCCATTTGAATACATGCAAAACATTCTGCCGCTGCCGCGCCGCTGCCGCTGCCGCTCCGCTGCCCGCAAAATTATGCCGACTGATTGCATGCAACTGACTCCATGAAGACGTTGAACACCATCAAGCCTTACAAACCTATGGACCCTTGTGCTGCGAAGTCAGGTTAAGGTTGCACGTCGTTTTTGGTATGGCATAACTCATGCCAAATGACTCCATAGCATCATAAGATGTAAAAACCTATGAAAACCGCAGCATTGATGATTCCTTTGTGCTGTGAGGTCAGCTCTAGGTCACATTCTGCTTTTGGTATGAGATAATTCATGCCAACTGATTCCATAGCTCCATCAGATCTTTATGAGCTGTACAAACCTATGAAAGCCGCAGTATTGGTCAACCATTTGTGGTGTGAGACCAGCTCCATCTGTAAGTATGACATAACTCATGCCGACTGAAAATAACATGTTCTCCTAAGCAAACGTACCTATGAACGCTGCGGCATTGATGAGTCCTTTGTGCTGTGAGGTCAGCTCAAGGTCACATTCCGCTTTTGGGACGACACAACTCATGTCGACTAACTTTACTGTCTTAACATGCTCTCCGAAGCAAACATACCTATGAAAGCCGCAGCATTAATGAGTCCTTTGTGTTGTGAGGTCAGCTCAAGGTCACATTCCGCTTTTGGTATGACATAACTCATGCCGACTGACTCCATGGCATCATCAGAAGCTGTACAAACCTATGAAAGCAGCAGCATTGATGAGTCCTTTGTGCTGTGAGGTCAACTCAAGGTCACATTCCGCTTTTGGTATGACATAACTCATGCCGACTGACTCCATGGAGACGTTCAGCATCATCAGGCCGCATGTCAGCAGGACGATGTGGTTGAATCGGCCGTGACCTGCAAATGTATTGAACAATTCTGTATTTACGATATAAGTAGATATGAATGTATGTTTTTAGTGCCATGTGATGATGTGACTGATCAAAAACCTGACCCATTTCTGGATGATCTTGATCTAGAAACTTGAAATTGTTTATCCATCTAGATAGGTAAGTCTGAAATTATAGTACCTACGTAATATTTTTGATAGGCATTAGAATAGATGAATCTGAATGAATAGGGGCCTCTTTTTGAGGGATTTTCTAACATAAGAAAATATGATAGTGGAGGATTTATTTTATCAAGTATTAGAATTTGTTTTAATTTACATAATACCTAGTTAAGATTATTACGACAGTAAGATAATTGCTGCCAAAATAATTTGCGGTGCCTCTATGGGGTGGGTGCCGCATTCTGAATTCTGTGATAATTTTAAGATCTCGTGTAACCATGTAGCAATGCAAATAAAAATTAATGTGTAACTGATTTCAAGACTCCTTTTTGTTTCGCCGTGGTCGTTTAAAAATGAAGTCGCTTTTGCGTAGCAAAAGGATTTGGCTATGCTTTATAAACCGCCGCCTGCCTTAAGTCAGTCCTCTTTGGGAATGCTATTGTAGGTCAGCCATTCAAAAACTCTACGTCGTCTTTTACGAAACACCCTGAGTGGATTTTGGTAGGGGCGGCAGACGGCACGGCAGTATTCTTAGCCGCTACTATACGGCTATTGGCTCCTTTTCTCCAGCTAGGTACATGACATGACAGAATATTTTTAAATCCACGTGTAGGGCAGATAGATAACACGAAATTTTGTAAATGTTTACATTCGCGATTGATTGATGATGTTAACAATATTATGTTAACATTTATGATGCAATGAAGTGATAAGGTTACGCGGGTCACTGCCCCGCAACGCGACAAAATAAGGCGAGTAACACACGTTACGTCCGTTCCTGCGTTTTTTTTGCGCATAGTTAGAGAATGCGCTTGAAAAATTCGATTTTCCACATTATTTTCATATATTTAAGTACGGTTTATGTCAAATGGTTTGACAGACGCATCCGCTAGCGCAAAAATTACGGCCAACGCTGCGTCGACGGACGCGTCTGTCAAACCGTTGACGTAAACCATATTCGTATGAGAATAAGGTCGTAATTTGTATTGTACCATCGCAAGCGTTACGCAGCGCAAGAATAACGCACAAACGGACGTTACGTGTGTTTTTTAAATAAGTCATGTCATGAATATATTTGAATATCAATATTTCTCGTTCAAGTAAGTACCTACATTAAAATTTTATCAATCTGCTTTCGCTTAGTCCGTAGGTATTATAAAGAGAAAGTAAGCACGAAAATATCTAAAAATAAAATAAATGAATAACCAGTATTATATTTAGCTAAGAACGAGTTTTATTTGGGGGCGTCACTTTCGTGATGTGTCACTTTTATTTTCAGATGCAATGTGCAATAGTGATTGATACGTACAATTCACACATACATTATCTATCACGCCTTTATTCCTTGCGGGGTAGGCAGAGTGTAAATCGCTGTAAAAACGGCCATTTACATAACGTCTGACAAAAGTTTGAGCATAATTCAGAAGACTGTGTATCACCATAGTGACCGGTTGTCAGCCTGATGCCTAAAATTGAAACATATCAACTCTCAAATCCCTTAGTCGCCTCTTATGACACCCACGAGAAAGAAATGGTGGGATGTTATTCTAAGCCAGCACCACACGGCATATAACCTAGTAGAGATTATTATAATACAGGGTATTAATTTTAATTTAAAATGGCCAGGGTATCTAAAACGCTAATTACGACCAGTCTCCGCCGGCTTGTTTTGTATGGAAATCCATTCCGCAGGGCTTACGTCCCAAGCCCTGACGAGATGTCAAATAGAGTTTGACAAGTGATTTCTATAGAAAACATGTAACGTCATCAGATTTTTTGTTCCTTTCTACGATTATTTTGACACTTTTGTCTATGCTCGGTCGAGCTATGACAACCGTGTGTACGACAATACTACGACAAAGAGCAGTTTCAACAATCGGCGCCTTGGTTGGTGTCGTAATTGAATTACTTTTGAAAAATATCGAAAAATAAAAACAACTATAACATTTTTGTGGATTGTTATAAATCTTGAGGATATTTGAGACAATGTGGGTACAATAAGTACACTTGAAAAAGTAGTTATGATAGTTTATCAACGCACTAAAATTAGGTATAAAAATTACCACTTGCTATATATACTTGCATCGAATAGCTATGCTAAGCACTTCCAGGGTCAAGATCAAATTGTAGATGTTTGCGCAAATAATCTTGAATTTGTAAAAAGTAATATGGTAATTAATTTTTATTATATTTTTACTCATTCAGAATGATAATAATATTATCTGTTTTCGTTGTTTAGGTAAATTGGATAATATAATTAACTATTAGGTATTTATTACATGTCTACTAAACTTTTTACTTCTTCAGAATGTCGATAGATGGCGTTTCTCATCAACCTATTGGAACTAATAACACATAGGAAGCGACCGAAAATTCTATTTTTGTTTGATATGATAGCAAATTCCAACGGCTTGCCAATGGCTAGCCTATTGCCGCGCGATATTCTTTATCAGTAAAAGCTATAACTAAAGATAGAGGTCCCCGTAGGTGCACTCGGGTGTAAAATCATCATAACATGACATAACAAAATGTAACTATTTTATTACTTGTTAGGAGATACAATCATCACATCATACCCATCACTCTAGAATGTCTGAAACTTTAAGGTCCTACTTGTGCTTATTTTTGCAGAAATATGTAACAGTATTCGATTGTTGTTTTAAAAAAAAACACAAATTGTAATTATAAACACCATTTACTTAATATTATTAATTGGTTAGGCAGATAACAATTTGTAACATTTTCTTAACAACTTCAAGCCCTCTCAATTTGAGGTTTTGGCAGCACAACGGCCAGAATGGCGCGGTCTTGTAATGAGGCGAATCCGTGACTTTGAGGAGCAGCGTAAAGCAGACCTTGACGATAAACGCGATGAATTGAAGGCCCGTCCTCCCGCTGCCATTAACTTCAATTATATCAATGGCACACACTGTGCACGGGAGTTTACTGTCAAAATCGGTTACAATAGCCACCTACGGGAGCATCAGCGCCGGCTCGATCAGGAGTAGAAGTAGTCGCCATGGCCGAAACTGGCCGGAGAGATCATCATCATCATCATAATTTTTGTTTGCAACTGTTATTCATCCATCAATGAACCAGCATACATACTTATTTATAACAATATATGTTTGATCTTGCGCTGAAACATACACGAAATTTTAAAACTATTGAGTATTAAAAAATTACAGTTATATCATTCATGGTATGACGCTCTGTTACTTTATAAGAGTGTTAGAACATAGGCAATATAAATATTTGGGAGTTTTGATTATTATTTTCTGCTGGATTTAGAATGGCGTCGTAAGGCGATAAGATAAAGGGATGAATTCAAGGCAGAATTGGGGCTGCTGGGGTTCCATATCAATACAACATCACATGTGTATTCGCAAAGAACGCTCTTGTATCATAACTTTTAACGGGTCGTTGAACGACTCAGTGTCCCACACGAAAAAACTGTTTAAGCACTTCACTTATATATGTAATGGTAATGGTTAAACGGGCTGTTTTCCGCTTCTCGACGTCTACATGCGTGCGCCTATTTTGCGTGAAGAATGGGGCTCCTACCCTTCTTCCTTTCCCGAGGAAGCTCAGCAACCCTACCAAATCACTGAGTGCCCCAGGAATTGACCTCGGACTTCCGAGGTGCTTTGCCTGGTATGTTGCCACCTCTTTGCAGTGTAGTACCACGTGGGCAGCTGTTTCTTCTTCTTTCATGCAGGCTCTGCACAGAGGACTCTCAGTAATACCTATGACTGATTGGTGCTTGTTAAAGTGCTACTTGTAGTAGGCTATTGTAAAACTCTGACACCAGGGTTTATCGGCTCGTTTGACGACATGGTTTCCCACACAAAGAGAGACAGAGAGATTTACCGGTTTCATATTTTTCCTGTCGTGTTATGCCAGCTAAGAATAGCATCACCCCATTTCTACTCTTAGGTGTCGTAAAACGTTATTTAGAAATGAATTCAAGGCTTTGATCATGATCATGGTATTCTGTTCTGGTCATGTTGCGGCTTCAGATTTTAGTTCGGAGGTCCGCATGTACAAACTAACTTAGGAACTAGCTTAGAGTAACAGAATATCCATTTAAATGTATTTATCTTACCTATAACTATGAGTAAACTTACGTGAACTGTTATTTTATTTTATAATTGAATTGTTTTGAATTATAAATTTGGTTTGTTTTTGTGAACCTTCAATTTGAATGACATTAAGTATAGTGATTTTATCTGTGGATTTTATTGATAAACTCTTTGGTAATCAAAGTTGGTCACATCAGACCACCATCAGACATGTCTAAAGGTGCCATATACGAAGCGATATCGTCACATATTACAATATCTACCTGCTCGATATATCCCGCCAATTTTTTTAGGTAAATTATTATTTCTGTGAATGATTTTAAGCACAAAATTACTAACAAATTAGTTTTAATTCTAATCTAAACCGGGTGTCATTCTTTCTTTATTTCCTCGTCATATTGCTGGCACAGGAAATATAAAAGCGTTTTGATATCCAAAAAGGTACTGCGTAATGAAATATCCCACCAAAAACATAAATGTGAAAATTGGTAGCCAAGTTCAACGTTCTACCGAAAAAAGTATTGATATGAACATGGTCGCCAAGTTCAGTAAACATTCCTGAAATAATTTCTTTATAAGGTCGCTTAACATTCTTTACTAAAATAAAACAAACACCTTAAAATCTAGAGCAGCTCACAGTTTGACTGGGCTAGTTTTCACAATTTCCTAATTGTTTAATATCTTGTTTATTATCTACTCTAATCAATATTTGAAGTCGTATTAAAAACTAGCCAAGCACATAATAGTACAGGTACAGAAGACGCACTCCGCCATAGCGATTCAACAAATATAAATCTTTACGCGCGATAATAAAGAACAATTTCCTTCACGCCGGCTTTGGATACCTACTTTTATATTAGCCTACTCATCGCGCGCGCAAGCAAAAATGAGCCGAATGGCTGCGCGCGAAAGTTCTTCTGCCGCTGGCGCGTCCTGAAGGTCACAGTCAGCGCGCTCAGTGGGGATGTCACTTTCGAATTTTAAAGGAGGAAGGCAGATAGGTTCAAAAACACTGACATCAGGGTTCATCACCAACACGTAGGTAACACCAGCAAGTAGGTACCTAGATAATAAATAATAATTTTATTACATAGCTAGTATCTATGTAGGTACCTATTTTCTTACCTTTCGATGTCACGCGGTAACTTGTGGAACTTGAGGCTTTTATCACTAGAATTATTCAAGCAATTATAAGCAATGCAGTATTTTCTTATTCTCATTTTCGCGTAATTTACGTAAATTTAGTACAAAGAAAGAATTAAGAGCGGCAACGTGGGAGCGCGTGCGTAACGAGCGGCGTGCGGCAACCCACTGATTAACCTCCCTGCGGGTGTCGCCGCACGTACTTGTAAATCTATACCTACGCCGCGGAGTGCGCCAGGCCTGGCAAAACTGTGAGGTGCTCTAGATTTTAAGGTGTTTGTTTTATTTTAGTAAAGAATGTTAAGCGACATTATAAAGAAATTAATTTCAGAAATGTTTACTGAACTTGGCGACCATGTTCATATCAATACTTTTTTCGGTAGAACGTTGAACTTGGCTACCAATTTTCACATTTATGTTTTTGGTGGGATATCATTACTTTTTGTTAGTACTAAAGACGATACAAAGACTTTTAAAACATTTGACTTTTCTGCGTTTACGCTGTGTCACATTATTTTTTGAGTAATTTTCTTGGACCTTTGACACACTTGAACGCATTGCCCATTCATTATCACTAACATTTTTTTTGCGTTTTCTGCTTATTGTTAAACTTTAAATCAGGGCGGGTAAAGAGTTCGCAGGCGATTGTACTCTACTACACTATTATAGAAGTCTCTTGCGCTTTAATTTGGCTTTTAACACCTTGTATAAATCCACTTTTTACACCCTGTATATTGCCACTTTTAACACACTGTATACATCCACTATTAACACCCTGTATACATCCATGATACTTTTAACAACCTGTATACATCCATGTTACTTTTAACACCCTGTACACTTCCACTTTTGGCACCCTGCATACAGTACGCGCATGAGTTCATGACCATGTTGAGGAATGCGGTAGTGCTGTGACTAATTCATGTTGATGTCGATATCGAGAATTGTTGCCGAACAGTTCAGTTCAGACTACTCATAGTTATTAGTTAATGGGTTGTTTTTCCTACAATATTGAGTAGGTAGGGTATCGTTGAATAGGTCTTTATAAACTAAGGGCAGGTTTCTTTAAAACAAAGTAACTAAAATGTATATGTCTTGAGACATTTGCTTATTAAAGGGGCCTTTTAACCATAGTTTGTTCGAACTGTAACTTCACTGTTTGTCAATAATATTAAAGAAGTATTTATGGTTTCTACACAAAACACAACATAACGACAAAATATCGACAACTTTGTGACACACTTTTTTCCCATCACTCGACTGCGGGCGAATGCGGGTAGTTGGGTATCCGCGGGGCGCGCCGCCACCGCGCGCCTCCTCATTCCCCGATGGCCAAGAACTCATGCGCGTACTGTACATCCACTTTTAACACCCTTTATACATCCATGATACTTTTAACACCCTGTATATATTCACTCTTAACACCCTGTACACATCCACTTTCAACACCCTACATGCATTTTTAACACCTTGTATATATGTACATCCATGATATTTTAAACACCCTGTATACATCAACTTATAACACCCTATATACATCCACTCTAGAACCAACCTGCTGAGTAGCTCATGGCTCTACTCTACGTTATTATCTACATTCATCAAAATAAATATCCATTCAAATCTTACTCGGTCGGTACTAAAGACCAATTTACCTTTGCCGCTGCGAAAATAAAATCCCATTCATTGTATATGGGAGTTTCAGAAGTTTAGCTACAAATATAAGTTTGTAATCACCCTGTTATCACAAATTCGTGTTTTTTTGTGATAAAATTGAAAAATTATTAATGTTTGATTTTTTCCTGTGTATTCACATAGTTATCTAGGTGTATGCGAAATTTTATCCTCTTGACGCATAATGTCCGATGTCCGTTTCGCACCCAAGTCGCACAAAGTCCGATTCGCACAAAGTCCGAGTCGCACAAAGTCCGATTCGCAGAATGTCCGAGTCGCACAAAGTCCGATTCGCAGAATGTCCGAAATAAACATAGGAAAGGAATGTGTACCTAATAAAAGCCTAAGGTACAGCCAAGGTCTAGACAAGATATACTAAATGACAGCTGCCAAATTCAAACATGGTTTTTCTCAGTAAGCATGCAAGCTAGATTGCAAGTTTCTTGGAAATAGACGAGATGATGATTTCGATTTCGAATGACAGCTGTCAAACTCAAAATTTGTTTTTCTCGGAAACTATGCATGCCAGACAACTAGTTTCTTGGAGAAAGTTGCTGGTCTTGAACAAATCTACATTTCAGGTGACAGCTGTCAAACTCTAAACGCGTTTTTCTCGGAAACTATGCATGCCAGACAACTAGATTCTTAGGGAAAGTTGTTGGTCTTGAACAATTCTGCATTTCAGGTGACAGCTGTCAAACTTTATACGTGTTTTTCTCGGAAACTATGCATGCTAGACTACTAGTATCTTTGAGAAAATTGTAGGCCTAGACAAGATCTATGAAATGACAGCTGTCAAACTTCAAAATGGTTTTTCTAGGTCAACATTAGGGATTGCAATCCCGCACCTGATTCAATCCCGCGGGATTCATTTGCGGTATTGGGCCAATACTGCGCGGATCCCGCGGGATCCCGCATCTTTGTAATCATATTAAAAATCTTATTTGAAATACATATTTTTCTTCAAAAATCGACTTTAATTCAATAAAAATTAACATACCTATCATGTGGAGCTAAAATAACTAAATAAAAATTGAGATAAGTGTTATCAAATTACATTTATTTCGTATTTAGAGCTGTGTTCAATTTTACCCTTTATTCTTACTACTGCTAATATTAATTTGTTAAACCCTTTCTCATACATGTGACAGGCAAGAAGTGTTTTTATTGTCTGCAATATTGAGCAGGGTATCGTTGAATAAGTATTTAAAACTTCGGGAGAAAATATTACTATCTCAAGATATTTGCTTTTAAAAGGGGCGTTTTTGAGTCATAAATTGTTACAGCTGTAAGTACTAAAGCATAGAGGCTATAAATTTGATAAAAACAAATAATATAGGTCTCAATCTAAAGTTATCATGACAAATATATATATACCTAACGGATACTGAAAAATATCAATCAAGTTTTAAGAAAAATATAAAAGGTTTTCTATCTGCGGTTAAAATTAACTTTGTAACGCTAAAAAACTTAAAATTAAAACTGCAATACCCTATTTGTGAGCGTATCTGACACACCCTTAGCCAGATTGTTTTAGTAATATGAATGAATTCTAATATTGTATTGACTAAAAATTAAAATTAGGGGGCAAAATAGTTACTTCAGTTCAGACAAAACTTTCATAAGACTTATGAAATAACAAATTTTCAATTTACTAACTTAACTTCTTAATTTCATGAGGGATACCGAGTCGTTCAACGACACAAGAACCCTGGTGTCAGAGTGCTTTCACTCTAGCGTCTAGATAACTGATAAGTTATAGAAGAATGCTCTAAATAAAAGAGTATTAATGGTTTTACGAGAATTCAAAAATTCTTTTACGAGAGAAGAAAATGCTCTTGCAGCTTCTACGCTAATAGTTTAGAATGTTTTGATAAATAGGACATATTTTTAGGAACTGAACGTCGAGTTTTCGCTATTAGTTTTCAATGTGCGGGATCCGCGGATCTGCGTTTTGAAGGTGCGGGATCCCGCGGGATTGCGGATCCCGCGGGATTGCGGATCCCGCACTGCGGGATTGCAATCCCTAGTCAACATGCAAGCTAGATTGCAAGATTCTTGGAAAAAGTTGTAGGTCTTGAAAAGATCATCATTTCGAATGACAGCTGTCAAACTCAAAATTCGTTTTTCTCGTAAACTATGCATGCCAGACAACTAGTTTCTTGGAGAAAGTTGCTGGTCTTGAAAAAATCTACATTTCAGGTGACTGCTGCCAAACCCTAAACGCGTTTTTCCCGGAAACTATGCATGCCAGACAACTAGTTTCTTAGGGAAAGTTGTTACAAATGTACATTTCACGTGACAGCTGTCAATTTACTACTTACTTGTTTTTGCAACTCACCTGATCTGCAGATTTCGTCAAGACCAACAACTCCCCCTTACAAACCAATTGTCTGGCATGTATAGTTTCCGAGAAAAACACGTTTAAAGTTTGACAGCTGTCATTCGAAATGATGATCTTATCAAGACCTACAACTTTTTCCAAGAAACTTGCAATCTAGCTTGCATGTTAACCTAGAAAACCATTTTGAAGTTTGACAGTTGTCATTTCATAGATCTTGTCTAGGCCTACAATTTTCTCAAAGATACTAGTAGTCTAGCATGCATAGTTTCCGAGAAAAACACGTATAAAGTTTGACAGCTGTCACCTGAAATGCAGAATTGTTCAAGACCAACAACTTTCCCTAAGAATCTAGTTGTCTGGCATGCATAGTTTCGGAGAAAAACGCGTTTAGAGTTTGACAGCTGTCACCTGAAACGTAGATTTGTTCAAGACCAGCAACTTTCTCCAAGAAACTAGTTGTTTGGCATGCATAGTTTCCGAAAAAAACAAATTTTGAGTTTGACAGCTGTCATTCGAAATCGAAATCATCATCTCGTCTATTTCCAAGAAACTTGCAATCTAGCTTGCATGCTTACTGAGAAAAACCATGTTTGAATTTGACAGCTGTCATTTAGTAGATCTTGTCTAGACCTTGGCTGTACCTTAGGCTTTATTAGGTACACATTCCTTTCCTATGTTTATTTCGGACATTCTGCGAATTGGACTTTGTGCGACTCGGACATTCTGCGAATCGGACTTTGTGCGACTCGGACTTTGTCTAGAAGTGGGTTAGGTTTTTGATCTATAGGTATGTCAGTGAATGATAAAAATGCCGATTTTTGATCGTCAATATTTTCATAACCGTTCAACCTATGTTTATGAAATTTGGTATTCTAAGTCATCTCGGAGGTCTGAACACGTTTACTAAATTTGGTGGGCCTATCTTCAATAGATTTAGAGTTATGAGGGGGTAAAAAGTGGCTCTAAATGGTTCGTGTAAATATACACACGGCCCGGTCCGCCAGTTCTTTGCTTGAACTTGGCTGGACACGCTGCCGCGTGTCTTGATAGTTTTATTTCTTTAAAAAAAGCAAAGCTGCTGTAAAGCAGTTGCTTATATGATTCTTTCGAATTTGTAACAGGAAAATTATGTATGAAGTGTAGATAAAATATTTTAAATTTGAGGTTGGTACAGCTGCAAACAATCAAAATTTACTATGATGAAAACCTGATATTTAAACGTTGACTACGAAACTCGCCTGTGAAGGTAAGCGATATGTGTGGAGGGATATATCGAACGGTATCGTTATATGCAACAATATCGCTATCTATGCGGGCACCTTTATTTATACCAGCATACATGTCCAACCATATGTCTTTGCCAACCATATATCTAAAGGTGGCTACATACATAGCTATAGCGCACGATATCGGTCTATATGTCGCAGTACGATGGTAGAAACAGGTTTTTGGCCAAAAGCCGGCATAGAGCAAAATCGTAGACTTTCTTCGGCCATCGTCCTAAGCTAATCTAGGTTTTTGGCAAAAACTTTGATACCAGGGTCCATCGGGTCGTTTGGCAACTTGGTGTACCACTCGAAGACAAAGTAGTTCCCTTGAAATGCAAAAAAAGCCATAATACTAAACGAATCTAGGTTTTTGGCCAAAATCCTAGGTTGTTGGCCAAAAACCTAGATCAGCTTAGGACGATGGCCATAGGAAGTCTACGATTTTGCAATATGCCGGCTTTACCTAGGTTTTTGGCCAAAAAACAGATTCTGCCATCGTACTGCGACATGTTCGCACTTTCGGTAGGATCCATTTTGTATTTACCTCATTTGACTTGTAACTTCTGTTATGAATAAGTAATTTTATTGTATTCATTGTATCCATAAACGAGACCCCAGTATCGAGCTTTGCACAACTTTCTGACTGACATCTAGCTGGTGGGATAGCTTTCTAAGTTTTAGCCTCGTTGGCCATGACGTCATGACTGTTAAGACGCACTGATCGAATCGAGTCTTGTGGAATTGAGGCAAGGATGATTTCAGCACATGACGCAACTACCCAAATGTTGCCCAGCGCATTGCATTGTTCTGATCATTCCAGTCTCTTCCCCAACTGCAATGTTTTCCCTAGTCATAAGAACTTCTGGAAAATTCAAAATCTTCGACAGAGACTGGCTCGGGGATGACATACGGTTATTTGGTTCTTCTATTACTCTCTTAACTTGTTTGCAGCGATTTTAATGTTCTTTGAAGATACCTGTAAAACATTTTTTTATTGTTTTATTAGTTTATTCCCCAGAGGCTAATTCTATGAAGGGTTCAAACTTACGCGGGCTCTACGCGTAGTGTGCGCAAGTTGACGAGTATTAGAATAGAATAGAATGGTACATTCTAAGTACAAAGACACACCACAGCCTAAATGATGAGATGACCACCGCAGCTCACGTGAGCGACCGGCGCACGGGGGCTGATGTAAGCTGCGCAGGAAGGAAGACTTTGTACTAACTCGCGGTGGACACAGGTAGTGATACTAGGCTGAACTGGCAAGTATCGAAAACAGCGGCGCATTATGTTATTGATATGACCGTCTAGTGCAATTTTGGAAAGTTTACTTAAGTAAATACAATTTTTGCTTCGTTGTAAATGCAAGACCATTACAAAATGAGAAATTGGATAGGTCAAGCAGAAGACTGCGATTACCTCTGAAGAAAACACCTTGCACTGCGCTTAGCAATAGTGGTAAGTATGGCAACTACTTACCCTTCAATCGAGCCTGTGTCCAGCAGTGGACTATTTTAGCTGCTGAAGAACAAGAAGACATCTTATAATGAAAGACTAAAATCAACATTTTGTTTACTTACATCTCAAACGAAGTTTTCTTTGCATATTTACCTACAAGTACCTATTAAGGTACATTTTTTAATTATATTTTTTTATAAATGAATTACTTTCTTATTTTCTTTGCATGATTTGCATGTTTATTAGTAAATGTATGTTTTATTTTATTCCTGTGCTTCATTCTATTATTTTCACAGTTTGACATTGTCAAAAATTATCAACAATCATGTCAACAATATCAAATTATAGAAAAGTGTGTTTGTTTGTTTATTTATCTTTTCTGATCCTACACGTGTCGTTTCTGCTTCTAATTTTATGTTTTAGGTACTATTTTATGTTACTTAGGTACTATTTTTGAGTGTAGTTATTGAAAAACTGAAAAGCGATATAGTTATTATTACGGAAAAACATCTAACAAACGTTAAAGAAATCCAAAAAAACATAGAGACGGTGTCTCACGACTCGATAATAATGTGCTACAAGATAGGAGAAGAAAAATAATAAAACTGGATAAACATTGCTGGAAATTCTGGATACTTTTTCTCATATCTTACCCTAAATTAGTCCTGATACTTTTCGTCAAAAATGGTAAGAACGAGATAGGACATGATCGCAACTAAATTAATTATTATTTTTTTTCAAAATAAGGCGACGACAATAAACAACAGCGACTAAATTGACTAGAAATCGAGAAGAAATAAAAAATTACAAGACTTCGACATCTATCTGTCACCGTGAAATTGCAAACAACGCTAGATTATAATATATCTCGCTAAATTACAATCTGTCGAAATATTGTAAGACATAAACACGGATCACAATTTAACGTATCAATTTTCAAAATATTACAATATTATGAAGTAAAACAGTAAAACTGTCAACTCGCGTTCTGATTGGTCGAACCTCATGTATATCGCGCAGCCATGTTTTTTTGACAGCTGATCGCCATTTCGATGGGTATCGAACGTAAACAAACAGTGCTTAAGAGATTATTTTCTTATTCAATTAGTTTATATGAGCAATTTTCAACACGAAACTATAATAAAATGGAACAAAAACGGTTTGTTTACGCTTGAGAACCAACGAAAGCAATCAGCTGTGAAACAAAGATGGCGTCGTTGGCGACATGATGCTCGACTTGACCAATCAGAACGCGAGCTGCGTAATCGTATCACAGTTTCACGGATTTAGTTCGTTAAATTGTAATCTACTGAAAAATTATACGTTAAATTGGAATACGAGTGAATGTGTTACAGTATTTCGACAGATTATAATTTAGCAAGATAGATTATAATCCAGCGTTATATCCAATTTTACGGTGACATATCCTTTTCTAACTCTGTTTGACAGAAAGCCACAGCAGGCTAACTAAAGGTAAGTTAAGAGAATGTGAATCCCGAAAGGTTAGCATTGTATCGTATATTTTCATTTCCTCCGTAATACTTTATGCTAACTTAACTCTCCCGTGGGTGGGTGTCGTAAGAAGCGACTAAGGGATAAATTTATCCAGGGGTTCAATCCCTGGATGAATTTCGCAATCGCATTGCAACATCTTGCATTGCGCTCATCAAC
Organism: Phthorimaea operculella; assembly: GCA_024500475.1. Classification (NCBI taxonomy): domain Eukaryota; kingdom Metazoa; phylum Arthropoda; class Insecta; order Lepidoptera; family Gelechiidae; genus Phthorimaea; species Phthorimaea operculella. Next base: position 321,763 of record JANFCV010000127.1, on the reverse strand, counting down.
CCGCCTGCCAAGCGTGGTGAGTATGGCAAATACCCTCTACTTGGGGGAGGCCCATGTTCAGCAGTGGACTTTATTGTGGCTGTTATGATGATGATGAACTCCCTGATAACACGTAGGTAATAAAAGCTTGTTGTTGCAAATGTTCCAATGTAAAAGCATTAATCATATTATCTAATCTTTGGCGTCACAGAACTTGGAAGGAACATAGGGGTCACACAAATCATGGTCGTTGTGTTGCTGGCAGAGTAAGATAGCACCGACTCCTTTCTTTTCGTGGAGGTCGGGTTGAGGGACTAACCCGACCTAAGCACAACGGCCTTGGAGTCTGACAAATCATACTTAAACCGAAAAGGGTTCTCTGTCAGGCGCGTGGTACAGAGATCTACGGCACACTCCTTTAGCCAACTTGGCTCCACGTCCGCTGACTTGTCTTTCCTGCATATTCAATAAACAACAAGGTCCGGAAACCTGGCGTTTTGACTGAGTTTCATCAGTCATGGTCGCTGGAAGACTGTCGCGATAGGACCAGGTTAAGTACCTATTATGAATCAGGTCCTTCTTGTTTGGTTTCTTTACGAAATAGTGAATACCAGACTAAAACTGGATAATCAGCACCGTTACTAAGCCCACTAAACGCAAAAAACCAAATTGCTTGAGGAAGGTTTTTTTATACGTGAAACAAATGAAGGCGTGTAACGAACGGACGCATTATAAACGACTAAGACGTCTGGTTTGAGACCTTGGCGGCCAGAAGGTTGAGGCAGCATCAAACTTTTTCCGCCGTCAATACAAACCCACCTGCAGATGTGTGGCAGAGACTGCCGCTACAGCCACGAAAAAACCAGGTTACATGATTGATATGACATTGCTTAAATTGACTGAAATAGACACATCATCATCTGCCTGCCCTTATCCCAACTCATTTGGGGGTCGGCGCAACATGTCTTTCTCTTCCATTCATCTCTATCAGCCGTCAAATCTTCGTTTACACCTTTTGTTTTATATCATCTTTTACACAATTTATCCAAACTTTTTAGCCGGAGAGACCGCCGAAATGACAAAACATTTGTTTAGTCTTTGTTCTGCTGATTTTCAGGCCAACATACTCAAGATTTTCCAGCCATTTTTCCAGTCAGCTCTGTACCTCATGTCCACTTTCACCGACGAGTACAATGTCATGGGCGAACATCATGCACCAGGGTACCTCTTCCTGTATGTCCGACATCAGAGCATCCATTATAAACAGGAAGTGGTATTTTGATTACAAGGGGTTGGTCCTGTGCTACCAACAGCTACTGCGACCTTTTCAGATCTATTGTAGCTACAGGAAGTAGTAAGGACTCAAAGCCGACCCTTGATGCAAGCCTTCACCAACACTAAACTAGATTAAACCACATTAAACCAACCTAAGACAGATATAGACCAATGATAATAAAAAAAAGGGTAAAGCCGCGGGTAACCGCTAGTCTACATATGCATATACGAAGTTTTAATGAAACCTCAATCAATTGGTACATCTTTTGTTCAAGGCTAAATTGTCTGTGGTTACATATCTTGCCTTCCCTTCTAGCAGTTTGGTCGAGGGGGAAGTGAGCATGTTCAGGTTAAAATCGGCGCGCGATCTTGCAAAACCGTATTTAGAGCCTTTTCAATACAGGGTTATTTTTTAGTCAGTGCGCAAACTTTGCAGGATGCTTCTACTCGTCATTCTGAACAAATTTTACTATGGGGCCACCTGCGAAATCTAAAATTTTTTTTTTGATTGTTTCATACATTTTTGCCGAGTAGGTATGAAATTTTCTATGGAACATCCAAATTTTTTTTTGCGAATTCGCAGGTAGTCCCATAGTAAAAGTTGTTCAGAATCACGAGTAGAAATACCCTACAAAGTTTGCGCATTGACTAAAAAATAACCCAGTATTTTTACGACATCCTTTTTCGATACTAAACCTACCCTGGAGTATGTCCATGCCCTGGAGCTATAGCACGCATTTAATATAACACTCTGTATTTACCTACTACCTACCTAAAAGCATGCTTAAAAGACAACTCCAAATGGCATTACAAGTGCGGTCATGCGGTAGCCCTTATAAGCGCACTACTACCTGTTGTTCGGTATGCACCTGTGTTAGTATGCATCCATCAACGGCATCCATGGTATGTTACATGGTAACATTATCCTATTGATAAAGTCTGGTCAGTAGCAAGTAGCAACAGTAGTTTACTAGTTTTTGACATGTATTTTAATGGTTAACCATTTATAAGTTATAGGTATATTATGTTATGTATGAATTATGCCATGTAAATTGACATGTATTTTAGTGGTTAAATATGACATGATCATAATATATTATATTATTTTTTACATACCTAAGTATAGGTCCTGTAATTATGTTGTTTTGCTATTTTATTTATTGATTTCATTAATTCTATTAGAATGCGACTTAAAGAGAATCTTGTAAATTCCTACCTACTAACACTGACTTCTATTACCTGACTTTGACTTTTTGCACCGTGTAAAAGTTGGTCCCTGAAATGGGTAGGTTGATTTGCTGGCGGTAGTACTTATACAGGATGTTAATTTAAATGCGTGCCATAGCTTCAGGGTAGGTTAAGTATCGATTAAGGATGCCGTAAAAAATATTGAAAAAATAAACAAGTGAAAAGAAAAAAAAATCGGGTTTAGGCAAAAAAAAAATCTATGACACGCATTTAAATTAACACCCTGTATACCATGTACTAACTTGTTAGTTGGTAAAAGTAGCACTTACCGGTTAGCTCAAACGCCTCCTCAAAGGTGGTCTCGTTAACTTTCTCACCACTCCTCTCCACCTCCGAGGCGGTCTTACCGCCGTTCTTTATCATTTCTTACAGCTAACACTTGGGGTTCAGTTCAACTTTATTGCTTAAAACTTCTTTTTCTCACCAGTGAGTTTTGGTCAGCTTTCTGACATGTCCATTCTCTTTTCGTAAAAATATAACCTAGCGTTTTATTTTTATATTAACACATTATGTTAAATGTTAAATTAAGTACAAAAAATAGTACCTACATTACTTAATTCGTAACAATATATTCGATAATACTCGTGTAGGTATTATTTAACTGTTATCATACAAGCATGGAATACAAAAATATTCAGAATTAAACACTGTTACTGATGATTAGAACTCAAAATCGAACGCTACGAGTTCTGCCACCCACGTGGTTAAAGCAAAAAATACGGTATTGTTATTCGGGGTTTCGGAGAGTACGTCTACCCCATTCGGGTTCCGAGAATGCACTGGCTTCTAAATATAGCGGTATGGCAGGCGTGTGCGAGAACCGATATGGGCCAAGAGCTGACTACTTAACTGACTTTCTGGGCAAATATATTGGGATTTTTATTGCACACACAGTGCTTTAGGTACTATTCTCAAAAAATTTAAATAAGAGCAATGAAAAATTCATCAGCGACTGCCGGGACTTGAACCCGGGACCGTGAGTAACCATCCCACTGCTCTCAATTTCTGGGCAAATTGATACAAAATTACGATAACTAGTAAACGCATAATTAAATGTGATTAGCCTGGCTGGTCCCGTCTCGAGGAATGGTTTCGGTGAATAGCAAAAATTCTATGCTACGTAATGTGAACGGGACGGCAATGCAGAGCAGTGAAACTCTAAAACCTTTTAATAATTATAATAATTAAACTGATGTATGTCTGTCTATTGTAAATTAATGACAAAAATACAGGTGATTCCATACATTCCATGGAGAAAGTAAGAGGGGAGGCCTTTTTTTAAATATATTCTTCCAGCCTCTGTTCTCTTCTTCAGCGTCTGTTCCTCATTTACAATAAATGTCTTAATAGTGGTACATTTATTATCAGCCATGCCGCTCCCGTATCGGCTTATACAGCCATGATGAAAAAACTTGCCTCAGACACTAAATAAATCGTCTGGCACAGACGTATGAGGCCAATGATGAGTGGTACATTTCCTTCTCTCTGGAAAATAGCTAATATTACACCAATATTTAAAAGTGGACTGAAAAGTGATGTAGCACAGTATCGCCCAATAAGTATATTAAGCTGGTTTGCAAAAATCTTCGAAGGCCTGGTATACACACAGGTCTACAATCACTTCAAGCATATTCTTAGTCCATATCAGCATGGATTCGTTTCAGGCCGATCAACAAATTCGAACCTCCTTATATACACTTCTTACCTTTGTGATCGTTTTAACACCAAAAAACAGACTGATTCCGTATATACAGATTTTTCTAAAGCCTTTGACCGTGTGAATCATTCTATACTCCTGGCAAAGTTGCATCACCTTGGAATCCACGGCAGTCTTCACCGCTGGTTCACTTCATATTTGTCTGAACGCTCCCAGCTCGTGGTATTAAATGGTTTCGAATCAGTGCCTTTCCTTGCGTCATCGGGGGTGCCCCAAGGTTCTAATTTGGGCCCACTTTTGTTCTTGATTTTCATCAATGATCTCCTAGCCACCTTTAAGTGTCAGTGTCTTGCATACGCTGACGACATTAAGATATTTCAAGAGGTCAGCAACCTGGATGACTGCATGATGCTTCAAAATGATATTGTGACACTCAATAAATGGTGTCGAGATAATCATATGTCATTAAACATAAGTAAATGCCAGGTCATCACTTTTACTAAAAATAAAAAGCCTCTTGTACATGAGTACAAAATCGATAGTGATGTATTGCACCGCGTTGAAGTCGTTCGTGATTTGGGGGTGTTATTTGATGTCACGCTGTCTTTTAAGCCCCACTACGACCATATATGCAGTAAAGCCAACAGAATGTTGAACTTTGTAACTCGGACTGCAAGACCGTTTAAAAAGGAAAGCTCTTGAATTGCTGTATGTGGCACTGGTACGAAGCGTACTCGAATACTGTTCCCCGATTTGGTCACCATGTTACAATGTACATAATGATAGAATATAATCAATTCAACGCCGTTTTGTAAGGACCTTATGTTCAAGATTAGGTATCAGACGTAAAATACCAGAATATAGTGACCGGTTGAATAGATTTAAATTGTACAGCCTCGAGGATCGCCGATGGATATCTGATTTGTGCACTTTGCACAAAATTGCTAATGGCAACTTGGATGGTCAGCTGCTTGAAAAATTATTCATTAAGGTCCCAACTAGATCAGTGCGCATTCCACAGCTTTTTGGCGTCCCGGCCACTAATGATAATGTTTCTCAGAACATTCCTCTACTTAGAATGTCTAAAAATTACAATCAAGTCTGCTCTCACCTAGATATATTCTATTGCAATTCAAATTGTTTTAAATCTTCCTTGTACAAGATTAGGGCAAAAATTTTACCCCAGTTTTTTATATGTTAATTTAAGTATAATAATTATATTTATTTCTAGTTTTTAAAAATTAGTAAATTCAAATTTAATTTAATTTTTTAATTATTCAATTCAATTGTTAATTGACTTTTTTATAAGAATGTTGTGTACAATTTTTATAGGATTTCAGTCTTAAAACTGTCCTACTTTAGCATTTGATGATATTGTGATTTACCATTCTGTTATCTGTTATTGTACCTAATAAATAAAATAAAAAACGTAATAGAATTTTGGTGATGTATATTGATTGTTTGTGACATTCTAAAAGAATTCTTTGTGAATCTACTCGGAAATAGAAGTTTTGAATCTTGAATCTTGAACTTTGGGGTCTCGTAGACAGTTTTCATTTTGATGAGTAGGTGATATAGATATAATTCCACACAGACTAAATTGATTTGACTAGTAGGAAAAGAACTGAATAAAACTTACCACATAACGAGTTCAGTCAGTTATTTGGGCTATTTTCTTTATTTTCCAAAAACTGAAAAGCTTTTTATTTTCATTGATTTTTGAACTATGAGCTTTTTATTTTGAACATTCAATAGTTAAAATTATAATTACTTAATACCGAACGTTTATAACACCTGCCGTGACTAAATCTAAAAATTTATTACATATCATGACATGAGTTTCGATGTTCATCAAATCGTACGCTTTCTCATGTGGTCAGCTCCTCGACAATATTGTTCCACCATTTTTACTGTGAACTTAACTGCTACTTGTTTTGTAAGCGATTTTACCACGATAATATACCCACAACTAAGAAAACTGTAGATCATCATAATATATAAAACTCAAAAAAGACTGACTGATCATCAACGCACAGCCTAAACTACTGGACCGATCAGGCTGTAATTTAGCATGCAGATAGCCACTATGATGCAACCATCCGCTAAGAAAGGATTTTTCGAAATTCGACCCCTAAAGGGGTTAAACAGGGGATGAAAGTTTGTATGAAACTTTTTATTCCATTGATATGTTTGCTTCAAATTTTGTATATAGGTAGAACTTTAGAATTAATGAAGGACGTGTTTTAGATTTTTTCAATTATTTATCCCTGAGGGGGTAAGAAAGGGGATGAAAGTATTATATTTACGCGCAGGCCGCACCTTTGAAGCTACAGGTTTGAAATTTGGCATCCTTATTCTTTATAAACAGTTGATTTTATTTTGATTTAGGAGTATTCAAAATTCATCCCCCGATGAGTTGGCATAGGGGATGAAAATTACGCATTGTCGTAAAAACCCAAACCCTTAGAACTAGAAGCGTGAAATTTGGCATGTGTATTTTTTAAGCAACGTAGGCATCCAATAAGAAAGGATTTTTTGAAATTAAACCCCTAAAGGGGTTAAACAGGGGATGAAAGTTTGTATGAAACTTTTTATTCCTTTGCTATATTTGCTTCAATTTTTTTATATAGGAAGAACTTTAAAAATAATGAATGATGTGTTTTAGCATTTTTCAATTTTAAACCCCTGAGGGGGTAAGAAAGGGGATGAAAGTATTATATTTACGCACAGGCCGCACGTTTGAAGCTACAGCTTTGAAATTTGGCACTCTTTTTTTTAAAACAGTTGATATTATTTTGATTAAGGAATGTTCAAAATTCGTCCCCCGAGGGGTTGACATAGGGGATGAAAATTACGCATTGTCGTGAAAATCAAACCCTTGGAGCTAGATACGTGGAATTTGGCATGTGTTTTTCTCAAGCAACGTAAGCATCCACTGAGAAGGATTTTTTGAATTCAACCCCTATGAAGGTAAAACGGGGGGTGAAAGTTTGTATGAAAATGTTTATTTCCTTGATATATTTGTTTCAAATTTCATATTTAGAAATAACTTTAAAAATAATGAATGACGTGTCTGAGCATTTTTCAATTTTAAACCCCTGAGGGGGTGAGAAAGAGGTTTTACGCGCAGGCCGCACCTTTAAAGCTACAGTTTTGAAATTTGGCACACTTATTTCTAATAAACAGTTGATATTATTTTGATTTAGGAGTATTCAAAATTCATCACCCAATGGATTGACACAGGGGATGAAAAAGCTAGAAGCGTGAAATGTGGCATGTGTATTCCTTTTTTCTTTGACTTAGGGGGGACTTAATTAAATCAGCCATGCTGTGTCCACACCTTTCTTCCACTAATGTACCTAACTGATATCAAGTTCCTTTGTAAAACTGCCTAATGTTAAAATGTACCTACGATATTATTGTAATTTGTGAATTTTGTGATACCAATTTTGTGGAAATAAATGGATTGTATTTGTATTTTAAGCAACGCTGATATCGACGGGGACGGGACGGGACGGGGACGGGACGGGGACGGGGACGGAGACGGGGACGGGGACGGGGACGGGGACGGGGACGGGGACGGGGTCGGGGCCGGATGGGGACGGGACGGGGACGGGGACGGGACGGGGACGGGGACGGGGACGGGGACGGACGGGGACGGTGACGGGACGGGACAGTGACGGGACGGGGACGGGGACGGGGACGGGGACGGACGGGGACGGACGGACGGACGGGGACGGGACGGGACGGACAGGGACAAGGACGGGGACGGACGGACAGGGGGACGGACGGACAAGGACGGGGACAGAGACAAGGACGGGACGGACGGACGGGAAGGACGGACGGGGACAAGGACAAGGACGGGACGGACAAGGACGGACGGACAAGGACGGGACAAGGACAGGGACGGGACGGGACGGGGAAGGACGGGACGGGACGGGACGGGGACAAGGACGGGGACGGGGACAGGACGGGGAAGGGGGACGGACAAGGACGGGGACGGGACAAGGACAGGACAGGACGGACAAGGACGGGACGGGAAGGACAGGACGGGGACGGGACGGGACGGGACGGGACAGGGACGAAAGGACGGACGGGACGGGGACGGGGACGGGGAAGGACGGGGACAGGGACGGGACGGGACGGGGACGGGACGGGACGGGACGGGACGGGACGGGGACAGGACAGGGACCAGGACCAGACCAGGACCAGGACAGGACCGACCAGGACAGACCAGGACCAGGACCAGGACCGGGACACGGACAGGGACGGGACCAGGACGGGGACGGGACGGGGACGGGGACGGGGACGGGGACGGGGACGGGGACGGGGACGGGACGGGGACGGGGACGGGGACGGGGACGGGGACGGGGGACGGGGACGGGGACGGGGACGGGGACGGGGCCCGGGTTTAAGCTAGTTATTATAATAATTTGTAAGTTCACCAGTTGCCATCTATGGCGAAGAACACACACAAAGTCCGTTAGTGCGTTATTTTTGCGCAGCGCTATACGTTGCGTTTGAAAAATTCGATTTTCCACCTAATTTTCATACAAATAATGGTTCATGTGAAATAGTTTGACATACGCATCTAATCCGTCAGCGCAAAAATATCGCACAGCACAGCATTTGTCAAACAATTTGACATAAACCAAAGGTCGAAATTCGTATTGTCAATTCGTATTCGTATTGGAATACATATACAATCCCGGGATCCCGGACATTTTCCAGTCCCGAATTTTTCGGGATTAGAATTTAAAAATACTGGGATTTTCGGGATAAATAAGAAAGGGCAAATCAATGGATAACATTGTTCATACAACGATTTTTAAAAATAGTGCCGCCATAAATGAACCTAGGTAGGTATTCGAGGCTACATTCTTGAAAGGGAATTTACTAGCTTAATAAATATCACCGAAAGTATAAAAGAAAACCGAAATCTTGAAAATTTTATTGTTCATGAGTTAGCGTGAAAGACTGTAGGTACCTACTATACCGGATGAAGCTAGGACAAGCCGGTATATAGTTAACAGTATAATTAAGGTACATTCTACCTGATTTGATATATTGCCAATAAAATCTTATGTGATTTAATGATGGATGAATTGGTTGACCTTTAAAGAACATAAATATTTCATGATGGGGCCTTTATTTAGGTACCTAATTATCGCCAGCAAATCCATCTACCCATTTAAGGGCTCAACTTATACCGACTTTTCTAAGTCTATCTATTAAAAACCAATTTATGGCGACCCTTTAAATTTGCTGACGATACTACTACCATAGCTACTACAAACCACTTTATAAGGTTAATTTTAATAAAGACGCAATATTTTCTATCATAGCCAGATAAAATACATAAAAATCGTTAGTTTTAATGGCATAATAAAGCTGTTATTATAAGTTCTATTACAGATCAATAAAATACCATTAATCGCTATTTTAATGGCCTTATAAAAATCACCAATCACATTCACGGATGCGTAGGACTAAGCATTTCCATCACCTACTTGGAACCAACCGAAGAAGTTAAAATTTTCCCATTAGCGGTCCGTCTGCGGTTTCCCCGCTGCATCTCATTTTCCCGTAGGAATAAGACACTTTCCCGGCATATATTATTATAAACCTGATGTTTATATTATATAACATGTAAATATTATAATAATAATCTACATTCAGGTACAGCATTCAGATAAAAGATATTTTATTAGGTACTTACATTTCACCGCACGGCACTATGCAGAAACGTAGTGCCGTGCGGTGCGAGTAATTTAGGAAAACAAAATATCAAAATCATGCATGTTTGCTTACGACGTCACAATAATTTAGTAATTTATAATAGCACTAGCGGCCCGCCCAGCGGTTTCACCCGCTGCTACTTACCTGTTTTCCCGTAGAAATTGGCCATTACTGAATCTATTATAGTTGAGATGAGATGCTGGTGGTCTACATCAGGTACTCCAGACCCTCGTAACCATGTGCCTGCAGAAGCGGCCTGTCATGGTGTTTTTTTTTTGTAGGAAGCCATGACCGTATCTCTTATGGTTTAGATGGGTTGCTGGTGGTTTTCATCAGGTACTCCAGATCCTCGATGACCATGTGGCAGCAGAAGCGGCCCGTCATGGTGATCGACTTTTTGTATGAAGCCATGACCGTATTTCTTATAGTTTAGATGAGATGCTGGTGGTCTTCATCAGGTACTCTAGATCCTCGATGACCATGTGCCAGCCGAAGCGGCCCGTCATGGTGAACAACTTTTTCTATGAAGCCATGACCGTATCTCCTATAGTTTAGATGGGATGCTGGTGGTCTTCATCAGGTACTCCAGATCCTCGAGGGCTCACAAAAAGTAGTCCATGTCCGTCTTTAATATGCTAGAAATATCAGTGCCAAGTTTCGCAAAGATCGGTAAAGCGGTTTGGCTAATTTGGGTAATATCCGCTATATTTCCCGCTTTTCCTGCTGCTAACCTTTTTCCCGTGGGAATGAGGAATTTTCCCGTGTTAAAAAGTAGCCTGTGTTACTCAGGAATGTTGTAGCTTTCTAATGGTGAAAGAATTTTGGAAATCGGTCCAGTAGTTTCGGAGTTTATCGATTACATACATACAAAAAAACAAACAAAGTTTTCCTCTTTATTATATTAGTGTAGATAGTGTAGATGATCTTAGTCGCATGCCCAACGTTAAAGGACGCCACACACTAAGCCATCACGTTCAAAGAGATGCATTGCATGTAACGCATACGGGCCCGTTGTGTGGCACCCTTAAAATACAGGACGGGTGGCCCAAGGAATGAATTCTAAAAACAAAATATAATCCCTTATACTGGGGGTATCCGAATCATCCCCATGTATGTTCCGCGATTTTCCATAAACCATAACCATAACAGCCACAACAGTCCACTGCTGGACATGGGCCTCCCCCTATCGGGGGGTATTGCCATACTCACCACGCTTGGCAGGCGGATTTTCCAAATTCGATTTTTAAAGTTGTAGAAATTTTGAAAATTGGAGTTTACGGGGGCGATAAATCGATCTATCTAGGTTTCATTTTGCAAAAATCGTCTTCTTTTTTAACAACACCATCTGTTTAACCCTTTGGCCATTTTTGGGACAGATTTGTCCTTACACGAGCGGGAGGGTTAAAAACCGGGGAATCATAATCAACCAGGTACCTACTATTAGAAATGCGTACGCAAGCACAATGTTCGTGAAATGCCCCAAGAGGTAGTGTAAGTAGGAAGGTGCAACAGCGGAGTAAAACTACTTTACGGGAAAACCTAGGCAACGAACAGAACCAGTTTGTACCTACCTACGTAAATAGGTAAACATGTTGAATACAATAATAATAATAGATAAACAATATTATTGTCCTCGGTAAGGAACTTCTTATCATAGCGAAAGTAGTGCATTGGCCTATAAATTAGTATTCACTACATTGAGCAATATTTATTCATGATAGTGAATTTATCTATTGGCAATTATAGCATTACACATCTTCCGGCAATCTGAATTTACGTATCCCAAATATCCCAAATCTCACAAGTGAAAATAAGAAATAGAAAAAATTACATACATCGACCGGGAATCGAACCCGGGCCGCATGGTTAAACGCCCCACCGCTCTGCCACTGAGCTATCGATGCACCGGTTAATGAATGCCAAATTTTCTATCTCTTGATGCATTGGTAGGTAATGTTTACCTAATCAGAACAAGATTAAAAAACTTGCTTAGGTCGCAGGGGGTTAACGTTAACATCTCGTTTGATAATGGTTCAATTGGAATTAACAGAAGCTATATTCCAAAATCATTGTTCTACCTATCAACAATATTCTCTTTTAGAATTTTTATTTTTTCTATTATTATATAATCTGTTATCTGTTCATAATATCTGTAGGAATGAAAAACTAATGAATGACGGTTAAAACTCTAACATAATGTTAACAAAGAACTAGGAAGGCTTATAAGCTTTATCTAATGTCTTTCTAATGATAAGACATAAAATAACACTGCTTCCATAGCCTAAGGCAAATATTTTTTTATTATTATAAGTATTACGTAAAGCCACACACGTGTGAGCCAAATTGACTGTATAGTCCATTCGCAATTATAGTGTCATGAACTGACATTACCTGCCTAAGCGGGAGGTCAAGTTACGCTATTCGCGTAGTATCTAAGTATTGCGAACAGCTTAACTTGGCCTCCCGCTTAGGCTGCTCATGCATGACACAATGATTTTGAATGGGCTATACTTTTTCCGACATTTTTTCAAGGCAAAATCACCACTAAAAATAGCCTTAAATCTGCATCAGTTACTTTTTTTTTATAAATACTTAAAACAATATTTTTTTGCTTTACTAAGTCAAAAATATTTAACGAATAAAAAAGTAAAGGTCAAAAAATTATTATTATACATAATAATATTTTAGATTTTCTCTTTTTACATTATTCCCTAAAATGGTCAAAACTAGCTCAAATAGGTGCGGTCAGCGTTTTCAAAATTGACCATATTTGAAAAAATTTTGAAAAATTTACCATGATAGATAGAAGGTCGAAATAAAAAAGAAAATTTCGCTAATGAAACAAACTATAAAATAAATTTTTAATAAGTTTTTAATGCAAATTATGTTCTTAATTATAAAATAAAAATCGTCAGTTTAGAGAAAAAGTAAAAAAGTAATCGATATAATTCAAAAATATATTTTTTTGTATTTTTCCCGTGTTTTATAAACTTTTTACTATAAGATACCAAAATTTGGTACAAATAGGAAAATTCGTGCATTTAAGGGTAAAATAATAATATCGATCAAAAGTTGTGATCGTCTAATCGGGAAATTATACTCCTATCACTAGTGCCAGGGTTGTTTTAGTCGACATCCAGACAATTTTTGTACATACATTATAAAAGATTTTCGTTCTCGCAAAGAAAATGTACAATATCAACATTTTCAGTCACATGTCACAATTGACATCCAAAAAACACCAACTAAAAATAAAAAAACTAAAATATTTTCAAATTATTTTTTTGTGATGTATTGTTTTTAATACAATCCCTTACAACCTGGTCCCAACCTTTCTCTAAAATTTTGACAGAATGCTAAATGCTAATTTCTTTCATGATTATCTCGATAGATTAGAAACGGAATCTCGATAGATTAGAAACGGAAGCTACTAATAGGAATTAGGAAATGAAAATTTAGTCTGTGGGTGGTGGTCCAGTAATGAGTAAATCAATGAACTAAGAAGTTTGATATCGATGCAGTTACCAGCAGGGCAATGACCTACCTACATACAGGGTGGCCCAATGAGTGACGTCCAAAGACAAAATACAGGGTGTAAGGGACGGTGTAACGAAAACTATGGCGTGCTCAGGCCATGGAACTAAACAAGTTTTCCTATGGAACATATAGTGATAAACGAAAAAAACCTACCTCCTTTGCACATTTCACGATCAGCTGACTGACTTTGTATGGAAAGTTGAAAAAATTTTTTCCTTCACCATATTATGGAAAAGTTGATCAGTATCATGGCCTGAGCACGCAAAGTTTTCGTTATACCGTCCCTTACACCCTGTTTAAATCCCTTTTGTTGAGAAGTATCCGATTCACCCCCTAAAATGTTCCGTGTTTTTTTTTTGTAGTTTCCGAGTTAGGTATTCAATATTTACAATAATAACAAAAGATAACAAGAAAATCACACAATAAAATGAACCGCTTGAAAAACTTGCAATACAGAAGTAAAAAAGGAAAACATTACTCTCCTTCTGAAGCAGTAGGGTAAAATGTCTAGCAGTCGATTATTTTCCAAAACTACAAAACATCGCGAAACATACGTGCAGGGGGGTGATTCGGATACCCCTTAGTATAAGGGATTTATTATTTTTGTCTTTACTCCTTGGACCACCCTGTAAACATAAGTAAATCACGTCTTCATCCCTTGCGGGGTACGCAGAGCGTTGACGACCGCAAAAATACGTTCGCTATCGCCACATTGTATCGTATGACAAACATTAGAGGACTTTACAGAAAAACGTGCATTCCTATGGATATAGTGACAGGTTGTCAGCCGACTGCCTGATATTATGATACTCATGAGTCCCGTAGTCTCTTACGACACTCACGGGGAAGAAATGGGGTGATGTTATTCTAAGCCGACATCACACGGCTACAATGATCTACTATGGTGTGTCTATTTATATGTACCTACGTACGTACATATAGCATGCCTTTATCGCTTGCGGAGTAGGCAGAGCGTAAACGGCTATGAAAAACGGCCATTTATTAAGTCAATTGTTAATTCCATGCACTTCCCGATTTGGTATCACCATAGAGACAGGTTGTCAGTTTACTGGTTAGGTTCTATGAACACCAGCTGAAACTAAATGATCTCCTGACATTTATGTAATAGCAAAACTTCCGCGGGCTAAAAATTTACAAGTTGCTAAATCAACTTTGCACGGCGGGTGAGTTTCTGAAAGATTGTTGTTGTTAAAACTTTGTTATCGTAAAGTCTACAAGAAATTGAATTTTATGAAAATAATATCTATTTCTTCTTGGCCTTAGAAACAATGTTTAATTGTGGGTTGAACTCAATTTCCTAAATAAATAATGGGAACGGGGGGTAAAAGAATTGATTTCAATTTCTTTGTCAACAAAGGCATTCGAATATCAATTTCTTGAAAAGCCGACTGACCCTGACTTTTGATCACATTTTTAGACCTTACTGAGGGACCTTTTGTACAATCGCCAGCTATTCCACTTAAGTACCTTACCTACCCATAAAGGGACCAACGTACACTGGTCTTTTATACAAATACGAATAGAAACCGATATAAGTTGGTCGTATAGATGGTCTGTGGATTTGTTGGTGATAGTACCTAGATACTTTTAAGGAAAACTTGCAAAATTTTCACCGCAGGCTGGATTTGAACCAGCGAACAGGTAAACAGAGAACGTAGTAGGTCATCACATAAAAAAAATTGCATCGCATAAAAATTGCTTGATCAGTTTTTCTGTGGTACTTATGAGAGGTTCTATTTTTTTTTAGATTGACATGTATGTTGAGATGGTCGTTTGGTACATCCTTGTAAATTCTGAGCTACTTATAAGCTTATAATTATAACGCCTTCCTTAGTGGGAACCTATATACAGGGTGTAAGGGATAGCTCTCAGAATACTGATAAATGAAGTCAGCTTCTAATCATAATTTTGTATGTGAGGTAAAAAAAAATATTAAGCCTACTGAAAACAATCTTGTTCAGTTTTAAGGTCTAAATGCACCCTATCAGTATTCGGAGAGCTGTCCCTTACACCCCGTATACAAACTAAGAGAGTTTCATGCCACAATAACTCAAGAAGGCTAAGTAACTAAAATCTTTAAAGGACAAAATAACAAAATCGTAGGAAAGCACAAACTTTCCTCATCTCTTGACCTTCAAATATTTCTTTCCCATTTGGCATAATGCCATTTTATCCCATACCCAGTTGGCTTTATCGTACATTGCTAGGAATGTTCAAATTTTTACATTACTCGCGTTTATGAGGCAGCCTTGGATGACGTTGTCATGGTAAAATGTGTTTGTTTTGAAAGAAAATTATGGACTGAAACAAAATTGAACTTGGCATTGTGGTCGACGGAGCACATTGAGAAGATAAAACGCATGAAGGCGCGTTTTACAAAACTTTTTAGACAACTTGTTACAAAATAAAAACAACGAAACAAAATAACGAATAAAGCCGACAGGAGGTCAAGATACTCATGAAACTTAACAACTTTCCCCATGGAACATGGGTCGAAAGATTAAAAATAGAATTGGATCTCCCATAGATGGTAAATGAAATCTGGGAGGCCCAAATTCTTTTTTTCACGTTTCAACCCATGTTCAATGGGGAAAGTTGTTCAGTTTCATGAGTACCTTGACCTCCTTTCGGCTTTATTCGTTGTTTTGTAACACCCAGTATATGTCGTCGACAAAAAAAATTAATTTTAACTTATGCGGTGAACGACTACCTAAATAGCCAACCAACAAAACCAACGCTCATAACTAATCACTAAATTAACTATAGAAAAATAACTGTTAACTAGAAAAATCTATTATGGTTTAAGCTATAATTGATTTAGAGATATCATTCTTCCGCTACATTCTATAATGTCCGTCATTAGAAACTCAAAACATCTTAATGATACAAATACAATCACTAAACGATTTAATTTTTGTTTACCAAACAAATCACAGGTGTGCACACTACATTTTGTTCTGCGTCTTTTTCTGAAGAATAATTGTGGTTTAAAAATTCTGCTGACACGTGGGTTTCAAAAAATTCGTTGATATGGTGACAAGAAAAAATCGTGCATGTCTCGTGCGTCCATAATTGTGAAAAGAATAATTTTGGCAAGCGTTTAAATCGCTCAGTATGCGTTGACAATTTTCCGACTTTGAATCAGCACGCGCAGCTTTCATTCAGTGATCTCTGCTCCCGCGGTACGGGTGGCCGTTTTTTTAATTATTCATAAAAAATAATTAGAAAAATAAAGTTCATGAATTTGACGGTGGTATCGTCGGTTCGGGATTTTTGACGTTGCTGGCGACAAAACTGCCGGGATGGTCGGGACTGGTGGAAATGGGAAGGTGGAGGAAGTGCCTGTGCCTTTTGAGGAAGCTTTGACAAAAACAGGTACTTATGTTTTAGTTACAGACAGTTACAGATAAACAACAGAGTTGAAAAGCTAGTTGTTACCTTTACTATGTAATGGCCAGTTGTTTTTAAATGAAAGTTAGGTTATCTATCTATCATCCATCAAACTTTATCCATTTGTGTCAAATCAGATCTCGATTTAAATCAAAGATTGTTTGTGTCAAATTCGTGTAATTTGGTGGTAATTTGGGATTGCTTGAATATGACATCTAGATAATTATGTGACATCATAAGATTTTCCGATTTTATCTCAGTCAAATAAATATAAAAGTTCTGCTACTGTAGGTACCTACTCCACGTAGGTAGACGAGTTGTAAAGTACTTGAGATGCGTATAAGTTTCTTATAATTACAAAACTCTTATTATACTTTGGTAATAGATATCAAATGTCTACTGTGAGATAACTGCCTATCACCATCAAATTAAACTAAAAAATAAAATAACTAAATAATTCAAATCACTTAAAATTGTTTCGTTCATAAATAGTTATAGGTAAGTTACAATAAAATGTGTTATAATGAATAGTTTCACAGTGGTTACGCACGTTTTACATGGTTTCACGTAGGTATTACTAAGTAGAAATATTTTCTCGTTAATTTAAGAAGATACGGTTCTTGTTGTTAAGTATTTATATCAAACGAAACCAAATGCTCATTCTTATAGGTAACTTCGAGTAAATTGGTAATATTGGTATTTATTTACCAATTCGTTTGTCATGATTTGTACCTTTAAGAGGAGACAGAATATAGATAGATACGATTATCCATAAGCTGGAAAACGTAAAAAGAAATTTAATAAATCTTGAACCTAATTAAAGCACCTACCCCTCTAGTGTTTTTCTACACCATGAAAACTTGCAATTTTAGGCGACAGGCTGACTCCGATGATAGACCACACAGTCATCTAAAAATGACTCTGAAACTTTTGTCAGACGTGGTGTAAATGGCCGTTTTTACAGCCATTTACGCTCTGTCTACCCCGCAAGGAGTGATATTATAAGTATGAAAATTCGGTATCTACCATGAAACCAGATAATCCTATGTTGTGTTTCAAAAGACCGCAGGTTTCAAAAACCCTATTATTTTGTTGTTTTAAAAGAGTTTAGATTTAGATAATTAGTGCGTATTGAAAGAAAATGCAGAATTCATTTTTCATCATTCATTCATTCAGAATGCATTTAATTCAGTTTTTAAGCGTCTTACTTTGGTTACAGAGACCTAAAAAAATACACGACGTACTTAAAGAAATCGTCTATAGTTACCACTATTGTTTTACTTGGTTACAATGATAATTATGTTTCGATAAAAAAAATCTTAAACACATGAAACATGAAAAATTCATGCCAGAGAGATAACCAGCCGTTTTTGGAAGGTTTCATAGACCGGTTGTCAAGTTTTCTTGGTGAAATACTTAGTATGGAATGTTTGCTTAATTCCACGATGTTCTCAAAATACTGCATTCTCCGGAAACGGACCCCCTTCCATTCCATTTGTGATTCTGTTTACAAATATTGAGGATTCTTCAATTTCATTGTCTTTGCACGCTTAAATGTCATAAGAAAGTACCCACTATCAGCAACACAACTACCAACCCCACTTAAATTGGATTTTATCCAGTTTAAGGCTACCGCAGACCGGATGCAACATGCGTTGCGATCCGTCTACATCGCGTAGGTAGTCACATGCACGCACCAGTTGTAATGTATGAAGTAGTGGCATAGACCAATAATAGTAGTGGTATGAAGGTTGCCATACCAGTTGCATAGCGTGCACGCATGTCAACGCTATGCAGACGGATTGCAACGCAGAGCTTTATCCGGTCTGACATGTGTCATACATTTCCGTAGATTACATGCAACCCCAATGTGTGCATGCGTGCATCACTTCCGAAAATGCGAACGTTACGCGACGCATCCTGTCTACGGTAGTCTTTGTTAAGAATAAGTTATTCCCTTAGGCGCAAATTACACAGATGAAACGTAAGACATGAGACGTGAGACATCGCGACGCTTGAAAGCGTTTCCCAAATGTATGAAACAGAAGAGACAAGGCTACACACGTAAGACGCGCGTCGCATCGATGATAGCCGCCGAACCCTTGTCTGACAGATGTCATTCCACCCGTTTCATCGCACGTCTCCTCAGTGGGCTTGCGCCTTAAATAAGTGGGTTGTTGTGCTGCGAAACGAAAACTACGTTTTCACCCACTGCAACTCATTTTCCTGCGGAAAAAGTCATTTTTCTGGCATGTTTTGCTATATTCCGAATACCTGATTTACGGAAAAACACTTCTTTTTTACCAAAAATTCTTTATTTTTTACATAAAACTTTGTAATTAAAATTAATAAGGGGCCGAAACAATACTTAATGTTACTTTGGGAGAGAACCAATGGCGGCAAGCAGTGCTGCCCATTAGGCTCGGAGGATTGGGGGTCAGGGGTGTCCAGGGGCTCGGCTTACCGGCGTTCCTCGCTTCTACGCATGGTGTAGTCGGGCTGGTATCCGGGATTCTTAGAGCGGATGTGGGCGTAGTGCGCATTCCTTTTCAGGAGGATGCCTTAGAGGCCTGGTCGGTTATGTGTCCCGCTGTCGACCCGCCCTATAACCGAGACTCGCAGAAGGCTTGGGACATCTTGGGTAATTCTCATTTTCATGCCAAAAAACTGTTGAGATGCCATTCTTGAGACAAAAAATACGATTTTATAGAATTACAATTTTTTTCTTAGAGCTTCTTTAATGAACAAGTAAGGCTAGCATAAAATACTTCAACATCAAGTATGTCATGAATCGCTATAATTAAAAATGTATCCGAAAACTTCCCTTCCGTGGATGTGACAAACCCAATTTAAAACATTAAAATATATATTATTTTGTTAATTAAAGTATTATACAAAAAAAAGGAAATACGTTTATTACCGCAATAATAGTTCAATGAAATGAGCATTTTTCTGGTCATATAAAGTGATTTCTACAATTTAAATACAGTGATTAGAAAATGTGAGCACAAAATTTGTCACTTCCATGGGCAAGTGTCACACCAAATTTTTTACAAAAAATATAATGCGTGTATCCAAACACAAATTTTTAACAGACAATAAACGATCTGCCATTAGCATTTCATAAGTCGAATGGGCAAAGAACGCTGGAAGATTTGATAAAAAATTGTTGAAGAGGGCATTCTCAAATTTCGTCAAGCATAACAGGTCACTACCGTGGTCGTCGACAAAGATAAGAATCTAATTATTTTAAAGAAATTTTGAATGGTTCCGAAAGTCAGATGTATAAAATCAGTGTTGCCAGAATATCTTGCCTAAAACATACATTTTGAGGAACTTTTAATTTTCAAAACGTTTTTGTCCCTTCCGTGGATGTCACTTCCATAGACATCGTGGATATTTAAGCATCCATGGAAGTGACTTTATCTCCACGGAAGTGATTTTACTTGGATTTTATAATCACACTCAGCATCGAGTTAAATATCCTATAAAGTCTATAAATCCAGAGTTGGGTATTTGTATCCGTTTTATTATGTGTGATAAAAAATCGAGCTGTGTGGCCCAGGTAGAGTAGAACAGCACCACCCCACGTAACCCTATAAGTATCGTAAGCGATAAAGGTACTTCGTTAGGTGGGGGGCAGCAACGCCTCTCGAGTTGACATCACAGTCCGAAAGCACTGCGGTCAACTCGCCTGCATGAGTAGCGCCAATGGAAGACAGCCCTAGTTCCCGGTCTCTAGATCTACCATGATGGGGTGGGGCAGAGAATGCTAAGAACCTCCGAGCTACGGATGACGGCTATCAAAAAGAACTGGTCCTGGCTGTGAACAACGGACGTGTTTTACTGCTAGAAGAATGCTATGGATTTTCAAAAATCGAAGAGAGGAAGAAGCCATAATAACATTAGAATCAGGCCATCCATTTTGCTTTAGGGAAGGATGAAATCGGTAACGTCTCGATCAGGGGTAACGTAACCCATGCTGAAATTGACTGAGGGAAGACTCTCTCTAAAGTAGTACAGGTATATTCGTTGACTTTTGAGCAGTTCAGACCGTACCGTACACCGAACTGATAAGAAACGCTATAGTTCATGGCTACGAGGGGAGCAGAAGTCAAATGCGTCTGTTTTCAGTAAAAGCTGCAACGGAAGTGGATCTGGAAGAACTCTGAGCCTGGCGTAGAACGATGGACAAGTTTGATTTCATTATGACGGATAGCAGGCATACATTTAGGGATGTCTGAGTGATCAACAGGTTCAATCATCATCATCATCATAACAGCCACAATAAAGTCCACTGCTGAACATGGGCCTCCTCCAAGTAGGGGGGTATTTGCCATATTCACCACGCTTGGCAGGCGGGTTGGTGAGCGCAATGCAAGATGTTGCAATGCGATTGTGAAATTCATCCAGGGATTGAACCCCTGGATTAATTTATCCCTAAGTCGCCTCTTACGACACCCACGCGAAAGATATGGAGTGATGACATTCTAAGCCGAACACCGAAAACAATAACCGACTTGTAAGATGCACTGTAACCATCAACTTCAAGCTAGAAAGAAGCGACATGGCGAGGTCAGTTCTCGACAGACATGATGAGTTCCTAGGGAATTACAAAATTGATTCGCTACTCTGATGATCCGATGTTTTGCCGGATCACTTCCGAAAAATAACAGAAGCCTGGTGAAATATTTTCGGCGCGACCAGAGCTCACCAACTCTGTTGGCTTGGTCACGTAGATAGAATGAGAGAGGATCGAGGAGCAAAAAAAGCGTAGAAAAGACGCCCCAAATGTTCTGCTGAAAACACATGGTGGATGCTGACCTGTGCGATCAATTGGCAGGAGATCGCGCAGGACAGGGACCAGTGAAGGGAGCTCGTTTCGAAGGCCAAGATCCTCTTTGGATTGCTGAGTCAACGGAGTTAGTTAGTTAGCTGTGGTGAAACGTGATCTCTAAAAATGGCGAGCTCGACCCACACAGAACAGGATTGAAAGAGGACTTGAAGTTCTTAAGCAAAAAAGATACTGAAAACTCATCTACCGAGCTTCGTTACTACCTCGAATGGGTAAACCGACAAATCATTTCCAGAGATTCTTGCTAAAATCGAGGATTCGTACGGAAATCTATTATGGCTTGCATATGTCAAAATCTTCATCTGACGCGACAGACCCTAAGCTCCTCGGAGTATCTTCTATACATCAACGAAATTAGAGTGGCTCTCAGGCAGTTGGAAAATAGAATAGCTCCCGTGGAAGAGGAGTAGTCTCAGAGCATGGAAGGAAGCAGCTTAAGACTGGTGAAGAACCTGTCCTTGAAGACCTGAAAAGGCTATTTAGCGCCGTTACAGCCAAAGGGATAACATCGAAGACGTGGACAGAGGTGTCGTGACTTTGTTTTTTTTTAAGAAAGGTCCATGATGTTGCTTTCAAACTATGCAATATCACTTCCGTGGATGTAATGTCACTTCCATGGACACAGATTTTTTTATACTCCATTATCTAGACTACAAATAGGTTTTAAGCTCGGCAAATATATTTTTTGTGACAAGTAGATCATGTACAAACCCCATGGAATATTTTTTTAGTAAAATAACTGGTTTACCTATTTTTCGTTTTTCGGACCGCAAATCTAAGAATTACCCTCTTATGTTCGAAATTATTTCTGGCAGACCTAACCGAATCCCTATCGGGGACAGACCTGGCGCGGATCAAGGCATCTGCCTGCCCGGAGGCCGGCGCGTGGCTGCATGCACTGCCCTCACCTCAGCTTGGCACCCACCTAGAGGATAACACTTTACGGGTGGCCGTGTCACTGAGGCTGGGTTGCGAGGTGTGTGAGCCCCACCGGTGCCCGTGCGGGGCGATGACTGACGCCAGTGGTTACCACGGTCTTAGCTGTTCTAGGTCTGCGGGTAGGTTTTCCCGGCACCACGCATTGAACGACATCATCCGACGGGCGCTGGTGTCGGCGAGCGTGCCTTGTATCCTGGAGCCCCCGGGCCTCTGTCGGACTGATGGTAAGCGACCCGATGGCCTCACGCTGGTTCCTTGGGAGCGCGGACGTTGTTTACTTTGGGATGCCACTTGCGTGAGCACCTACGCCGCGTCCCATTTAACTTCCACCACCCGGAGGGCGGGTTCCGCTGCCGAGGAAGCGGCCAGATTAAAGTGTGGGAAGTACGCTGAACTAGTACCTCAGTATGTGTTTGTGCCGTTTGCCGTGGAGACGGGAGGGCCGTGGTGTGACGCTGCCAAGAAATTCGTCTGGGAGCTAGGGAGACGCCTGAGAGAACGAGGTCTTGATCCTCGCTCCGGATCGTATCTGGTTCAACGTGTGTTTAGTTTCGTATCAAAAAACGGTTTCGTATCTTTTTGAGCGGACGGTGCTGGCAACACTTTTCGGTCCGCCCCGTCTGTCATCTTTACGCTAGCGTTGTTGAAGCGAATTTTAGTTTTAAGTGGTGTAAAATTAAGGTGTTTTGGCGGTTTTCTCGTGTGCTATTTGCCACAAGCCATGGCTTCCCTGTGCGGTGGGGAAGTGAACCAAGTGAATTTTGGTTTCGGCTTTTTGATTGAGGCCAACGTGGTCGCCGGTAACATAACCTCACTTTGAGTCGTCGCTCGTCGTCGTCGTGGCTGCCGATAGCTACGTATTTTAATTATAAATGATTGGAGGCCAACGGGCCGATTTCTCATTCGAGAGAAATCTTTTAGTTATTTTGTGTTAAAAAACATTATGTGATGTCGAACTGTGAACTGTAGTGCAAATTGGAGGAAAGGAGTTCTAGAACGAGCGGATGTTCCAGCGCTGTGAGTTTAGGTTATTCCCTATTCCTGCGCTCCTAAAATATCCTGAATACCTGATTCCTGTCATACTTAAACTCACAAAGAAACGGCATCATCGTTTGCTCGGTAAGCAATTCGTTGCTGGGCCCTGTTTAAGTAGATTTTGGAAACAAGAATTTCTCGGCCGGAAACTTTCCGGAACAAAATTCTCTCATTAAATTTATTTTATTTAGCTATAGTAAAGAGCACTACGAATCGTAGTCAAATGTTGTTCCGAGGCTGATCGACCATTTAGTTTTAGATTTTAAGATAACTTTAATTTGCTTCCACTGCGCTAAGATCAGCTTCGGAATCAAACATTTTTTGGTAGCAGAGCGTGGTTACTTTATTGCAACATAGTTAACCGTAATTTAGTATTAAGCGTGTTTTTTATATTACCCACATATTTTATTAATTTTGGAAAATATTGTTTCGGTTTTTTTTTGTGACTGTATTGTTTGCCTAGTGAACGGTACCTTATCGGTAAGGTCTAGGCCAGTCAACTAACATTTATTTGTGGTACTTGTTTATTGGATTTTCATTTATTAAGTCGAGTGTGTAAAAGTTGGTACCATGGCTCCCTCGATCGCCAGGTATAAGGCTGCTATAAAGACAGAATTAAGGTGGTTTACTACCACAGCGGCAATGATCGGCCGCGAGGACCGGGAGGACGCGCTCTTGAAAAGTGCACTACAGGCAGATGAACGGGTTCGGGTTGTGTCGGAGCACCTCACAGAGTGCCTCATGCTCCTTGAGGAAGCTCCTAACCCTGAAGATAAGGAGCTGGTCGAGGGCGATGTAAGCCAGTGCTTGGAGCTGGCACAGGACATTGAGCAGGCAGCTGCGGACATATCTAGGCGACGTGACGGAAAGGAAAAGCCATTCCGTGGTAAAGTGGGACAAGGATTACAGGTGCCTCTTCCGCCTGTTACGGTTCCAGTCTTTGCAGGCGATTACGCCGACTGGCCGGCGTTTGAGGACCTGTATAGCAGCGTGGTCCACACACGGACGGACATAACGCCAGCGTACAAGATGGCTCAGCTGATGTCCAGGCTACAAGGAGAGCCTCATGAATTGCTGACGCATTTGGCGGTCTCGGATAGCAATTATGAGGTGGCGTGGAAGATCCTTACCGACCGGTATCGAAACAAGCGCCTGATTGTAGACAGGCTGTTAGACCAGTGGCTGTCAATACCAACCATAACGCGAGGTACGGACCTCCGCGAGAAAATCTTCCACCCAGTCAGTGTCGCGGTCAGCGCACTAGAGCGACAGGGTTTGCCAGTGGCGGGCTACGGTTATATCTTGGTCCACACAGTGCTTCGCCGCCTGCCGAGCGAAATGGTCGCTCGATTCGAGCAGCTCCATGGGGGCAAGTCCTCGGACCACCTCCCGACCTACGAGGATCTGAAGTCGTTCCTCGAGGCCGAAAGCAGGCGAGTGGACGTCCAGGCTGGTGAAGCCCCATGCAAGGCGACCTCTGCCCCTCGCCACCCGGAACGGCCGGGTGCACCGGCGCGAGGAGGCAACAGTAGGCAACCCAGGCGGTACAACACCGCATTGGAATCAGGGTGTGCCTACTGCAGGGAGACAGGCCACGGGGTGGCAGCGTGTCAGGAGTTTGCTGCGCAGCGGGTTCAGAGGAGACGGGGTGTGGCACAGCAGAGGCGTTGGTGTTTTCGGTGCCTGGGGCCGCATCAGGTGCGAGTGCCCTTCAAGCACCAACTGTAGGTACTGCCAGGGTGCACACCATCCGCTGCTCTGCATGAATCGCTCCGGAGGCGCCGGGGCAGCGCTGGATCGGATCAGCGAAGGAGCCTGCCCACCAAGGGAGGAGCAACGCTCCCACCCTCCAAGGAGGAGCCCACCTCCGCATCGGTCACAGGGACAGGCAGGGGGACGTCAACAGACGGAGCCCACTTACCCAAGGACGTGGGGACAATCCCCACCACGGCAGCAGGTGCCGGATTGGGGAAGAGCGGCACAGGAACGTGGCCAAGGACACCCATCTCAGGTACGGGATTCAACGGGCGGGTGTCAGGGGAGCACTAGGCAGCCACCAGGGTACATGCAGTATTCTGCGGGCTTGAGCCACCTGGTTGGGTCTCAAGACCCACGCATGCCCCCGCCTATGCCTGAGTACCCGCGGCTACAGGCGCAACCTCGGTACGGACGTTTGCCGTCGGGGTACTATAGAACTCCAGCCATGGCCTTTATGGGCAGACCTCCCTACCAGCAGGAGTGGGACCCATACACAGGTTTGGGTAGTGAGGATACCCCGCGGGACGCGGCCTCACCGCGTTTAGATTCCCGCTAGGTAATCGCCGCCTACTCATCAGGATCGGCTCCCCGTCCAATCACGGTACTTTTGCCAACGGCTAAGATTTGGGTATGGGGATACGGTGGCCGGACCATTCAAGTAAGAGCCCTACTGGATACAGGGCTCAGGGATGTATTGTATCGAGTAAGCTGGTGAGTAGGCTAGGCCTAAATGTACAGCCAAGTGCGGATGAAGCTGTAGGCATCGGGGGCCTAAATGTGCCTGACATTCGGGGTCAGACGAACTTTGAGTTCGCATTAGGTAGCACATGTACAGGGTCAGCTATCAAGTCTCAGCCGTGGTGCTGGATGAAGTGGTTGGGAAACTCCTCAGGTTAGGTTACCACCAACGGTACGAGGGTTAACCACAGGGTTGGAGTTGGCTGATCCTGATTTTGATACTCCTGGTACGGTGGACGTACTTCTCGGGTCAGACGTCCTCGGGAGATTATGGTGCGGTAGGAAGAAGGTACTCCAGGAAACTGGTTTGGTGGCCGTAGATACCACAGGGGGGTATGTTGTTTTCGGCCCAGTTTGGAGACCTCAGGACCTACCAGAAGGGATCCGGTCCTCTATGGTAGTGTGCTGTCAGAGGTGCTGCAGAGGTTTTGGGAGTCTGAGGAGCCGCCCACGGCGGACAGACGGAAGCCAGAGGATGACGAGTGCGAGTTGTTCTATCAATACAACACTGCGAGATGCTCGTCAGGCAGATTCGTGACCAGGCTACCTTTTCTCCCAAACCGCCCCGCTTTAGGTAGTTCGCGACAGCTCGCGGAACGGAGACTACTCGGAATGGAGCGGAAGATGAGGCGAGACCCAGCACTTCGGCAGAAGTATATAGAATTCATGCGGGAATATATTCAATTGGGCCACATGTCGGTGTCCAGCCTGGATTGGAGGTGTGTCGAGCATTATTACATTCCACACCTGGCTGTCTTGAAGTCACCTGAGGCGAAAATACGGGTGGTGTTTGACGGTTCTGCTCCTACCTCGAATGGTGTGTCTGTGAACCAATGTTTGCACGCGGGTCCTAAATTGAACCGGGACATTGTGGACATTCTCACAGACTTTCGGTTACACCAGGTAGCGTTCGTCGCAGACGTCAAAATGATGTTTCGCCAAACCATGATACATCCGGATGACCGTCGGTATCAGCTGATTTTGTGGCGTGAGAGCCCAGATGAGCCGATGGTCACATACGAACTTAACACGGTGACGTATGGACTTAAGCCAAGTCCGTATTTGGCAGTACGCTGCGAGAGTTGGCCGCACAGGAAAGGGTAAGATACCCTCGAGCCGCAGCAGTACTGGATCGCGACGTCTACGTGGACGATATCTGCACGGGTGCTGATAGCGTGGAGCAGGCGCTAATTCTACGAGACGAGTTGATCGCGATCATGGGTTCAGGAGGTTACGAGTTGCGGAAATGGTTGTCCAGTTGCCCAGAGCTCCTGGCCGGTTTGCCAGGCGAGTTCCATCAGGACCCGCACCTCTTTGAGAACCCGGACAATCCAAACACGTTGGGCATCCTCGGGGTGCAATATAGGCCAACGCATGACGTATTCACGTACAAGATCGAGCCCGACCTTTTGGAGAAAACTTGGACTAAGCGGTCGGTACTGTCGACAATCGCTAGAACGTTCGATCCTAGCGGATGGATCGCCCCGGTTACGTTCATGGCGAAGTGCTTTTTACAAAGGTTGTGGCTAGCCAACTTAGGATGGGACGACCAACTCTCCGGAGAGTTGTTGAAGGATTGGCTCAAGTTTGTGGTAAGGTGACCAGGGATCGTGCACATCGCGATACCCCGCAAGTTAGTCCCATCGGTGGGATGTAAGGCTACCCTACATGGGTTTTGTGACGCCTCGGAGCGAGGGTACGCGGCAGCTGTATACCTTCGGACAGCAAGTTCAACGGGAACTGTGCACGTGCGTCTGGTTATGGCCAAAAGTAAGGTGGCACCAGTCAGAACTAGATGGACCATCCCCAAATTGGAATTGGCAGGGGCAGCTCTTCTAGCGCGCTTGCTAAATCATGTAACCTGCAATCTGCGTGGTACCATCAACTTGGATGAAACGGTGTACGCGTGGACTGACAGTCGGATAGTTCTGTGCTGGTTGCAGACGTCGGTACATACACTTGAGGTTTTCGTGGCAAATCGGGTGTCACAGATTACGGGGTCGGAAACTCCGTTAGTGTGGAGGCACGTACCGGGAGAATGGAACCCAGCGGACTGCGCTTCGCGCGGGTGCAGGGCACCTGATTTGGTGAGTCACCCACTGTGGTGGGGACCTCAATGGCTGACTGAGTCGCCGCAGGAATGGCCATTCAACGAGTGCAGGGCGCCGCTTGGGCCACCTGATCGAGGTTTGCGAGTGAACGTGGGGCAACGCGTACCGAAGCCTAACCCAGCTTTCTTGCTGGAACGGTATAGCTCCCTCGACAAACTTCTTGGGGTGACAGGTTGGATCAAACGGTTCGTGAACAACTGCAGGAAGCCTCAAGCAGAACGGAACTTTACACCTGTCCTCTCGCCTGCGGAACGGAATGCGGCTCTATGCTCATTAGTTAGAGTCGTCCAGGCGGAACATTTTGAAGAGGAGGTCAGGCTGCTCAGGGATGGACGTGGAAAGCTGAAGGGAGGAATTGTGCGCCTCAACCCATTCCTGGATGAGCAAGGTATGCTCAGGGTTGGAGGCAGACTTCGGAACGCTAGCCTGCCCTTTTCGGCTCGGCATCCACTGTTACTTCCAAAAGGGGACCCTTAGTTGAGCTCTTAGTCAGGGATCGTCATGAGAAAAACTCGCACGCGGGCTGTAATGCGCTATTGGCCATCCTACAGCGCGAGTTTTGGATCTTATCGGGACGACGAACGGTGCGTAGCGTTGTGTTTAGGTGCTTGCCTTGTTACCGCTTGAAGGCAGCCACAATGCAGCCACAGATGGGAGATCTTCCACCGGACCGGGTGACGGAGGCCTGGACGTTTGCAGGTGTGGGAACGGATTTCGCAGGCCCTTTCATGGTAAAGGCATCACGCCTACGGAACGCAAAGTCTATCAAGGCGTACTTGTGCGTGTTCGTGTGCCTAGCCACCAAGGCCGTCCACTTGGAGCTCGTGGCCGACCTTTCTACGGAGGCCTTTTTGGCAGCGCTGGAGAGATTTACGTCGCGACGAGGGCGACCAGCGCTGATCAGGTCGGATTGTGGTACCAACTTTAAGGGTGCTGATCGGTGTATGAAGGAAATTGTAACGTTCTTAAGGGAGAACGAAGAAGCCATCAGCACGGGCCTCTCCCGTCAGGGCATTACCTGGGTGTTTGATCCACCAGCGTGCCCTCACTGGGGTGGTATTTTTGAAGCGGTTGTAAAGTCCGCTAAGACGCATTTGTTGCGCGTCGTAGGGTTAACAATTTTGACTTTTGAGGAGCTGGCGACCGTGTTTTGTAAAATTGAGGCTGTACTCAATTCACGTCCTTTGTGTCCGCTCAGCTCAGACCCAAATGATTTAGAGGCCCTGACGCCAGGGCATTTCTTAATTGGCCGCCCACTTAACGCCTTGCCGGAATATCCCTATACGGAGGTGAATAGCAATCGTTTGTCGCGTTATCAGTTGCTGCAGCAAATGACTCAAAACTTTGGAAGCGTTGGTCGCTTGAGTACTTGCACATTCTGCAGCAACGCCTTAAGTGGACGGACAGGACTGAACCCCCCTGCATTGGGGATCTCGTTCTGGTTAAGGATGCCAACCTACCGCCACTGCGTTGGCGCCGGGGGCGCATTCTCAACCTGTTTCCGGGTAGTGATGGCACTCCTCGAGTTGCAGAAGTTCAGGTGGGGGATTCAGTCCTTAAGCGAGCAGTAGCTACATTATCACGCCTGCCATGCATAGAGCGGACCGATGTGTCGGTCCGGGGCGGGTGAATGTTTAGTTTCGTATCAAAAACGGTTTCGTATCTTTTGAGCGGACGGTGCTGGCAACACTTTTCGGTCCGCCCTGTCTGTCATCTTTACGCTAGCGTTGTTGAAGCGAATTTTAGTTTTAAGTGGTGTAAAATTAAGGTGTTTTGGCGGTTTTCTCGTGTGCTATTTGCCACAAGCCATGGCTTCCTGTGCGGTGGGAAGTGAACCAAGTGAATTTTGGTTTCGGCTTTTGATTGAGGCCAACGTGGTCGCCGGTAACATAACCTCACTTTGAGTCGTCGCTCGTCGTCGTCGTGGCTGCCGATAGCTACGTATTTTAATTATAAATGATTGGAGGCCAACGGGGCCGATTTCTCATTCGGAGAGAAATCTTTTAGTTATTTTGTGTTAAAAAACATTATGTGATGTCGAACTGTGAACTGTAGTGCAAATTGGAGGAAAGGAGTTCTAGAACGAGCGGATGTTCCAGCGCTGTGAGTTTAGGTTATTCCCTATTCCTGCGCTCCTAAAATATCCTGAATACCTGATTCCTGTCATACTTAAACTCACAAAGAAACGGCATCATCGTTTGCTCGGTAAGCAATTCGTTGCTGGGCCCTGTTTAAGTAGATTTTGGAAACAAGAATTTCTCGGCCGGAAACTTTCCGGAACAAAATTCTCTCATTAAATTTATTTTATTTAGCTATAGTAAAGAGCACTACGAATCGTAGTCAAATGTTGTTCCGAGGCTGATCGACCATTTAGTTTTAGATTTTAAGATAACTTTAATTTGCTTCCACTGCGCTAAGATCAGCTTCGGAATCAAACAACGTGTTTCACTTGCTATTCAGCGAGGAAATGCCGCAAGTGTAATGGGCACTTTTGAGCCGGGTACGATTCGGGGGGGGCTCTTTGACTGATTTTGTTTAGTTGATAAGGTACTTACTTTTAGTTGACATTTAATTTGACTTTATTGTATGTATATTTTTTTTTCCGTGTTCTTAGAATATATAAGGGGCCAATTGTGGTCAATAAAAACGATCTTTTCAGCATTCGTTGGCAAAAGAGTCTGTACTTTGGCCAAGTATTCGGCCGCCGAATATTCAGCAGGGTTTTAGGCCGAATACCGAATGTTCGGCTGGGTTTTAGGCCTAATACCGAATATTCGGCTGTTGCCTCACGGCCGAATATTCTATATTCGGTATTCGGCTTCTTCTTCTTATCGTGTCAATGTTATCTTTCTCAACTTAATTTGTACAATAAACTTATTAAACCAGTAACTGCCAGTGCTTGGCTACAGCTACCGCTGCTGGGTTGGCCGCATTGAGATCCTCCTGTGTGCAAGAAACTGGGAGGCTTGGGCAAACAAGCAGGTGGGACATCGTCTGTGTTACCCCGCAGACACATTTATCGTTGCTTGAAAATCCCCATTTCTTTCGGTTTTCCCCACTCCTGCCGACGCCTGCGCGGAGTCTGTTTAGGGATTTCCATGTCGACCAAGGCAGCTGGTATCCTGGAGGGAGATGTTCGGATGGGGGAATTTGTGTATCTGCGGGGGGGTACATAGCTGACCACCGCTCTTTTCGGGCACTAGATAACTAGAGACTTTTCGGTATTCGGCGAAATCACTATTCGCGACATCTCTACTAATAAGAATGTATTGACAACAATAACAATACTTGTGGCCGGCAGAGGTAGGTAATAATCATATTAAACTTAATATTACCTATTTCTTTCCTTTATATTATTATTAGTGCCTAGGTATGGTAGGTATATTACGTTCCTAAAAGTCTAGACTAAAAGAATTTAGTTCTCGGTTGTGGATTGTTTATATAATTTTTTACACTTGATTGACTTCGATAGGTATGTTATCGTTACGAGTCTAGCACGTGGCCCTTTATCATACTTTAGTTTGATTCATGGTAAGTTGTTAATAATCCCTTTTATTGTTTTATTTTTAAGGCGGGTACTTCCCTAGTAATATTTATACAGGGTGTAAGGGACGATGTACCAAAAACTTTGCAGGCATATCAGACCATGAAACTGAACAACTTATACTATGGAGCCAATGGAGGGAAACGAGAATTTTTTTCCGACCTCCCATTCAAAATTTACGATCAGCTGACTGACCTTGTATGGGAAGTCAAAAATTTCTTTTGTTTACAGCCATACGTTCCATGGGGAAAGTTGTTCAGTTTTATGGTCTGAGCACGTCTGCAAAGTTTCGTTACACCGTCCCTTACATTCCGTATAACAAACGTAGGTAATTATAAAAAACAAAACCCGACTGCAGGAATTTCAAAGTCTTAATAATATAACATTTTAATATAGACCGTTGGCACTCCCGCTGTTGAGACAAATCTAATGACATCTAGGTACCTACCTATTTGTCAAACCCACGTTTAAGGCTGGCGTGTGTCTGTGCATATTATACATACTTTCGAAATAATAACCCTTCTTCTGAGGCTGTCAGGTAAAAATACGATTTAAATATGGATAATTTTGAAAGTTTTTTTGCTATAAAAAACATCAGTTTTTACTGATGACCATACTGACATGGAGATAGGCGTATAGTTAATCAATAAGTATATTTCATTGTTTTAATAAGTACTTAATTATGTACCTAGTTAATGCATTAAAAGTCGGAAATTACTTACTTCAATTAAGTAAGTATGTAGAAAATGTTTTTGAGTAGGTAACAAAGAAACTGAAAACCCTTTGTAGGTATATTGTCTTTATTCAAGTTTTTAGTCCTCCAGCGTTTAAAATAGGTACCTAGATAGGTAATTGTAAGCTATTTATTACACTTCATATCCCAAATCCCATAATCGCTTTTCACGACACCCATGAGAAAAAAATGGGATGATGCTATTCTAAGCTGGCACCACATGGCATTTATTTTAATGAGAACTATTGTTCAACATCTGATTAACGGTTCACCACTATGCTACTTATTGGTGATTTATAATTTTACTTAACAATATTATGTTCCATAACCAATTAATTTTATACAAATTCCTTACCACAGTGATCAGTGCCCACAGTAGATTAATAATTCATAATTTTGCAGTTGTCAAAAACATGGCGATGCTGTGACATACATTTAAGGTCTACTTTTCTTTGTTGAC
Organism: Phthorimaea operculella; assembly: GCA_024500475.1. Classification (NCBI taxonomy): domain Eukaryota; kingdom Metazoa; phylum Arthropoda; class Insecta; order Lepidoptera; family Gelechiidae; genus Phthorimaea; species Phthorimaea operculella. The sequence goes on along the minus strand of JANFCV010000127.1, from coordinate 288,744 downwards.
ATGTCTTTTAGTATGGAATTGACAGCTGTCTAATATGCTGTACTTTTTACTAAATGTGGCCGGATTTGATGAAAAGATTTTATAATATTAGGTATCTATATTTGTGTAGTTCATTTATAGTTTGTAGCTAATTACTTTTAATACAAAAACATGCAAAAAATGCACACTTTTATAGGTGCGAGAATTTACGACATGAAGCTAAAATAAGTTTAAAGGGCACCTCACACCGCACCCATATGCAAAACGTATGCACGCGCGTCATCACGTCACGTCACGTGTGTACCGGTTGTAATGTATGTGATCGAATGAGACGTACGCGCATGTATACGCAGGCAGTGTGCCGCCTTTCATACAATCCCGTACACTACAACCGGTACGCGCGTGATGACGCGCACGCCCACGCATACGTAGTCCAAACGGAGGCGGTGTGTGGCTCCCTTACATCTATAGTGTGAAATTTTACTAGTGACCGATAACGGAAACTCAGAACCGGCTAGTGATAAGGAACAACTTTCCCCAAGGAACATAGGTCGAAATACGAAAAAAAATTTTGGACCTCCCATACAAACTTGCCGATCTGCTGATTTCAGTTACTGTGTAGAAGGGTTGACGTCAGGCAGGCGACCGGTCATAAAATTAAGCCAAATCCTTTTGCAACACGATTTTGTGTTTAACAAAACGTGTTGCGCCGACCCCAAGTAATTGGGATAAGGGCAGGAAGATGATGATGATGATAGTTTCTTACTTTGAGGAATGTTATAGCTAAAATCGTGTGTATTTCACTAACATGGAACTTTTGGCACAAAACTGTTTACCTACCCCAAATCAAAATAGTTATAGTTAGGCTCTTAACACACAAGCAGTTTGCGTGCGTATGCGCAGCGGGGCGTACCCCCGGCGAATACGCAGCGAATTAGTCGCGGACGCGCGGCGACTATCGACGGTATTTGCACCTACCAAAAACTTGCGCATCCGCCGACCGTCCGAAATGAATCCGCTGCGCATCCGTCGGGCATCCGCTCCGCTCCGCATCCGCTCCGCTCCGCATCCGCTCGCAAACCGCTTTTGTGATAAGACTCGAGCTAGAGTAGTGTTTAACCAAGTTTTCAATTATTTATTTTTCATATTCCATCCCAACACTCCGTTACATACCCAAGCCTTGAAATGTTTTCAGCATTGTTTTCACGTCCTATTTTTTTTTCAGGCAATGGCCTCTACAACATCCTGCTGTCCTGCACATGCGCCCTCATCCTCATGGGTATCGGAGTGGACCTGTTTGGATTCAGTCTGGTGGTCACAGTTGCCTGCGACCTGAACCTCACTGTCGCTGAGAAGGGCATACTCAACTCCTTGCCGTATATAGGTGAGCTACTGATCAATCATCCTCATGGGCATCGGAGTGGATCTGTTTGGGTTCAGTCTGGTGGTAACAGTGGCCTGCGACCTGAACCTCACCGTCGCAGAGAAGGGCATACTCAACTCTTTGCCGTATATACCTAGGTGAGCCCCTGATCTATTAGGTACCTTATACTCCTCGGTATTGGAATGAACCACACAGGGTTTACGATTCAGCCTGGTGGTGACTGTTACCTGCGACCACTGCAACCCCTAATCAGAACCATAGCCAATTTTTCGGGAAAACTCTCGAGCTTAGTCTTAGTCTTAGAAGTGGCTGTGAACTTGCCATTCACACAATATTGTTGATTTACGTGTGTTCTGTAGGAAATTCTAACGCAGTCATCCCGCTTGAGAAAATACACCTTTTGGCTGGCAATAAATTAAACGTGTATAGCATTGTCAAAGACAGTTATCGTCAGATCGAACAAAGCTAAATCAAACCGCAAATTAAGTATAGCGGGCGTTTCTATTTTGTGGTCAAACAAGTGAGTCATGTGCATAGGTCATGTGAATGAATCGGTGTAAACCGATGACAGCCGATGTGGTGCACTGGGTGGTATGAGTGCCTGCGGCGCAGAAAGTTCTGTGTTCAATCCCAGTGGGGTCACTCACAAAGTTGATATTTATCACTTTGTGAATTTGTTCCCAGACCGGTTAGAACATCAGGCTGAACCACCTGATTGTCTAAAAAGCAAGATGGCTCCGTGTTGTCCCGTCCCGGTTGCTGTCTATGATTGTGGTGAATGTTTACTATTTTGTAGAAATTTTCCACAAGATAGTAATTTTTTTGAACACTTGGTGTTTTAATCAAACACTAGATATTGATATTAACTTTTTGGTTACAAAGTTAATACAAACGAAGCAAGCGGAAAAAATTCACGCCACCGATGGGATTCGAACCCACGTCTTCTGACAAGCCGGGTCAGACGTGTTAGACCGCTACACCACGGAAGCTCTAGCCCAGGCGGCGAAATTGTAAACCACTTGCTTCGTTCATATATTTTTGTCACTTGACTACTTACGGGTAGCTTAGCGCCATCATTACATACATTTAGTAGAACTATACAGTCACTCAACTGACAACATTACGTATGTACGAGTTGACGAGAGATGGAGCTTTTTCCGATTTGTGAATGTTTACTATTTTGTAGAAATTTTCCACAAGATAGTAATTTTTTTGAACACTTGGTGTTTTAATCAAACACTAGATATGTTTACGCCACCGATGGCGTGAATTTTTTCCGCTTGCTTCGTTTGTATTAACTTTGTAACCAAAAAGTTAATATCAATATAATATATGAACGAAGCAAGTGGTTTACAATTTCGCCGCCTGGGCTAGAGCTTCCGTGGTGTAGCGGTCTAACACGTCTGACCCGGCTTGTCAGAAGACGTGGGTTCGAATCCCATCGGTGGCGTGAATTTTTTCCGCTTGCTTCGTTTGTATTAACTTTGTAACCAAAAAAGTTAATATCAATATCTAGTGTTTGATTAAAACACCAAGTGTTCAAAAAAATTACTATCTTGTGGTTTCTACAAAATAGTAAACATTCACAAATCGGAAAAAGCTTCATCTCTCGTCAACTCGTACATACGTAATGTTGTCAGTTGAGTGACTGTATAGTTCTACTAATTGTCATAGATGGCGCTAAGCTACCCGTAAGTAGTCAAGTGACAAAAAAATATATGAACGAAGCAAGTGGTTTACAATTTCGCCGCCTGGGCTAGAGCTTCCGTGGTGTAGCGGTCTAACACGTCTGACCCGGCTTGTCAGAAGACGTGGGTTCGAATCCCATCGGTGGCGTGAATTTTTTCCGCTTGCTTCGTTTGTATTAACTTTGTAACCAAAAAGTTAATATGATTGTGGTCGTTACACAAACATGTCAGAGGCCTGCTACTTGCAGTAGGCGGTTGAAAAACTCTGACGGTTCTCTATCCATTTGCATAAAAAGAATTGGCATAATATATTTTGGCACACTGTAATTTAAACTAATGATACTTACGCATAATTCATGTACGCATAAAAGTTTAGGCATAATTTCTTTACGCACAAAAAATATTGCCATAATAGTACATAGGCCTAAAATACAAAACCATAAATTGTCATATCCATAATCAAAATAGGCATAAAAATCTGATGCATTAGAAGAACCCCTAAATTTTATAAAAATAACCTAACATAACCTAACCTAACCTAACCTAACCTAAACTGACGTAATTTAACCTAATATATCTTAAAAAATACTAAACTGACTTACATTTCCTGCCATTTGAACTTAATAAAAAATATATTATATTAGTCCAAAAAAAATATTACAAAAGCAATTATGCCAAAATATTGTTAGTATAAAATACAATAGTCTAAAATATGATTATGCCAAGATAAATATTATGGCAAGAAACTATTATGTCAAAGCAATGGTAGGCGAAAAAAAATTATGCGAAACATGTTATGCGAAAACATATTAGTGGAAAAAAAATTATGCCTATGAAAAGGATACCAACTCTGACACCTGTCATCGGGTCGTTGGACGACTTGGTGTCCCACTCGAAGAAGAAGAAAAAGGTGTTAACTGTTAACCAGCAGTGAACTTCTATTGGCTGATAAGATATATCGTTTTATTTGCTCGAACTTGGCGGACACACTGCCGTGTGTCTAGATGTTTGAAAGAATTTACACATATATTTTTTTCAGGTATCCTCCTAGTGTCTTACGTATGGGGCTACGTATCAGACACGAAGGGGCGCAAGTACACCCTGGTGCTGGCTCTGAGGATGGGCTTCTTCCTGTCCTGCCTCAGCAGCCTGTCTCCCAACTGGCTGCTCCTGGCGCTGGTCAAGTTCTTCTCGGTTTGCTTGTAAGTTGACGACTTTGAGAGTTTACAGAAGGTTCACTTGACCCTATTCAGGATTTTTGCGACTGTAACTTGTTACAAAGCCAGGCTACTGTCAAATATATCAAGGTACAAGAATATCAAACAGCAAAATCACACACAAGAACGTCATATGATTCTGAGCATGGGGCTACGTATCAGACACGAAGGGGCGCAAGTACACCTTGGTGCTGGCTCTGAGGATGGGCTTCTTCCTGTCCTGCCTCAGCAGCCTGTCTCCCAACTGGCTACTCCTGGCGCTGGTCAAGTTCTTCTCGGTTTGCTTGTAAGTTGACGACTTTGAGAGTTTACAGAAGGTTCACTTGACCCTATTCAGGATTTTTGCGATTGTCACTTGTTACATATCCAGGCTATTGTCAAATATATCAAGGTACAAGAATATCAAATCAGCGAAATCTGATACAAGAACGTCATATGATTCTGAGCATGGGGCTACGTATCAGACACGAAGGGGCGCAAGTACACCCTGGTGCTGGCTCTGAGGATGGGCTTCTTCCTGTCCTGCCTCAGCAGCCTGTCCCCCAACTGGCTGCTCCTGGCACTGGTCAAGTTCTTCTCGGTTTGCTTGTAAGTCGATTACTACTACTATTGATGACGATGACGATATGCAGGAAAGGACAAAAATCTCTCGACATGCCATACAAAATCACAATCAGCGGACTGCATTTACTATGAAAGTATTATTTTCTAGGTATCCTGACAAAAAAAAATGGGAAGTTGTTCAGTTTTATGGTCTAAATGAGAATGAGATGTCCGATGTTTAGGCGATGAGATGTCCCTTACACTCTGTATATTATTTTCTTTAGTTTGTTCTGCACAAGCGGCGTACTCGCCCCTATTGTACTGGCAAATACCCAAGAAAAAGGCGAACTTTTGTGACTATTGATGATGATGTTGATGATGATGAAGCAAATCTTTGAATGGAGGAGGTGGGTCGCAAGTACACCCTAGTGCTGCCTCTGAGGATGGGCTTCTTCCTGTCCAGTATCAGCAGCCTGTCTCCTAACTGGCTGCTCCTGGCGCTGGTTAAGTTCTTCTCGGTTTGCTTGTAAGTTGACAACGGTGACTGCCACTACCACTTCGACTGACTGTGACGATAAAGGAAAAAAACTTTGGACATCTTAATCAGCTGACAGCATTTTCTATGTTTTTTTAGGTGCCCTGATAAAAATACTTGGGAAGTTGTTCAGTTTCATGGTCTAAATGCACCCTGAGACAATGAGCTGTCCCTTACACTCTGTATGTTATTTATTTAGTTTGTATCTGCACAAGCGGCGTACTCGCCCCTACTGGCAAATACCCAAGAAAAAGGCGAACTTTTGTGACTGTTGATGATGATGTGATGGTGATGAAATAAATCCATTAATGGATTAGGTGCAATGATTTCTGCTCGCACTAGCCACTAACTTAGAAGATCACATTTTGACACATCTGTATGATCCCCTACTAGGATCCCCCTAGGTGCACCCTATCAGTTTTTGGAGAGCTGTCCCTTACTCGTATTGTTGCGGAGTTAGTCATGTCATTTTTGTAAACCTTGGATTTCGTGATGACTGACTGTATCTTTCCTAATGAGATTTTACATTTAGTTAGGATTGAAATGAGAATCAAATTGCACTTCATATTAACTTCAGCAATCTCTAAAATTCAATTCTAGAATCTTCGTTATCTTTGATATCTTAATGATCAATATTTACCAAAAATGCTGTGGTTTCTTTAAGTGCTTTGGTCATTTAATTAAGTATGAAATAGATTGCTATATCATTGCATTTAATAAATAATAAACAACGGCGCCAAGTTTTGTTTTACTAATTTGTCAAATTTGTACAAATCATTAATAAATTGCCTCTTTGCCTTAACAGCCTTAAGAGATGGCTCACTCAGTACTAGCGATGATTTTGATGCTTACTGACTTTAACTGGAAATAACTGGAATCTCAAAGGAACTCGTGATGGGGTGATGCAACCCTGCGCCCCACACAGCTCGTCTTTGCTTTCAACTAACCCTTACTTTGGTTTTCAGCTCTTGTGCAGCAAACTCAGTCACATACACCCTTGTGGGGGAATCGATCAGCCAACGAGTGCGCAACAAACATATGCTGTGGATGACGTCATTCTTGCTGCTGTCTGCGGCGATCGCTGGCAGTAAGTTTACACCATAATCATTAAAGTGGTTCCGTGCTTCGGAGGGCAGGTCGGTATCGCAAGGTATTCAAATAAAATAAATACTCACCACGCTTTGCAGGCGGATTGGCACAGCCGAACAATGCAAGAAGTTGCGTGTAGTGTACATGGAACGCTGCGGCAAATTCCCTGGATGATTATCCTTTAGTTGCTTTTTACGACACCCACGGGTAGAAATTGGATGATGTTATTCTAAGCCTGCACCACACGGCGAACTTAGTTTTTTTTCATTCTTATTTAGTACCTTTGGACGATGGAGCTAGCTGGTTTTCCAGTGGAGACCACTCCTCGACAATTGTAGCGTTGGACGTCTTCCAGCCATATGGACCGAGAGGGCAACTGGTAGAAACTTCATAGCGAAAACTAGATCACACCACTCTATATGCGTGACATGTACGTCATCCATCACGCGCGTCATTATGACGTATTGTATGGGACCGCATGAGACACGGCACACCGCGGTATGCGCATGATGACGTGCACGCATACACAGGAAGTGTGCCACCTCTCAATGCGCGTGATGAAGTCCAGGCATACGTCCTGCATATAGGGATGCGGTGTGCTCTGCCCTTTAGGTTTTCCCTAGGGTATGCTCTAACGCACGAAACGACCTCCCGTTTTCGTTTTCTACTTACTACCAGCTCCAAAAAACTGTATGTTTCTTTCCTTTGATTTCAGTCCTCAGCTACCCAATACTAACCTACCTACACTTCGAGACAGAAATCCCGTGGTTAGGCATCGTCTTCCGACCTTGGAGGTTGCTCATCATCGTGCTGGCACTGCCTTCAGGGCTTGGTGGCCTCGCCATAACGTTCTTCCATGAATCCCCCAAGTTCTTGGCCAATTGGGGGAAGAAGGAGGAGGCGTTGGAGGTTTTGAAGTCCATCTATGCTGTCAACCACAGGAGTACTAAGGATGAGTATAAGGTAATTAGATATGGGATAAGACCGAAATAAGAATATCGAATATCACATTCAATACTCGAGTATTTTAATAAGTTTTTTTTTCATCAAAATTGGTCGAATATTTCCAGAGATATAATAGCTTTCTAAAATCAACTACGCCTTTTCAAAATTTCTTCACCGACGAAAGGAGGTATAAAATGAACCAAATGTATGAGTCACCATGCCTCTTGACGTCAAAAACAAATAAAAAATCGAACCTCGTCATACTATAAAGGTACGATTAAGACGATCTACGATACGAAAATTATGAAAATGTAGTTGATTTCTGCAACACTTTATCTCTGATGATACTGGATCGATTTTGATGAAACTAAAACTAAAATATTCAGAAATCACTATAGATTAGCTTGTGATATGTTAAATTTTGAACCTGTACGAAGGCTAATTGAATCGAAAACTCTACAAGCAGTAAATAAACACACTTGCCTTATTTTACATACCCCTTCGGACTGTATGTTTACAAAAAGATAGAAACGGTTAATTGTTCGCACATGTATGAGCGTATTACGCACCAATATTTCTTAATTTTAAATAGTGTGTTTAGGTTGTCGATTAGCGTTTTGGCATTATACCTACAGTAAAAATAACTCATGTACCTACTTAATTTAAATTTTGGGTGGGCTTAGTGACTGGTACAAAAAATTGCGAACAGCGGCGCGGCGCGCCTGGTACGTTGTTATTAGGTATAATTTGAAATTCTGAGCCAAATCTGTACCTTTCTGTTTCATTGATTTTCTGAATGGTAAATTAGTAACGGTTACTAGACGTGTCTTCATAATAGTCAATCAGTTCTTTGCGTATAAAATGGAAATTTTACAGCAAATCATAATTATCATTTGTTGTAGAGGACGCGTTTTGGTTCATGGCCTAACAAGGGCCATTGCTTTTAAAATCGCCGCTGACGTTTTGATTATTATCTTGTCTTGAAAAAGAGATGGTTATGAAAAAAAATATCTGAAAATGTTGCCATTGTGCAGTCGGATATCCGACAGGTATAAGTAGGAGCATATGTGTATGTGTATAATTTAGGCAAACATTATTCCTTTGTGTAGAATGTTGTTTGAACAACATGAGCGGAAAATTCTGATACTAATGAAACATGAATACCAAATTTTAAAACGCTTCCCAAGTTAGGTATACAATTTTTGGAAAACTTGCGTAATTTTCCACCCCAGGCAGGATTTGAACCGGCGATTTACGATATCTGTATTCTGTACTGCCAACGCCACCACCACTATTTCGCAGGCTGAGATTGAGCCGCGGTAGGCCAAATTGGTAGTGAAGTCGGCAATATCTACATATGGCGAAAGTCGCAGCTTCAAATCCTGCCTGCGGTGGAAAAGATTGCAAGTTTTCAAAAAAACTGATGAATTATTCTGATATTCTGCCACCGTACTTTCCATAGACCTGTATTTAGTTTCTTTGAACCCCAGGTCCGCGCTATAACCCTGGAAGAATGCTCCGGCAAGAAGGACCGGACCCTCTTCAGGGCCATGTTCGAGCAGAGCGCCCCCTTGTTCAGACCCCCTCTCCTCTGGAGGACCATTCAGCTCTTCTACATCGTCGCCGTAGTCTACATCACGTGAGAACAGGTTTTATTACATCTCTATGTCATCATCATCGTCAATCATCATCACAAAATAAAGAGTTTACAGAAGAATCAAATTGTTACATAGCCAGGGTTAGGTTACCACACTTGTTACCACAGCTGTCAAAGTATAAGACTATCAAAACATCAAAAGCTTGGACAGGAACGTCAGAAAGAAATATGATTCTGAGCCATTTTTAATCCTAGAAATATGACGTTCGTCGCTAACATCTTCTTAGAGCCACAGCAATCCACTGCTGAACTAGGCACTGTCTCTATTGAGAAGTGTTTTGCTGACTATTCTTTTGATTCATTCCTTATGGTGCCGTCATCCGAATAGGCCATATTTGACGTCTGTCAACCCATACTAGGAAACATGTCAACAAAGAAAAATAGACCTTATGTCATAGCATTAATATGATTTTGACAGACGTCAAATATGGCCTATTCGGATGACGGCATTATAGTCATCTTATACCAAAAGCACGGATAGAAGTCCACGCCGTGACTCTTTATGATTATGTAACATGGTTCTTTTTATTGTAGAGTCAAAAAATCAGAAAACCAAATATTCAACTCAAGAAAATCATGATCGATGACTAAGGAATAATTCCAAGAACTAGGTAAAAAGGAAATGAGGAAGGCAAAAGAAAAGAAAGAAAGAGGTACATAAGGTAGTAATTAGAAGTGAACTAAGAAAGACGAGAAAAACACGCATGTCATTGATGTTTGACCTCATGAAGTCACTGTAGGCACAGTACACGTGAAACCTAACTGGAACTCATTCAGTGAGCAGTGTACACAAAACATCATTAATTTATCGATTGTCTTTCGCCATGTTTGTTCAGATGGCGATCCTCCATTGTATGACGCTAAGGTACTGATTCAGCTGGTGTGTCCGTTTGTTCTGAGAATAGAATAATTGCGAAAAATAACGTGGAAAATGGACATTTATGTTAGGCACTGTTTGCTTTTAACTTAACTTCTTTGTGACAAAGCCTAAATGATTATTTGAATTTTTCTTATTTTTTATCTAAACGCTACTGACCACATCATACATGCTTACCTACCTATTATTAGAATCGCCTTAGTCGCCGCTCATTACAATCAGGTGCCAAAAAACTTGCTGCATTCCGTTTTTGTTTAGGAACATCAGTTTAGATACCTCTTCTAGGCTCTTTCAACTCGAATTCAGTCATTACCTACTGGCTTAAAAAAGCGTGACCTACACTAACTACAATCATGGGCAAATTCATCATAACAATAACAACTTTTTCTGTATCCATCCACAGTAACAACAGCTTCCTGGTATGGCTCCCCCATATCTTCAACCTGGTGCGACTATCCCTCGAGACCAATACCGGCTTCGGCAACATCTGCAACCTCATCTCCACCGAAGTGGAGCATGATCTGGCACAAAGTGCCGCCCACGGGAACGACACCATGAATGCTACAATTGCCAAGGTTGGATATGTTCTTTGAGACTTTGTCATGACTACATCAGCTTGTAGTAGTCCGCTGCAGGACGTAGACCTCCCCTAGGGTGCGTTACGAAGCTCGATATCCCGGTTTCAAAATACAGTCGCTACCAGCCGCTCTCTTGAAAACTGTTATCGTATAGTATCTCAGTATTACCTAAATCTTCCTTAAGTATGCTTTGATGAACTTTTTCGTTTTGTATGTTGTACAGATTTCGTATCACTAAATAAGTATACCGTTATAAGATTTATGATTTTCTTCCAGACCCCGGACGTTTGCGTCGGCCACATCGAAGACAACGTGATCCTCACCCTCATCGCCTCCCAGTCCATCTTCGCTTTCCTCAACTTCGTGATCTCCTACTTGCCCCACCGACGGAAGGCCGTGCTCATCACCGTGCTATGCTCCTCAGCATTGAGTGGCTTCATGGTAAACCTGATGCCGGAGCCGATATCTAGTGTGATCCTGTTCATGATATTCACTTGCACCTGTCTTGGCATGGGCATTCTTGCTTCGTTCTTCGTGGATTTGTATCCAACTTCTTATAGGTGAGTCAATTTATTCCTATTCAAATCTGAGCGGTATTCCGATGGGTACACATTCTAAAACTATTTCTATCAGCCCAGCACCCATTGGGATACCGCTTAAATTTGAACAAGCCATAATGGTTTACGTAATAGTAACCTTCTTGGATTTAACAATCACAGATCTTTTATGTACGAACATTAACCTGTGCATTAACCCGTAAGTAGGCGCGCTAAAAAAGTTACGTTAATAGGCGCGTGGGGTGTCTAACACCCCTGTTTGTTTTAGTTATTAAAAAACAAAATACAAGCATAATTAGAAATTTATTTATCACAACTTAAAGTTTTGTTTCAAATTAACGTCTTAAACCTCCTTTTCAAGAAAAACAAAACAATTCACACGAAAAATAATTGGCACTAGACCTGTTTTCTTAGGCACATTTTTCGCACACAACGTTCAAGTGGTCATTGCTTACATATTTCAACGGGCGCGTGGGGTGGACTACACCCCAAACGTGCTTTTCTGACACAACCACATACAATAGAGTGCTGTTCGACACTGGAATGCAAAGTTAACATCCATTTTTGAAGGTAGATGGAAAATCAGCATGGTACCTTTAAATCTTTTAAAGTTCTAAACCTTTAAACATGCGTTGGGGTGTAAACGACCCCACGCGCCTACTTAAGGGTTAACTACGATTATATCAATGGTAAACTCACGTGCCCACACTGTGCACGGGAGTTTACTGCCAAAATCGGCTACAACAGCCACCTACGGGCGCATCAGTGCTGACTTGATCAGGAGTAAAATTTAAAGAGGTCGCCATGGCCGAAAGCGGCCGAAGATATCATCATCATCAATATTCTATCTCGTGATATTTCTAAGAAAAAACATTACCTACACGTATGAATGCAATGAAGTGGCATCTTGATTTACAGTACAACCGTTTGCATAGGCCATATATAACAACTATCAAAATCAAGTTATAACCATGACATAAGGTCTATTTTTCTTCGTTGACATGTCTTCCAGTTTTTTTTTTCTTTGATTCTTTGAATCTTTGTCAAATATAGTCAACAGAACAGTCGCACCTCATATAAACCAACAGACTTTACAATGATCTTTCTTCAATATTTTTTCTGATCTAACATTTTGTGATATTTCCAGAGGTATGATAGCCTGCCTGAGCATCATGGTGGGCCGCAGCGCCACCTTCGTCGGCATCAACCTGGTGGGAAACATCATCTTCCACCACTGCCAGCTCACATTTTATATGTGGTCTTTGCTCGTCTTCAGTAAGTCAATTACTTATTTTGATTATGCCTTTGACTCCATCATTTCTTTTATCAGATTCTTCAGCAACATTATGTTATGGCACTTATTTTCTGTCATGCCAGCTAGGAAAGCATCACCGCTTTTGCTACCTGTGGGTGTCTTAAATGCGAATAAGGAATTAATCAAAAGAAAGAGCAGCAGCGTTCCTTGTAAAGTAGGTAAGTAGGTAGGTAATACACTTTTTTCCGCACTGCGGTCGCCAATCCACCTGCCAAGCGTTTTGTAAGTAGGATAAACATGCTTACTCTTATAAAGTTGGAAGTCCGTGTCCAGCAGTGGACTGTGGCGGCTTTTGATTTAAATCATGATGATGATGTTATTAAACAAACTTCCCTATATTTTTTACAGGTAGTGCAATAGCGGCCATCTTTTTACCACCGGACAAGCCGCCGGTAGAAGAGGAAATAACTAAACTATAAATAGATACCTAGATAAGTAGTGCAGTGATTATGTCTAATAGTGTAATTTAATGTATCGAAGGGTCGAAAGAATCAAAACTTACCTGCGTTATAAAATTATAATCGCTCACGAAGTTGTATTAATCGCCATGTTTTAGGTTGTTTGTCATAATGACAAATAGCGGATTGGTAATCATTGTCATATTCATACAATGTAAAATTCAGAAATATAAAAGTATGATATCAACATCAAAGATATTCTGCTTAGGTTGCCTGTCATACATATTTCATTCAAATTTGAACTAAATAAGCGAATAAAACTTCAAAATTGCGTACAATAAACATAAATATTATCCGCTCGTGCGTGTGTGATGACGTGACAGTTGTCAAATCAGTGTTAATAATACATTTGGGATCCTATTTAAGACGCATCACATAACTACATCACACAAGAAGAGTTTTTACAAGATATAAATCAAAACTAGGGCCAAAAAGAGCACTATAAAATGTGTAAGATGTTTGTAGGTAAAACAATGAAATAATAAATATAGGTACTTACGTATAAAACTATATTGTAATACAATGCAAGATCTTTTATGATTATAACAAAATATGTTTTAATAAATGACATTAAATGCAGTTATGTACAAAAATATTACAATTTAAATAAATATAAAAGTTGTCTTAACATAATTTACTAAGTACCTAACTTATTTTAACTGTAAAAACAACATACATACATACATCACGCCTTTATCCCTTGCGGGGTAGGCAGATTGTCAATTACCGTAAAAGTACGGTCGTTATCGCCACGTCTGACAAATATTTGAGGGCCGTTTTAGCTATTGTCGTGTATCGCTATAGTGACAGGTTGTCAGCCTGTCGCCTAAAATTGCAATACACATGATACCCTCGAGTCCTTTATTCGCTTCTTACGACACCCACAGGAAAAAAATGGGGTGATGCTATTCTAAGCCGGCATCACACGGCCAAAAAAAAACAATAACCTATTTAACTAATAATTTACGCCTACATGGTCTAGAAGACTACTCGCTGCATTCGCGGTCGTGTGGCGGTCACTTTCCTACTTGGTAATAAACTCGAGTATGAAAGGAAGCCCATACGGCCGCGAATGCATCCAGTGGTCTTCCCGGATATAGTGAAATAGCACACAATTTTTTACGTCTTTTCTTTCACCTTCAGTCCGTAAAGATGTACCTAGGTACCTAACCTACGGACTTTGATATTTTTGTGTTTTTTTTTGTATACTTAACATAATTATCATCGGCAAAGGCAAAGTAAAGATTTCTAAACTATGAGAACATTTCGACCTTAATTTACCTACTTTCATACAAAATTGTGCTATTTCCATCACTCTTTGCATGTCTAGAAAAATTTCACATCGCTAACAGAATGAGTCCCGGCCGTGACCAAGTCAACGTTACATAATATTTCTTTAGGTTTATTATTATTACATTACGGCCGTTCGAGTAGGGCACATTTGACAGGTGTCAAACCCATACTAAAAGATATGTCAACAAGGAAAAATAGACTTTATGTTATAGAATTAATGTGATTTTGACAGCTGTCAAATATGGCCTATTAGAACGACTGTACTGTACAAATAATCTTCCTTTAGGTTTCCAAAAAATATATAGGTATTTTCGATACCAAGTACGACCTAAATACCTACTTCTAAATTCATAGCAAAGTAATGAGATTCAATCTTCATAGCACCTGAGAGTTAATAAATAGCAAAGTTGTTTTACGAGATTCTTGCATCCATTCATAAGGCACATTTCAAATGATATGTTACTATCAAAACATTTTAAAGCACCTAATTTAACATCAACCTATCTAAGAGTATGCATTTCTTTAAGACTTGTAAAAAAATATTTATTCTTTCAAGTTTCAAGTATACAGGGTTTATTTTTTAATTACATACAAAGTCAGTCAGCTAATCGCATGTTTTGTATGGGAGGTCGGATTTTATTTCGTTTACCGCCATATGTTCCATTTATTTATTTATTTTATTTTATTTTTATACTTTATTGCACATAGTACAAAAGGCGGGCCTAATGCCACGCGGCATTCTCTACCGGCCAACCAGAGGGTGAACAGAGAGAAAAAGATACGGGTGCACTCGGGTGTGAAAACATCAAAATAAAGAAAACAAATTATGCCTAAGACAAATACAAATGGGGAAAGTTGTTCAGTTTCATGGTTTTAGCACGTCTGCAAAGTTTTCATTACACCATCCCTTACACCCTATATACCTATGTACTTACCAGAATTTAGAACTTATGTTGGTTTATACCATGTCTTCAAAATATTGTTTCTTGTGTCAACAATCATTCTCTCGTTTGTAATTTTGTACGAATAATTACAACCTGTCAACAAACAACAATTTACATATACGTAGAGATGTATCTGTCAAGTCCCGTGTTCTTTTCTGCGCACGAGTCGTCAGTCTTATTGGTATCGTCGTCTGTAGGTGATTCTTCTATCTTGATCATCATTATGGCACCGATTGATACTGAAACATAAATAAAATTGTAAAACTCTGTAAATAATTCAGAAACTTTGACAATTAGTAACTCATGTATGAAAAAGCGTCCAAGAGCGTGTCAGACACGCTCACAAATAGGGTTTGTAGTCAAAGTTTAAATATCAGGTTTTTCAGCGTTACAAAGTTAATTTTGTTGCTGGTTTGTTTGCAGCTGTATGGTGACCAACCGCAAATTGAAAAACTTAAATATTTCCTTAATTTTAAGTGATACAGTATTCGTTATAGTTTTCATGGTAACTTCATATTAAGAACTATATTCCATAGTTTTTTCAAATTTTTAGCATGCATACTTTAGAAGTTACAGATGGAACAAATTATGGCACAAAAACGCCACTTTTAGAAGCAAATATCTCAAGACAGAAACATTTTAGAGACTTTGTTTCAAAAAAACCTCCCCTTAGTTTTAAAAGACCTATTCAACGATACCCTACTCAATATTACAGAAGAAAAAAAATTTTTTGCCCCCCTTTCACATGTATGGGGAGGGGGTCCAAAAAATAATTAAAATATTTTTTTCTCAACATTTCTAAGTTTGGGTCAACACAATCTATCTTCACACCAAATTTGATGTGGATAGCTCCAAAACTAACGAAGTTATGAGGACGCGGCATACAGACAGACAGACAGACAGACTTACCGAAATGATAAGGGTTTCTAGTAGACTACGAAACCCTAAAAAGCGTTGTTGAAACACAAACAAATAATGTTAAATTTGAATTCTAATCGGATTTCTTGGGTAATGGTAGCGAACAGTGAAAGATTTATTTTAAACGGTCCATTGGTTTCAGGCAATAAAGTTTGAATCAACAAAATATTTCCTTTCTAATGTAATAGCACCCCCACAACAATTCCTAACTTTTTTCGAGTGAGCAAGAGCCAGTACCAAATAGTCGTGTAAGATTAAAGATCCTTGTTGGAACCATCCGATGGACGGTGGAGTAAGTGGGTTCTTGAGTGGAGGTCACGGCTCGGCAAGTGTAGGTACCGTTGGACGCACTTCAGCAATATGAACCGATGACTAAAATAGAGCGGCTTGTACAGACTAGATGGCGAAAACGCAAGATCATGCCTTGTGGCTCGGGGAGGCTTATGTCCAGTAGTGGACTGCTATGATGTGATGATGATGTTAGACTAGAACCCTAATATGAATAGTTATTTGGCACTTACTGGCAAGAAGAGTAGCAACAGCAATGAAAGGCGCGGGGCAGGAGTAGTCCAGCAACACTCCAACTGCCAGGTTTGATAATATGCCACCGGCGCGACCCCATCAGGCGCCCCAACACACGCCCAGATCACTAGAAGACAGATGAAAACTGGTGCATCACTTACTGGCCAGAAGAGTAGCGACGGCAATGAAAGGCGCGGGGCAGGAGTAGTCCAGCAACACCCCTACAACACACGCCGAGACCATGAGAAGACAGACGAAAACTAGTGCATCACTTACTGGCAAGAAGAGTAGCGACGGCAATGAAAGGCGCGGGGCAGGAGTAGTCCAGCAACACCCCTACAACACACGCCGAGACCATGAGAAGACAGACGAAAACTAGTGCATCACTTACTGGCAAGAAGAGTAGCGACGGCAATGAAAGGCGCGGGGCAGGAGTAGTCCAGCAACACCCCTACTGCCAAGTTGGATAGCACTCCACCGGCGCGACCCCACCAGGCGCCGAAACACACGCCGAGACCACTAGAAGACAGGTAAAGCTGGTGCATCACTTACTGGCAAGAACAGCAGCAACGGCAATGAAAGGCGCGGGGCAGGAGTAGTCCAGCAACACTCCAACTGCCAAGTTGGATAGCACCCCACAGACCCGACCCCACCAGGCGCCGAAACACACGCCGAGACCACTAGAAGACAGGTAAAGCTGGTGCATCACTTACTGGCAAGAACAGCAGCAACGGCAATGAAAGGCGCGGGGCAGGAGTAGTCCAGTAGCACCCCTACAACACACGCCCAGACCACTAGAAGACAGATGGAAACTGGTGCAACACTTACTGGCGAGAAGAGTAGCGACGGCAATGAAAGGCGCGGGGCAGGAGTAGTCCAGCAACACTCCAACTGCCAGATTCGACAACACCCCACCGGCTCGACCCCACCAGGCGCCCCAACACACGCCTAGGCCACTGGAAGATAACGACAACATTATATCGCGTTTGACATTGACTGAAACTTTCAGCTCAACAGGTTTTCAAAATTATAACAACAAAAAACTATCTTCATAAAAATGCAAATATCTGTGAGCTCCAATAGATAGATATACTCTTTATGATTATGACCAATTTCGGAATCTAGTATAGTCCCAAACAAACAAATATCTCGGAAACTAAATACTTACACTTCGACCCTTAACGCGCGGAAGCGAAACTGATGAATGTAGCGAGCGTGTATAGCAAACACCATCTCTGTTTGAGGTCCAAAACTCTTTAACTTACTTCAACTTAGCCGGCAATGCATGCAACAGCAGTCGGATCAGTAACACATTTCCATTGAGTGACGCAGCATTCAACAACGACGCAGCTGCTACGGCTACCTGTAAGAAAATAATAAAGTTCTTTGAGGTTGAGATTAAGTGGCCGTATGGAGTCTAAGAATACTGCCACCTCTAATCCACTCGGATATTAGGTACGTAAAAGGCAAAGATCTTTTCTCCTCGGGTGAATATCTTTCGACTTAGATCAACTGCATGATGGCGGTGATACAATACAATAGCTTTGCCAAGGACAGTTGATGTCTGGAAGGCAGTCATAAAACATTGTCAAATACAGTACGCTCACCAATCCGCCTGACAAGCGTGGTGAGTAGGTATAGCAAATACCCTTTAATCAAGGGAGGGCCCATGTCCGTCAGTGGACTGTTGGTTATGGCTTTTGCAGTTGTAGTTGAAGAAAATATTAAACTTATTAAGTATTTTTGGAAAACTTCCAAAATTTTCACCGCAGGCAGGATTTGAACCTGCGATCTTCGGCATCAGTACTGCCGACGCACTAACCAACTGGGCTACCGCGGTTTGGAAGTTTTCCAAAAATTGTTTACCTAACACGAGAAGTGTTTTAAAATTTGGTATTCAAACTTATTAAGTTTTCAGGTACCAAACCCTGAATCTTACTATAACCCCACATACGCAGACCTTCTAAGGCAATATGAATTGTTTCTAAATTAACTGTAGCATTGTCATGGTCACCAAGAAAATTATGGTATTACTTATTAACACCTACCTCGTACCGATGTTCAAATGTATCCTTTTGTAGCATGTACAAAACAAATAAATTGTAAAAATCAAATCAAATCAATCAGAAAACCAATAGCAATCAGTTGAGAAAAGAACAATACAGAATTTTGGTTTTTGTCGTGTCTTTGCCGATAAAGCATTTTGCTCCAGATTAGGAAAGATGAGTTCATCTGAAATATTTAAGGAGGTACATTAAACTGGCAATTCAATTGCCTGCCCCCAATAACAACGAAACGTATACCTATCATCATAGCCATAGGACGTCCACTGCTAAACATAGGCCTCCCCTAAATATTATTCCCTTGACGGCCACACTAAATCTAAAACACAAGCGAAGATTCAAGCCGACGCTGAAGCCCGCACCCTCACACCCCTCCTTGGTGACTCAACCTTTCTTATACGATGAATGATAGATTATACCTGGCTCGTACTATGACAGGAACAAGCGGCCACAGCAAGTGTAGCACAAGCCAGCACACAGGCGAAGGTACAAGCTGATGCAGCAGCTCGCACCCCCTTTGCCCCTCCCCTTCCCACGATCAGCGCGCAGGCAGCGTTGCCGAGTATACAGCTTGCTTCATGATATAGGCGTAAGTCTACTGTAGTGGACTATTGTATCCATTGATGATCGAATCATGACAATGATGTATGATAAGTAGATCATACCTGATTTGTACTATGACAGGAACAAGCTGCCACAGCAAGAGTGGCACAAGCTAACACACAGGCGAAGGTGCAAGCTGATGCAGCAGCCCGAACCCCTTTTGCTCCTCCTCTTCCCACGATCAGCGCACACGCAGCGTTGCCGAGTAAACAGCTTGCTTCATGATATAGGCGAAGGTCTACTGTAGTGGACTATCCGCTACTTGACTGACAGGTCAAATGAGCTACTTTTTAAGAGGACCGAAAACGATATTTTGTATGAAATTATAGAAATATGACGTCATAATTCAATATTTTGGATGGAGTCAAAATAATAACTTCTATATAATTTTGTTGTTTAAAAATACTCACTTTTAATATTTTGGCACACGATGAATGAAGTCTGTAGTATTTTTGGACAATTGTTTTAAGAGCACAACTTTTGTATTTTATTTATGACCCAGTCAAGTAGCGAATTGTGTCATCGAAGGTCTACAGTAGTAATCGTGATTATGATGGATGACAGATGTTACCTGATTCGTACTATGACAGGAGCAAGCGGCCACAGCGAGTGTAGCACAGGCTAACACACAGGCGAAGGTACAAGCTGATGCAGCAGCTCGGACCCCTTTTGCTCCTCCTCTTCCCACGATGGTTTCCAATGATAATTAGGTGATCGAGGAATACCTGGTTCGTACTATGGCAGGAACAAGCGGCCACAGCAAGAGTAGCACAGGCTAACACACAGGCGAAGGTACAAGCTGATGCAGCAGCTCTGACCCCTTTTGCTCCTCCTCTTCCCACGATCAGCGCACACGCAGCAAACAGCTTGCCTCATGATAAAGGCAACGGTCTACTGTGGTGGACTATTGTATCATCGAAGGTCTATAGTAGAAATCGCGATGATAATAGATGAGAATTCTTACCTGATTCGTACTATGACAGGAACAAGCGGCCACAGCAAGAGTAGCACAGGCTAACACACAGGCGAAGGTACAAGCTGATGCAGCAGCTCGGACCCCCTTTGCCCCTCCTCTTCCCACGATCAGCGCACACGCAGCGTTGCCGAGTAAACAGCAAGCGCCTACGATCAGGCCTGATGTGAACACCTGAGGAGAATAATAGCATATTATTATTAGGATATTTGTACAAATAACTTATTTTTGAAATTCGGCAGCCGTGTTGATTTCTTATTCCGAGATGAATATCTTTCATGCAGAAAACCCAAGAGCTCTAAGGACCATGCATGGCATACAGACCTTTTAGGTCAATAGTCCCAGCACATGCACCTCAGCTCCAGGAACACAAAACTGTTTCAATCGTGCTAGTCTAAATAATTAAGTCAGTAAAAGGATGCAGCATCTATTCAGCTTCTACCGATGGAATCCGTTAATTGACTGGCAGGTCGAATGAACTACTTTAAAAGACCGGAAACGATATTTTTCGGTCTTTTAAAGTAGTATTTGTGGTGTCACCAACTTCACTTACCTCATCATTAATATCAGCATGGCATTCTTCCGGCGGTGGACTATCGAAGGCACTGTTGTTTAAGTCTATGTCATGTGCGTTTATCCAAGTTGCATAAGTGGCTTCACAACATCATTTACCTCATCATTAATATCAGCATGGCACTCCACTGCCGGTGGACTATCGAAGGCACTGTTGTTCAAGTCCAGGTCATGGGCATCCCGCCAGGTGGCGTTGGTGGCGTCACCAACTTCACTTACCTCATCATTGATATCAGCATGGCACTCCACTGACGGTGGACTATCGAAGGCACTGTTGATCAAGTCCAGGTCATGGGTGTCTCTCTTCAAGTTTCGTTAGTGGCGTCATAACTTCACTTACTTCATCATTGATATCAGCATGGCACTCTACTGGTATGGACTATCAAAGTCACTATTGTTCAAGTCCAAGTCATGTGTGTCTCTCCAGTAGAAGTAGTAGTAGTAGTAGAGGCTTTAGTGGCGTCATAACTTCACTTACCTCATCATTGATATCAGCAATCAGCATGTCACTCTATTGGCGGCGGGCGATCGAAGGCACTGTTGTTCAAGTCCAGGTCATGGGAGTCTCTTCAAGTTTCGTTAGTAGCGTCACCAACTTCACTTACCTCATCATTAATATCAGCATGGCACTCCACTGGCGGTGGACTATCGAAGGCACTGTTGTTTAAGTCCAGGTCATGGGCATCACGCCAGGTGGCGTTGGTGGCGTCGAACAACCTCATGCTTTCTGGTTGAGAGTTGCAGCCTCTGTTCTGTGTGCGGAGCAGCAGCTCTGGCAGCCAGAAGTTTAGACCAAACCCACTGGAATCAATAAAGCTATATGAGTAACTAAATATGACAGCTAGAAACTATCATCAAAGTCATCAAGTCTACGCATTATAGAAAGTTTTTCTTTCAAAAGTTCTGTAGCACAGTAGGTTTATGTTCTGTAATTGTGTTCTGTGCAGAAAAAGCAACAGTTTTCAGCCTGACCACTTCTTCTTCTTCTTCTTCGAGACACCAAGTTATTCAATGACCCGATGAACCCTGGTGTCAGAGTTTTTTCAATCACCTTCTGCAAGAAGCAGGCCTGACATAGTTGTGTAACGACTCAGCCTGCAATATCCTGACCAAACTGGGAACAAATTCACAAAGTGATAAATATCAACTTTGTGAGTGACCCCACCGGGAATTGAACCCCGAACCTTCTGGGTCGTAAGTAGTCGGACTAACCACTGTGTGCCACTGCGCCACATCGGCACCATAGTTCATCGGTCTATTGGACGACTAGGTGTCCCACTCGAAGAAGAAGAAGGTAGCAAAGAGATTTTAACTTACGCAGCCATATTAGCGAAGAAGACGAACAGGATCAGACTGGATTTGACGGCGTACACCTTGGAGACGAACATCTTGAGATCCTTGAGGACTCCCACGAATAGGTCCTTCGTA
The DNA here is from genome assembly GCA_024500475.1 of Phthorimaea operculella. Classification (NCBI taxonomy): domain Eukaryota; kingdom Metazoa; phylum Arthropoda; class Insecta; order Lepidoptera; family Gelechiidae; genus Phthorimaea; species Phthorimaea operculella. Next base: position 266,605 of record JANFCV010000127.1, on the reverse strand, counting down.
CGGTTCTCGCCATCAGCGTTCAGAGACTTGGCTAGGAACATGTCGTCTTGAAGCAGCTTTTTCACCTGAAAGATGAAGATTACATACCTACATACATGCATATCATCATCATCCTGCCCTTATCCCAATTACTGGGGGTTGGCGCAACACGTTTTGTTGAAGACAAAATCGTGTTGCAAAGGATTTAGCTTAGTTCTACGACCGGCCGCCCACCAGACGTCAACCCTCCTTGGGAATGCTTTTGTGGTAGATTAACCGCCACCATACGGTTGGCCCTGGCTGTTTGGGTCGGGTTTATCCCTCGATCGCCTCTTACGAGCCCCACGGGAAGAGAGGGGGTGGTTCTATTCTACTCTGCCGGCACCACACGGCATGCACATACATGCATATATTACGCCTATTTCCCTTGCGCGGTAGGCAAAGCATAAATGGATGTATAAAACAGGCATTTACATCACGTCTGACAAAAATTTGAGAGTCATTCAGAAAACTGTGTACCTATCAGTATAAAACAGGTTGCCAGCCTGCCGCCTAAAATTGCGTGTTTTGCAATCAACTCTCAAATCCCTTAGTTGCTTCTTACGACACCCATGGGAAAGATATGGGGGATGCTACTCTAAGCCGGCAACACACATGAAGATTATTACTTCGTCAATCAAGAATGTTTTTTAAAACCATCATCATCATATCGTATGGCGTTTCTCTGCATTGCATCCTATGACCCGTGCTACTCATCTTATGTTGATGACTTTTTTATCATTTTTATCCTAGTCTCACTAATTTGTGAGTTGTCTAACCGAAAGGATCTCTTTATGTTGCGTCATTATTTGGTTAGCCTAAATTCAAATTTACCTACCTATATTTGCCTAATTAGTAATCAAATTACCCTATAGCGTATCCAACACGTTACAAAATATAATAGGTTACCGAAAAATATCGTACGTAACACATCTGTTGCTCTAAATAATTCGCCAAACTCCAATTTTGTGGGGCAGTAGGTAGGTGGTATTGACAAAGATGTCTAAATGGTATAATTCTGTTACTTAAAAAAAAGCGATTGGACAAGTGGGTTCAAATTAGTGCCTGGAAGCAGCTAACTGCGTGACGAATTGGCTAATTGTCAGTTCCGCGACTCATCGGCAGCGGTAGGAAGCGTCGGTGATCTAGGTATCTCTACCTACTTCCTACGAATCGATCTAGACTAGAACGTTCGGTTATCGACTTACCTGTCTAGGTATGATTCAGTTGCGGAAAACTCAATTGCATACAATAGTTTAAGGTACAGCTCTCCGAATAATGATAGAGAGCATTTAAAATATTTTGAGGCGAAGTAAAATAAAAAGACTTTCCATACTAAATTCAGCCAGCTGATCGTGTTTTGTATGGGAGATCAAAGTTTATTTACGTCTCCTGAAGTATTTTCTTAACCCCTCGTGTGTTATTTTGTTTTTTAATTTTATAGGCCTGTTACTGAGGAACAGTCCAGGGCCACTTTATTGAAAAAATATAGATTGCGCGCTCTATCACCATGTAGATATTTTATGACATTAGAGAGCGCCATCTTTATTTTTCCTTTCATTAATGTGGCCCTGGACAGCCCCTTTTTGGATCTTGTCTACACCTGTCAAAATTCTCCACTTATTTTTTTATAAAATTCATACATTTTACTATAAATATGTAGGTTCTCATTTTACTAAAACAATTACACAAATAATACGAGTTAGTGCCAGACGATCTCATTTTCTATTAATAATAAAAATGTTTATGTATTTTTACGCTAGGAATGTTCTAAAATTATCTATGACGATCATGACGATAAAAGGTTATTTGAAAAATACTTTTTGTACAAACCTTATAATCCTCAACGCCGTTACCCTTGGCAATGGTCTGCAAGATCTTCACAGCCTCACCAGCTCTGTTGGTGTCGCTCAGGAGCCTTGGACTCTCCGGCAGGCAGAGGAACCAGAAGCCTCCCACGAAGGCAGGTAGACTGCCCAGCGCCAGGTATAGTCTCCAGGAGTAGATGGGTAAGAGAGTCTGGAAGTCCACCTTGAGAGGTATGATCATCCACGCGATCGCTGGAATTTTCCAATGTTTGTATTAATTTCTTAGTTTATTTCTTTGTCCAGCGGCGGACTATTTTGCCTGTTGAAGAGTAGTAAAATATTTTCTCCCAAAGGCAATATACATAGGCAAGAAACTTATAATTAGTAAAATATATTTAACTTTTTGCAGAAGTCTCAACACGGGGTGTATCAACGGGCAATGGAGCGGAAAATTCTTGGAGCCAATAAATACCACACCGTATCTAAAATATGACACTCCGCTCAAAGTCAAAAGTCAAAGTCAAAAATGTTTATTCAAATTAGGACATAAAAATATCACTTATTGATAGTCATTCATTACATTAGATTAGTCATTGTAAAAAAGAGAAATTTGTGAAGCACAATTTTCTCTTTTTTATAACAATTTTTATTCCTACTATAAACGCGGCTCGGGCGGGATAAAAAAATAAAAATAAAGGCACTGCCTCGGGGCTGGCCAGGCTAACCACACGGCATGTAACTTTATGCCTTAACGACCAGTAAGTGAAACTAAATTCGGTCAAGATTTTAATAAGGTGTTACATGCGTATAGTTAGTCGGACCTCCTGGACAGGAAAACCCCCCAAAAACCTGCCCAGAAGTGCTCCTATTCTAAAGATACAATCTTTGTAGGCCCTAAGCTACCCTAGCTAAGTTTAAAAACCGGCCAAGAGCGTGTCAGACACGCCCACAAATAGGGTTTCGTAGTCAACGTTTAAATATCAGGTTTTTCAGCATTACAAACTTAATTTGTTGCTGGTTTGTTAGCAGCAGTATGATGACCAACCGCAAATAGAAAAACTCAATTTTTTCTGAAACCTTTAAAGGTACAATATTCGTTATAGTTTTCATTGTAACTTCAGATTGTAAGCTATATTCCATATTTATTTCAAATTTTTAACGTTTATACTTTAGAAGTTACAGCTGGAACAAATTATGGGTCAAAAACGCCCTTTTTAAAAGCAAATATCTCGTGACAGAAACATTTTAGTGACTTTGTTTCAAAGAAACCTCACCTTAGTTTTAAAAGACCTATTCAACGATACCCTACTCAATATTGCAGAAGAAAAAAAAAATTTTAGCCCCCCTTTCACTTGTATGGGAGGGGGGTCCAAAAAACATTTAAAATATTTTTTTCTTAACATTTCTTTATTTGGGTCAACACGATCTATCTTCTCACCAAATTTCATGTCGATAGCTCTAAAACTGACGAAGATATGAGGGCGCGGCATACAGACAGACAGACAGACAGACAGACAGACAGACAGACAGACAGACAGACAGACAGACAGACAGACAGACATGACGAAACTATAAGGGTTTCTAGTAGACTACGAAACCCTAAAAAAAACATTAATAGTAATAGCCGAATAACGGCTCAACACAAAATTAAAAATAAGTAAAAATAAAAAATACAAATTACAGTAGAATATTCTAACTGTTTCGTCTTAAAAAAAAATATATTTTATATAAACAAACATGTGAAACTACTCCCATGAAGATTTATCTTGCATATAATCGGATATTTCATAATAGCCTTTCTTGCATAATTTTTGTTTTATTACATCTTTAAATCTATTTAAGGGTAAATCTTGGATATTTTTTGGAAGCTTATTATAAAAGCGTATACAGCTTCCTTTAAAGGATTTGCTTACTTTACTAAGCCTGCTTGTGTGAGCTACAAGTTTGTCCTTATTTCTAGTGTTGAAATGATGTCTATCACAATTTTTCTCAAAAGTATTAATATTAGATTTGACATAAATCAAATTTTCGTATATATATATTGTGACACAAATGTTAATATATTGATTTCTTTAAATTTTTCCCTTAAGGAGACTCGAGGCCCTAGTTTATAAATTGCACGAACAGCCCGTTTCTGCAGAACAAAAATGTTCTTTACATCCGCAGCGTGGCCCCACAATAATAAGCCATAAGACATCAAGCTATGGAAGTAACTAAAGTAAACTAGTCTAGCAGTGTCTACATCCGTGAGATATCTTATTTTCTTAACTGCGTATGCTGCTGAACTCAGTCTCTTCGACAATTTCTCAATATGTGGCCCCCATTGGAGCGTGGCGTCCTAAGTTATACCTAAAAATACTGTTGAATCTGCAAGGTCCAACTTTTCATCCTTTACCTTAATAATTGTAGTGCTCGGTTTAACATTTGGCAATGCAAATTTTATACATTTAGTTTTCTTTTCATTTAATAGGAGATTATTTATAGTAAACCATTTTACTACATCGATTATAGTATTGTTCACGTCGTCATAGTTGAGTTGATGCCTCTTTACTTTAAAAAGCAATGAGGTATCGTCGGCGAACAACACTATATCATGTTTGTCTTTAACAAGATACGGTAGATCATTAATGTATACAAGAAACAGGAAAGGACCAAGAATCGAACCTTGTGGAACGCCCATGCTTAAATTTGATCCAGATGATTTTTCACCATTGATATCAACCTTTTGGATTCTATTAATCAGATATGATTCCAAAAGGCTAAGAGCCTGGTCCTTAACGCCGTAATGCTCGCAATGCGCTCCAAAACTCAAATAGTCGGTAAAGGTATCTTGATGTAAATCCCTTGGAAAAACTACTTGAGCTTTTTATTGTTTCGAGGCCCATCAAAATTTTCAGCAATTTATTTTCACACCTCATATTTTGAAGTTCAGAGATGAGAACGAAAACCTCGTTTATCCTATTCTTACCTGGTAAAAACAGCCAGGCTGCCACGAAGCTCATCCCAGTGATGTTCAGGTATAACTGCCGTCTCTTGGCTCCGACTAGGTCTGACAGGAATGTGAAGACTAGAGTTGATGGGCCACCTGACAAAAAATATTATTATTTGCTGGTATTTTCATGTGCTTGGTGCTGCTGGTAGTAGGTAGGCACATAAACACACGGTGCGCACCGCCAGTTGCTTGAACTTGCAAAATTTTCCACCGCAGGCAGGATTTGAACCTGCGACCTTCGGCATCTGTACTGCCGACGCCACTACCAACTGGGCTACCGCGGTTTTAATCTAGCCTGCGAATTAAGCAAGTATATCTTGTCCACTAACGCGTGGATGGGCTCCATCTACCGGGATAGTTTTAGCAACTTATTCCCAGCGACTAATCAGAGACTAAGAACCGCGGTAGCCCAGTTGGTAGTGGCGTCTCGGAAGTACAGTTGCCGAAGGTCGCAGGTTCAAACCCTGCCTGCGGTGGAAAACTTTGCAAATTTTCCAAAAATTGTATACCTAATACGAGAAGTGTTTTAATATTTGGTATTCAGTTGCTTAAACTTGGCCGGATACGCTGCCGCATCTCTAGATCACGATACATCATGCCAAGTAGCTGGTTGAAACCTCATAATTGTTTCTCGAGAATTATAGAACAAAATTATAGGTATTTCTTAGAACGTTGTTGGAACTAATATTTTTCAACTTTCTACCGCTACATTTAACACTCTTCAAACAACTCTATAATTGATTGATTTGAGTACGTGGATGTTTGTTCGCCACTAAGAAACTGCCAAGTTGAAGGGCATCGCATGTTGCTTGTTAAAACTGTTACCAACTGCAGCCGGAATCTAAATAAAAATATTTTTGGACGCCATTTTGTTTTACAAGAGTCTTCCAGTCAGCTGAAGAATATTGTTGTTCCTTGATGTAACGTATCATACCATAACAGCCACAACAGTCCACTGCTGGACATGGACCTCCTTCAATCGGGGGGTATTGCCATACTCAACACGCTTGGCAGGCGGATAGACGAGCGCAGTGCAAGATGTTGCATTTAAAAGGTACGCTGCTGCCCATTCCCTGGATGATTATCCTTTAGTTAATTACGACACCCACGGACATAAATTGGGTGATGCTATTTTAAGCCGGTATAACACGGCAACGGCACGGATGTAACGTGAAATGACCTAAGTAAATATCAAATTGATGAAGGCACTCCTTACCTACAGTCAGAACTTATCTGCATTAGGTAAAGTGGATTGGTATCATAGAAATCGCATCAGCTGGATTTGGGCGGTTGGTATAGTCCAGTCAATGAGTTTTATTATGACAAATAATTCGAAATCTTTGAAGTCATCTTTAGACAATCTGATATTCTACGACAGTGTCTAAACAAACGACAACCGAAATTCGTCGGCTGAATTTCCGTTCCGTCGGTTTCCGGTGTTTAGTGTTTACTGTTGGGATGACACACTATAAGCGCCGAAATGACAGCCGATGTGGCACAGTGGTTCGTACGACTACCTGCGACGCAGAAGGTTGCGGGTTCAATTCCCGGTGGGGTCACTCACAAAGTTGATATTTATCACTTTGTGTTTCGATGCCCAGCTGGAGAACGGTGGACTGTGATGATTTTTAGGTTGCAGCTGGTTTCGATGTGTCTAAAACTACAAATTAAACGAAGGTCTTGAAACTGATACGCCATTTATTTGCGTAGCCCATGGAATGAATACAGATAAACATAGATAACAAATATCACATAACCTTCTTCATACAAAGAGGCAAAGGCAGTAGAAAGCATACTGCCAATAATGTTAGGCTAAATCCTAACACTTTGAGAGTTTGTTCGCGTAATTTCGGTCGTAGTGTGTCGAGGTACTAAACTCTAAGCAGCGTAGGAATGTTTCTAAACAATAGGTAGAGCGCGTGCATTTGCAACTCATTGTCTCCTCGGTGATAGTAAACAGATGCTGTTTATTGTTTTTATTTGAATTAGTATCGTCTTCGAGATTTGTCTGATGATATGCAAAACGAGAACCAAATAAAGAAAACAATGTATAATTTTGTTATTTGACAAACTTCGAAACACGGAAACTTGATAATTATCGTCCTTTTGTGACATCGACCATAAAAGCTGGAAGAAGCTTGCTGAGAATAGGGATGAATGAAGTAAGCGTGAGCTTGATGCGCGTAAAACTCACGAAGATGCCTAGTTCGCTCGTCTCGTAAAAAAACAACATCTAAACATGCATGTACCAGCCTCTAATTCCACCTTCAGTTGTATAGTGTGCGAAAATGTGTGTGTGGCTTATACAGCCATAAAAAATCTTGCCTCAGACATTGAACAAATCGTCTGTCACAGACGTATGAGGCCAATGATGATGTCCAAAGCTTATTGCAGATGGCAATGGGCAAGAGTACCTACCTAACTTCATGATGTCCTTGTTATAGACTCACCAATAAGGAACCCATTCATCGGACCTGGCTGCTAGAAGCAACCGGTAGTCGTGGATTGTACTCTGGGCTAAGGTTATGTCTCCATTGAGGATAAGGATGTCTATAACGAAGAGTAGCTCCATGATTTACCTACTATAGACTCACCAATAAGGAACCCGTTCATAGACCTGGCTGCTAGAAGCAACCGGTAGTCGTGGACTGTACTCTGGGCTAAGGTTATGGCCCCGTTGAGGATAAGTGTGGCTGCAATGAAGAGTAACTTTATGATGTCCCTGCTTTAGGCTCACCTATAAGGAACCCCTTCATAGACCTGGCTGCTAGAAGCAACCGGTAGTCCTGGACAGTACTCTGAGCTAAGGTTATGGCTCCGATGAGGATAAGTGTGGCTGCAATGAAGAGTAACTTCATGATATCCTTGCTATAGACTCACCAATAAGGAACCCATTCATAGACCTGGCTGCTAGAAGCAACCGGTAATCCTGAACTGTACTCCGAGCTAAGGTTATCGCCCCGTTGAGGATAAGGGTGGCTGCAATGAAGAGTAACTTCATGATGCCCCTGCTATAGACTCACCAATAAGGAACCCGTTCATAGACCTGGCTGCTAGAAGCAACCGGTAGTTGTGGACTGTATTCTGAGCCAAGGTTATGGCCCCGTTGAGGATAAGGGTGGCTGCAATGGTGTTCCTTCTGCCGTAGACATCTCCCGCTATGCCCCAGAAGGCTCCAATGATGCTGCTGGTTCCAATGGTGCTGCTGAAGACTCACCAATAAGGAACCCGTTCATAGACCTGGCTGCTAGAAGCAACCGGTACTCCTGGCCTGTACTCTGAGCTAAGGTTATAGCCCTGTTGAGGATCAGTGGGACTACAATAGTGTAGCAGACTAAAGACTCACCCATAAGGAACCTATTCATAGACCTGGCTGCTAGAAGCAACCGGTAGTCGTGGACTGTACTCTAGGCTAAGGTTATGGCTCCGTTGAGGATAAGGGTGGCTGCAATGAAGAGTAACTTCATGATGCTATAGACTCACCAATAAGGAAACCGTTCATGGACCTGGCTGCTAGAAGCAACCGGTAGTCGTGGACTGTACTCTGGGCTAAGGTTATGGCCCCGTTGAGGATGAGGGTGGCTGCAATGGTGTTCCTTCTGCCGTAGACATCTCCCACTATGCCCCAGAAGGCTCCAATGATGCTGCTGGTTCCAATGGTGCTGCTGAAGACTCACCAATAAGGAACCCGTTCATAGACCTGGCTGCTAGAAGCAAACGGTAGTCGTGGACTGTACTCTGGGCTAAGGTTATGGCCCCGTTGAGGATAAGGATGGCTACAATGAAAAGTAACTTGATGATTTCCCTGCTATAGACTCACCAATAAGGAAACCGTTCATAGACCTGGCTGGTAGAAGCAACCGGTAGTCTTGGACTGTACTCTGAGCTAAGGTTATGGCTCCATTGAGGACAAAGGTGGCTGCAATGATGAGTAACTTCATGATGTCCCTACTATAGACTCACCAATAAGAAACCCATTCATACACCTGGCTGCTAGAAGCAACCGGTAGTCGTGGACTGTACTCTGGGCTAAGGTTATGGCCCCGTTGAGGATGAGAGTGGCTGCAATGGTGTTTCTTCTGCCGTAGACATCTCCCACTCTGCACCTGAAGGCTCCAAAGATGCTGCTGGCTCCAATAGCGCTGCTGGCTCCAATGGTGCTGCTGAAGACTCACCAATAAGGAACCCGTTCATAGACCTGGCCGCTAGAAGCAACCGGTAGTCGTGGACTGTACTCTGGGCTAAGGTTATGGCCCCGTTGAGGATAAGTGTGGCTGCGATGGTGTTTCTTCTGCCGTAGACATCTCCCACTATACCCCAGAAGAAAGCGCTGGCTACTCCACCTGGGAAGATAAAAGGATTTTCAATAACTTGACTGCCGAAGATTTCCTGAGGATGCTCCGTGGAGGAGTGAAACACGTGAAGAGTGTAAAACGGTGGTTGCGGTGTTGGTGTTTTGTATCGCTAGTACATTTGCATTAAGTTGCGGTCTTACGTGTGGTTCACCCAGCAGCATAACCTACCATCGGAAGGCGGAAGAAGCTAAATATATTTCTAACTATCACTTTCATCAAGATGGACTTCCGCAAAGTATCGCCTGATATTAGCTACTTTCAACAACTAATGCGGCTGTCAAACCGTTTCACAGAAACTGTATTTGTATGAAAATAAGGTGGAAAGTCGTATTTTTCAAACGCAACGGATAGCGCTGCGCAAAAATAAGGCACAATTGGACGATATGTGCGTAGGTAAAGTGCCTTAGTTAATTGTCGTTAGTTAATCGCTCAAACAAAATATGCCTACACAATGACTAAGTAGTTTAATATAACCAGAGCATTGTTCTATGGGGAACACAATAGTGTTTGATTGAATACAAAATTTTAATACACTTCCCGAGTTAGGAACGGATAAAATGTTAGAAAATTAGCAACATATAATGTTTGATTCCGAAGCTGATCTTAGCGCAGTGGAAGCAAATTAAAGTTATCTTAAAATCTAAAACTAAATGGTCGATCAGCCTCGGAACAACATTTGACTACGATTCGTAGTGCTCTTTACTATAGCTAAATAAAATAAATTTAATGAGAGAATTTTGTTCCGGAAAGTTTCCGGCCGAGAAATTCTTGTTTCCAAAATCTACTTAAACAGGGCCCAGCAACGAATTGCTTACCGTGCGAACCATGACGCCTTTTCTTTGTGAGTTTAAGTATGACAGGAATCAGGTATTCAGGATATTTTAGGAGCGCAGGAATAGGGAATAACCTAAACTCACAGCACTGGAACATCCGCTCGTTCTCGAACTCCTTTCCTCCAATTTGCACTATAGTTCACAGTTCGACATCACATAATGTTTTTTAACACAAAATAACTAAAAGATTTCTCTCCGAATGAGAAATCGGCCCCGTTGGCCTCAATCATTTATAATTAAAATACGTAGCTTTCGGGAGCCACGTGGCGAGCGTCGACTCAAAGTGAGGTTTTGTTACCGGCTACCACGTTGGCCTCAATCAAAAGCCGAAACCAAAATTCACTTGGTTCACTTCCCCACCGCACAGGGAAGCCATGGCTTGTGGCAAATAGCTCACGAGAAAACCGCCAAAACACCTTAATTTTACACCACTTAAAACTAAAATTCGCTTCAACAACGCTAGCGTAAAGATGACAGACGGGGCCGACCGAAAAGTGTTGCCAGCACCGTCCGCTCAAAAAGATACGAAACCGTTTTTGATACGAAACTAAACATTCACCCGCCCCGGACCGACACATCGGTCCGCTCTATGCATGGCAGGCGTGATAATGTAGCTACTGCTCGCTTAAGGACTGAATCCCCCACCTGAACTTCTGCAACTCGAGGAGTGCCATCACTACCCGGAAACAGGTTGAGAATGCGCCCCCGGCGCCAACGCAGTGGCGGTAGGTTGGCATCCTTAACCAGAACGAGATCCCCAATGCAGGGGGGTTCAGTCCTGTCCGTCCACTTAAGGCGTTGCTGCAGAATGTGCAAGTACTCAAGCGACCAACGCTTCCAAAAGTTTTGAGTCATTTGCTGCAGCAACTGATAACGCGACAAACGATTGCTATTCACCTCCGTATAGGGATATTCCGGCAAGGCGTTAAGTGGGCGGCCAATTAAGAAATGCCCTGGCGTCAGGGCCTCTAAATCATTTGGGTCTGAGCTGAGCGGACACAAAGGACGTGAATTGAGTACAGCCTCAATTTTACAAAACACGGTCGCCAGCTCCTCAAAAGTCAAAATTGTTAACCCTACGACGCGCAACAAATGCGTCTTAGCGGACTTTACAACCGCTTCAAAAATACCACCCCAGTGAGGGCACGCTGGTGGATCGAACACCCAGGTAATGCCCTGACGGGAGAGGCCCGTGCTGATGGCTTCTTCGTTCTCCCGTAAGAACGTTACAATTTCTTTCATACACCGATCAGCACCCTTAAAGTTGGTACCACAATCCGACCTGATCAGCGCTGGTCGCCCTCTTCGCGACGTAAATCTCTACAGCGCTGCCAAAAAGGCCTCCGTAGAAAGGTCGGCCACGAGCTCCAAGTGGACGGCCTTGGTGGCCAGGCACACGAACACGCACAAGTACGCCTTTATAGACTTTGCGTTCCGCAGGCGTGATGCCTTTACCATGAAAGGGCCTGCGAAATCCGTTCCCACACCTGCAAACGTCCAGGCCTCCGTCACCCGGTCCGGTGGAAGATCTCCCATCTGTGGCTGCATTGTGGCTGCCTTCAAGCGGTAACAAGGCAAGCACCTAAACACAACGCTACGCACCGTTCGTCGTCCCGATAAGATCCAAAACTCGTGCTGTAGGATGGCCAATAGCGCATTACAGCCCGCGTGCGAGTTTTTCTCATGACGATCCCTGACTAAGAGCTCAACTAATGGTCCCCTTTTTGGAAGTAACAGTGGATGCCGAGCCGAAAAGGGCAGGCTAGCGTTCCGAAGTCTGCCTCCAACCCTGAGCATACCTTGCTCATCCAGAAATGGGTTGAGGCGCACAATTCCTCCCTTCAGCTTTCCACGTCAATCCCTGAGCAGCCTGACCTCCTCTTCAAAATGTTCCGCCTGGACGACTCTAACTAATGAGCATAGAGCCGCATTCCGTTCCGCAGGCGAGAGGACAGGTGCAAATTTCCGTTCTGCTTGAGGCTTCCTGCAGTTGTTCACGAACCGTTTGATCCAACCTGTCACCCCAAGAAGTTTGTCGAGGGAGCTATACCGTTCCAGCAAGAAAGCCGGGTTAGGCTTCGGTACGAGTTGCCCCACGTTCACTCGCAAACCTCGATCAGGTGGCCCAAGCGGCGCCCTGCACTCGTTAAATGGCCATTCCTGCGGCGACTCAGTCAGCCATTGAGGTCCCCACTACAGTGGGTGACTCACCAAATCAGGTGCCCTGCACCCGCGCGAAGCGCAGTCCGCTGGGTTCCATTCTCCCGGTACGTGCCTCCACACTAACGGAGTTTCCGACCCCGTAATCTGTGACACCCGATTTGCCACGAAAACCTCAAGTGTATGTACCGACGTCTGCAACCAGCACAGAACTATCCGACTGTCAGTCCACGCGTACACCGTTTCATCCAAGTTGATGGTACCACGCAGATTGCAGGTTACATGATTTAGCAAGCGCGCTAGAAGAGCTGCCCCTGCCAATTCCAATTTGGGGATGGTCCATCTAGTTCTGACTGGTGCCACCTTACTTTTGGCCATAACCAGACGCACGTGCACAGTTCCCGTTGAACTTGCTGTCCGAAGGTATACAGCTGCCGCGTACCCTCGCTCCGAGGCGTCACAAAACCCATGTAGGGTAGCCTTACATCCCACCGATGGGACTAACTTGCGGGGTATCGCGATGTGCACAATCCCTGGTAAGGTGGTCACAAACTTGAGCCAATCCTTCAACAACTCTCCGGAGAGTTGGTCGTCCCATCCTAAGTTGGCTAGCCACAACCTTTGTAAAAAGCACTTCGCCATGAACGTAACCGGGGCGATCCATCCGTTAGGATCGAACGTTCTAGCGATTGTCGACAGTACCGACCGCTTAGTCCAAGTTTTCTCCAAAGGTCGGGCTCAATCTTGTACGTGAATACGTCATGCGTTGGCCTATATTGCACCCCGAGGATGCCCAACGTGTTTGGATTGTCCGGGTTCTCAAAGAGGTGCGGGTCCTGATGGAACTCGCCTGGCAAACCGGCCAGGAGCTCTGGGCAACTGGACAACCATTTCCGCAACTCGTAACCTCCTGAACTCATGATCGCGATCAACTCGTCTCGTAGAATTAGCGCCTGCTCCACGCTATCAGCACCCGTGCAGATATCGTCCACGTAGACGTCGCGATCCAGTACTGCTGCGGCTCGAGGGTATCTTACCCTTTCCTGTGCGGCCAACTCTCGCAGCGTACGTACTGCCAAATACGGACTTGGCTTAAGTCCATACGTCACCGTGTTAAGTTCGTATGTAACCATCGGCTCATCTGGGCTCTCACGCCACAAAATCAGCTGATACCGACGGTCATCCGGATGTATCATGGTTTGGCGAAACATCATTTTGACGTCTGCGACGAACGCTACCTGGTGTAACCGAAAGTCTGTGAGAATGTCCACAATGTCCCGGTTCAATTTAGGACCCGCGTGCAAACATTGGTTCACAGACACACCATTCGAGGTAGGAGCAGAACCGTCAAACACCACCCGTATTTTCGCCTCAGGTGACTTCAAGACAGCCAGGTGTGGAATGTAATAATGCTCGACACACCTCCAATCCAGGCTGGACACCGACATGTGGCCCAATTGAATATATTCCCGCATGAATTCTATATACTTCTGCCGAAGTGCTGGGTCTCGCCTCATCTTCCGCTCCATTCCGAGTAGTCTCCGTTCCGCGAGCTGTCGCGAACTACCTAAAGCGGGGCGGTTTGGGAGAAAAGGTAGCCTGGTCACGAATCTGCCTGACGGGCATCTCGCAGTGTTGTATTGATAGAACAACTCGCACTCGTCATCCTCTGGCTTCCGTCTGTCCGCCGTGGTCGGCTCTTCAGACTCCCAAAACCTCTGCAGCACCTCTGACAGCACACTACCATAGAGGACCGGATCCCCTTCTGGTAGGTCCTGAGGTCTCCAAGCTGGGCCGAAAACAACATACCCCCCTGTGGTATCTACGGCCACCAAACCAGTTTCCTGGAGTACCTTCTTCCTACCGCACCATAATCTCCCGAGGACGTCTGACCCGAGAAGTACGTCCACCGTACCAGGAGTATCAAAATCAGGATCAGCTAACTCCAACCCTGTGGTTAACCCTCTTACCGTTGGTGGTAACCTAACCTGAGGGAGTTTCCCAACCACTTCATCCAGCACCACGGCTGAGACTTGATAGCTGACCCCTGTACATGTGCTACCTAATGCGAACTCAAAGTTCGTCTGACCCCGAATGTCAGGCACATTTAGGCCCCCGATGCCTACAGCTTCATCCTCACTTGGCCGTACATTTAGGCCTAGCCTACTCACCAGCTTACTCGATACAATACATCCCTGAGCCCCTGTATCCAGTAGGGCTCTTACTTGAATGGTCCGGCCACCGTATCCCCATACCCAAATCTTAGCCGTTGGCAAAAGTACCGTGATTGGACGGGGAGCCGAAGCTGATGAGTAGGCGGCGATTACCTAGCGGGAATCTAAACGCGGTGAGGCCGCGTCCCGCGGGGGTATCCCCTCGCTACCCAAACCTGTGTATGGGTCCCACTCCTGCTGGTAGGGAGGTCTGCCCATAAAGGCCATGGCTGGAGCTCTGTAGTACCCCGACGGCAAACGTCCGTACCGAGGTTGCGCCTGTAGCCGCGGGTACTCAGGCATAGGCGGGGGCATGCGTGGGTCTTGAGACCCAACCAGGTGGCTCAAGCCCGCAGAATACTGCATGTACCCTGGTGGCTGCCTAGTGCTCCCTGACACCCGCCCGTTGAATCCCGTACCTGGGATGGGTGTCCTGGCCACGTTCCTGTGCCGCTCTTCCCCAATCCGGCACCTGCTGCCGTGGTGGGGATTGTCCCCACGTCCTTGGGTAAGTGGGCTCCGTCTGTTGACGTCCCCCTGCCTGTCCCTGTGACCGATGCGGAGGTGGGCTCCTCCTTGGAGGGGGTGGGGAGCGTTGCTCCCTCCTTGGTGGGCAGGCTCCCTTCGCTGATCCGATCCAGCGCTGCCCCGGCGTCTCCGGAGCGATTCATGCAAAGCAGCGGATGGTGTGCACCCTGGCAGTACCTACAGTTGGTGCTTGAAGGGCACTCGCACCTGATGCGGCCCCAGGCACCGAAAACACCAACGCCTCTGCTGTGCCACACCCCGTCTCCTCTGAACCCGCTGCGCCGCAAACTCCTGACACGCTGTCACCCCGTGGCCTGTCTCCTGCAGTAGGCACACCCTGATTCCAATGCAGTGTTGTACCGCCTGGGTTGCCTACTGTTGCCTCCTCGCGCCGGTGCACCCGGCCGTTCCGGGTGGCGAGGGGCAGAGGTCTCCTTGCGTGGGGCTTCACCAGCCTGGACGTCCACTCGCCTGCTTTCGGCCTCGAGGAACGACTTCAGATCCTCGTAGGTCGGGAGGTGGTCCGAGGACTTGCCCCATGGAGCTGCTCGAATCGAGCGACCATTTCGCTCGGCAGGCGGCGAAGCACTGTGTGGACCAAGATATAACCGTAGCCCGCCACTGGCAAACCCTGTCGCTCTAGTGCGCTGACCGCGACACTGACTGGGTGGAAGATTTTCTCGCGGAGGTCCGTACCTCGCGTTATGGTTGGTATTGACAGCCACTGGTCTAACAGCCTGTCTACAATCAGGCGCTTGTTTCGATACCGGTCGGTAAGGATCTTCCACGCCACCTCATAATTGCTATCCGAGACAGCCAAATGCGTCAGCAATTCATGAGGCTCTCCATGTAGCCTGGACATCAGCTGAGCCATCTTGTACGCCGGCGTTATGTCCGTCCGTGTGTGGACCACACTGCTATACAGGTCCTCAAACGCCGGCCAGTCGGCGTAATCGCCTGCAAAGACTGGAACCGTAACAGGCGGAAGAGGCACCTGTAATCCTTGTCCCACTTTACCACGGAATGGCTTTTCCGTCACGTCGCCTAGATATGTCCGCAGCTGCCTGCGCAATGTCCTGTGCCAGCTCCAAGCACTGGCTTACATCGCCCTCAACCAGCTCCTTATCTTCAGGGTTAGGAGCTTCCTCAAGGAGCATGAGGCACTCTGTGAGGTGTTCCGGCACAACCCGAACCCGTTCATCTGCCTGTAGTGCACTTTTCAAGAGCGCGTCCTCCCGGTCCTCGCGGCCGATCATTGCCGCTGTGGTAGTAAACCACCTTAATTCTGTCTTTATAGCAGCCTTATACCTGGCGATCGAGGGAGCCATGGTACCAACTTTTACACACTCGACTTAATAAAAACGAAAAACTAATAAACAAATACCACAAAATAAATGTTAGTTGACTGGCCTAGACCTTACCGATAAGGTACCGTTCACTAGGCAAACAATACAGTCACAAAAAAAAACCGAAACAATATTTTCCAAAATTAATAAAATATGTGGGTAATATAAAAACACGCTTAATACTAAATTACGGCTAACTATGTTGCAATAAAGCAACCACGCTCTGCTACCAAAAATGTTTGATTCCGAAGCTGATCTTAGCGCAGTGGAAGCAAATTAAAGTTATCTTAAAATCTAAAACTAAATGGTCGATCAGCCTCGAACAACATTTGACTACGATTCGTAGTGCTCTTTACTATAGCTAAATAAAATAAATTTAATGAGAGAATTTTGTTCCGGAAAGTTTCCGGCCGAGAAATTCTTGTTTCCAAAATCTACTTAAACAGGGCCCAGCAACGAATTGCTTACCGTGCGAACCATGACGCCTTTTCTTTGTGAGTTTAAGTATGACAGGAATCAGGTATTCAGGATATTTTAGGAGCGCAGGAATAGGGAATAACCTAAACTCACAGCACTGGAACATCCGCTCGTTCTCGAACTCCTTTCCTCCAATTTGCACTATAGTTCACAGTTCGACATCACATAATGTTTTTTAACACAAAATAACTAAAAGATTTCTCTCCGAATGAGAAATCGGCCCCGTTGGCCTCCAATCATTTATAATTAAAATACGTAGCTATCGGCAGCCACGACGCGAGCGACGACTCAAAGTGAGGTTATGTTACCGGCGACCACGTTGGCCTCAATCAAAAAGCCGAAACCAAAATTCACTTGGTTCACTTCCCCACCGCACAGGGAAGCCATGGCTTGTGGCAAATAGCACACGAGAAAACCGCCAAAACACCTTAATTTTACACCACTTAAAACTAAAATTCGCTTCAACAACGCTAGCGTAAAGATGACAGACGGGGCCGACCGAAAAGTGTTGCCAGCACCGTCCGCTCAAAAAGATACGAAACCGTTTTTGATACGAAACTAAACATATAACCTGGTTCACAAAAGAAGGGGATCCGAAATGGCAACATTATTGTTTGCGTCATTTTCATATTACATGGCATTTGAGCAAGAAGTCCACAATAATGTTGCTATTTTGTGAATCAGGCAGTTGTACTTTTATTAATTTAAATTAAACGAGTCAAAACGTACTGCTAAGGTACTGAGTTTAATTCAAGTCAATAGGTACAGAAGAAAGTGACCCCCCAAGTCCAACGTAGGCAAATATCACCAAATCATAACCAAATCCTTGATTTTATATTCTAACAAAACATGTTGCGTCAACAAGAACTCTAACTTAAAAGGCCAAGTTGTAAAAAAGTGACTTCAATCTAAAGTACACAACGTAAATAACGTACGTACTACATACTAAACGTTCAGCAAACATACTTGTACGTTGTCTAAATCGATACGAGGGTGTGGTGCTATCGTTAATAATACCAAGAAGCTGATACGAGCATCTGAACTAGGGTGACCTTTCTGTTACTAGTTTGTACACTACAAACGAACATAAGGAACGCAGCAAGATAAGCTTTTTTTTTCAGGCCTCGATTTCAGGCCGTTGCTCTATGATAATATCTTCTCTCAATCTTTCTCTTCGTGTGGGACACCGATTCGTTCAACGACCCGATGAACCCTGGTATCAGATATCCTGAAAATAACTTCGATGATGTCAGATTAGAATCGCAATATTCCAAAACTAAGCAGATGTCTTGTCTATGAAACACACTTTACATATCAGCTAGCATTTGGATGTCAAACTCTCAGCCTAACGTGGTTTACGTGGTGCATATGACAAGCCCCCCCTTGAAGAAGGCCTGAGACCTGTCCAGCAGTAGACTGTTGTGACTGTTGATGATGACTTACTCATAAACGCCATATTAATGAGACCTGTCATGTACGTAGAAAGTTCTAGTTCGCATCTTGCTGCGGGTAGAACTTACGACATGACGTAAATCTCACATGATGCAGATCTAAAAGTATAATAGATAGATATCTCACCGCTCATAAACGCCATGTTAATCAGCCCTGTCAAGTATGTAGTCAGTTCCATTTCGTATCTTGATGCGGGTAGAACATAGGACATGAACATGACGCAGTTCTCACATGAATTCTCAAGTATAATAGATATCTCACCGCTCATAAACGCCATGTTGATCAGCCCAGTCATATACGTAGTCAGTTCTAGTTCGCATCTGGCCGCGGGTAGAACATAGGACATGACGCAATTCTCACATGATGCAGATCTAAAAGTATAGAAGATGGATATCTCACCGCTCATAAACGCCATATTGATCAGTCCTGTCATATACGTAGTCAGTTCTAGTTCGCATCTCGCTGCGGGTAGAACATAGGACATGACGACATTCTCAACTCCAGTCGTGAGAAAGGCCGTTGTACACTTGCAAATTCTAGTCTAAAAGATAGATAAAGAGATAGATATCTCACCGCTCATAAACGCCATGTTGATCAGTCCTATCATGTACGTAGTCAGTTCTAGTTCGCATCTTGCTGCGGGTAGAACATAAGTCATGACGTAATTCTCACATAATGCGGATCTCTCTTATATCTAAAAGTATAAGTAGAAGATAGATATCTCACCGCTCATAAACGCCATGTTAATCAGCCCTGTCATGTACGTTGTCACTTCCAGTTCACATCTTGCTGCGGGTAGAACATAGGACATGACGCAATTCTCACATGATGCAGATCTATAAGTAAAGAAGATAGATATCTCACCGCTCATAAATGCCATATTAATCAGCCCTATGATGTACGTGGTCAGTTCTAGCTCGCATCTTGCTGCAGGTAGAACATATGACATGACACAATGCTCACATGATGCAGATCTAAAAGTATAGAAGATAGATATCTCACCGCTCACAAATTCCATATTGATCAGTCCTGTCATGTTCGTAGTTAGTTCTAGTTCGCATCTTGTCATGGGTAGAACATAAGTCGTGTCATGATGCAAATCTCACATGATGCAGTTCTAAATTATAGAAGAAAGAAATCTCACCGCTCATAAATGCCATATTGATCAGTCCTGTCATGTACGTAGTCAGTTCTAGTTCGCATCTGGCCGCTGGTAGAACATAAGTCATGATGCAATTCTCACATGATACAGATCTCAAAGTATAATAGATAGATATCTCACCGCTCATAAAAGCCATGTTGATCAGTCCTGTCATATACGTTGTCAGTTCTAGTTCGCATCTGGCCGCGGGTAGAACATACGACATGACGCGATTCTCACATGATGCAGCTCTAAATTACAGAAGATAGATATCTCACCGCTCATAAACGCCATGTTTATTAGCCCTGTCATATACGTAGTCAGTTCTATTTCGCATCTGGCCGCGGGTAGAACATAGGACATCACGCAATTCTCAACTCCCGTCGTGAGGAAGGGCGTTGTACACTTGTAGTCTAAAAGATAGATGTAGTAGATTTATCTTACCGCCCATAAACGCCATATTTATGAGCCCAGTCATGTATGAATGCAATTCCAGTTTGCATCTGGCTGCAGGTAGAACAACGCAATTCACACATGACACATTTCTCACATGATGCACATTAGCAAAAGGTCCTTTGCTTTTCTCGCTCTATGTGAACGATATTGATAAATGTGTCGCTAATAGCGAAATACTAATCTACGCTGATGATACAAAAATATTTAGAATCATTAAAAATGTAACTGACTGTCATCTGCTACAGAATGATATTCAATCTCTAGCAAGCTATTGCACTTGTAACCAACTATTTCTCAATCCAGATAAATGTTACGTAATTTCTTATACCCGTAAACGTAAACCTATTATACATAATTATTCTCTAACAAATACACTGCTAACACGGGTAGATAAGGTAAGAGACCTAGGTGTGATTTTAGATAGTGGCCTTACTTTCAAATCTCACTATGAACATATAATAAAAAAATCTCTGAAACAGTTAGGCTTTATATTAAGAATATGCAAACCTTTCAAAATGAAAATAACATATAAAATACTCTATTTCAGTCTAGTTCGTTCTGTTTTGGACTTTTGCTCTGTCGTCTGGAACCCGCATTATGCATGTGATATAGACCGCATTGAAAAAATCCAACGCAAATTCCTGAGGTGTATGGACTACAGGGCGGGAGAACAATATCAGGACTACAACACCTCTCTGAAATCTAATAACATTCTACCTCTAAGCCATAGACGCCAACAATTCGATTACATGTTTCTTTACAAACTCATTAATGGTTTCGTCGACTCCCCCTATCTCCTAGAACAACTACGATTCAGAACCCCCTATAAATCTGTGCGAAGAACCAATACGCTGTTTGCGCTCCCAAGTTTCTCTAAAAATTATACTTGTAATTCATATTTCCGTCGCTGTTTAGCTGGCTATAATAATAACATATCAAGCATTGACCTATTTTCAAACTCCATACATATGTTTAAAAAAAAAGTTATTCAACATCTCACAGAATGTATAACCTAATACTTGTTTACTACCTAACCTGCACATATTTTTACCTAAACCTATCTTTAAGAATAAATACTTACCTATATGTGTACACTTTTAAACTCATAGGTACAGTGGAGATCTTTGCATCAAATATTAAAACAAATACTTACCCTTAGGTACTATTCATTAGCTCAAATAGATAGGTATGTAACGCAATTACTTGAATATATTTATTACAATATAATACCTACAGTTAAGTAAGATATTATTCTGTATAGGTTGTTTGATGGCATCTTTAAGGTTGGTTTGTAAATCTTTAATATTGTAGGTAATAGTCGTTGCTTCATACTTTTATCTTATATCCCTAAGTATAAATAAGTATACCTAAAATGTGAAGTCGGGTTCACGTCTGGCTGGACACTTGAATCGACTTATGCATAAAATAAGTGTATTGTCTGGCGTGAATTTGATTACGATACATCACCTCGTATCACCTCGACCTTAGTTGTATTTCTACTACATTAAAACCACATAGTGGACACTCAAGGTCTGTAAGTTGTAAGCATACATGTACCCATATAAAAAATGACTGTTTGTTGTCAAAAAAAAAAAAAAAAAAAATAAAAAAAAAAATTAGGGTTTTCGAATACCCGACCAATTTTGATACCCCGGTATCGGGTACGATTTTTTTAAATACCCGGGTATACCCGGGTACCCGGGTATTACCTTTTTAAGTAAAAATGAGTAGGAAATTAAGAAACAAAGATTTAAAAGTTAACTGTTTTGAAGTTATTTGTAATACCTAACATTTAGGTTCAGAGAGTGATAATAATTCAGTAACATAAGACAAACAACACATGTATATGTCACCGTGAAATTGCAAACAACGCTAGATTATAATATATCTCGCTAAATTACAATCTATCGAAATATTGTAAGACATACACACGGATCACAATTTAACGTATCAATTTTCAAAATATTACAATATTATGAAGTAAAACAGTAAAACTGTCAACTCGCTTTCTGATTGGTCGAACCTCATGTATATCGCGCAGCCATGTTTATTTGACAGCTGATCGCCATTTCGATGGGTATCGAACGTAAACAAACAGTGGATATGAGATTATTTTCTTATTTAATTAGTTTATATGAGCAATTTTCAACACGAAACTATAATAAAATGGAACAAAAACGGTTTGTTTACGCTCGAGAACCAACGAAAGCAATCAGCTGTGAAACAAAGATGGCGTCGTTGGCGACATGATGCTCGACTTGACCAATCAGAACGCGAGCTGCGTAATCGTATCACAGTTTCACTGAATTAGTTCGTTATATTGTAATCTACTGAAAAATTATACGTTAAATTGGAATACGAGTGAATGTGTTACAATATTTCGACAGATTATAATTTAGCAAGATAGATTATAATCCAGCGTTATTTCCAATTTTACGGTGACATATACAACAATTGAGAGTAAGATATTTCGCCGTGTTAAAAAGTATCTAGACACACGGCAGTGTGTTCGCCAAGTTCGAGCAAAAAAAGCGACACACCGGCCGTGGGTTATATTACACGAACCATTTCGGGCCAAGTTCGACCCACCTATAACTCAAAATCTATTTTATCTACGCATATGAAATTTCTAGTATCTGTCGAGATCTACTTAATTATCTAAAATACAAAATTTCATTAATGTACCTATTGTAGGTCTTGAGATATTGACGTCAGAAAATCGCTATTTTTACTATACACTCACTGACTGACTGACTGACTGACTGACTGACTGACTCACTCATCAAAAACCTAGACCACTTCCAATGGTCGTATTGACTTAATATTTGGCATGGAGGTAGGTCTTTAGGTCAAGGTAAAGGAAAAAATCTAAAAATGGCCAAGTGTGAGTCGGTTTTAAAAATAATGAAGGTGTAAATTCATATCCCTAAGGAACTAAAACAAAAAATGTTTCTATATCTTCCAATCGTCGTACCGACCTAAAATTCTTTACGAAGGTTTGTATTTAGTCAAAGTAAAGTATAAATGAGATATATATTTCCTTACCTAACTTAATCATAAGAAAAAAAGAAAATAACCTTACAAAAATAAATCACCCAAAACATAAATGTGAAAGGCTGCCAAGTTCGATAATATTGGAATGCTTCGCCTATAAAGAAGTGAGATCTAAATAAGCAGTACACAGACCTCAGTTAAAAATAGTTACAGGAATGCACACTTGATTTTCCGCAGTTTGGAAAGTAGATTCTTATTTCCAAACTGCGAAAAATCAAGTGTGCATTCCTGTAACTATTTTTAACTGAGGTCTGTGTATGGAACTTGGTACTTATTTAGATCTCACTTCTTTTATAGGCGAAGCATTCCAATATTATCGAACTTGGCAGCCTTTCACATTTATGTTTTGGGTGGGATCTACCCTATACAATTCCAGGATAATTAGACTAATTTTCTACAGGTGAAAAAAACTTGAAATCGTACGCGCAGGTTTTGAGGAAATTTGTTACAAACCTATAAACATACTCACAGAAAATAATACAAATATTTTCTATTAATAATATTCTATAGAAAATTAGAAAGGGGAGAGGGGGCGGCTTTGCACAGGGGCAGCTATAAACAAGCTAAATACTGTCTGCGTGTTTTATGCAATAACAATGGCTTTAGTGTAATGCTCACAACTGTCAGCATCTCTGTCATCGACAATTTTACAAAGTCAACAAAAAACGCGGATGTTATTGGCTGTTTTTGTTTTTGGATGTGTTCGATGTAATTTTTTTTTCAAAAGTTGTAAGCGTTTGTCTGGTTATTCTTAGTTTTGGCAGATTCACATGTATTTTCATCCGAATTTGCGTTTATTTCTACGTCCATTTCAGTTATTATTTAAATTATAGAGTAAATACTTTCTTATAAATTCTAATCAAGAAAGTCATAAGGTATGCTTGGGGCAGCTTTTAATAAATTTTGTGGGGCACATTTCAACATACAAAGTTGCACCTACAAAAATATTTTTAAAATAAAGTTTAAATAAGGGATTTACAATCGTTTAGCATAGTGTTGTTTTTTAGTAATTTCGTTCAAAAATCTTTATTACTTATATCAAAAAAATACTGAGTCTTATGTGGTCAAAAATTATATTGAAAACATCTTAAGCATTTTTCACGTAAGTAAGTTATATCAAAAACTAAATTTAAACACAATAAAAATGAAAAAAATGTGCATATTCCACTGTTAAAAATGTCAAATAGAATAAGTTATAAACTACTTGTTCAAAAGTGCCCCAGGCTTGTTCAAATCTGCTATCCGCGCTAGTAGAAAAACTGATTCATGGAAATCGTAACATTTATGGGGTCTTCACTCGCACCAGATCGGGCAGTTCTGATTTTTTAATATGTTGTATGTAATGAGGTGGTAATGAAAAACATAATTTTTCCAATTCGAAATCCCTCCGGAACATTGTCATTTTCATGCGAAACCATTAAATTTTTGCTCATTTTTCAGATCTTGCTATTTTTTACCACCAAGGACCTGTTTTACGGTAAAAGTCACTGAGAATCTTTTAAAGTAGACTAAATTTGCAACAAAATATGAATAGTAATGTCTCGTTAAGCTAAATAATTTTAAAGATAAAGCTGTTCAAATGTTTGCAAAATTTCTTAACTAATACAATTAAGACATTTTCTATACAGCTCCTTCACAGAAACCACCAGCTCCTCAAACTATACTAAACATGATATCCTGCAACTGCAAAAAAGGTTGTACCAGCAGCTGTAGTTGCAGAAAAGCAGGACTGGAATGCTCGGCTGTTTGCAACTACTGCAGAGGCCAATCTTCTGACAACAAACCAGACCTCATGTGTGAAGATATAGACGAACTTACCATCGATAACCCACCATCAGATGATGATTTCGACCTGCCTGAACTGGTCGATGACGAAATGCTACCGAAGCAAGCTCCCAAAAGGTGTACTGTCGATTTAGAGAATCAGCCCGGACCATCAAAGATTTTCATAACTATAGATCCTCTATCAAGACAAACAACTCTTGTACTAATAAAACATACACTTTGTCTTTTTTAATAACGTATTATGAATTTATACCGTGAAATAGATCAAGAATTGACCACATTGACGAGAACTTGTAAAAACAATGTTCCGGTGATATTTCGAATTGGAAAAATTATGTTTGTCATTACCACCTCATTACATACAACATATCAAAAAATCAGAACTGCCCGATTTGATGCAAATGAAAATGTATCAATTCCATGAATCAAACCGGCATATCACATTTTCGTGTAAAGCTATTTAAACATTAATATAGTTTTTATCTTCCTAGATAAGCTACCAAATACACCATGCACTATATTAAGAGGGATCTATAGTCATTATTTTTCATACAAACGCTTTCAACGTATCCCTCTGCCAATTCGCAACCGATCGACTCATTTGATCGATGTAACTCTTCTGGACTAGATCTATGCCCCATATTCTTTTTCTGGTTGTAATAATGCATTTTAAAAAAGATATGGCCGGGGCAAAATGCTCTAAAATTATCACCAAGTTTACGCCTTGGTATCTTCTAAATATGAAAATAATTTCAGCAAAACAAATGATACGGGCATAGAATATTTTATTGGCAGCAAAATAATGCCACTATCAACAAATTTGGTGGCGATTTCGAACGGGGAACCTGGTAAACCCAGAACGCAAATTTTCCGGTAGCGAGCTACAACTGTCTCTTTTATGGCTGCGGGACGGGTGGGATGCATTAATGAGATAGAAATATTTTTATTAACTGACAGCTCAGGAACTTCCAGCTGGGTATAGTAGCCTCTTAAGAAAGTTATCTATTTTGAAAGTTACAACCTGTTTTGTAAATTCTGTACAAAGCTGCCGCGCCCCCCTCTTCCCTAGGTATATAAAGTCAATCTGTATAGAAAATTAGGCATATGAAGTCAATTTGTTAAAAGAAATAATATTTTTGAAAATATAACTTACTTAATCATTTAACCTATTTACTGTTTTGTATGTTACATCAGTCTATTTATCTCTTTCTCGAGTACCCGGGTACGCACGTCGTTTGTACCCGGGTACCAAAAGTCTGAAATACCCGGGTCACAGCCCGGTTATACCCGGACCCGGGTACCCGGGTAGAAAACCCTAATGCACATCGAAGAAAATAGATATCTCACCGCTCATGAAAGCCATATTGATCAGTCCTGTCATGTACGTAGTCAGTTCTAGTTCGCATCTTGCCGCTGGTAGAACATAGGACATGACGCAATTCTCAACTCCCGTCGTGAGGAAGACCGTTGTACACTTTTGACTTCTAGTCTAGAAGATAGATGGAGTAGATATCTCACCGCTCATAAATGCCATGTTGATCAGCCCTGTCATGTACGTAGTCAGTTCTAGTTCGCATCTGGCCGCGGGTAGAACGTAGGACATGACGCAATTCTCAACTCCGGTCGTGAGGAAGGCCGTTGCGCACGCGCCGAGGCAGCTGCGGCTGAAGCGGCCATAGCCTGTGAAAAGGTAAAATAAAAGTACAAGTTGAGAAAGAAATAAGAACTGTAATTTCTTTTTTAAGTCTATTTATAAACATTCACCACCAGGTCAGTAATCGCAATCTATATATTAAAAACCTCCCTCGAAATTAAATCTAACTCGTAAAAACTTATTTCGGAACTGCTTATTACAAGCCAGGTGATGCCGGCTTAGAAAATCATCACCTCATTGCATTCCTGTGGGTGTCGTAAGAAGCGACAGAGGGACTCGAGGATTTCATGTGTATTGCAATTTTAGACGATTGGCTGGCAACCTGTCACGCTGTTGATACGCGACAATAGCTAAAACGGCCATCAAATATTTGTCAGACGTGGCGATAACGACAGTATTTTTCCTGCCTTTAACGCTCTACCTACCCCGCAAGGAATGAAGGCGTGATTTATGTATGTATGTTATTACACGTGTCGGCTCAGTTATTGAAATTATACTTAGATGAACCGGGTTTAGAAAGTGAAGGAAGATTATTTGATCGATTTCTCCTTCAGCTGACCTATTGCAAGCCTCTTTCCTAAACATATACATAATATCACGCCTACATCCCTTGCGGGGTAGGCACAGCGTAAACGGCAACTGCAAAAAACGGCCATTTACACCTACATAATAATATCATTGATTTACACTACGTCTGACAAAAGTTTGAGAGTCTTTCAGAAGACTGTGTATCACCATAGCAACAGGTTGTCAGCCTGTTGAATAAATTTTCAATACACATCAAACTCTCAAATCCCTTAGTCACTTCTTACGACACATCGGGTGATGATTGTATGGGGTACCTATGATATGGGGTGATGCTATTCTGAACCGACACCACACGATTTCCTAAATACTTCAGATATTTTCTAATAGTACTGGACTAAATCAATGGTAATGATAGTTTTCTAACCCATAACTAAAAGGGACATTGTAGAAATGAATACCTTAGCAAATAAGCTCATGTTATAATGATCTCTAAGTACACCAGTCTAGATGTTTCTTAGAATATCGTAAATGGCGACTAAGTGGCGACTAGTTGGCGACTAACTAAGCGCAGTAATTCATAGGTATCAAGATGAAAGTTGATAAGAAAGTAGCACTTGCACCTAACCTAGTAGGTAGGTACAGTCAAGCGCATATCCGGTTAGATACACGATCAGCCAATGTCTCGCTTTTCGTGAGAGACACTGAGTCGTCCAACGACCCGATGAACCCTGGTGCCAAAGTTTTACAACCGCCTACTACAAAAAGGTCTCTCTCTCTACGTGTGGCACACTGAGTCGTCCAACGACCCGATGAACGAAGGTGTCAGAGTTTTTCAACCGCCTACTACAAGTAGCTCTCTCTCTTCGTGTGGGACACTGAGTCGTCCAACGACCCGATGAACCATGGTGCCAGAGCTTTACAACCACCTACTACAAGTAGCAGGCATCTGACATGGTTGTGTAGCAACCGGTACCAACGACTTAACGAGCCCTCCATAGCACGGAACTATCCTTATTTTCAGGTGGTTAGCCTGCAATGTCCTAACCAGACTGAGGACAAATTCACAAAGTAACGAAAATCAACCTGGTGAGTGAGCCACCGAGAATCGAACGCGGAACCTTCTGCGTCGCAGGCAGTCGCACTACCACTGCGCCACATCGACCGTCAATAGCCAAAGTACCTCTAAGGCGCAAGCTGTAAGCCATAGAGTAGGCGTGAGATGTGAAACGCAAATGACATCTGTCAGATAAGTGATCGTCAGCCGTCATCGATGCGAGGCGCGTCTCAAGTGTGTAGCTTTGGCTCTTCTGTTTCCTACGTTTTATATGGAAACGGTTTCAAGCGGCGCCATGTCGCACGTCACACTTCTCACCTCACGTGTCATGTCTCACGCACGTTTAATGTGTGAAGCTAGAGCCTTGGTTTTATGCAGGCGGCGCGGCGTAAGAACGTTCCAAAATCCAAATTGTCTAACCCAACCTGAGCTCGACTGTACTAGTTTACTGGGCTGCTTCCGTTTACCAATACAGGAAAAAGTATGAATCTGGTATACAAACATGCCGGCGTTATACTATGTGGGGTAGGTAGAGGCTTTAACAGCCGTAAAAACGATCACAACGTCTCGTCTGAGAATTATTTGAGGGGTTTTCCGAAAGGGCCAGTTTTCAGTCCATGCATGGAATATGTCTGTAATTTTTTGATACACGTAACCCCTTTGAATCGTTTACGATGCCGCTGGATATATAAGAAATAGGGTAAATCTATGCTAGCATCATACAGCATAATAATAGGAAATTAGGGTTATGATTATCGAGAGCATTTATGTATGTGGGTATGTTTGAACGTATCTGGCCAAGGTGTGGACTGTGGACAAGAAACTCTTTCACGGGCTACAGCCCAAACGGCCGGGCGGATCTTGACACGGTACAATGAGGTGTCGTTAGATTCGTCTCAGCAACACGAGTGAAACCTACTTGCTATATTTAAATTGGAAATTTCTGCTACCGGATTTTAATTTTTTAAAACATCTGCTTCTTAAGTCTTAATACTGAAGCAGTTCTTTTATATAATTTAAAATATCCGCAATGGAAAGAAACAAGAGCTAGTTACGACAATGTACCTACCTACTCGCAGTGAGGCCGATAAAAATGCCATAAGGTTTAGTAGCGATTCAATTGATTGTATTTAATAGTGCTTTTATGGTGTGGCAGTAGACGGTGTCTTGAGGTCTCTAGACTATAGACTATAGTACCGTCGTTCGAATAGGCCATATTTGACAGCTGTCAAAAGACATGTCAACGAAGAAAAATAGACCTTAAAATCATAATGAAAACGCCACAAAACAAGAAACTGAACTGAAATAGACCTTATGTCACAGCATTAACATGATTTTGACAGCTGTCTAATATGGCCTATTCAAACGTTTGTACTATGATACCATCATCTTAAGTTCTTACATCTTTAATTTCTTACAACCACTGCATACTTTTCCGGTTTCTTGCCGGATCCCATTTATACCATAGGTACCCACACCGGGAGTAACAAAAGGGGTATGACAAGCATCAAACTGAAACATGAAACTGATCAACTTTCTGGGTAGAAATGAGAAAATAAAAATTTGAACTCCCATACAAAATTGCCGATCAGCTGATTTGGGTTACTATGGGAGTACAAATATAAATTTACTCATTGTAATGCTAAAAGCCTATCTTCAGCGTCGAGTGGCAATATCTACCTAATAATGATTGTAGGCTGAACATTACTAGGTAGAGATACTTGTATTTGTAGAGTAAGAGTGATCTTCTCAATGGATTGTTTTGATTAAACATACTAACCTACCGATCATAATATTTTGATTATTCTCTTACAGACACATGCGTACTACTAGTATAGAACCACTTACTAGGTAAAGTGAAGGATAAAATTTTACTAGTAATCGAGAGTGAAAATGCAGAGCATGGATAAGGAACACCTTTCTTCAAGGAACATAGGTTGAAGTTTGAAAAACATCCCATAGTCATTCAAATCAGCTGATCGGCAAGTACGGATAGATGCGCACCTTTTGGAAAATGCTCTATAACTCAATAATTAAGAACTTATTTACAAAATTATCTTTACAGATTAGAGGATTGATCTTTAATCTTTCATTAAAGCCCTAATTCAGGAATTTAATATTTACTGTTTTGTTGTAAATCCAGTTTTATTAGACCTCTTGAAAAAGGGATAGTCGCGCACCCGCACGGATAATTGCGCAGCTCTAAAAAATCGTGGAGGGATACTTGCGCTTTGAAGATTACCTAGGTGACTTACTATGAAATTGGTACTTTATTTAAATCAAACCAATTTTAAATTAATTTGATTAAATACTTATTTTCAAAATCGAATAGGCCTCCGAACCTTAATAATATTATAATTTCTCAAGTTATTGAGTGCTAAGTCATTAATTTCAGTAAAAAAATTGTGTCAACACGTAAGTAGCATTAAATGTATGTCGAACAACGTCCATATCTAGACTGTAATTTAGAAGCATTTTTTCCATCTAAAACATACTAAAATAGACAAAAATATCAATCTGCGCAACTATCCCTTAAAGAGCAACTATCCGTCCAAAAAACCTGCGCAAATATCCTTTTTGGTACGGATAGTTGCGCATTTAACTAAAAAAGTAATTATTTGATATTTTGCAATAATTAATAAATGGTCACGTACGTTATACTGTAGTTCATATGAGGAAATAAAAATGTGAGCGATTCTGCAACTGTACGAAAAAATACCTAATAAATCAAAATGTGCCAAAATAATTTTGACGCCCGGTTTGACCACGCTACCGAAGATTTTTGCTTAAACTGGCGTAAATTGTGCAATTAGTCCAATAATTTACGTGGTACTTGGGCTTTCAGGAGGAAGACTACTATGTTTTAATAAGCAATAGTGCTGTAATTCACTAGAACATGGTGTTTTTGAAACCGGCGCAACTATCCCAACGGCGCATTTATCCGTACTTTACCCTATCGAGGGAGAAAAATATGGACGCCGAAACTTCACAGGACAGAGATAAATGGAAAAGACAGTCAAGGAGAGCTGACCCCAGACACAAAGTAATTATTGGCTGGCGAATTCTCTATTTTGTGCCCCAGTTGATGGGATAAGTCCGAGGAGACGAAAAAGACCTATGTTTCTTGGGATAAGTTGCTGCTTATCACCAGCGAGTCCTGCATTTATTTTATATATCTTTTATTTTGGGGTGAGTTTCGATTGTGACGGGCCAGACGTATTCGGAGGACTGTTTTTAACACCCCATAATTTTATACCTAGGCACAGTCGAGCTCAGCTCGTGTTGGACTGTATGGACTTTAGACCGTTCTTTTGTCATGTGCATAAAACTTATACAGGGTGTTAGGGACGGTGTACCGAAAACTTTACAGGCATGATCAGACCATCAAACTGAACAACTTTTACTATGGAGCCAATAGTGGGAAACGAAAAATAATTTCCGTCCTTCCATACAGAATTCACGATCAGCTGACTGAGGTCGGAATTTTTTTTTTCGTTTCTCACCATTGGCTCCATAGTAAAAGTTGTTCAGTTTCATGGTCTGAGCACGCCTGCAAAGTTTTCGTTACACCTTCCCTAACACCCCGTATATTGGCGATTGCCTTGTCTAACCTGCGCGTTGCTTGACTGTACCTTTATTCGTCTACATTTATGCATACGCGGTGTTTTGAAATTGTGACGTCAATGCGTAAATACGTGACATATATCGAAAACGCACACAGATTGATAGTCTGCAAGTACACGTGAGTGATAAAGATGCACGATCTAATCTGAATCTATTTATATAATTTAGAAAAAATCTAGATACAACTAGTTTTATGATATAAGTATTTAATCGTAAATTCTGCCGCTGCAACGAAAGACCCTTATGACTGCCTGAAACGCATAGTTTCGAAGTACCTAGTTTATGTGTTAAATGAAGACAACAGATTTTCCACTAAAATTAAGTAATTAAGTAGGTATTTCTTCTATTCTGAAATTCTACGACTAAACTCTACACTGATTTGAATAAACCGTGGTATAGCTTTTGGGCTATTCGTAAAGAAGTCGCTTCGATTCGAGCACTTGTGGCAGCCGCAATGTGCCAAAATTTCTAAACTCATTTCGCCAAGAAACCAGTTACGGAAAAATACCGGATAATTATGCGTTCATTTTATCTGAGAAGAATGTGTCACATTCGCAGAGGCCTTTGATTTAAAGCAAGCTATACCGGGAGTAACAGAAAGGGTATTACAAGCCGAAAGGAGGTGAAGGTACTCATGAAACTGAACAACTTTCCCCGTGGAACATGGGTCGAAAAAAGACAAAAAAAAAATTGGACCTCCCATACAAAATCGCCGATCAGCTGACCGATTTAATATGGGAGGTCCAATTTTTTTTTCAGATTTCGATCTATATTCCATGGGGAAAGTTGTTCCGTTTCATGAGTACCTTCACCTCCTTTCGGCTTCTTATACCCTTTCTGTTACTCCCTGTAGAGTGCGCGTATTGCCCCGCGCCGTACTGTGAAACGTATGTAAGCATTTTGTTCAATAGATACCTACGTCATATGTATAAGAAGTAAAAAAAGAGGTTCAATAGTGTTGTCACTGGCGTTTGGATACTGACGTACAGAGAGGTTGTGTTCTGACTACTGCTATCCGATCTACCTTTTAGGCAAACTGTAGGTATACCTTTCTTATACAGGGTGTTAGGAAAAGTACTGCGTTCCTTTTGAGAGATGAACCAGCCCATGAAACTAAACAACTTTCCCCAAGAAGCATAGGTCGTAATATAGAATGAAATTTTGGACCTCCCATACTAAGTGTGTCGGCTGGCCAGGTCAGTTTGTATGGGAAGAACAAATTTGTTTTCATTTTTTTTCAAGAAAAGTTTAAGAAAGTATTTCAGGACAGGAGACGTAGATTTTTTTCCCCTCCTATACTTAATGGAGTCAGCTGATCGTGACATTTATATGGAAAAACAAAAAATATATAAGTCTCCTGTAAAAAAATCTTACGGGAAGTTGTTTTAATATTCTAAATGCACACCCTATCAGTATTCGGAGACCTGTCCCTTACACCCCGTATAGAATGTGTCACATTCGCCGAGGCCTATGTTTAATCATCAAAGCAAGTTCTAAGCACTGGACCCAGGAACAGTTAATTTTTACACCCGTTAAAGTTCTACCTACCCCGCAAGGGATATAGGCGCGATATACAGGGTGTAAGTGGCGGTGTACCGAAAACTTTGCAGGCGTGAAGACCATGCAACTGAAAAACTTTTACTATGGTTCCAAATGGGAAACGAAAAAATTTTTCCGACCTCCCATACAGAATTCGCGATCAGCTGACTGAATTTGTATGGGAGGTCGGAAAAAATTTCTCGTTTCCCACCATTGGCTCCATAGTAAAAGTTGTTCAGTTTCATGGTCTGATCACGCCTGCAAAGTTTTCGGTCCACCGTCCCTTACACCCTGTATGTATGTATGTAGAATGTGTCACATTCGCCGAGGCCTATGTTTAATCATCAAAGCAAGTTCTAAGCACTGGACCCAGAAACAGTTAGTTAACGGTACCGCAGGACTGGCGCTTGCAACTCAACTTAACTAGCTAAGTTAATTTATTAATAGTGTCGTGCCTTTCTAGTTCAATGGAAATCGTTTTAAATTTAACTGGAAATCAGCAATGTTACCCTTAAAATTTGATTTAAATTACAATCATATACAATCAATTACAACAATATACAATGTTTATAATAACAACTGGAAAACGGAGTAAACTTCCTAACTACCTCCTTAAGAAACTGAAAAATTATACCATTAAAATGTAAGATGAAGAAAAACGTCCATAGGGTATCAAACAGTTAACCAAGTTAATAAAATAACAAGGTAGAAATAGCTCGTTGTTGTACAAAAGTATGTCTTCTAAATTACATACACACTTCATGCTTTATATTCTTTTGCTGACATAAATTAAAAATGAGAATATTGAAAAAATTCACTAGCGACCGCTGGGACTTGAACCCGGGACCGTGGGGTACCGTTCTATCGCTCTGCTAACTGAGCTACGGGCGCCTAGCGGACCCTGGTGAATTTCTCAACCTCATGATTCTCGTCTTTACATCGTCCTGCCATGTTTTTTTAATTATTCATGTAGGAGTTTATAGCTAGGAGTTACCTGCCAGATCTAGAGCAGTCTCGTAGTCAGCGATCTCCTGCGTCCGCGCATCCTGAGCGTCGCCTCGCCGCGCTGCAACAAAACATCATCCATGTACGAAAATGGAAATAATATCTATGTACAACAATTAAAATATCACTTGAAAGGTTCCGTGGTTATTATCAATCACCAAAACTATGAGACATTCGAAATAATACCGCGAGTAAAACCCATTAAAATGTCTTATAGTTTTAATGAAAATATCATCCATGTAAGACAATAAAATATCATCCATGTACGGCAATGAAAATATCATCCATGTACGAAAACCAAAATATCATCCATGTACGACAATGAATATATCATCCATGTACGGCAATGAAAATATCATCCATGTATGGCAATGAAAATATCATCCATGTATGTCAATGAAAATATCATCCATGTACGGCAATGAAAATATCATCCATGTACGGCAATGAAAATATCATCCATGTACGGCAATGAAAATATCATCCATGTACGGCAATGAAAATATCATCCATGTACGACAATGAAAATATCATCCATGTAGAGCAGTATGGTGCCGGCTTAGAATAACATCACACTATACCTATATCTTCCGTGGGTGTCGTAAGAAGTGGGTAAGGGATTTGATAGTTGATTTATTGCAAATTTGGGCGACAGGCTGCTGACAATTTGTCACTATGGTGATACAAAGTCTTCTGAATGTCTCTTAAACTTTCGTCAGACTGGTGAAAATTGCCGATTTTTACAGCCGTTTACGCTCTGCCTACCCCGCAGGGTGTGGTATTCCTACGCATGTAGAGCAGGCCACGTGGTGCCGGCTTAGAATAGCATCACTCTAATACTACCTGTGGCTGCCATTACACATATTCTTGCTGCTCTCATCCCAAATCAGTTGGGGTCGACACAATATGTTTTGGGTTCGCCACAACATGTTTCTTAGAGAATAAAATCATGTAGTAGCAAAAAATGTGGGGTCAGCTCAACATGTTTTGTTAGAGAACAAAATCAATATTTAGATTTTTTTTATGTCCTGCCGCCTGCCTGACATCAACCCTCATTCAATGAAAATAACATCATCATGTAGGCATCGCCGTCAAATCCCTTAGTCGCTTTTAAGGACACCTACGGAAAAAATATGAGGTGGTGCTATTCTAAGCCGGCACCACACGGCACTGTCTAACGCGTGTCAAACTTTTTTGTATAATAAATAACTAATAACACGGTCAGGTATCTCGTCTTGTACGTCCTACAAATCAAACGCTAAAAAAATAACTTTCTTTTTAATCATTTCTAATCTACGAGAAGTCAAGAACGTGTCAACATGCATGCTTACAAACTTTCTAGAGAGAACTAGACTGATTAGATTGATACCTGCTTAGAACACTTCCTGAGAAAAATAAAGTAAGTTTCTATACTTAACTAATTAATTAAAAGCGGAACGGTGTGGAAGATCCGCATAGCGCTCGAAGTCTCGAAATTTTAATACAAAAGTATTCCCCTGTTTTCTTTCTCATGTACCTATCTCATAAATTCACCTCCAGGTACCATTTAAGGGATTAAGTTAAACTAGTTTTTGAAACAAATACTAAACAAACAGTATAAGTTGATCCCTTAAATGGGATAGGTGGATGTGCCTAACATACTACACATAGGTACACCCCTTAAAATGTACTAGGTCCCAAAAAAAAAATACTAAAATTATGAAAATTGACCGGTAAACACTTTTTTATTTCCTATTCTAGTTTTGTTGATATTTTTCAACACTTCCGGTTTCAATTTCCACATTTCAAAAACAAAACGTTAACTTACGCGAGTTCTTCGGCGCCACTTTGCACACCATTTTTTTAATGTCCAATTTTGAAAATATCCACACTAGAATCACCGCATTTGTATAAAAAATAATTGTTTCCTATGATAAACTTAAGTTATAAAAGTTATAGTTTTTTCGGGACGAAACTGGCCACTAATAATTTTTCTTTTTTCGTCTTAGCAAAAAATTATGTTCAATTCGAATTTTAAAATTCGAATTTTGATCTATTCTGTCACAAAACAAACAGGCTGTTTTATTTTTTATTCGCTGATTTTTCTTTTTCAGCTGCACGCTGCTGGCCGCTAGCGTCCGATATAAAAGTTAGCGTTCGATATTTGAATCGCGCGGCGCGTGGTTCCGCGCGGTTTTGTCGGAGCACGGCTCTGCACTGACCGTGGCATTGTAGATTGTCCAACGTGCGTATCTACAGACCGTATAGGCCTACTGTATTTCAGATAAGCTGTGCCTTTGCCTGTGCCTTTAGAGGTGGGCAGAGTATCAAAGGCTAGCAAATGACTTTAACTGCGTCAGTATGGTAGTTATACGTACAGGTGCAAAACAATACCTTATTAGGTATCTACACGTTTGTCAACGCCTATTCCTGAAAACTGACTAAAAGTGGAAAGTAAACTTACCTACTTGCGTTCTTAGGTTCTTATTTTATGTCACAAACGCCATAGTAGAGCATTTTAAATGCCTGCTTTATCTAAACTTGGCTATTCTCAAGAAAGTTGCATGATGAACTGCTTTAAAATCATTCAGAATTTAAATTCTCATAATCTGTAACATAATGAAACTCAATCCCATTCTACATTTCTCATAAGAAAAATCGAGATACTTATAGTTTACGTTTTGTACGGATCACGTCATCTGAGACATATCGTCGTGGCTTTCACGAACTATCGTAACTGCTTTCTGTAGGCATCAATTAATTTCCGCATTTCAAAAATATATATAATATTTAAAAAAAAATAAAAAAAAATTGGTGAACAGTATCACGACTCTACTTAATTACTTTAATAAGAAAAATAAACTTTCATAATAATTAGGTAGAGTTATGATACTCCTTACCTGTTTTTTTTAATCGCTGCCAATCTGAAGCCTGCCAAAAGCAGTTACGATTCGTGAAAACCATGACAATATTATTATGTTTATTTTGGAATGAATTTTTAATGTAGTTCAATAGTGAGTATTACGAGGTTTCAAAAGCCTAATGTAAATTTTCTACATTCAACTTTTTATTCCATAGATTTCATATATTTTGTTTGACTATGAAAACGAAAGTGTTTCGCTTTTTTTTTGTTGAGTATATTTTACAAAAATGCTTCGAATATGGTGCCTTGTTGTCCCTGTCCTGTGCCAATATTATAATACTTATAGTAAATTAATGAAAAAAAACAAGTGTCACTCTGGCGGGACGTGACTTCAAATTATTACAGGTACTACCTACTTATAGCACTGTTTATTAGGGATTACCTAAATGAGCGCTAGAAGATATGAATTGGTTATCCATTAGTCGCGTAAGTATATAAAAATCATCGAATCAAAATTTATCCGAAAAAGTTGTTCAGTTTTTTTAGTGAGCCTCCATTTTTTTTTCGTTATTGAATTACGTACAAAAGTCGTTTATTTGGTGGATTACTGCATGCGTGGTCATTGCGATTGCCATTGCATTGCTGAGGTTAGGATAGGTGTATTTTTATTGGTTTTTTGTAGAGTATTGATAAAATTGTGTATTCAATTAAATGCATTCCGAAAAATTATGCCACGTATTTGCACTGAATTTAATAGGACCTTATGAAGGTAATTATAATTAAGGGTTTAGAATGTGAGTGTATGTTTATCACACACACGAGGCGCATCCATATTATAAGGCAGTTGCATAAACTACTATAAGATAATGACCTGTAGGTGGGGTATCAATCACTGTAAGGGACTTATTTTTTTGTATCATGCTGTAGATAAAAATATAAACTTCAAAGGTATTGGTATAGGCGTATCTCCGTTGCGTATCCCACGTAACGTCGAGTGATGCGTCTGTCAAATAGTTTGTCATACATACACCGTATTTGTATGGGAATAAGGTGGAAATTCACATTTTGTAACGCAAGCGTTACGCAGTGCAATAGAAACCGCAGTTACGGACTACGTTACGTGTGATCCCTGCCTAACTGTAACGGATGTTTTAAAATAATTCGCGTGTGATATGGTTTAGGTATATTTATAGCATCACCCCATATCTTGCCCGTAGGTATCGTAAGAAGCGACTAAGGGATTTGAAGGTATTGCAACTTTAGGCAAAAGACTATTATGTATTCTGTGGCAAAAGGCTAAAAATGTTTCACTAAGGTGATACAGAGTCTTCTGAATGACTTTCAAACTTTTGTCAGACGTGATGCGTTTAAGTTCTGCCTACCCCGAAAGGGTTCTAGGCGTGATATATTTTATGTGTGTAGGAAACTTATATTTTAGGTTTTTGACGTTACGCATAAGTAATAACCAAATGGCCAAAAGATATTTTGGTGTCCATTGTTATGATCAGCCAAAAATAAACCAATTTTGTTGCTAATTTTATTCTAATTTTGGAAATCATCTTGTCAAGTTAAAGGAAGTAATTACCTGTATGTATTATGTATACGAAAGTATCTACCTAATGTATCATATCAATGTACCTACTCGTATCATTTAAGGAACAATAAAATCTTATATTTCATATCCGTTTTACTATTTGGAAAGAATTTGAATTGAATTGTGTTCGAATGATAGTTGTATTGCATTAACTCGCCTGCCCACCGTATATTTTTAGGGAAAAAAAGTGGAAATTCGTATTTATGAAATAATCAATCTGCTTAATTCCGTACCTAGCTGATTCATGAACGAAATTTAATTACTTTCAACAATTTCTTTACACATTTTACAGCTTGTCATATTGTGAAGTTTACTTCTAATAAAAATGGTACAGTGAAAGTGTGATTCTGGTCAAGGACCAAATCATCAGGTTCAAGTGTCTTCTCTTCCGTGTCAAGAACATGTTGTTTGGAACCGAAAGTCGGTTAAAAGTGTCGACTCTAGAACATCGCATCTTATTATACCTAAATACTTAGGTAAAAGTATACGAAACTTGTGCCAAATATTTTTCACTTGTCGTTTTCTGATTTTAAAGTAGAATAACTCAGAAACTCCAAAATATCGCGAATTATATATTGGGTGACTTAGATCGGATACCTCCCAGTAGGTATAAGGAATTTAAATTTTGTCTTTTGACGTCACTAAATGGTTCATTCTGTATAATACGGGGTGTAAGTGACAGCTCTCCGAATACTGATGTTTTCAGACCATAAACAGAACAACTTCCCGTAAGATGTCTTTTCAGGAGATGTAATTACCTACCATAGATTTTTTCCCACCCATACAAAATCACGATCAGCTGACTGCACTTACTATTGGAATTCAAAGTTTTTTACGTCTCATGAAATATTTTCTTACTTCCATAGATATGTAGCCGTTTTGGGCAAGGTCGCCCAAGGCCCAGCTGGTTACTATGAGCACTTCATACCTGGGACCTTCCCTAACCGAAGCAAACTACACATAGGTAGCACAAGTAGGGAAACGGCGCGCGGGGTGCCTTTACAGATGGCTCACTCAGGAACTAGCGACGATTTTATCTTTAACTGGAAATAACTGGAATCTCAGGGGAACTCAAGGTAACTAAGAAGATGGTTGCCCACGAAAGTCATATTTCTTGGATTAAAATTGGCTCAGAATCATATGACGTTCTTGTATCAGATTTTGCTGTGTTGATATTTTTATTGATAGGTACGATAGACGTTACGATATCTTGAGATTTTCGACAGTAGCAACCCTGGCTCTGTATCAAGCGACGGTCGCGAAAATCCTAAAAAGGGTCGAGCGAGCCTTCTGTAAACTCTTTGTTTACTCCACCCACCTAAGCAATAGACCTCCCATACCCACATATCGATCAAGCGTCGTAAATCATACTACGGCGCACCTTGACATTGGCAAAGAAAATAACACACTTTGGGTAAGGTACAGCCACATAATAGAGAGTTTACAGAAGGTTCACTCGACCATATTCAGGATTTTTGCACTTGTTACAAAACGGATTGCTACTGTCAAAAACCTCAAAATATAAGAATATCAAAGCGGCTAAATCTGATACAAGAACGTCATATGATTCTGAGCAAATTGTAATCCATTAAACATGACGTTCCGTGCCAACCATCTTTTTAGCCCCAAACTCCACAGAGAGGACATGGACAGGACATAGGACGTAGGGCATGACGCTTGACGTTTGACATCGCGACGTTTCCATACAAAATGTACGAAAAAGTATTGACAAAAGCACACACAAGCGTCGCCGAAGCGTCGCATCTATGACA
The DNA here is from genome assembly GCA_024500475.1 of Phthorimaea operculella. Lineage (NCBI taxonomy): Eukaryota > Metazoa > Arthropoda > Insecta > Lepidoptera > Gelechiidae > Phthorimaea > Phthorimaea operculella. The sequence goes on along the minus strand of JANFCV010000127.1, from coordinate 226,375 downwards.
GCTTGCGTCAAAAACTAAGAAGAATATTTGACGATCACTTGTCTGTCAACTGTCATTCTTACGTCCTATGCCCTTCGTCTTTTTAGTGGAGTTTGCGCCTTAGTTACCTTGACTTTCCCTGATTATTCTAGTTGAAGTCAGTAAGCGTCAAAATGGTCGCTAGTACTGAGTGAGCCATCTGTATAGGCGCCCCGCGCGCCGTTTTCCAATTTTGTGCTTTGGGTAAGGTACAGTCGCGTACGATGACCTTACAGTGAGGGCAATAACCGATTTATCTATTAGTAGATATTGAAGGAATTAAAACGTCATTTGTAAGGGAGGGGTGTAAAGTAAATGGATATTGCTCTATTGCTCTCATTCATAACGTGTGTTAGAACTACCTACAATATTAACCCATATATGCCCAGAACTATTTTTATATCTGAATTTTGCTAATTTCCAAATGCACCAACCAATTTTGGGTCGTTTTCGACCCAGTGGGCATATATGGGTTTAATATTACAATTCTATTCATAACTCGCCGACGCAAAACTATTTTTCAAGTTACGGTAGGATGTTAGTCAGCTGATCGGAAATTTTTTATAGAAAGTGTTTTACTCATTTAACAATATAGCCTTCACAATAAAACATTTTGGTCAATGCCTTCAGAATCAGAAAATGTTGTTTAGTTTCAAGGTTTGATGATGCCTGCAAAGATTTCGATACACCGCCCCCTACAACCTAAAGGTAGTAGGTATATAATTATCATCACTTATTTGGGTTGGTAGGTACCTATTTGTTACATTTTGAAATTAGTTCTTTGTTATATTTTTTAAAAGTTCTACAGGACAAAAATAATAGTAAATTTTTCACGCGACTGTCCACGAGTGGTCGCTTTCTTAGAAACAAGAGTGCGTGTACCTATGTACATTTGGTGGGTAGGCATACGCTTAGTACCTAAGTACCCGGACATATTGATATTCACATGAGTTATCGATGTGGCCTTTACATACATATGTCACGCCTATATCCCTTGCGGGGTAGGCAGAGCGAAAACATTTGTAAAGATGTTTTCGAGCACTCATGTTTCTAAAAAAAGCGTCCGCACGTGGACAGTCGCGTGAAAAGATTACTTGTTATTTACTTTTCAAAATTAGAAAAACTAATTACACAATGTAAAAAAAGCCTTTGGAAAATGTATATAAGTAGGTACATTTGGCGGGTCGGCAATTATTACATTCTGAAAAAGAAACGAAAACTTACATTTTGGATTGTTTATGTATAAGTAAGCGGAAAAGACGGTATGGCTCAAAAAACGTTCTTCCGTGCGTTCTTCAAAGTTCTAGTGCAATCAAAAATTATAGTTTCACTCACATAGGTTTTTTTTTTTTTTTCGTGTCGATCGGCTTTGGCGATATTAAATAAATTCGGACCAGAACTCAGCCAGACGCACGGCGTCGCCAGTGGCGTTGTAAAGGTCGTCTAGCGTGCAGGATGAAGGGCACGCAGGGCAGTTCAAGAGATGTGCCATAGTTTGAGGAGAGGCACCACATGTACACTCGTTGTTCGAACTGTACCCCCATCGGCACAAATTGTCCCTACAACGGCCGACTTGGGCCCGGAGTCTGTTTAGAGACTTCCATGTCGGCCACGGGAGCTTATGCCCTGGGGGCAGCTTTTCATCCGGTTCGTGTGGGGTAGCTGTGGGGTATTTCTCACGCCAGAGCTTACGTCGGGCTTCTGATGCACTGCCTGAAATTGGAGCAGTGTGTTTTAGGAAGCTCTTACGACTTTTAAGTCTCTGGGGTCCCTGAGTGATATTGTGAAGTGGGTGCCTCGAGTCGTTCATTGATTTAAAACACTCAACTGAGCTTGCGACTTCTCTGCGGACGTCAGGTGGGGCAATGCCTGCCAGTGGATACAGCTTGTCAACCGGGGTTGGCTTAAGACAGCCCGTTATAATTCGGCATGTGTCGTTTAAAGCTGTATCCACCAGCTTCACGTGTGCTGAACGGCTCCATACCGGGCTGGCGTACTCGCCTGCCGAAAAGCAGAGAGCCATTCCTGTCGTCCGCAGTACTTCCGGCGAAGCTCCCCATCTGGTTGAGGTTAGACGGCGCAGTAGGTTGTTCCGCGTGTTAACTTTCTGCTGAGTGTTCTTGCAGTGCGGTTTGAAAGTTAGAGCTCTATCCAAAGTAATACCGAGGTATTTAGGTTCGTTATTGTGAACTATGGGCACGCCACGCCAAGTGATGTTTAATTTACGACCTGCCTCTCGGTTTTTAAGGTGGTACACACAAGACTGGGTTTTTGAAGGGTTGGGTTTTAATGAGTTACTGTCATAGTAGCAGCTTAAGGTGTTGAGAGCTACTGACAAATTGGACTCAACCTCTTCAAATGTCCGTGCCTGTGAGGACAACGCCAGATCATCCGCGTACAAGAAACGATCCGTGTTGGGTGATGAAGGCTGGTCGTTTGTGTACATGTTAAAGAGCAGTGGTGCCAGTACACTACCTTGGGGCAGGCCGTTTTTTTGTGCCCTCCATCGGCTTTTTTCTGTGTTAAGGTAGACTTGGAAGCGGCGGTTCTTTAGCATCTCAGCCAGAAACTTCACAAAGTTGACGTCGCCTGTGATATCGGTTACCTTACACAGAAGTCTTCTCAGGTTCACTGTGTCATACGCTGCTGATAAATCCACGTACACAACGCCAGTTACTAGGCCTAACTCAAACCCATCCTCTAGGTGTTGAGTGAGTTTCAGGGTTTGGCTACAGCAGGACTTACCTGGTCTGAAGCCAGCCTGTTCTGGACTGAGCTTGGGGTCTACAACATTAATTAGGCGATTCAGGTAGGTATAGGTATGCATTATTCGGAAAGAAGACCAGGGGAATACGCGCGATCTTCCTTGGGGAAAATTGTTCCTTCTTCCTTGAGGAAAGTTGTTCCTTATTACCAGTCAGTCCTGAGTTTTCACTATCGGTCCTATGTTTTAAAAAAATCTGTAAGCATGATTTGTCAGACATGGCGACAGCAAAAATTTCTTCGGTAATTTACGCTACACCTACCCCGCAAAGGGCAGAGGCGTGATGCTTAGTGACTACATACCATAACAATTAAAACAAAATGCCTAACAAAAGTATGATTTAGAAATATTTTAACAGGTGGTGCAAAAATTGTGATCTACTTTCTTAAAATAAGTGTATCATTATGTAGATATTGCGAAACACTTACGAGTATTACACCAAAATAGTGACTAACCATAGCAGTGAATACCTAGCTAAGTCATCATCTTCTTGTCTAATCAGTTGCGAGTCGGCGCAACATGTTTTGTTAGAGCAATGACCGGCCGCCTGCTAGATGTCAACCCTCTTTGGGAATTCTGTGTTAATTTGTGTTCAAACAAAACATGTTGCGCCGACCACATGTAATTAGGATAAGGGCAGGAAGATGATGACTGCCAGCCCTCGGGTCACCTAACTCCTCGATAAGCCGCCGTGTTTTTTTTTTAAGAAACTTTGCCAGCCGAGTCCCAGGGTCGCATCTTTGATTATTACATTCGTATAGCAAAGAAAGTCATACCTAAATACTTATCTCGTTACCAATCATATTCAAAGAAATGTACTTACAAGGTGTAATACAGCGAAACATGACCGAATCGTACATCTCAGCAAAGTAAGAACATGGACACAGACTTCATACAAGCGATTTCAGACAAAACTTAGGAACATTCAGGCGTAAATTACACGTAGATAACGTCCGTGACTCGCATGCTTCAAGAAAATGCGAATTTCCACCTTATTTTCATACGATTACGGTTTATGTCAAACGGTTTGACAGACTTCTTTTCCTAGCGCTGTGTATCGCACAACGCTGCGTCGACGGATGCATCTGTCAAAAAGTTTGACATAACTGTACTTATGTGGGAGTAAAGTAGAAATTCGTATTGTCCTATGCATGCGTTAAGCAACTAAAATAGCGCATCCACGGAAATTTAGTGTGATCCCTGCTTTACGACACCCACGAATAGAAATCTTCTGGTAGAAATTCAGTAAGTCGTTAGGTACCCGTGCCGTGTGGCGCTGGCTTAGAATAGCATCACCCCATTTCTACCCGTGGGTGTCAAAAGGATGGACCTAGGGTATGGGCAGCAGCGTTCCCTGTGAATATCTACAGCACCCTGCACTGCGCCCGCCATGTCCAGTAGTGGATTGTTGTGGTTGTAGTACTAATAGTAGATACTTACCCACGTTCGATCCCTATGAAAATTTTCTGGCCGCTCCGCTCATGAATATAAAAGCTTCTCAAAAGCATTTCTTTGCAAATATACACTCGACTGCCTTTTGATCCTGAATTCAATTCAAAATTTTGATTTAGGTTGTGCAGGCTTGTTGCTAAGGCGGAGAGGATGTAACTTCAACATCAGAGTAATTCCACAGTGATCCAAAAACAAAATTAATTTTCTTTAAACAATTTGTTTTAATTAAGATTGTTCTTGTTGCTAAGGAACATAATTAGGTATTATGTCAGATTATGTCCAAAAGCACACAACAGAGTTTGCATCTAGCGTATTTTGGAGTTAGCGAATTCCATGACAGACCGACGACAGACAGAGAAACGCAAAAAGTGATTTCATTTTATACTAAGTATGTATTGGATTGTTTGAGAGATACTGCGTATTAAAATTTTAGACGACGAGCCTGTCATTACGGATGTACACACTACACAGTCTTCTGAATAACTCTCGAACTTTTGTCAGACGTGTTAAATAAGCGTGATGTACTGAGTGAAATTTTATTAGTGACCGATAGCGAAAACGCAGAACCAGCTAGTGATAGGGAACAACTTTCCCCAAGCAACATAACGAATTATGGAAAAGTAATTTAGTCCTCCCATCCCAAATGTCGATCGAAGTTTATTTCAGTTGCTATGGGAGGTCCATTTGTTTTTCGCTTATAAACCTTCAATTCTGTCAAGTCAATTCTGAGTTTTCGCTATCGGTCACTAGTTAAATTATGTATTTTATACTATGTAGTGATTGTGGGAGCGTAGTGGAGGAACCCGAATATGAATTATTGCAGTTATACCGTTACCAGGAATTTGAGGGCAGGAATTAAGCACGGCTATATTTAGACTTCTCGGTATCATGAGATGTTTGATTAGGGTCAGAAAAAGTGTTTTGACTTTCCTGTCTCTTGATTTCAGATCATGTGCCTTACCACAAAAAAATATACAAGCGTTGAACGCGTGTTTAAAATAAAACTTCATGAAAAAAAAAACAGACACGCGTTCAATGCTTGTCTAACTTATATTTGTGGTAAAATTTCGTTCTAGATTGACTCTCCTAGTATATTTTATCCATGAGTGAATCCAACTTTTTTTAAAGCGTCATTATCGAAACTTTATATCATACTTACTTTCATAGTGTCAACACAGATTAACTATGAATGAAAGTCTTAACCCAGACACCATACTGGAAATTTTCTCGTAGCTCGTTAGGAAAAATTATCCATTTTCTAATTGGTTCTAATGATAAGTTTGCTCCAAAGGAGTTTATTAAGAGCACACCCTGTTGCTTCTACTTGGTGTAAAGTGACAACTGACATCCACGTGGCGTTTGAAAATAGCACATCATGATTATAAGATACTCTTCTACCTCAATTCTAAAATAAAATAAAAAATGTGGCTGAAATTCAACTGCGTAAGGGCCAAAAATTGGACGTTGACGTTATTTTCCTAAATTGTGTAAAAGCTAGACTTGTTACAAAATAGGATAAGTAGGTATATAAAATGGCGCCCGCCACAGCTTTTGAATTATTACGCAGTTTACCGGATAATAGTTCAATAGTAGGTATATGATTATGAATATTACATAAAACGTAAGTTGTCATATCAAAACGGCTCAAACATCTTATACGGTTCCAGTATGATATTTTCGCTTTAGGTGTCATATTTTTTTTATAATAGGTATACTGGTATAACATCAAATAATAAAATTATACAAATGAAGAAAAAAACAAATTAGTATACGAATTTGAAAAGAAAAGTTTATTAAAAACTAGCGCCCGTCAGCGGTTTCACCCGCTGCAACCTATTATTCCGCGGGAAAAAAGCATTACTCGCCAAGAGATGTCGCTGTTAGTTTTCGGCGAAAACATTTAAAACGCGAATCGGCTCAGTCACGCCACCTATGCAAAAATATTGGAATATGCGTGATCCCATAGGAATAAGACATTTTCCCGTGGTAAAATGTAGCCTATGTATTATTCTAGATACTCTTCTAAATTTGTGCAAAATTTCATGTCAATCTAATCAGCCGTTTTAGCGTGATGTCGTAACAAACACACACACAAACATCCGCCTTTATAATATTAGTAGGATTTTACATGCTCTCTAATACTAAAATAGGAGCTTAAGTTTATTAAAATACATAGGTATATCATTGTATTTCAGCAAATAAATAAAAGTATAAATATTGTACTAAAGCAATTTTATATTTTTGTACAAAAGTAGTATTGTGTTGAAATGTAATTAAAACTTATTATGATTTTGCTATGCACTTATCAAATAATATAATACTTTGCATTTTTATTCAAATAAATCTGATAGGTATATGGGTAACACAGCCATTTTCAACGAGGAATAATTCCACACAACTTCATTTTAAGTTTATTTACTTAAATTTTATTTCATTTTTATATGTTTTACCTACAAATATGACAATACCTACTCTTTAACTAGTTTTTTTTTTTATCAGAACTTTACAGTCGTTACTTTTTTCTCTAACTAAAACTATTACAATTATGATAAAATTACAAAACAGGTATATCTCACAACTGTATTTCATTCATATACCTACATCTCATATTTTATACCTACACAACAGTTTTTACCACCGCTTACCGTCCCATGATCTGAGTCCTTACCTATAGTTTCTAAAAGGTACCTTTTAGTTCTACACGAATTCTTAATTATCTCGTTTAAGTACCTAGTCTAATTTTTTTTCATTATTTTATACTCTATAGCTTAGATATATGGTTTTATTATATTTTATCTATTAAACAAAGTTACTTAATTATTTGCTTGTGAAAGAATACTAGAAACTTACAAAATTACAATTACTGAGGGATGTTTACACATGGCGCGATCGTTAAACTTAGAACATACTTAAAACAATAAGATTTACAATAACTTGATAGCTATTCTAAATTTTTGTCTAAGGCATTATGGTTTTAAGTTTCTAATCCACAAGATATTAAAATACACACGAATGGAAACATAATACGTATTTACATTGTGAATCTGAAGCTAAACTAATTTACTAATTAACTAACATCATAACGAAGTAAAAAACAGTTACATTAGTAGGTATGCATGACACGTATTTTTGATACTGTTCAGATTCTTTCGAACCTATGTAAAAATCTATAACAACCTAGGGAAAAAAATTATACATAACTTAAATCTCTTATTCTAAACGCATGATATTAATACCTAAATCATAATCAAAGTATACAAAACAAGGCTTCTCAAATGTAGGTTTCTCTACCTAAAATTTTTTTTAAAGTTATAAATGTTGCCTAGAATAATCTTCAGAAGCATGTAAAAAAAATATTTTTTAGAACTACAAATAAGATATTGTTGTGACTAACATTATTGTGAACGTGATTTTTATGAGTTGTGTCTATGACACGGAACGCATCTGCGAAAATTTTAGTCCCACAATCTTGATTAGTATAAATATAAGTATGACATTAAAGAATTTCCGCACATGTTGACATAAATAGTTAATTCAAATTAAATACAGTATGTATATGTAAAAAATATACTGCACATATTTTAAGGGGTGAGCCAGCCCATGAAACTGAACAACTTTCCCCAAGGAACTATTGGACATTCCATACAAAATATATCACTGAACCGAGTCAATCTGTGGAGGACCATCTTTTTTTTGTATTTCAACCTATGTTCACTGGAAAAATTGTGTAGTTTCATTTGTTAGTTCACCTTTTATAATATTTGGAGTTTCTTTTACCTTACATTATTAAACTTCTTTTCGCGGGGTATAAAATTTAGGTATTTTATAAAGTTTTCCTTAAATTAGTTTTCTTGTTCCAACATTTTACAATAACTCCCGATTCCTGGATTTTTTCCTTAAAAAATCATTGAACCAGGTACAGTTTCAGTCCAATATTAACACAAAATTCAATAGCTGAGAAAAGGAAAAAGATTTTTGACAGTTTTTGAAAGTTTATTCACATTGTAAAGATTAGTTTTATTCTAATCGAAGTCCACTTTCTTCCAACAAACTCTCAACTGTCAAAACATAACTTTTCATGCAAAATCAGAAACAAAATCTGTTCAAGATTTTTCTTTTGACCTGTATTTTGTCACACAGTGTGTAAGCAGCAAGTTTGCATTAAAAATCATTAGAAACCAGAATATTTAGATCCATTAAAGGGTAAGGCGAGGAACACACGCAACGTCGGTTTGTGCGTCGTTCATTCGATTCTCCACCCTACCTGCATATGAATACGGTTTGTGTCAAACGGCATCGCACAACGCTGCGTTGTCTGTCAAATCGTTTGACATAATCCGTATTCGTATAAAAATAAGGTGGAAAATCGAACAGACGACGCACAAACCGACGTTGCGTGTGTTCCTCGCCTAATTCTGATACAAAAGTATTTTAAAACCCTACCGTTCGGGCCACAGAAGTTCCTAAAATACTCTTGTAAGTATGTATTTGAAACTTATTTAGTTTACTAAGGCGAGAAACAAACGCAACGTCCATTAATTGTGCGTTGCGTTAGGAAAATACGGTTTTCCACCTTATTTCTATAAAAATACGGGTTATGCCAAAATGTTTGACAGATGCATCCGCTAGCGCTGCGCATCGCACAACATTGCGTCGAGGGATACGTCTGTCAAATTGTTTGACATAAACCGTATCTGAATGACAATAAGGTCGAACTTCATATTGTCCTGACGCATGCGCTACGCAGCGCAAAAATAACGCACAAACGCACGTTACTTTTGATTCTCGCTTAACTGAAGGTGTCATAGATATTTGTACACATCACATACATAGTAGGTAAGCAAAAACATATGCAGTGCAAAGGTCAAAAGAACTATCTCTAAACAAATGTACATTGCATAATCAGGTGGCTATTCTATTGTAGTATTTGTTTATAAAAAAAACTCGTATATCACAATTTGATGATTGTATCACAAAAGGTAAAACGCATACAAAATCAACAAGCTTAGTCAACAAACGATCGCCTTTGCAATATAATCAATTAATTGTAATCATCAAAATAATCATAAGAAAAAGATTAGAAAAGTAAGAAATAAAAGAAATGATACTGAGTTTTGTGTTAAAAGATCTATTACAATACTAAATCATATATTACTTTCCGATGTTGAAACAAGAAAAATAAAATATTTAAAATAAATTAAACGTAACATGATTGTATCGTATCATATCCAATAGTTTTAAATGAAATATGACTTGAATACTATTTTTAATAATTAATTTAATAATGAAATTAATGAACTATTTAATTATATATTTGAGTAATCATTTTACACTTTATAAATGACTAATGATTAAATATACTACAAATCTATCTTCATGGTTTTATCTCACAATTTAATCAATTCTACATAACAAAGGTTTAAGAAGTAGGTATCTAATTTGACAGTTGAGTTTGAGGTATTTTGTTAGTCCTATACATTAAAAATACTAAAAAGAATATTAAATAGGTATAACATATTCTGTAATATACCTTATACGCACTAGTTTTTTACAAAATAAGTACAACATGCTGCTTAGAGGATTCCATAACATGCACATGCACACACATTCAAAACATTTCGACACGAAATACCTATAATAATAGAAGAAGCTAATCTTAAATATCTCTAAACCTACTTAGATCTATTGAAGGTATGGCGTAATTATCACATGCGACTGGTTCGTTTCTGAAAATGAAGATAGGGTAGTTTTACTCACACTGAAATCACACCATGATCACACCTATACTAATAGCATAATAGGAACAAAAGCACCACAACAAACCACTACTGGGCATTCACCACGCTTTGCGGGTACGGCAGAGCAAGATATTGCATTCACAGAGCTAGATTATCTGGAGTTGAGAAGACAACTCACTGCATTCTTAAGATTTCCCTTTCTCACTTGAGTTTACCACCAAGAAAAATTGGGGCGCCATACAACTGCCATACGCAACGAGTGACCTTCTCAACTATAGAATTCACTAGGATTCCCTCTTTTAAAATATCATAGAAATACGCAAAACATACAAGATTTCATATTTCATTCAAACATCTTCCTCTGCCAGAAACGAACCCGAACCTGTGCGCGACAGGCAGGTAGGTCCCAAATCAGTACTGTACCACTTTTTTTATCAAAGACTCATACCCTGGAAGATCAGCTCGTAGGAAGGCTCGGGGAGGTAGCGAGATCAGCTCTATCCCGTCAGCGTTGTCACAGAGGATGCGGGCCAGGGTCACCTTCTTGATCTCAGCCAGCTGACCTGCGAAAATAAAAAGCCGATGACGTGTCAGGGGAGCTAAGTACGATGTCCATCCATGTCTGATCTAGAAAATTGATATTCCTGCATTTGAAGGCTGGCACTCGTGATCTAGAGTCGTGGTCAACAAAGACAATGTAAACTTATTTGTTTTTTCCACTTCTTCCCTTTGAATCCTGCATTCATAACAAATCACTCCTACCTACACTTGTTGCCGACACACTTGACGTATAAAACCACTATTTTGGTAACTCACTAGGACTAAAAGCGCCAGGGTTGACATCAGCGCCATACTCGTAGAAGTACCGATCCCCTCGCTTCAACTTTGAGAATTGATCAGCAATGATGTGCGCGAAGGTTGGACCCACGATTCCTCCTTCCACCGCCTCTTCGAGAAGACCACCGATCCAGAGGTCGATGTCTTCTGGGGAGGAGTAAACTGAGGATAGGCGTTGGGCTGTCTGGAAAACAAATTATGCTGTTAGAGAAGAGTCGGAGTTCCCGTTTAGTCTTCTTTTCGAGCGGGACACCGAGTCGTTCAACGACCCGATGAGCCCTGATGCCAGAGCTTTTTCAACCGCTTATTACAAGTTGCAGGCCTCTGACATGGTTGAGTTATGACCGCCATCTAATTAATTAGTCATAGACAGCAACCGGGAACGACGGTTTAACGTGCCCCCAAAGCACGGAACCAGCTTGCTTTTGGACAATCAGGTGGTTCAGCCTGCAATGTTCTAACCAGACTGGGAATAAACGGCAGTATGGTTGTGGCTGGCTTGTCAGATCCTCTTCTCCTGCACAGTGTAGGGTCCCCAGGAACCAAAATTTACTAGTTACATTATAGGAATAGACAGTATTACACAGTGCGACTTACAACAGGTCCGAACTGGTAGAAGTCGTCAAAGGCTGGCAGGCCGATCAGGCGGCGGTAATGATTGTAGGACCTCACGCCCCAGTCCCTGCCTCGCTGGATGTTGATGGTGGCCAGGTCAAGTCCAAACGGATTGCCTCCGTGGAAGAGATAGCGGGTCAGCTGCGGAAAAGAAGATGATTGGGATCTCTTCGACGGATTTCGGCCATGGCGACCACTTTTAAGGTGGGCTTAAAAACCAAGCGACAGCGACAACGACGCGCGTCGTTGCCGCTGTCAAATGACTGGTTTGTATGGGGAACCAGAAAAACCGAGCGACGGCGTCGTTGCGGCGCGCCACGACGCCGTCACGTTGACAGCGCGCTGAGAAGCTTAGAGTTTGTATGGGATGCGGTCGGGTTTTTCTACAAGACCGCAGCGACAACGACGCCGTCAAAATTTGACGGCGACAACGACGCGCGTCGTTGTCGCGTCGCTTGGTTTTTAAGCCTATCTTTGCTCGTACTTCCATTTGTTACCCGTTTGTTACTTATTATTATTGCAGGGATAGAATAACAGTTGTAAAGCCACTATAAGCATAGATAGCATTTCTCTTGATTTAGGACACTTTAACGGTTTTTATCACTCGGCAAATATTATTTTTGTTCGACACAGACAAAACAGCAAACAATATTGACATCAATTCAAATTAGTAATAAATAACTCATAGACGTGAAAGTCTATTTGCTTATCCTGATTTTGTGTTAAATAGTCATTTATTTTAGAGGCTAACTACTTTTTCACAGAAAGAGATCAAAGCTCGTTATAACGAAAGTGACACCTCAAGTTTGATGCGGAATTCCAAATGAAAACATGCAACTCGGAGCTGTTTTATCAGAGCCTAAATTTTCTAGTCAAATCGGTTTCTACACCTACAGCTTGCCTGCTCGCAACCCAGCAAGATCCTGTCTGATAAATTCTTCAGTCGAACGAAGCCGAGCTAAATTACATAAAATGCGGACACTTACCCCTTCAGTAACAAACGGGTCCACACTCTGCATAGGTTGCCGACTCAGACCCAGAATCGTCCTGTCCAAGAAGTGCTTCAGACGTAGACGAGCTGGCTGGAACATCACCTCGGGAATTGACAGGGTTTCGTAGACGCTGTTTGTCGAGGGATGAGGAACCCTGAAAGTGGGTAAGAAGTTATTTCAACATCAACATCCAAAGCAGTCCACTGCTGGACATGGGTCTCCTGCCTTTGAGCCTGCCTGTTTAATAGGTACGTAGATTGGCGAGAGCAGCGCAGTGCAAGGTGTTGAATTCACAAGAAACGGAGCTGACTATTCCTTGGATTCATCACATATAGACACTTTTGACTAGTAGAAATGAGGTGATTCTATTCTAAGCTGACATCTCACAGGAATATTTGAAAAGAGTATATAAATGTACTCATCGCTCTTACTTTTCTTGTAGTTGTCTCTCTTTTAAGGTTAACTTCTTCTACCGTGTAGAAAGGTTAACTTACGTGATTCGTCCATCAACAATGGAGTGCCCGAATCTCATAGCGGCTGTGGAGAACTCTGCTGTCAGGGACGGGTTGACATGAGGGTCGTAGGATGAAGCGTATCCTGCTGAAGGGTTGAGGCCGAATGTCTGCATCATTTGAGGACCTGCAATGAAATAATTACAATTCAATTGACCAGTTCGAGCACCCACCTCTCTGTAAAAGCTCTGCACCAACCAACGCTCTTTCAACCTTTTCATCAGGACCTGGTTTTCTCTATTCTTACCTAGAAGTGCTGGCAGCCATTCGCTGTAAATGATGTGTTGAAACTCCGCTTGCACCAGTCTCCTGGCTTCATAATAGACCGTCTCCTCATCCCAGGCTAAGCTTGAACCAGTCTCTTCTAAGTAGTCCATCTCATCTAGATTCAGTCAGAACGAAACCCAGGCTAGTCTTCATTCTTACCTAGAAGTGCTGGAAGACACTCGCTGTATATGATGTGTTGGAACTCCGCTTGCACCAGTCTCCTGGCTTCATAATAGACCGTCTCCTCATCCCAGGCTGGGTTCAGACGGATCAAGGCCCTAACTATTTTACCTAGAAGTGCTGGAAGCCACTCGCTGTATATTATGTGCTGGAACTCAGCTTGCACCAGTCTCCTGGCTTCATAATAGACCGTCACCTCATCCAAGGCTGGTTTCAGACGGATCAATGACCAAACTATTCTCTATACCTAACCTAAAAGTGCTTGAATCAGCTCTTCTCGAAGTAGACCATCACCTCTCTTTAAGCTAGATTTAGTCAGAATGAAACTCAGGCTAGTCTTTATACTTACCAAGAAGTTTTGGAAGACTCTCTCTGTATATTATGTGCAGGAACTCAGCTTGCAACAACAGCTCTTCTCGAAGTAGACCATCTCCTCGCCTTAAGATACATTTAGTCAGAACGAAACCCAGGCTATTCTTTATTCTTACCTAGAAGTGCTGGAAGCCACTCGCTGTATATGATGTGCTGGAACTCAGCTTGCACCAATCTCCTGGCTTCATAATAGACCGTCTCCTCGTCCCAGGCAGGGTTTAGACGGATCAAAGCTCGGGCTATTCTGTTGTGTTCCCTGGTCCAGATTGTATGGAAGATTGTTAGGGAGATGATCTGATTGCCGTGGCTGTCACCTGTGGATATTGTTTGAGGAATAAGTTTAGGGGCTCATAGCTTCTTCAAAGCCTAAATTCGTATGTTACTTAATACTTAACTTGTGTTTCAGAGAAAGTAATCGCGTTGATGTCTTTCGTATGCAGAAAAAATTTAAGCATGGCTATGGCAAGTCACTAGTTAGGTTTATATATTATTTTTTATTCTATTGTTCTTCTGCTGGACTTCTTCATACAAAACACCTCCGAAGACTTTTCGAATGTTTCAGGTACTTTTCGAATAGGATCGCGTTGATGTCTTTTACTGGAGAACGCAGTTTCGTATATAGAAGATTTCAACGCGCGTTATCATACGTCGGTCTATCTATCTAATTTTTATATTTTCATGTCTGTCGTATTTACCTGATTCAAAACACGCAGACCCTTCCTTGACGGACAGACAGTCTCCAGTAGTTGTCAGAGGTGGTAATTCTCTCCCGTAGTCATTGAAGACAGCCAGTAGACCACCAGGAGCTCGTAGAGATTGCACTTTCTCAGGAGTGCTGCCGTAGAGGTGGGACAGGTCCGGGTAGTGGGTTGCGCCGTTCATCTGAGCGAAATCCACATTTAATGATATTCGTAAACGTTTTAGTGAATATGACGAAATATTTTGAATCATTAAATTAATGACGAAAGCTCTCTCGTTTGGATTGATAAGCGAAAACATACTTACATGCCCAATGCTGCGCCTGATACCTAGTCAGAAAACCTTGCAATGCTCTGAAGTGGCAGCCAAGCGTGAGAAAACGCAACCTAGGGTGGCCTTCTCCTGGTGGAGTAACGACCTTTTGAAGGTTGAGGTCTTCCGTTAGATGTAGTCCGCTCAAAAGTGGATTCAGTTAAAAACTTCTATTTCCAACAGAGAACTGATCACGGATGAAGATGTATTTAAGAAGCTCATGTACATACCTGCTTGCCGTACCCGACTGAACAGTCGCCATTTGGCGCGAGCTGTGTCCTCACGAAGTTCATGCACTTGTGCCGGTACTGTCCGTAGAACGCGTCCTGAGGATCAGCGACTATTGGAGCGCACGCCCAGTGCTGCAACTCAGGGTCCAAGAAACCTTCGCCGTCGTTTGTGCAGCAGGATATTGCACTGCCGTTACCTGAACAAGACAATAATATGGTTGAAATATTAGGGTTTCAACTAGAGTTGAAATACCCACTCGAGTTAGAGAGATCTCGGCAGAACGTAGAAGTAAGTACACTTAGACAGATCCACCATAGCAGCTCCCATTCGGTGGTGGTACATAAATTTAGAGCCATGTAACCAAATTATTAATGTTAGTATGTCACCTTACAAGTGTTTCGTTAGATTTTTTCTTTATGGGCATTGCTTGCCTTGCCTGTCGTATGGGTCACCGTTTAGCTAATGACCCAATGAACTCAGGTTTCATATCATTAAAAGATTAAACTTTTCTGCAGAATCAAATTTCTCGCAAAATTTCCCACCGCAGGCTGGAACCAGCTACTTTCGCCATATCTGTACTGGCGACGCCTCTACCATCTGGGCTACAGCGCTCATTCCAAGCCCGCGAATTGAAATTCACTAAATCAAATAACTCACCAAGAGTAAAAGTGACTCCAGCGCTGGTATCATGAGCGATGAACTGTCCGAACTGCATGAAGAGCATGGAGTGTGTCGGGCTGGGGTAGCTGCCGTCTGGGATCAGCACTGCGCTCACCATCCTCGCACTGGGGAGGGGCAGGCCGGAGGAGGAGGCTTTCATTGCCCATGTACCTGGGAAAAGAACAATTTTAGATCAACTGTCTCAATTCTATGATAAAAAATCTGAAATTACGTACATACGTTGGAAAAGGCTACGCTAATTCCAGGCTAAGGTTTGGGACTACTTTCTATCAGATAAGTAAGTTAGTAAAACAATGCCTTCTTCTTCCTGGACCTTGTCCCATTTACTTTGTGTCGGCCTTCCCTGTATTGTCAGGTCAGCCTTAGTAGAAACACTGTATTGCACAAAATAAAACATACTCGTAGCAAATTAATAAGTAGGTGATACCGCGATGATCTTGCAAAAGTGCAGGGACTTAAAATCACAATCTTTCTAGGATGATGCAAGAAGGAAAGATTTTTTATCATCGCTGTAGGCTGTAGCAGGATCCCCTCAAACCCAGTATTGGTGGCACCCCAACTAGGGCTAGCAGGGCTGTTACATTCGCCTCCCATGCTTCTGTATAGGCTCGGTGGGTTAGTGGGGATATGGCGAAGGAAAGATTCTTTACCATCGCTGTAGTCTGGTGGCAGGATCTTCTAAAACCCAGTATTGGCGGCGCCCCAACTAGGATTGGCAGGGTTGTTACATTCGCATCTCATGCTTCTGTACCTGTATGGTAGCCTGGTGGGTTATGCAAGAAGGAAAGATTCTTTACCATCGCTGTAGTCTGTAGCAGGATCCTCTCAAACCCAGTATTAGCAGCGCCCCAAGTTGGATTAGCAGGGTAGTTACATTCGCCTCCCATGCTTCTGTACCTGCTTGGTAGGCTGGTGGTTGATGCAAGAAGGAAATTAGATTCTTTACCATCGCTGTAGTCTGGTGGCAGGATCCTCTCAAACCCAGTATTGGCGGCGCCCCAAGTTGGGTTGGCAGGATTGTTACATTCGCCTCCCATGCTTCTGTACCTGCTTGGTAGGCTGGTGGTTGATGCAAGAAGGAAATTAGATTCTTTACCATCGCTGTAGTCTGGTGGCAGGATCCTCTCAAACCCAGTATTGGCGGCGCCCCAAGCTGGATTGACAGGGTTGTTACACGCGCCTCCCATGCTTCTGTACCTGCTTGGTAGGCTGGTGGATGATGCAAGAAGGAAAGATTCTTTACCATCGCTGTAGTCTGGTGGCAGGATCCTCTCAAACCCAGTATTGGCGGCGCCCCAAGCTGGATTGACAGGGTTGTTACACGCGCCTCTTATGCTTCTGTACCTGCTTAGTAGGCTGGTGGTAATGCAAGAAGGAAAGATTCTTTACCATCGCTGTAGTCTGGTGGCAGGATCCTCTCAAACCCAGTATTGGCGGCGCCCCAAGTTGGGTTGGCAGGATTGTTACATTCGCCTCCCATGCTTCTGTACCTGCTTGGTAGGCTGGTGGTTGATGCAAGAAGGAAATTAGATTCTTTACCATCGCTGTAGTCTGGTGGCAGGATCCTCTCAAACCCAGTATTGGCGGCGCCCCAAGTTGGGTTGGCAGGATTGTTACATTCGCCTCCCATGCTTCTGTACCTGCTTGGTAGGCTGGTGGTTGATGCAAGAAGGAAATTAGATTCTTTACCATCGCTGTAGTCTGGTGGCAGGATCCTCTCAAACCCAGTATTGGCGGCGCCCCAAGTTGGGTTGGCAGGATTGTTACATTCGCCTCCCATGCTTCTGTACCTGCTTGGTAGGCTGGTGGGTGATACAAGAAGAAATGACACGGTACCATCGCTGTAGTCTGGTGGCAGGATCCTCTCAAACCCAGTATTGGCGGCACCCCAACTTGGGTTAGCAGGGTTGTTACATTCGCCTCCCATGCTTCTATATCGACTCGGAGGGTTTGGGCAGACCGGTGGAGGAGGGCAGAATGGACCTTAATAGAAAAATTTTAATAATAATAAATGAGATAGAAAAATTAACAATACTGAAGTGTAAAGTGAAAGGTACTCTACCTACTAAAATCCAGCAACTATTTATGAAACTATCAATAACTAGTTTGATTTTTACAACACAGCCATATAATAAAAGCAAACATCACCCATGTATAATCAAACATCACCCATGTAACTTCCGATTTTTCTGTATAATTCATCAATTTGAATAGATAAATACGCTTGCAAAGCGATTGACACGGGAAGAAGAAGAATGCACTTACCATCAGTATGTTCGGTGAGGCCGTAAGACAGTTCATCATCAGAGATAACCTGGCGAGCCTTCAATTCCTGGGCTGCGAACAAGTTCAGCAGAGCACCACGGGCCAGGTTCTGGGCGCGCTTGTCATGGGTTACCATAGACTGGAAAAGGTATGGAGAAAGAGTACTAATTACAAAACATAATTTAACCAGCACAAACAGCAACTCGAGCAACCCATGGATCTAGATACTGGTGCTGAATACAGTTTAAAAACCATTTTAGACAGTTCCTGGACAGAGGGTCCCTGAAACGTAAAACCTGCCACCGGCGCGCTTAGAAATCGCATTGTAAAGTTGTATTCATATCTTACACTCCTGTTCATAACCTGAATTCGTCCCTAGAATACGAAATTCTGTCTGCGGTAGAAAATTTTTCAACATTTCCAAAAATAGATTCGTCCCTTACCACACCCACGGGTAGAAGTGGCGTGATGCTGAAAAATCAGCCAATAGACATAACCTTACCAAATGATGGGCAAAACTCGGTGCCGTAGTGTTGACGACAGTATGAGTAGATCTTGCCAGGAGACGCTCGGTTTTGGTGGTCCACTGGGAGAGCCTCTGATGGGACTGATGATGAGCTGCCTTCACATCCTCCACGCTGATTGAAGAGGAGCGGAGTTTCAGGTCCGATTCCGCTGAAATTTTGTAAAGACCCAATTATTATTTCTGTGACTTGCCTTTGACTTGAGGTGGTACTTTGTCTAGAGTGGAAGGTATGAAATCACGGGGGTTTGATTTGCAACAGCGCATCGGAAAGCGTAAAGTTTGCAGTCAAATAATATATAGGTAGGATAAAATTATACTCGTTTGTGATCGATAGCGAACTCAGAACCGGCTGGTGATAAGGTTTCCCCAAGGAGCATACTTAGGTCGAAATAATATGAAAGAAAATTGGACCTCCAATACAAAATGCCCGATGTCATTTCAGTTACTATGGGAGTATTTTTTGAAAGTATTTATTGGAGTCGAGGTGGCACTCAGGGTTGAAGGATCCTGGTCGCATCATCGCTGGACACTGGATCCTGGGCACGTATTTGCCATGACATGACCCTGGCATACTTAGATGTAGGCCCTACTTACAAGCATGCCGACTGCCAGTGAAACAGCAGACCCCAATTTCCTTGGACTCGAGGTGGCACTCAGGGTTCAAGGATCCTGGTCGCATCATCGCTGGGCACTGGATCCTGGGCACGCATTTGCCATGACATGACCCTGGTACACTTAGATATAGTCCCTACTTACAAGCATGCCGACTGCCAGTGAAACAGCAGACCCCTATTTCCTTGGACTCGAGGTGGCACTCAGGGTTGAAGGAACCTGGTCGCATCATCGCTGGACACTGGATCCTGGGCACGCATTTGCCATGGCGAGGGCATACGGCGCAGGGACGGTCGCGAGGGTGGCTGTGTTCTGGAATAAAATGTTAAAGGGATGACCATTGACCATACCTGCTCAAAAAAAAAGTTGCGCCTCAGAAATGAAATTATGGTAATGTAAGAAGAGAGAGATAGACGGTGCATAGTGAGATCTATGGCCTAGGTAAGTTATCGCATAGGTAGATGTCAAAAGCTACCTACACAAATACTAGTAGGAACCAATTCTTTTCGCTGGTAGGCAATATACGAACCGTATTTCCGTTTGAATATTTAGAATAGGATGCGATTTCCCGAAACAGTTGTCATATCAGTATCACTTGATGACTTCATAATAAAACGATTGCTATTACGGATGCTGACGATCTGATGACTGTAAGGCGGATCACACGTAACGTCCGTTGCTGCCTTATTTAACGCTGCGTAACGCAAGCGTTAGCACTATACGAAATACGACCTTATTTCCGTTCAAATACGCTTCATGTCAAACAGTTTGGCAGAGGCATGCGTCGACGCAGCGTTGTGCGATGTGCCCATACGAATGCGTCTGTCCAACCGTTTAACATTAACCATATTCTTACAAAAATAAGGTGGAGAATCACATTTTTATTACGATAGCACCACGCAAAAATAACGCAGAAATGGACGTTACGTCTGATTCTCGCGTAATATTAAGCAGAGCTTATGGTGTCTGAGGTAGGCATTAAAGATTTTAATGTTATTCACAAATTAAACCTCCTAATGTACCTATCATCTAATGAAAAATCCTACCTTGTTCAAGTCCAACTTTCCCTGTTTGCGCATGGCACAAAACCTCACTGATCGGACAAACCACGATAACGTACACGAAAATATTGAGAAAAACCACAAGCGAATTCATGATGGTGAAAATCTAGTTCAAAATATTCAAAACTTCGTGAAAATAAAACATGAAAAGCTACATAATTTGGGAACACGTTTTCACTGGGATGAGGTGAGGTTGAAATGGCCGATTCTTTGACGTTTCGTGATAACGATGTCAAATGTATTTGAATATTTTTGAAGGTATCTTCAGATTTTTAGAGCATTTTTATTTCGGAAGAAGTAAGTATACTTACGATTAAATACTATCAGCGGCCCTTCGAGTTTTTTGTTATTGTTGAAATTGATGGGATACCTACTGGGAGTAGGTAAGTCAAATAGCCGGAAGGAAGTCAAGTACTTATGAAACTGAACAACTTTCCCTATAGGTAAAAAAAATTGGACATCCCATACAAAATCGCCGATCAGCTGATTGATGCAAGTCAAATTTTTGTTTTTCATTTTTCACCTACGTATGTTCGATGGGGAAAGTTGTTCATTTTCATGAGTACCTTGACCTCCTTTCGGCTTGTTTTACCCTTGTCACAGAATAGACAATCCCACCAAAAACATTTACTTGTAAAAAGAACCAAGTCTCGCCTCTCAGTTCATCTACTGTAAAAAGTTGTGAGATCCATGTGATGCCAAGTCGGTTATTGATGTATTCAAGGACTACTTCAGGGAACTTTCATCTTAGCTATTGCGTAATTAGGTAACAGACATCATCTTACAGTAACTATATCGATATTTAAAAACTTTTATATTTACAATAACTAGAATGACCCGGCCATCGCACTAGACCATCGTATCTCACAAGCAAATAGTGTGCGATTGCCAAGTCATTCTAGTTATTGTAAATATAAAAGTTTTTAAATATCGATATAGTTACTGCAAGATGATGTCTGTTACCTAATTACGCAATAGCTTAAGATGAAAGTTCCCTGAAGTAGTCCTTGAATAAATCAATAACCGACTTGGCATCACATGGATCTCACAACTTTTTACAGTAGATGAACTGAGAGGCGAGACTTGGTTCTTTTTACAAGTAAATGTTTTTGGTGGGATCTCATTTCTTTTTGTAGATAGTCTTCCTCTTTCTCTTATCTGGAACTACTTCTTGAGCCTCAGCTACAGATTTCCTCAAAGCCCATCCGCAAAGATAACTTTGTAATCCTATACATTTGTATGGAAATACAAAGTTAGTTATGCGGTTGCAACCGAATTTGCAGAATGTTATAGTTTTCCCTTTATTCATACACTAAATACAAGGTGTATTTTAAGTTTCAAGCTCCTCAGTCTGCTAGAAGTACTTTAGAATTTTGATGATCGGTCAGTCAGTCAGTCAGGCAGAAAATTAAGAAACTTTGACTAACTATAACTTATAAACTACTGGTCCAAATTAAATGAAATTCAAAATGTATCGTGTCTATGCAGTACTTGATAAGATATTTTAAAATGAGGGTTCTAAACTTATCGACAAGGGAGTTATGGGGGTGTCAAAAATGGCTTGAACTGGTTCGAGAAAAGGATGGTACGGCCGTGCCGCTTTCAGCTCGACTTGGTGGGGGCACTGCCGTGCCCCCAGATAGTATGTAGCTAGTATAGTACTACATACAGAACGGACACTCACCCCTTCGCACCAGCGCCGCTTACCCGCCCCCGCCCGCGAAATGTCAAAAAATTAGTAAAGACTTAAGTAAACCAAAGTGCTAGGTATGGCGCTGGATTTGTTGCATGTTCGTTTCATCCAAGAAGGTTTCATCGTAGTTTCTTGTATTAGACTGCAACGAAGGAGGTGCCATATTCATGTCTATAAAAAAGGCGCGAACATTGAACTGAGTTCGCTTCGCCAGAGTCTCGGATGGATATCTTTCATAATAAAATTATTGGAAAAAATTAAATTAGCAGCAACTAGGTAGTAGGTACGTACATTATTTATTTATTACATCCTCTTTGGTAGATACTGTACGTAGTCATCAGGTGTATCAAAACAAAACGAATGTCAACCCTGCACTCACACGCCTGTCGTCACGCACACATACACAAGTAAAAATGACAGTTGTCTATAACGAGCCCAATTGTATGGGAGTGTCCGAGGTGTGCCCTTGTGGTATTATATTATGGTCTTTCATATGATTACTAAGAAAATCCAGTATAAGTTGATTCCTTAGTTAAGTTGAAGCTGAGAGTTGCTATATAAGGTCCTATTAAATTCACTGCAAATATTTTAAGGGCATGCGTAAATATGTATAAGAAAAACATCTAAGGCATTTTAAAAAAAATCTACACGCTAGATTTTTTTTTTCATTTTCAAACAAACTTTCGAATTAATTATGTGAACATCCTTTGAGTGACCCAACTGACGTTCCGCCACGTAAACAGGATTCACTTACACGGCACGCACACTAACAACCAACCAATCACAGCACTTTATTTTTGGCGCGTAATTTAAATTCATCGAAGTGTGAGTTTCTAGGACAAACAGGGTGCACTTTTTTCGTTTTGTATTTTTTTAGTAAAATGCAATTTTCTCGAAAACTAGCGTGTAGATTTCTCTAAAAATTGGCCTAGTACATGCTTATATTTTATTTGATCTGCCCCTAAAATATTTGCAGTGAATTTAATAGGACCTTATATATGATAATATCGTATGTAAGCCGTAATATGACTAGCTAATCTCCTCTTTATTTTGTCCAATATTGCCTTTGATTAGCTAGTTATATTACGGCTAGTTATATGACAATCTGCAAATTACGATATTTGCAGTTGTCAAACCCATATTAGAAGACATGTCAACAAAGAAAATAGACCTTACGTCATAGAATTAACATAACAGCAAATATGGCCAAATCGAGCGGCCATGCTGTGACAAATTGAAAATTTTAGAAAAAACAAGGTACGAAAAGGGCAAGGGAATGGGTATTAAAACAAACATATTTTTTAACAACTATTTATTTCAAAACAACAAGTTTCTATACATAAAGCGTCAGGCGTTATCTTATCTTATCACAGTATAAATTCGACTTTATTACGTACACAAACTTTTCAATAACAGTTTTCAGGATTTCACCTAATTATTTATGCCGGGAGGTGCCGGCTAGAATAGCATCACCCCATATCTTTCCCGTGGGTGTCGTAAAAAGCGACTAAAGGATCTAACAGTTGATGTATATTGCAATTTTAGACGACAGGCTGACAATCTGCCACTATCAAAGTCTTCTGAATGACTCAAACTTTTGTCGACGTGGTGTAAAAAGCAATTTTTACAGCCGTTTACGCTCTGTCAGCCTCGCAAGGGATATCGGCGTGATATATCTATGTGTATTGACGTCTTAAAAATCAATTAAAACTAAACTAAACTGGAAGTAATATGTGAAGTATAGTCGCAAATTATAACCTGATTCAATAAAGAAAGGAACTATAAATGGCAGCCGAACCTCATGCTTAAAGGCTCTTACATACACCTGACATTCATGCTTTATTCTCCTACGCCACCTTTTATAACCCTTCTTTAATGAACCAGGTTATATCATAACATTCGCTAGTTTCTACAGTTGACTTATCAACACAAGTCATCCTTCCGTTTATACAATTTGAATACTGTTAAAAGAACTTGTCGTTCAGGTTTCTTCTTCTATGCTCTTCTGCTTCTTCTTTCCATCAGACGGCAGCAGGAATCCCATAAGACCACCAACTGGAAAGAGAATAAAGAACACTCAATTACAATAGTTAGAATCTTCTTTCATGATTTCTCGTATAGGTCTGCCATAAAATTTACACACAAAAAAAGACTATGAACAGGCGCTAACTATACCCTAGCACACAGAACCAAGGAACCTAAGTTTCGTACCTTCATCCACTACAATAAGTTGATCTAATCTCAAAAGTCCCGCATTTCTTCAAAAAGCATACCAAATTACCAACTAGAGGCATTGCTTTGGTCAAGCACTGGTCAAAAGTTATTTAATTTGTTACTGATGAAGAAGAATAAGAACTAAAGATAAACTAACCGATAGAAATACTGCCGAAGATGTAGAAGGTGGCATCGCAGTGGTAGGTGAGCAGACTCTTAAGCAAGTTGATGCCAAGGACGGCGCTGCCGCGACCGATCATGAGCGTCAAGCAGACCCCCATGGCTCTAAAAAAATAAAATACTCTATTAAGCAAAATTCAGGCGATGATGGTAGAAGTAGTTAAATTAAACATAATACAGGTCAGAAACCACCCATAATAAGCTGATAACAAAGACATCTTTCAAAGAACTTTGGGTGTGCAACATTTGATCGGAACATTCTTGATCGGAACGCTGTCGATTCCAAAGGCAGAAGAAGATCAAAGGCAAACCTAGTAAGATACTTACTTGACGTAAGTGGGGAACATGTCGACACTGAAGGTGTTGAGAAGGCCAAAGTTGAGCATTCCATGGACGAAAGCGACAATGAGAAAAGCAGTCATCTGCCAGGAGGTGCTGAAATTCACCATCAGAGCTGCAGCACCGGCTATCATCTGAAAGAGATATAAACTCAGGTAGTGTATGATTTTTGATATAGAGAAATCTTTCCAAACTCGAGGTCACGATGGATTTTGACAAGCGAGCACACTGTACATGTATCTTAGAAACATTTGCAATAATTGTTTTGTTAAATAGAGAACTTTGAAAAAATAAGTTGAGTGTCTGCTAGTTAATTGTAAACTATCAAAGGTAGTTCTTCAGTCTGTTTAGATATATTTTCTTTCTCTTCTGTACATAATATTTTATTGTCGAAGTGCCTTGGTAAGTCAGCCTAGAACATGCAGTGATTCCCAATGATATTATAATTATTATGTAGGTTGTAGGTTGTGATTCCTCTAAGAAGCCTAAGAGGCATATAATTTTCTAGAGCATTATGTTCAAATTCTGATTTAGGAAAACTTGCAAAATTTTGCAAGATGTCCTAAATTGTATACTTATCACGGGAATTGTAATCTGACCTGGATCCCAATGAGCAAATTCCTTCTCCCGATGTAAGGCAGCAGCATGGAGGCCACGATGTTCATGGACGCTAGGATGAGGTCCATGCCAAATACTAGTAACATGGCAGTTGAGTTGAAGGTACAAGCTTTTGGCTGGAAGCAGAAAGAATCGACAGTTACCTACTTGAATTGAAGAGATTGAGTCACGGAATTTTGGTTTGTCAAATGTCATCAAAGATGTTGGCAAAGATGCGTAGAAGAAGTAATACAAGAAAAATTGGCTGCGTTTTCATATCAAATTAAGGCTACAACAATCCAAGAATTATCGGAAAACAGATATCACCAAATGTTATGAGGTCTATTGAACGTTGTTGTGTAGCGAACCTACCAATACCACTATACTACAACCGCATAACATTTGGTAATATCCAATTTTTCTCTATTTATCTAATGATGTTTCCCAGGCATTTAAATCAGATTTACAGTCGTCTGTTCCAATGAACATTATGTAAAATAAATTGGAGTTCCATGACATGGTATGAGAAAAAATTGAAAATTTCATACATTATCATTAACAGTGGGACATCCGACGACTTAGACTTACACCCCCAACAACGGTTACAGAAGATGTAATACAAAATATGTTTAATACTCACCGACATATCATCATCTAGGACTCCATTAAATTCATCATTCAAATTGCCAGAGTCGTTTTGAGAGGACCTCAACATTTGACAGAAGGACAGTCCAGTTTCTCCTTTCGCCAACGATTTCATGAAACCATCTATCATATAAGGCACCCATACTGTGAAGGGATTTACACTGAAAAAAAGAATAACACTTTTCAAATATGTACTCATATCGATGATTTAAAAATCAAGTGAGACATTTGGCAATTCAACACAATTACCTACAAGCCAAATTATTTTAGTCTACTAATCGTGGTCGTATGGCGCTCCCTTTCTCACTTGAGTTTTAAATTCATACGGCCGCGAATGCAGCGAGTGGTTTTCGCGACAATGTCAAATTACAGGCTAGATTAGTTTGGACTTTGAACCGCTGCCATTAAAGGTAAGCTGATTAATTGATGTTAGCTGTTTATTTGAGTGTCTTTTTGTGGCATATATCTAAAAACACTCCGAGGCAGTTGTTAAAAATACAAATTGAAGTGTTGCATCATCCCACAAGAGTAAAAAGAGGCGCCCTGTGTGAAGCCCCAGGTACCGCTGGAGAGGTGGATACTGACTTTTGCGATCCCCAAGCTAACAACTGGCATGAGATCGCGCAGGACAGGGATCAGTGGCGAGGACTCGTTTCGAAGGCCAAGATCCATTTCGATTCGCTGAAAAAGCGGAGTTAGTTTAGTTAGTAATGATGATGATGATCTCTCCAGCTATTCCTGATCAAGTCGGTGCTGATATGTAGCTGATTTTGACAGTAAACTCCTGTGCACAGTGTGGTCACGTGAGTTTGCCATTTATAGGTATAATTGTAGTTAATGGCGACGGGAGGACGGGCCTTCAATTCATCGCGTTTAGCGTGAAGGTCTGCTTTACGCTGCTCCTCAAGGTCGTTAGTTTAGTGAGTATCATCCCACAGACACAGTAACTCACGTGAAGTAGACTGTGATGAATATCGCAGATAACAGCAGCGTATTCTTCACGAGAGGTGGTTTGAACAGCGGCACGGTTTGGTGGATCACTGACTTCCAAAAGCCCACATTCGTTCCCAGGCCGCAATCCTCGTCAAGAACCACTGCAGATACCTGTGGAAATGAGAAGGATTTTTTGTTTCTATTAAAAAAATGTTCATTCATTCATATTTCGCGACTATATCTTGTAGGGTGAATGCATTCCCAAGGAGGGTTGACGTCTGTTAGGCGGCCGGTCATAAAATTAAGCCAAATCCTTTGCCACATGATTTTGTGTTCAACAAAGCGTAATTAGAATAAGGGCAGGAAGATGATGATGATGATCCCTTGTAGGGTAGGCAAAGCGAAAAATTTGGGAGTCATTCAGAAGACTGTGTATTACCATAGTGCCAGGTTGTCAGATTGCATTAAATTGCATTACACATTAACTAGTCGTTTCTTACGTTACGACACCACCGGGAAAGATATAAGGTGATGCTAATCTAAGCCGGCACCACATCATTCATCCATCATACACTCTGGATTGTTGTTGTTCTTCATCTTAAACCCTCAATTTTATTGATTCTTTAGTCTACAACAAAGATTACTAATTTCTGCTTTAGTCAGGCAGAACCCACAAAATGGATAATTCATCAAAAGCGCTCTCTACGAATTTGAGCTATCTATTTGCAAGTAATGCGAAAATTTGCTTCACAAATCTTTCGTTTCATAGAATATTCGAACAATCTGCAAATTCTAATTTCAGATCATCAGGGAACATCATGGAATTTAATCATTTCCATATGTCACATAAGTGGGATACATACAATCTTGATACAATTAATTTTATTTTAATGACGTTAGCTAATGACTTTTGGCGTCCTACTTTGACAATGACTGTCAAATACTTATCTTTCTTTGTTAAAATATGGGTTTTTATTCATGATTTCATAACAATTATTAACGTTGAGAGCAAATCTGTGCGCAAATACCAAATAAGGCAATATGATAGTGATATCACTGACAATGATGCCAATGCAAGTAAAGAACAGTACTTGTTGATCTATGAAAGAACATATTCATGACGCAATTTACATTATTTCTGACTATAAATATATGATAACGTCAATCAAATGTAGGTAAGCAAATATCAATATTAGTAACGTACGATTTTTGTAATCAAATAAATACTTAGCTATACCTAGTCAGTATTTCGAAGGAAATACATTAAATTGTACAGAACAACTATCTATACTATCGGACTAATGCCGAAAAACGACTAAAACTTGTTAAACTTGCATCCTCCGTTGTCTGGGGATCGTTTTGTTTTTCAGTACTGGGGTCTTAGTAAAAGTTGTTCAGTACGATGCCCCTAACTAGTGTAATTTATAGAAGGTTCACTAGACCCTATAGGATTTTCGTGTTGTTACATAGCCAGGATTCTACTGTTACAAACCTCAGAGTATAAGAATATCAAAACAGCAAAATCTGATACAAGAACGTCATATGATTCTGAGCCAGTGTCTGTACCAATTTTAATTCAAGAAATATGACGTTTGTGGCAACCATCTTCTTAGTAAGTTACCTTGAGTTCCTCTGAGATTCCGTTTATATCCAGTTAAACTTAGTAGCGTCAAAATCTGAGTGAGCCACCTGTAAAGCCTAATAATTTGTGGCATAATAGCCCGCGAGTATATTATACGGGCTACTATCAACAAATAGCTTTTTGCATCTGCACTGTGGCTATTTTGAGACGATTCTTTATCACTGATCTTGACATTCTCTCCCAACTTATCTTCCAAATAGTAGTCCTTGTTTGGGGAAAACCTACACGGCTATCAGATGCTGGTGATAGATATCGCGATCTTTATTTGTGCCATGCAAATAGGCTTTTCTATGCCCGTATCTGACGTAGAAAGTCCGCAGCTTTCCAGCTGTTTATTTATAGTTTAAGATGGGTTTGCTTTTGACTTTGCATATTTGAGAGCAACTACACTTGTCAATGGAAAAAAAATACCAAAACGTGCCAAAAGGATTACTAACTTACTATGGAACACAATAACCTGTTTGGCGGCAGACTTTGATAGGAGGATAGACGCAAGTTTCAGTGAAGTTTAGTGGAACTTAATCCATGGTGTATTCTGTGGACTGGATTAGGTACAAACCCGACCGCCATAACTCCCTCTCGAAAAAGATCTATTTGATCTACTTCCTGTAAAGATGGTGCCCTTCTGTCCCTATTTACACCAAGTATCTATGTTCCTAGCAATCAGTGTCAAACATAACTATACCAACCTTATAAAAACTGCCATCTTCCCCACTGTTCAGCACATAAATCTTCCTCAGAATATCGAGAGCCTCCTCATGTCTTCCGACGCTGAGCAGATACTTCGGACTCTCAAAGGCCACATAAGCCGTGATGGCGCCCAGTAAAGGAGCTATACTGTATATGAGATTCAGCAGCCGCCAGGAATTGAAGTGGATGTCCAGGTAGGGCACGTAGAACGAGAATGTGAGAGACAGCACTGGGATCGTGAGAACTGAAAAGAAAAGAGACCTAGTTAAGAAAGTGAATAGCAACGGCTTAGCACAGGGTCTTTGGATGACGCGGTGTCCAACACGAAAAGAAGTAGGTACAGTTTATTGCAAACGAAATGCAGTTTATTTCCTTTGCTAGAAATGCAAATAAAAAAAGTGGTTGCACACATGTGACAGCCCCTGTAGAAATAGCAGCTTTAACAGATGCAATGTGATGTGGCGCGAGTGTCAAGATAATATTTTTCGGATTTTTCTGGGATACAAGACACCGTAAAATTATGCGGTGCGTGTCCCTAAGGTTTCATTAGTCATTCATTCATGGTTGGTATTTATGGAACCAACTTATGCTGGTTTTACATACAATTACTAAATAAACAATTTAAGTTGATCTCTTAAATAGGTAGATGACTTTTCTGGCGATACCATTGCCATGTAAGTAGTTGGTAAAACTATTTTACATTTTGCTCAAATATAGGTAGCAATTGTCATAATATTATTATTAGTAAGATCGTAACAGATTCATAAGATACTGTTTCCGGGTTTGACTACATAAATAATCTGAACATTAAACATAGTTGTAAATTATTTAGCTTTTAATCACTGTGCATGCAGTAAAATAATCTTTGCGATAGCAATCACAAACATAGTGGTAATATTTACTTACTTACGGTTACAAAACCATGATTGCTCACAGTCTTAATTATTTAACAGGTTACTCACAGTAAGTTCCCAGTTTGGTTAGAACTTGTGGTTAGAACTTTGCAGGCCAAATAACCTAATAGTCCGAAAAGAAAGATGGTTCTGTGATTGGTTATCCGGCCTGCCTATCTATGATTCATTACTTAGACGGTGGTCGTTACACGACCATGTCAGAGGCTTGCTACTTGTAGTAGGCGGCTGTAAAACTCCGACACTAGGATTCATCATCGGATCGTTAGACAATTCGGTGTCCCACACGAGAGATGCAGTACGTTTTGTTAAACAAAGTCTACTTATTACTGGATATTACTTGTTTACCTTTTATCTTGAGTGACGTGAATTACAAATATTAGTAAGTACTTACAACAAAACTCAAAATAGTATTAAAATTTAGATACTGAATCAACTTATGTCTACAATGAAAATATAATAAATAATTTGTAAACAAAAAGATTTCATTGAAATAAGCATCTAAAATCTAAAAGCACTTTTTGCGTGGTAGTATTTTAAAATCTGTAAGTGAATATCAACTGCCGTAAAGTAAAGAAACACTAAAGATATCAAAATGCTGAAATCGCCATCATCATCATCACCAGTTCCGGTGATGATGATGATGATGATGATAATGGTGATGGTGATGGTGATGATGATGATGATGGTGATAAAGAAAGAGAAGATAAGCAATATCATATACCTGCCATACATCCAACGGATGTAGCGAAAACAGAGGTCAGTAGCAGCAGAGATTTAGAGCTGTAGGCTACCGGGGGTGCACTAAAGATATCAAAATGCTGGAAACACTGAGACTATAGAAGATGATGATGATAATGATGATCATTATGAAGAAAGAAAGATAAGATAAACAATACTCCCAATACCTGCCATACACCCCACGGCGGTAGCGAAAACAGAGGTCAGTAGCAGCAAAGATTTAGATCGGTAGGCTACTCGGGTGCACTAAAAATATCAAAATGCTGGAAACACTGAGACTGGAGAAGATGATGATGATGATGATGATGGTGATGGTGATGAAGAAAGAAAGAGAAGATAAACATTAAAATATACCTGCCATGCATCCAACGGAGGTAGCGAAAACAGAGGTCAGTAGCAGCAGAGATTTGGAGCGGTAGGCTACTGGGGTGCACTAAAGATATCAAAATGCTGGAAACACTGAGACTGATGAAGATGATGATGATGATGAAGGTGAAGATGATCATAATAATGATGATAATGATGATGATAGTGATGAAGAAAGAAAGAGAAGATAAACAATATCATATACCTGCCATGCACCCAACGGAGGTAGCGAAAACAGAGGTCAGTAGCAGCAGAGATTTGGAGCGGTAGGCTACCGGGGTGCAATTAAGATATCAAAATGCTGGAAACACTGAGACTGATGTGAAGACGATGATGATGATGAAGGTGAAGATAATGATAATAATAATGATTATGATGATGATGATAAAGAAAGAAAGAGAAGATAAACAATAAAATATACCTGCCATGCATCCAACGGAGATAGCGAAAACAGAGGTCAGTAGCAGCAGAGATTTAGAGCGGTAGGCTACCGGGGTGCACTAAAGATATCAAAATGCTGGAAGCACGGAGACTGGTGAAGATGATGATAATGATGATAGTGATACAGAAAGAAAAAATAAACAATATCATTTACCTGCCATGCATCCAACGGAGGTAGCGAAAACAGAGGTCAGTAGCAGCAGAGATTTGGAGCGGTAGGCTACCGGGGTGCACTCGCTAAGAAGCGCACTGGTGAGCCCATAGGTGCCTGCCATTCTGCAAAATCAGTCATCATAAATTCTTTACATAACATTTTCCATATTAGGCTCCTTGCTCGGACAAATTAAAGATAAAGATAAAGAATTAACCTCTGGGCATGACTTGATGACATTTTACCGTTTACCCCTCTAGGTTTGAACTTTGGTAAATACCAAAGTAAACAAACCGCTACCATCTTCATAAAAAAAGGTCATATTCTTTAACACATTTCAACCAATAAGTTGTTGTACTAGAATTAGCCGGTTTTTATCAGGCAGTTTTTCATATATTCACCGATGTCAGTCAATAAGTCGTTCAAATTTTAAAATGCCCAAAATTGGTTGAAAGGGATCTAGCACAAATTCTTTAGATTACGTGTCCAAAGGTTGATTTGTCCAAGGCTCCTTGCCTTACTTCTGCAAGGTAAGGAGCCAAACAGCTGGATGTGTTCCGTCGTTGTGTGCGAATGCAATTTTGACTTTTGGCAGACAACGCTAACTCTGACATCGATTGTAACATCCCTATCAGTAGGAGCAAACCCACCACTAACAAAAATACAAACTAATGTAACACAAGATAACGCTTGGATGGTTTCATATTGAATGTTTTGACTGATGTTAGACTTAATCTAATTGGAAAAGTTTTTGAGACAAGAATAACCCCAAGCAATCAGTTTGCTCAACCACCTGCACCATATTATGTCTAAAAACTACATATCACTTACGCGGCAGCAGCCAAGAACTTTAAAATGCAGAAGACGATCCAATTAGGGGAGAACGTAGCAGCAGACCCTGCTATAAACCCCATGATCATCGCCGTGAAGAGGATCTTCCTTCGCCCACGGGTATCCGCGAAGTAGCCCCATACGTTTGACGCCGCTAGGATACCTAAAAGATAAATAACATACCATTAGGTACGTGAATCTCAGATCAAAACATTTCATCAGATATATTTCAGCCATTTATCGATCATCTTCATCTCATAACAAAAGAACTTAAACATTAGAGAAAAAGGGAAGGAGATAAAGATAGAAGGAGTTGTTCAGATCTAGTAAAAGGGGAACTAGGTACACGTTGTTTATAGAAGGGAAATGAAGAAGAAAGAGGATAGAAAGAACTGACGGTTAAGTTGGTACTGACTGCATCCATACTCAGTTCGATGTAAACTTCAATGCTGACTGTTGATCGTAAATGAGTCTTTACTCCAAGCTTATGTTTATGTTTGAACTGCTGCTGCAGCTTATATAAACCAAAGGCATCATGTCCGCCATCGGATCCTGCTACTCAGGAGTAGACAGCTGCTCACAAACACTAACTGGAACCAGGTATTCCCCTGCAAATGTCTCCATACTAGCTGGTCCTGTAGACTTACCAACCAAAGGCATGCCATCCATCAGAGCTTCTCAGGAGTAGTCAGCAGTCACAGGCGCTGGCTGGCACCAGGTATGCCACTTCTTTTTCTTCATCGAGTCGATGGTAACGGTTTAAATAATTTATGACCAGTGTTTGTACGTAAATGCCTTTAGGATTTGCTACTTGTAGGTCTTGCATGAGTTTGGGCCATTGGGGCAGGAGAGTAGATGTCCATAGTTTGGACAGCTCCACAGTCACAACTGTCATCCACCGAGAAACCCCACTTGACTGTTATAGTGGCACCTTCCTACAGCAACCCGAAGATTATTGAGCGACTTCCAGACTGCCCAGGGAAGGTCACCACTAGGTATGCCACTAAAAACAGTAGGTAGCTGCTGCTGTAGACTTACCAACCAAAGGCATGCCAGCCATCAGGCCCTGATGCTCAGGAATAGAATTGCTCACAGTATCACAGCTGGCACCAGGTATGCCACTGAAGAGGTCTCCATACTAGCTGGTTCTGGAGACTTACCAACCAAAGGCATGCCAGCCATCAGCCCCTGATGCTTTGGAGTAGTCAGTAGCTCACAGGCGCTGGCTGGCACCAGGTATCCCACTGCAAATGTCTCCATACTAGCTGGTCCTGTACACTTACCAACCAAAGGCATGCCAGCCATCAGCCCCTGCTGCTCAGGAGTAGTGAGCAGCTCACAGGCGCTGGCTGGCACCAGGTATGCCACTGAGGAGGTCTCCACAGCCATGCCAATGGTCATGCAAGAGAGAAGCAGCATCTCCAAGATATTGTACTTGCCGAACCCTGAAAAAGTGTGTCAAATATGAAAACTTGCGAAATACTTTTGTCATACTTATTAAACTCCGCGACAGAATTTATACCTCATAGTACCGTCATTCGAATAGGCCATATTTGACAGCTGTCAAAATTACGTTAATGCTATGACATAAGGTATATTTTTCTTTATTGACATGTTTCCTAATATGGGTATGATAGCTGTCAAATATGGCTTATTCGAATGACCGTACTATAATATAGGTAACTGACCGTCTGTAGTAAGATGTTCATCAATAAATGCATGCCTGTGTTTATCTATTGACCTCCAGTTAAACAAAGCAAAAAATGTAGTTCTCATGTGTCTCAATATCCAGTCAAACTTTATGGCGCTTTACACACGTAACGTCCGTCACGACGTTATTTTTGCGCTGCGTAACGCATGCGTTGGGAAAATACGAATTTCCTTTTTAGGGTTTCGTAGTCTACTAGAAACCCTTATCATTTCGCTAAGTCTGTTTGTCTGTTTGTCTGTCTGTATGCCGCGCCCTCATAACTTCGTCAGTTTTAGAGCAATCGACATCAAATTTGGTGTGTAGATAGATCGTGTTGACCCAAATTTTGAAATGTTGATAAAAAAATATTTTCATTGTTTTTTGGACCCCGTTCCCATACATGTGAAAGGGGGGCAAAAAAAAATTTTATTACCTGTAATATTGAGTAGGGTATCGTTGAATAGGTCTTTTAAAACTAAGCGGAGGTTTCTTTGAAACAAATTGTCTAAAATGTTTCTGTCTCGAGATGTTTGCTTTTAAAAGGGGCGTTTTTGAGCCATAATATGTTCCAGCTGTAACTTCTAAAGTATGCATGTTAAAAATTTGAAAGAAATATGGAATATAGTTCTTAATATGAAGTTACCATGAAAACTATAACGAATACTGTACCACTTAAGATTAAGGAAATATTAAAGTTTTTCAATTTGCGGTTGGTAACCATACAGCTGCCAACAAACGAGCAACAAAATTAACTTTGTAACGCTGAAAGATATTTAAACGGTGATTGACTACGAATCACTATTTGTGAGCGTGTCTGACACGCTCTTCGCTGGTTTTTTTTTTTCATACAAATATGGTTTGTGTCAAATTGTTTGATAAATGCTTCCGTTAACGTTAAATTAGGTGTAAATCGTATTACTTAAACGCAACGGATAGCACTACGCAAAAATAACGCATCAACGGACGTTGCGTGTGTTTTTCGCCTGACGACTGTCGTGATAATTGCGCTAAAGTGCGCATAAATTTCCAATTCCTGATGCGGCAAGTAAACTCTTTAATCAGAAATAAGAAATACTTGTAACTAGTCCTACATTTTAAATATTATTTTTGCAAGGAATTCGTTCATAGGGTACCTACAGTTATTAATAAAATAAGTACCCATTCGACATTTTCTATACACGGTAAAATAAAGTTTTAAAATCTTACCTGTCATGGTTAAGGCTTCCTCGTAAAGCACTTTTTTGGTCTCCATTTTTCTAACTATTTTAATAAAAAATCACTAATTGAAAAACTATCAAAATTTTTATTTATTAGTTTTTGACACAGCTAATTAATTAATTCACATTTTCGTATATCACTACAACCGCTCCTCTCATAGACTGATGATAAAATGGCTGATATACATTTTATTAACGAACTAAAATAAACAAGGTGGTTTTTGTTTACATAAGTGAATCTCAGTAGATACTAAATTGCCAGATAACAATTTATGCGTAGGTACGGTAACTAGTTTAATTATGTAAATAGACTGCCTTTTCATAAAAGTATAGGTATCTACAAATAGGCCATCTTTAATTTATACTTGTGATATCGGCTACGAACACTGGCATCTAGCTCGTAATAGGTATAGGTATGCTCAATACAGAGAGACAGCTACATTGAAGCGTCGCTACGTTTATTTATACCGGGAGTATCGAAAAGGGTATAAAAAGCTGACAGGAGGTCAAGGTACTCATGAAACTGAACAACCTTCCCCATTGAACACGGGCCGAAATATGAAAAAAATGTTTGGTCCATAGTAAATCAATCAGGTGATCGGTGATTTTGTATGGGGGGTCCAAATTATAATTTTCAAAAAGGGTAAGTTAGGTATTCAGTTTCATTAGTACCTTGACCTTCTTTCGGCTTGTTATACCCTTTTTGATACTTCCTGTAGCTATAGTGTTTCGTAAATTTTTTATGGAAACGGTTTCAAGCTTGACAAATGCCATCTTACATCTCACGTCTAGGTACTTTGTGGAGTTTGTGCCTATGAATGAATGGTAGACTATTTTCTACACACGTCAGCAAATAACTTGTGTAATTATTACAAAGGTATTGTTTTTCTGAAGTAGGTATTAATTTAATTAGTTTTAAATGTTCGAGATTTCAAATGTGTGTCAGACCATGCATAGGAAGATTAGGAAGTACTTAGGTAGGTAGATCTTTAATATTGGATTAAAGAAGAGTCACTCGACCCGATTTAGGATGATTTTCGCGATTGTCACTTGTTACTTAGACAGTGTTACTATAGTCCGACAAGTTCGTGCGTGACCTTCCCTAGGGGTGACAGACGTTGGGGGGAATGATGTCAGCGGGTAGCGGGAGGTGTAGCGGGGAAGGGAGACGCGCGCATCCGCGCCGCACGTCATATTAAAATGACGTGCTTCCTCTTCCTCCCACCGTCTGTACCCCGCAAGAAGGTCGCGCACGAACTTGTCGGACTATAGTAAAATCTTAAAATACCTATAAGATAAAACAGTAAATTCTGATACAAGAATGTTTTAGGATTCTGGGCAAATTATAATCCAAGAAATATGACGTTCGTGGCAGCCATCTTCTTAGTTAACTTGAGTTTCCCTAATATGTTAAGTTAAAATCGTCGCTAGTTAGTACTGAGTGAGCGATCTGTAAAGGCGCCCCGCGTTTCCCTAATTTGTGCCTGTGATATATGTAAGTATACTTACTTATTCGAAATTGGACGTATAATAAAAGACCAACAACATTTCCAAAGTCATTTTATAAACAGTAACAAAATCTCATTATCAGTCTTTATTTATATTGCTTTTTGTCTGATGGTAGAAGTAACGAAACACCAATCCCACCTGAAAAAGAAAAACTATTTGTATATTTTGGAATTGCAATATTCATTGGGATATTATAAATTGCATATCAAATAAATAATCGCCTATCAATACATATTCATCATTTATATTTTTTTTTACATCAAATATCTTACTTCACTACAAATAAACTAAATGTTTAACAAAACATAAACTGCAGATAATTCGAAATTGTACATCAATATGACATAACCTTTTTCCTCATAATGCAAAACAGATAAATTTATTTTTGTACAAAAATACTACATACATAGCATTTATACTGACTGCACAGCAAATTTTCCATATTTCATAGCAAAATAACTATCCCAGTCGCATATTAACCAGTAAACATACGTAAGTAAACCTAAGTTTATAGGTCCGTTAGGTATAGCCTAACCGAACCTGGCGCGGAAAGCGCCAGGTTAGGTTAGGTTAGGTTAGAACTTTGACCACAACGCACGAGCCGAGCGAGCGGAGCGAGCGTGCCGCGGCAGCGGCCGGCGATGTGCCAGAAACGACACGCTATGCGCGTCATCGATTTAAAATATGATTATCGATGTGTATTATTAACGATGATGGTTCATCTCTAATAAAAACTGCTGTAAATAATATAAAAATAGAAGCTATATTTAAAAGAAAAAGAGTTAACAGGTATAATGTGCATTAAGATTATTAGCTGTGCATTGATGAAAAAGCTTTTGCTTTAGGAAAAATCGCTGTCCGCTGCGAAAATAAATTGTAGTGTGTTTAGTGATATTTTGAGTTGAATATTTTGCTGTGCAATCAGTAATTTTGATGGGAATTTGGAATCTTATTGCATAGAAAAAGGATATTTTTTGATTTGCGTTTAAATACTACCCATATTCATTGCCGTGTGGTGCCAACTTAGGATAGTATCACCCCATATGTTTCCCATGTGAGTTCTAAGAAGCGACTAGGGATTTGAGAGTTGATGTGTATTGCAGTTGCCAGCCTGTAACTATGGTGATACACAGTCTTCTGAATGACTCTCAAACTTCTGTCAGCGTGGTATAGATGTCCGTTTTTCACAGCCGTTTACGCTCTGCCTACCCCGCAAGGGATACAAGCGTGTGTGTATGTATGGATTATGGTAGGCTTAAAAACCAAGCGACAGCGACAACGACGCGCGTCGTTGTCGCTGTCAAATGACTGGTTTGTATGGGGAACCAGAAAGACCGAGCGTCAGCGTCAACGACGCCGCCGCGTCGCCGTCACGTTGACAGCGCGCTGAGAAGCTCAGGGTTTGTATGGGATGCGGTCGGGTTTTTCTACAAGACCGCAGCGACAACGACGCCGTCAAAATTTGACGGCATCGTTGACGCGCCTCGTTGTCGCGATGCTTGGAAAATAAGGGTACAATTAGTAAGGATTAATTTTGATGAGGAAGCTGTTATGAGGAAGAGGATGTGGAAGAGGAAGTTATACGCTGAAAGCTGGAGGATGCGGATGAGGATGAGGAATTCGAAAATAAAGAGGTCAAAGAAAACGAAAAAGAGAGTAAAAATAATTATGACAGATTTTTCATACTCGCACATGTGCGAAAGAATGTCTCTTCTTCAGAATCCATGAAGAAGCGGGACTGTAAGAGGAATTTTGAACTTTCTTTTATGTGGAAGCGTTAGCGGATGCGGAACCTTAAAAATTGCGG
The DNA here is from genome assembly GCA_024500475.1 of Phthorimaea operculella. Lineage (NCBI taxonomy): Eukaryota > Metazoa > Arthropoda > Insecta > Lepidoptera > Gelechiidae > Phthorimaea > Phthorimaea operculella. The sequence continues at coordinate 187,644 of JANFCV010000127.1, read as the reverse complement.
AATTTCCGCGTTGTGAGGATGCAGAAGAGGAATCCTCATCAACAAGGTAGGAAGATATTATAAAACCAGCTTACTAGCTACGTAAACAGCCCAGCAGTAGAAGGTCAGGCTGCAGTGGTGCACTATGAGGGGTCCGACGATGATGATACCAGCCAGTGCCACCAATCGCATAAACATCATGCCAAGGCTCGATGCCATCCCTCTGTAAACATCAAGAATATTTTTGGGTAAGTTAGTAAGTTGCAATTTTTCCACGACAGGCAGGTTTTGAACGTGACCTTTGCCATCTGTCTGTACTGGCGATGGTGGTAATTTTTCCGGGTAGTGAATCTGATATTCAATCAAAGCCATTACCTATTCAGTTTTCTTTGGTGCCACTTTGGATTCCATCTGCGTACGATTATATAATATTTCGGAATGTTTGAATATATGACAATAAATATTTTCATTACATTGTAGTTTAGAAGTTGTCTTTTATGTATTTCATTCATATATTATCATAAAAAATATGAGACATCTGAATCAAGAGATCATAATATAGGATGAATTTTTACTAGTGACCGATAGCGAATACTCAGAACCGGCTGATGATAAGGAACAACTTTCCCCAAGGAACATAGGTCAAAATATGAAAAAAAATTGGACCTTCCATAGTAACTCAAATCAGCTGATTGGCAATTTTGTATGGGAGGTCCAAATTTTTTTTTTATATTTCGACCTATGTTTCTTGGGGAAAGTTGTTCCTTATCACCAGCTGGTTCTGAGGTTTAGCTATCGGTCACTAGTAAAATTTCACCCGATATTTCGCGTATCAAGTAAATACCACAACTGCTCTTGGCGTACCTTAAAGCAAATCGTCGCTGGGTAGGTAAAAAAGGCATCAATCAGCATTCTCATGGCATCGGATTCCAACCGAAAGATGGGTCGATAGGCGTTCCTTTTTGCCTTTCAAATGTAAACCCCTCATCGGGGCACTTCAGGTCGTTGGACGACTCGGTGTCCTACACGAAAAAAAGAAGAAGCCCTCATCAAATTCTTATAAGTATTCCAAATTCTTCATTTACCTGTACGCAGTAGGATACAGGTCGACGAAATAGGAAGCCACGCCGCCGTTGCCCACTGCAGTTATCTGGACCAGGGTGAAGAGGATCATATTGGTCACCGGCTCGTTGATATGCTCCACCAGAGCCAGACCCAGTCCGGACACCAGGTAGCAGCCTGTAAACAGAAAACTATTTCAAGCAGCGAAGCGAAAAGTTCAGATACTTCTACCTACCTATTTAGAAGACAACTTATACTGGTTCATGAAAGTGATGCAAATAGGTATGTTTAGCTTCTTCCGCGCTTCTGATGGCAAGTTACGCTGCTGAGTGAACCGCACGTACGACCGCAACTTAATGCAAATGTACAAGCGATGCACCTCACCAACACCACAACCACCATTTAACACATGTTTCGCTCCACCATGGAGCATCCTCAGGAGATCTTCGACAGTCAAGTTCTGATACTATTAGTTACTTACACTGGTTCAGCTACAGTTACTAAGAATAACCGTTAAAAGTTGTTAAATGGGTATGCTAGTGTGAAGGTGCGAAGCATTGCAAACTCGTGTCGGGACTATGGACTATTTTACTATTCATTCAGACTAATTATCCTGTACCGTAAAATGCCATATAGGACTTTGAACAGAAACTACGTCTCATCCCTTATAAGCCTACTACTTCTTCATACATACCAATCAGCACCAGTTTCCTGTAAGAAGCCACTGCTGCAACCGCCAAGCTTATGATGGCGAAGGTGAGCCCCAACAGCATGCCGGCATACATCGTGTAGGAAGATATTGTGTCGTCACAGATGTACTGGAATGAAACAATTTTTGAAGATGCTATCTTACCATCGAGCGCACCATTGCGCGTTGTGCTTCTTAGATATTGCTGGGCTTTACTGAAGCCATCAAAAAAAATCAACTATTACCATAGGCAAGAAAACACTGACATGCTTGCAAATTGGGTGGGTTTTCTGGGCACATAATCTAGAAAAGTGAAAGAACGAGTTGGCTTTGGCCAGCAGTGGGATCCTGACTACTCTTCATAATTATGTATTGGGACTCATAGGGCTATAGGTATTATTCTCATAAGAAATTGAAAACAGCGTTAACTTCGGCCATAACTTGAACCCGGTACCGTCCTACTGTTTTGCTAACAGAGCTACCGGCTCTTGGCCAATTCATCTTGATCTCGTCTTGAAGAGATAAGCGACGATTTAGCGACATATATTAGTAATTATAGAACTTCATAGTTTTTACTGATAAAGGGAACGTACATCAGCATCACTGGTAACTACATGAGCGCTGACATTGGAGACCACTCTTGCACAGAAACTCTGGACCTCATCTCCACCAGCTCCAGAAAACGACTTGAAGAACAGATTCACCACCATCGGGTACCACATCAGGAACACATTGTTTCTGAAATATCAAAAAAATAATTTTAAGCTACAGGCTGATAACCTGTGTCAGGCTGTGTCTAAGGTGAACTACAGAGTCTTCTGAATGACTCTCGAACTTTTGTCATACGAGGTGGTTTTTCCAGGTGTTTACGCTCTGCCTACCTTGCCAGGGATAAAGGCGTGATATATGTATGTATGGTGTATCAAAAAGAAACAAATTAATACTAGTGTCTGTTTTTTTACTGGTTTTCACTCCTAAAATAGACCCCCCTCATGCCAATTGTACGGCTATGAAATCAAATATTTTCATGACCATCTGCACCGTCCACTGCTGGTCAAGGCTTCTTCAATGTTATGAGGATGTTTGCCAAACTCACCACGCTGGGCAAGTAGGTTCACGAGTGCAGAGCAAGGTGTAGTATTTGGAAAAAAATACTAGATTTATCCCATAGTCACCTTTAAGAGACCCGTGGATAGAAATAAAGTGATTTTACAGCTAGTACCTACTATAAGGAAATGATTTTGAAGCGGCTGGGGACGAATGGTATTGAAAATGGGACAGAAGAAAGACTTCAGCAGTAACAGAGAGATCAATTAAATAGTGGAGCTTGAAGAGTAAAACTGTTTTCCAATGTTCTGATGGTAGAGTGAGTCAAGAAGAACACTTACGTAGCAGCAGAGAGAGCAAGCAGGTAGTACAGTTTCATAGTTAGCCAAAGCAACGGCGGCTTGAAGAGTGGAACTGTTTGTTTTGCCAATTTTCTGAAGACTTCAGCAGTAACAGAGAGATCAATTAAATAGTGGAGCTTGAAGAGTAAAACTGTTTTCCAATGTTCTGATGGTAGAGTGAGTCAACAAGAACACTTACGTAGCAGCAGAGAGAGCAAGCAGGTAGTACAGTTTCATAGTTAGCCAAAGCAACGGCGGCTTGAAGAGTGGAACTGTTTGTTTTGCCAATTTTCTGATGGTAGAATGAGACAACATTACACTTACGTAGCAGCAGAGAGAGCAAGCAGATAGTACAGTTTCATAGTTGGCTACAGCAACGGTGGTTTGAAGAGTGGAACTGCTTCTTTGCTAATGTCCTGATGGTAGAATGAGACAACAACGCTTACGTAGCAGCAGAAAGAGCAAGCAGATAGTACAGTTTCATAGTTGGCCAGAGCAGCGGCGGTTTGAAGAGTGGAACTGTTTGTTTTGCCAATGTTCTGATTGTAGAATGGGACAGCAAGAACACTTACGTAGCAGCAGAAAGAGCAAGCAGGTAGTACAGTTTCATAGTTGGCCACAGCAGCGGCGGCTTGAAGAGTGGAACTGTTTGTTTTGCCAATGTTCTGATAGTAGAATGAGACAACAACACTTACGTAGCCGCAGAAAGAGCAAGCAGGTAGTATAGTTTCATAGTTGGCCACAGCAACGGTGGTTTGAAGAGTGGAACTGTTTGTTTCACCAATGTCCTTAAAAACGAGTCTTTCGAGGGACAAGCTTCTTCTTCCACGGATAAGGCCTTTACCTGAAAATTTACAATTTGATGACAAAAGGCATACCCAATCGGTGTCATGTAAAAATAACGCAGAGTAACAACTGCCGTCTGATTTGTCATCTCTTTCGTGTTCTATATTGGTATTTATGGGGAATAAAAGGGACAACATCACTTTGATAATTGATTGCTCAGCATTCTTTTTACATGACGAGAACTGTTCTTCCATGCATGAATCAAAAGTACTTAATATAAGAATGAAGCTGGTGAATCAGGTGCAGTTTAGCTTACGACCAGTCCAAGCAGACTAGCTAGACCCTCAAGACGCCTGTGTAAGTAAAATAACGACCCAAAGTTGAGCTTCTTGAGCTTTTTCTTTTAAAGCCACAATAGTCTGCTGCTGGCCTCCACCGTACAGGGGGTACGAAATCACCACGTTTAGCAGACGGATTGCCGAACGCAGTGCAAGATTTTAATACACAGGGAACGCTGCTGCCTATTCCCTGGATAATTTTCTCTTAGTCGCTTTTTACGACACCCACGGGTAGAATTGGGGTTATGCTATTTTAAGCCAGCATCACACAGCAACTGAGCTGAGCTTGAGTAGCCCAAATTAAACAAACAAGCATAAGACCAAAGAAATTCCGAAAATTTCAATTACAACAGACCTTACCGAATATTCTCCCTTCCCTCCATTCCTTCTATAGATCTTCCGCAGGACCTCCAAAGCCTCATCAGTCTTTCCAATACTGGCCAACAACTTAGGGCTTTCATACAAAAATAGCAGCATCACTCCTCCGATCCCTAACGGGGCAGTCACGACTAGGTTGTATACCCGCCATGGGCTGACGGTGATGCCCAGCCAAGGTATTGGTATGGCAATATTTAGAGGGAGAATGAAGTAGGCTAGAGCTGGAAAATGTACGTACATAACAAATTAATATTGTTTATTTAAATACAATATTAGAAGTTATAAATCTGGGGGCACGGCAGTGCCCCCACCAAGTCGAGCTGAAAGCGGCACGGCCGTACCATCCTTTTCTCGAACCAGTTCAGGCCATTTTTGACCCCCCCATAACTCCCTTGTCGATAAGTTTAGAACCCTCATTTTAAAATATCTTATTAAGCACTGCATAGACACGATACATTTCAAATTTCATTTAATTTGGACCAGTAGTTTAGAAGTTATAGTTAGTCAAAGTTTCTTAATTTTCTGCCTGACTGACTGACCGATCATCAAAATTCTAAGGTACTTCTAGCAGACTGAGGAGCTTGAAACTTAGAATACACCTTGTATTTAGTCTACACTAATATAATAAAGAGGAAAACTTTGTTTGTTTTTTTGTTTGTTTGTTTGTTTTTTTGTATGTATGTAATCGATAAACTCCGAAACTACTGGACCGATTTCGAAAATTCTTTCATCATTAGAAAGCTACAACATTCCTGAGTAACATAGGCTACTTTTTACCACGGGAAAATTCCTCATTTCCACGGGAAAACGGTTAGCAGCAGGAAAAGCAGGAAATACAGCGGATATTACCCAAATAAGCCAAACCGCTTTACGGATCTTCGCGAAATTTGGCACTGATATTACTAGCATAGTAAAGATGGACATGGACTACTTTTTGTCAGCCCTCGAGGATCTGGAGTACGAGTACCTGATGAAGACCACCAGCATCCCATCTAAACTATAAAAGATACGGTCATGGCTTCATAGAAAAAGTTGTTCACCATGACGGGCCGCTTCTGCTGGCACATGGTCATCGAGGATCTGGAGTACCTGATGAAGACCACCAGCATCCCATCTAAACTATAAGAGATACGGCCATGGCTTCATAGAAAAAGTTGTGCATCATGACGGGCCGCTTCTGCTGGCACATGGTCATCGAGGATCTGGAGTACCTGATGAACATCACCAGCATCCCATCTAAACTATAAGAGATACGATAATGGCTTCAAAGTAATAGTTATTCAGCATGACGGGCCGCTTCTGCTCGCACATTTACCTCTGCTGGATCGGAGTAATGGACTTTTTACTACGGGCAAAGATCCAATTTCTACGGGAAAACAGGTAAGTAGCAGCGGGTGAAACCGCTGGGCGGGCTGCTAGTGTATGAATAAAGGGAAAACTATAACATTCTGCAAATTCGGTTGCAACCGCATAACTAACTTTGTATTTCCATACAAATGTATAGGATTACAAAGTTAACTTTGCGGATGGGCTTTGAGGAAATCTGTAGCTAGGCTCAAGAAGTAGTTCCAGATAAGAGAAAGAGGAAGACTATCTACAAAAAGAAATGAGATCCCACCAAAAACATTTACTTGTAAAAAGAACCAAGTCTCGCCTCTCAGTTCATCTGCTGTAAAAAGTTGTGAGATCCATGTAATGCCAAGTCGGTTATTGATTTATTCAAGGACTACTTCAGGGAACTTTCATCTTAAGCTATTGCGTAATTAGGTAACAGACATCATCTTACAGTAACTATATCGATATTTAAAAACTTTTATATTTACAATAACTAGAATGACTTGGCAATCGCACACTATTTGCTTGTGAGATACGATGGTCTAGTGCGATGGCCGGGTCATTCTAGTTATTGTAAATATAAAAGTTTTTAAATATCGATATAGTTACTGTAAGATGATGTCTGTTACCTAATTACGCAATAGCTTAAGATGAAAGTTCCCTGAAGTAGTCCTTGAATAAATCAATAACCGACTTGGCATTACATGGATCTCACAACTTTTTACAGCAGATGAACTGAGAGGCGAGACTTGGTTCTTTTTACAAGTAAATGTTTTTGGTGGGATACCTATTACCTACTGTAGCTAAGGCCACAAAGTAAGTATTGGCTAGCGCACTAAGGCCTTATATTTGCTTACAGGCTTAGATGACTCATGAAAATGAAGGGCAAACTACTGATAGCAATAGACGAATGCTATCAATCATACTGGTGTACGATTTCATTTCATAAATATTAATAGAAGGCACAAAGTACAAAGTTGAAATTTTATAAAATAACTTTGACTTCTGTTATAATTACATCTTTCAGATTGCATCGAATATATGACAACTTAGATACGCGGAGAATCTTTGATGTCATAATATTCAAACAATCCGAAAAGTCTACATAAATTCGGCGCCTGAATCGCAAGTGTGATTTTATTGACCCTGTCTGCATACCATTTAGATAAGCTCTGCAGCCAAGTTGTACTTAATGTACGTGAATGGGAGGGAGTAACTTACTTTACTCAGCCACAACAGTCCACTGCTCGACATGGGTCTCTAAGGCTCATCCCTTAGTCGCCTTTTACGACACCCACGGATAGATTCTAGGTGATATCACGTGATACCTATTTTAAGCCAGCACCACATGGCACCCACGGAGTCGAGGATCTCAGAACTAGACTGACTTGACTTGGTGGTAAATTCAAGTGAGAAAGGAAGCGCCATTCGACCGCCATGCAGCCGCGGATGCAGCGATTGGTCTTCTAGACCAACTGAATCTGCTTACCACAGAAGACGAGCGATATTCTAGACTAGCTAAATCTGCTTACCATAGAAGATTAGCGATCTTCTAGACCAACTGAATCTGCTTACCATAAAAGATGAGCAATCTTCTAGACCAAATGATTCTGCTTACCATAAAAGATGAGCTCTGCAGCCAAGTTGCCAGTGTTCGTGATGAACAGGTACCGGCGTCTGCGCATGCTGTCGGTACCCTCGCCCATGTACGTGAATGACAGGGAGTATGACGCTGTAGAACTGGAAAATAAGCATATCGGTGCTGTTTAGCTGACACCTTTGCGTTGTATAGATAGCGTGCACACGTCAGAACGTAAGCAGTTGCCCCCTAGATACATACGTCAAATGTTTGAGAAGTAATAGAGGTTCAATAGTGTTGTCACTGGCGTTTTGCTACTGATGGACAGAGAAATATTGTGTTCTGAATACTGCCAACCGTCAAACTTTTTTGGCGAACTCTATCTAGCTTGCTTATATCAACCGGTTGAAAATGTTTAATCCAGGCATACGGTTAAACCAGGCATAAAACTTATGACTAATCCAGGCATAAAACAGGAATGATCTCTCCGACAGATTTCGGCCATGGCGATCACATCGACTTCTAATCAAGTCAGCGCTGATGCACCCGTACTGGCTATTGTAGCCAACTTTTGCAGTAAATTCCCGTATAGTGTGGTGTGGACACATCAGTTTGCCATTGACGTAATCATATAGTTGATGGCAACGGAAGAACGGGCCTTCAACACATCGCGTTGCGAAGTGGTCTTAACGCTACTCATCCAAGTTAGCAGGCATACGTATGGCATCAGCATAATATGACAGGATAATGATTTCATTTCGCTTCTATCTAAGAACTTCTAGTGAGTAGCTCATCAGAAATTTTATAAAATTAATTTTTTCTGGAAACTGAACCTGACGCTCAAGACAAACATAAGAATCTTACAAGCTACTCCCAATCAGTTTCAGCACAAGCAGGGACTCCCAGTTGGGGGCGAAGGAGCTTAGGGCTCCAAACAGGAACCCCCCGAAAGTCGACAGCAGAAGGGCTCTCCGTCTCCCGCGACGGTCTGCGTAGAAGCCCCAGGGGTACGCGAAGATCACTATACCTGAAATGGAAATGGTAATTTGAGGCTATTACTAGGTAGTTATTTAATACCCATGACTGAAGGGAGACGTTTGTGCAAATCAATGATGCCAATTATGTCCAAAAACCACTGACCCGATTTTATTGCGGTTTTCAGGGATGAATTTCGATTTAACTGGTGCATGTGCATCAAGATGTAGGTATATTTCTCCGAATATAATATTTAGCGTTACTACCTAGTATAGTAATTACTTGGCCATTTCTATGTGTTGTAGGTACAATTAAAAAATCCTTTTATTTGTATTTGCCTAGAACAAAGGTGACACTGATAAAGCGTGATTTCACAATTATTACGAAAACTTGGAAAATCCGCGTGTTGCTGTCTATGATAACTATTGCTCGGTGTCCTACACAACAGAAGCAGGAGACTCTCAAGGGAATAGAGTTGAGAAATCCTGTAGTCTCAAAGAAGAGCCGAAGGTCTTATCGAGCTGCAGCGGTTACCACACTGAAGGCAGTCCACCCCAAAATCCACAATATAAGGAGAGGCCCTAGACGAGCAATGGCTGTTGCAGCCATTAATGTGTAGGGATCTGTTTATGCAGCTTCTGGGTCTACATAGTAAACTAGGTACTTGCCTGCCTAGGGTACAGAGTTGTGTAACCCTGTAGTCTCAATGGAGCGCCGAAGGTCACATCTTGCAGCTGCTGTGACTACGCTGATTCAAATTCAAAATTAAAATTCTTTATTATTATCAATAAAATATATCTGATGCCAAACATGTCCGTAGAAAGCTATTGTTCAAGTTACTTTTCTTAGAAGTAAAGCACTTGCCTGCCAAGGGTACAGAGTTCAGTATGCCTGTAGTCTCAATAGAGAGCCGAAGGTCACATCTTGCAGCTGCTGTCATCACACTGATGCCAAACATGTCCGTAGAAAGCTATTGTTCAAGATACTTTTCTTAGAAGTAAAGCACTTGCCTGCCAAGGGTACAGAGTTCAGTATGCCTGTAGTATCAATGGAGAGCCGAAGGTCACATCTTGCAGCTGCTGTGACCACGCTGATATCGAACATATCTGTTCTGTACTGACTGTTCATGTCACTTGTCTTACGAAGTAAAGCACTTGCCTGCCAAGGGTACAGAAGTTCAGTAAGCCTGTAGTCTCAATGGAGAGCCGAAGGTCACACCAAGCAGCAGCTCTCTGTCACCACTGATGCCAAACATGTCCGTAGAAAGCTATTGTCCAAGTTACTTTTCTTGGAAGTAAAGCACTTGCCTGCCAAGGGTACAGAAGTTCAGTAAGCCTGTAGTCTCAATGGAGAGCCGAAGGTCACACCAAGCAGCAGCTCTCTGTCACCACTGATGCCAAACATGTCCGTAGAAAGCTATTGTCCAAGTTACTTTTCTTGGAAGTAAAGCACTTGCCTGCCAAGGGTACAGAGTTGAGTAATCCTGTAGTCTCAACGGAGAGCCGAAGGTCACATTTTGCAGCTGCTGTGCCCACGCTAATGCCATTCATATCTGTTCTGTACTGTTCATGTCATATGTCTTACGAAGGAAATCACTTGCCTGCCAAGGGTACAGAGTTCAGTATGCCTGTAGTCTCGATGGAGAGCCGAAGGTCACATCGTGCAGCTGCTGTGACGACACTGATGGCGAACATATCCATAGCAACAGCGTTGCTGATCAGCGCACAGGTGGCCAGGAGGAAGTAGTTGTATTTGCCATGGCCTGGAATTACGTTTGTTTACAGGTTGTAAGTTTAAACCACTTTACCTACACACATAACGTCGTCAGTTTGTTATTTTTGCGCAGCTATCCATTTCGTTTGAAAAATAAGTTTTTTCCGCTCAATTTCATACAAATAGGTAAAGTTTATGAGAAAAGGGTTTGACGGACGCATCCGTAAGTGCAAAAATATCGCACAACGTTGCGTTGACGGAAGCATTTGTCAATCAATTTGACATAACAAAAACCATAATTGTATTGTCCTAACCTAACGCATGTGTTACGTTATGTGTGTAAAGCGCCTAATGACAGATAGTCCTTAGAATACTGTAAAGGTGAATTAGGAATTTAGGATCATGGATCTGACCATCTTTTCCCAAAAAATATATTTCAAGAAACATAATTTATATGTATTTCAGGGTACAAAATCTTCCACGTACTTACCAGTAAGGTCAACGGCCTCATCGTAGGTATGTGCAACGTTTTTCGTGCTTCCAAGAGCATTCGCTGACGAGGAGCTCATGTTTCCTATACGTCGACTCAAACACGCTAGTAAACAAACACTGGTATGTATATTTCAGCTGAGATAATTTTGTGCTACGACAGTTTCAGTTGCGGTTCTCAAACTCTCGCGGTTTAGAATCTTCTACTTACTTTCATAATAAATCCTTATCCGAAATAGTTAAGGCGAAATCAGCTCGAAACGTCCGCGAAGTGATGAGAAAGCGTTCAAAATTTTCGATACCATTTCCTGAAACCCCCATAAAATAATACGTTAATATTGTTATGACAATTTTTAAGATATATGCTACAAATTTGTAGTAATTACTATGGGACCCAAAACAAGATTTAATAAAGTTGCCTCGATAAAAAAATTTGCATAGATTTAACACGCAAGTAGGCGAAGAGAGCGAGATGGCGAAACGCGCTGATATATGAAACGAGCAAGTTGGTTTACCGCTCGTACTCAAATAAATGCACTCTACAGAGGAACGCTGAACTAAAAGCCATCTTTAAATTGTTACCACTCGACTTGACGTAGAAGATAAATTAAAACAGATTAAGACTGTCTAGATAATTGATTACTGGTAAAACCATACAACTATGGTTCTAGCTTGCAAATATGGTCCAAACAAACCTGCATTTTAAAGTACATGTTACGTACGTTTATCTTGTGTATGGTGACACTTATTAAGTCAGTGTTAACCATACATTAGGGGTCGTATATAGTACGCGCCACACAGGAGGAGTTAAATAAAATAAAACATACAAGTTTGTTTGGACCATAGTTGCAAGCGAGGACCATAGTTGTATGGTTTGGGACAGCGGTCACTACACACACAGGCCTGTTACTTGGATAGGCGGTTGAAAACCAGACACCAGGGTTCATCGGGTCATCTCACGTCCTCTACGGACTGATTATCTGGGGAAACTCAGTCGATGCAAACAAAGCTTTTCTAGTACAAAAAAAGTGCATAAGAGCAGTCTGTGGTACGCACTATTTGGAACCATGCAGACCTCTTTTCAAAGCAACTCAAGTACTGACTCTACCATGTATGTACATTCAGCATATCTCAGTATTTGTTAAGGAACACCCTGAATATTTTGAAAAGTTGCCACAACGACCTTTTAGACAGGTAAAGATATGCCCATTGTTCAAAGTCCCAAGGTCTAGGGTCAACTACTATGGAAAAAATGTACACTGCATGGCTGCAAAAATATTTAACAAATTGCCTACCGAAATAAAGTTAAGTCCAAGAAATAAATTTAAAACTTTGCTCTCTGACTGGCTTTTGGAGAAATGTTTTTATTCAATTAAGGAATTTATGGAATGTAATGCTTCACTTTGATCTATTTTTCATATTTTGTTATTGTTATTATTGACCATTTTAATGCATACATTATTGACCAAATATTTGTAAGTAATTTATTAGGAATTTGTATGTTTTTTATTCATGATCGCATAATTTTATAGAAATACTTTCATTGACATTTTTAAATTATTTATTGACATTTAACGTTAGAGCTTAGCAATTAAAATTATTTGCATGCCTATTTTGGTAGAACATATGAAACTATTTTATTTAACATAAGACCTCATTTAATGTAATTATTACTATGTTTTATGCAAATAAACGAATCTTGTATCTTGTATCTTGTATCTTGTATCCTCATTCGCAATTCTCTTATCACTCCTTGTCGAAATTCGTTCTTGTCGCAACTCGTCCAGTTCTCAAGTTGTCCCAATATCATGAAACATAAAACGACCATAAAGTCTTGAAAATTTCAACTTGTTACTTTATCAAAATCAGCTACAAAAGAAAGTTAAAAATTATATGATTTGAATAAAAACACAGGGTGGTTTACGTGGGACAATTTGCAAATGGGGCGACCAAATTTGGGGAAGGTCCGTATTTAGTGTGAACTGGTTGTGACACTTGTGACTTTACGTTACGTCTTTTAAAACTTTGAGAAGCACTTGTTAACCTAATTAAATGGCATAAACTCCTCAAACAAACGTTTTTTTGATTAATTTCATAATTATTACAAAATTGTGTGTTCTTTAATATTTAAAAATATATTTTTAGTAGTGTTTCGAAGTAGGTAAAATGCCACTATTTGGTTTGCGCATAATTTATGCTAATTAAAAATATTTGAAGACGGCCCTCAAATATTTATCAGACGTGACGATAACGACCGTATTTTTACGGCCGTTGACGCTCTGCCTACCCCGCAAGGGATAAAGGCGTGATTTATGTAAACAAGATGAGATGCGGCATTGATACTAATTAAGCCAAGAACGATGAAAGGATTCTCTACTCCACTGATTGACCAATCAAAAGGCATTTAAACTGAATGATTGAATCATTTAGACAATAAATTCTTTGAGTTCTGTGGACCTTTGTCTCACAAAGATCTAGAGAAGTCGAGATGCTCCTCACTGTATAAGATAGTCCTATTATAGTGCATTAAGTCATAGGTATTAGAGTCAACTTAAACTAACTTGCACATGAATTTTTACCTAAACACTGCGGAAAGTGTTAAAAAACTTTCCGTATTAAGAATGCAATATTTGGAAAAGTTTCTAGATTTTCCACCACAGGGATGATTTGAAACTGCTATTTTCGCCGTCTGTACTGTACTTGGCTACCGCAGCTCAATCTTAGCCTGCGAAATTTAGCATCTTCCGGTCACTAACGCTTAGGAGAGCTCCATCTTTGGGATAGATACATGGCGATAGTCGCAAGTTCAAATCTAAAATCATCAGCTCATTTAGTCATCAAACGCAGTACCTACTTAGTTTACTTTACTCGTGTAACTTCGGAGCGTAAATAGTTATGTTATGACTTCAAAGATTTTCTTAAGTATAATCGATCATGATCATATTGATCATTCATGATATGACAAACGATTTGTTTTGAACCCCTCCCATGCATTTGACACAGGCGCGGATACAAGGGGGGGGCATAGGGGCAATGCCCCCCCCTAAACCCTTGGCTCTCATATAGGTAATTTAACCGAGAATTTTTTATTTTTTACAAATTGTATTGCAAAAATATATGATTTTCTTAAAATGGCGCCCCTCTGAGCCAAATCTTGTATCCGCGCCTGATTTGACAACTTTCTGAGCTATGCAGATCGCAAAAAGTAGGTATGTGTGTGTACCTACCTACATGTCGCAGGTGTAAGGTGTCCTTAAAGACCGAGCGAGGCGGCAGCGCGGCGGCGTCGTTGTCGCCGTCAAATTTGAACCAACATATGTTACATGGGAAAAGTTTTTCAGTTTCATGGACTTAGCACGCCTGCGCTATGTTTTCGGTACACCGTCCCTGACACCCCGTATTATGAGTACATACACCAACCAATTTGTTTGACGCCTCCCTCCCAACACCGATTAAAGTAAAAATATCTCGAAGACGTAATACTACCTAATGTTTTCTTCATGCTAAATACCCGAATTATTTTACAGCAGAAAACTGAGAAGTCAAAATTCAATTTTTTTTATTCAAAATAGGACATAAAAATACCACTTATTGATAGTCATTCATTACAATACGCAGAAATACGCAATACGCAGAACGCCTGTCAATAAGATTTTAGCAAATATTTTGTATAACATTGCAACAATAAATCTTTCAGGCGCAAATGCATAGTTAAGCGCTAGCAATGCTTATCGCACAACGTTGCGGCGAAAGATGCGTATGTCAAACCGTTTCAAATAAAACGTATTTGTATGAAAAATAAGGTGGAACATTGCATTTTCCTAACGCATGCATTGCGTAGCGTTAAAATAGCAACGGATGTAACGTACCTATCATCGCTGCCTTAGATACAGATGTAAATCAACCGGTTTAAAACGTTTAAAACCAAATTTCGCGGTTTAAAACCTGAAATCAACCGTTTTCAACCGTTTAAAACTCGCCTACAAAAAAAAAAGTTCTGTGTTTTACATACACATACATACATACACAAATCACGCCTTTATCCCTTGCGGGGTAGGCAGAGCGTAAACAGCCGTAGGTACCTACAATACAGCCGCTATCGCCACGTCTGACTAATATTTCAGGGCCGTTGTAGAAAAATCGTGCCGAAATGCAAAAAAATTTTTGCCGAGTAGGTACTTAGGTATGAATTTTTGTATGGAACATCCAAATTATTAATATAACCCTGTATATACAAAATTCGGTGTTTCCAACGATTTTACACTGACTTGCTCATCATAGGTTACCTACGCTCGGGCCTCGGAGCGACAAACTAGGTAATAAACCCGCAAAATCACATCATTAATCCATTTCAGTGATCCTTACCTTTGTAATATTACGAAAATGTATTAAAATCAATAAAACATTGTTATCAACCATCCGCCGTTTTAAACCGAAAAAAATGGTTGTTTATGATTTAAAACGGTTTTTTTCGTTTAAAACGATTTGGTTGAATTGGTTTTAAACCGGGCTTACATCTATAGCCTTAGATATACCTAGGTAAAGGTCAATCAAAACCCTGAGAGTACGTGGGCAGGGCACTTGGTGAGACGGAGTGACGATTGGTGGACAAAAGCGGTTACAGAGTGGTGGCCAAGAGGAGCGAAAAGGTCAGTGGGCAGACCACCTCGATAGTCCGACGATATCGTCAAACTTACAGGACCTCACTGGACGAGAGTGGCACAGGACCTTGAGGATTGGCGCTGTAGAGAAGAAGCCTAGTAGGTACTCTGCAGTGGGTGGATGTGGGCTAAGCATGATGATGATGTTATAATCCCTCGATTTCGCCTCAATTCTATGCAATCGGCAGTAATCGAATGACGTTGATTGTAATTTACCATACCATATCCCATTGATTACGTTTTCCGCGTAGATAGTTTTCGATGTTTTCAAACAATAAGATTAAATTTTGTATGGTAAAGCGATAAAAAGATAAGAGTCGTAGGTCGTAGATACCTAGGTAGGTACTGTTTCCATAACTATGTACGGCCATTCGTATAGGCCATAATTTGAATTAATGCTATGATAAGGTCAATTTCATTTGTTGACTTGTCTTATCTACACTAATATAATAAAGAGGAAAACTTTGTTTGTTTTTTTGTATGTATGTAATCGATAAACTCCGAAACTACTGGACCGATTTCGAAAATTCTTTCACCATTAGAAAGCTACAACATTCCTGAGTAACATAGGCTACTTTTTACCACGGGAAAATTCCTCATTTCCACGGGAAAACGGTAAGCAGCAGGAAAAGCGGGAAATACAGCGGATATTACCCAAATAAGCCAAACCGCTTTACCGATCTTCGCGATATTTGGCACTGATATTACTAGCATAGTAAAGATGGACATGGACTACTTTTTGTCAGCCCTCGAGGATCTGGAGTACCTGATGAAGACCACCAGCATCCCATCTAAACTATAAAAGATACGGTCATGGCTTCATAGAAAAAGTTGTTCAACAGGACGGGCCGCTTCTGCTGGCACATGGTCATCGAGGATCTGGAGTACCTGATGAAGACCACCAGCATCCCATCTAAACTATAACAGATACGGCCATGGCTTCATAGAAAAAGTTGTGCATCATGACGGGCCGCTTCTGCTGGCACATGGGCATCGAGGATATGGAGTACCTGATAAAGATCACCAGCATCCCATCTAAACTATAAGAGATACGGTAATGATTTTTAGGTAAAAGTTACTCAGCATGGCAGGCTGCTTCTGCTGGCACATGGTCATCGAGGATCTGGCTGGAATACCCGATGTAGACCACCAGTACCCCATATAAACTATAAGAGATACGGCAATGGCTTCATAGACAAAGTTGTTCACCATGTCGGACCGCTTCTGCTGACACATGGTCATCGAGGATCTGGAGCACCTGATGAAGACCACCAATATCCCATATAAACTACACGGTTACTTTTATATCACCCCGGAAATTTTCAGGGTTGTATCAGAACACGATAAACAACAGATATCATTAAAAAAAACATATGCTATTTTTTTTTTGTATTTTTTTGCTACCTATCCATAAAATAAAATAAATGTTGGGCACTCTAATCAGTTTACTACGATCGACAACTCACGTGAAAGACAATGAATGAAAAATAAACCATCCAAAATAAATGAGGCTTTCCTTGTATGACGGGACTCTTATCCGAACCTGAATTAAATTTGGGCGCTTATTACTGCATCGTCGCAATCTAACTTCAAGCAAAAGTAATTTGCATGTCGCTTGTAATAAAAATCATAATCGTGCGAAAATTTGCAAAGAAAATCACCACGTGAAAACAGTGTGCAAGTGAGACAGCGTAAGCGCACGCGCTCCATCCCTCCAACAACCAGGGCTGCCAACCGTACGAGATTTCTCGTACAAATACGAGATTTATGGTCTCCCGTACGAGGTACGAGGACACTGTCAATCTCGTACAATTTTGTACGAGATTTTCACATGTTACATAATTTTAATTGCTGGCAATCATTTTTTGCTCCTCAAGTAATCATAGTCTATGAAAAGTCATCGATTGCGTATGAAAGAAATTCCCGAGCGAGACCGAAACAGTTTCCGTTCGTTCGCTCGCTGGTTCATTCGTTTGTTTCTTGCACTATTTGTCTCTGTCGTACATACTTAAATATCTAAATTCTTTTCTTTCTTTACATGTAGATCGGAGTTTTGTACTTTTGTTTGTCTTTGCAGAAGTGAGCGTTAAGGGATTGTTTTCAAACAAACGTTATAACCTATAAATGGTGTATAAACTTTAGTCTGAATTCACTGAAATCAGTATGAGTGATAGCAACGATGATGCTGATCGCTCGCCAACCCGAATTTTATTGGTTTTACCACACGTCGAAAGTTGTACGAGGTTCGAAACGTAAAATACGAGATTTTTAGGAGCCTGTGTACGAGAAAATAAATTTTTAGGTTGGCAACCCTGCCAACAACCCCCAATTAGTCCGGGTTTCACCTTTCGAGAGCAAACACGTACGCGCGAAATTATGTTGCCTCGCCCGCGACGCGGGAATCCCGAATATTCCTCTCGGGAGTACACGATGATGTTGCGTGCTTACTTTCTTGCTGGGGAAAGTTTAGCGGCGGCTCGCAGGTTGTACCAGGAACAGCACCCGAACTGGAGAGTGCCGGATGAGTCGACGTTTCTGCGGGTCTACCAAAATTCGCTGGATTATGGTCAGTTCAGGGAACCAACACACGCCCAAGGGCGAGGAAGACCAAGATACAACATTCACGATGATGTTCTGGATTGGTTCGAAGAGGATCCGCGGCGCAGCACAAATGAAGCAGCCCGGCATTTTGGAATCAGCCAGTATTGTGCGTGGAAAATTGTTAGCTCCGCTGGACAGCATCCATATCATTTTAGGAAAGTGCAGGAGTTGACGGAAAGAGATAGGGCCCCGCGCATGGATTATTGCCAGTGGCTCTTAGAGCACCAAAATGATAACATTTTATTTACAGATGAGTGCCTCTTCACAAGAGTCGGACTTTTTAATATCCACAATGAACATTACTGGAGTTATGTGAATCCATACTTGACACGGCAACATTCGTATCAAAACCGATTTAGTTGGAACGTATGGGCCGGTGTTATCAATGGACATGTAATCGGGCCATATTTCATCCGTGGACGTTTAACAGGACAAAGTTATTTGCGTATTTTACAGAGACAGTTGCCAAGGATGTTAGACGGTGTTCCATTGGCTTATTTGAATGGTATGTACTACCAACAAGACGGGGCTCCGCCCCACTATGCCGGTGCAGTGCGTGAATACCTAAGCGAACAATTTGGAGACCGCTGGATCGGTCGCGGTGGGCCTGTAGCATGGCCAGCGCGGTCCCCTGATCTTACGCCAATGGACTTTTATTTGTGGAGTGAGATCAAGCGGCTGGTGTATGTGAACGAACCGACTAGTGCGAATGACTTAAAACGCCGAATCAAAGCCGCATTTCGGGTCGTTAAAAGCCAACAAAACGTGTTGTGGTCTTTGAAAGCGCATGCAATCAAACGTGCGCAACTGTGTTTGAGACAAAGAGGCGGACACTTTGAACAATTACTGGGATATGATGATTATGAAGTAGAAATGTAAGTAATTTGAACTCTTTTTTTAATTTGATTGACAATTAGTGTAAATACAAGTTGATTACAATTTTTTAACTACGCCAAAACACCTGGGTAGTCCTGCTTTGCTAAGATACCTTTGATTATTTTAGTGTTAACTTAGTATTTCGGTGTTTGCCGGTCCTAAGCCCGTGTAAGTAGGAAGGAGAAATTGTTATCAACTTATTTACCTACCTTACCTACCTGCTGGTTAGGTACATACAGCTCATTACAGCTGGTTCGCGTTCGCGCCGTAATAATGCGACGTTGCCGTTCCGCCTCATTCATTGTTTTTATAACTGTCATTCACTAGATCTACGCATAGTGTACATAAATAAGGGGGAAAAATGAGATAATTTCTAATAATTTTGAAAAATTGTACATTCACGATAATTTTGATTTTTATTTTTTAATCAAATTATTATCGTAACCCGAGTCAGCCCTAAATTTATCCGGGGTGATAAAAAAGTAACCGTAAGAGATACGGTAATGGCTTCAAAGTAAAAGTTATTCAGCATGACGGGCCGCTTCTGCTGGCAAATGGTCACGAGGGTCTGGAGTACTTGATGTAGACCACCAGCATCCCATATAAACTATAAGAGATACGGCAATGGCTTCATAGACAAAGTTGTTCACCATGACGGGCCGCTTTTGCTGACACATGGTCATCGAGGATCTGGAGCACCTGATGAAGACCACCAACATCCCTGTAATGGACTTTTTACTACGGGCAAAGATCCAATTTCTACGGGAAAACAGGTAAGTAGCAGCGGGTGAAACCGCTGGGCGGGCTGCTAGTAATTTATAAGTGTCTTCTGGTATGGGTTTAAGAGCTGTTTTCTTCTTCTTCATCGAGTCATTTGACCAGTGATTGGCTTAAGAGCTGTCAAATATGGCATATTGAAATAAGTAGCCGTACGGTGTTTTAATAAAAAACACTTTGGTTAAAAAGATAGGATAACAAAAAGCTGAAACAGATAACTTTTCCGCTGCTTTGTAGTTTTACAGAACATCATCTTTCTATTTATCATACTAAGTATAACATCAGTATAGTTTGATTGATCATAATCTTTATTAGGTGCATGATACCTATAAAAGTAATAAATACCTAACTTACTACCTACATACATTAAACATCTGCCACACAGTAAAAAAATAGCTACGCTTGCCTTCAGCAGTGTGGAAACTTCATACACATGCTCGAAACAGACGTGCGATGCCGCGCCGGCCGCCGCCGCTTACAAGGAAACCGATGCAGCCTTCAGTTGTTTTTCCACAGTAATAAGTAGCCTTTTTTACTCACAGGAATAATACAGTTTAAAAATAAAGAAAAAGATTTTCTAAAGTTGGTTCAAATTAATATAATTATAACCTAACGTGACAATCCTTGCGAATCTTGCGATTTAACAGAAACCCGTCGAGTTTCCTTACTGTTACATCTCTACACTGTGTCTGTCCTGTCATCACTAAAAAACTGCAACGTAACATTTATTTAATAAAATATTTAAGATATGCAATTTAAAGTCCCTTTAGGTAATATAACTTTATCAATTGTTTAGATTATCTAGGTACTATCTAGATATTCAAATTACTTTTATTATCTACTGACATAAATTTGACACGTGTCGTTTTAAATTCACGTTTGCAGAACTGACGTGCGATAATTCCTTGTAATCCAGTTAGTGAACTCGGCAGACTGGATGGGATTCAATTAACACCCTGTATCAAGGGCGTGGCTGTTTATTGACCCTAAACTACTTATACAGGGTGGGAAAAATAACTACGATGAAGAATGTCAAATGGCGAATTGATCCATAAAACTACACACTACAACATTTTTTTTTATAAATTGGCTCTGATTCGGCCGACCAAGATTTTGTAGTGGAGGCACAGAATAGCCAATAGTAGATATTATTAAGTGGTATGGTAGTGCTAGTGGAGGTCACATTTTACACTTTGAAATATCGAGGGTGTACTGGTACAAACCCTGGTGGTTTGCCGTCGCATAAGATACATTAACATTTAAAAATCATCTTAGAAAACCGAGTTGTTAAAATGCGTGGTGAACTGGTGACCATATCTCCATTGAGGGTGGGGCAAGGTTTGGCAGGGTGGGACAAGGTGTTACATTGTAACTTACTTTGTGATTGTAAGTTTTACCTCATCTTTCCTGTTCTTACTCGATAAGATTGGAATTAGAGGAGTAGCCCTTCAACTTTTCAAAAGTTACCTGACTAAGAGAACACAGAGAGTTCGACTTGATCAGTACACCGGTGAGGAGGTGGAGGTGACATTTGGCGTTCCGCAGGGAAGCGTGTTGGGTCCGACACTCTTCCTTATTTATATAAACGACCTTTGCAGTATGGATCTAAAACACGCAAAACTATTCTGTTACGCCGATGACACTGCCATTGTCTTCACTGGACAGTCCTGGTCGAAACTCCAGGAGAATGCAGAGCAGGGTTTGATAGGGGTAGCTAGATGGCTAAGAAATAATCTCCTCACGCTAAATACCAGCAAAACGAACTACATTTGTTTTAGCATTTATAACCGGACTCAGTTGCCCAGCGATTTCAGCATTAAAATTCACTCCTGTGATAAACATACAAACTGCGACTGCCCAACCATCGACAGAACTGTCCACACTAAATATCTTGGTGTGTTGCTTGACCAGAATCTGTCTTGGTACCCACATTTAGAATATGTAGCAAGTAGACTGCGCAAATTAATCTGGATCTTCAAGACCCTAAGACATGTGTTACCGAGATATAGCGCTGGAACAAAAAATAGCACAAGAAACCTAATAAACGAAATCTACACAGCCTTAGCACAATCAGTTCTGATCTACTGCATACCTGCATGGGGAGGAGCAGCAAAAACGCGTTTTCTCGCAGTCGAAAGAGCACAGCGTGCATTGATAAAAGTGATGTATTTTAAAAAGAGAAGATTTTCCACTGAATCCCTATACCAGAGCAATCTTTTATCGGTTAGGAAACTTTATATAATACAATCGGTTTTGAAACTACATAAAACATTGCCATACGATTCTAAGTCAAAAAGTGAAAAAAGGAGGAAACCCGACGTAGCTCCAGTGTCCCGAACAAAAAAGGTGTTTGCGAACAGGCAATATTATAAACTGTCTGCTGTGCTATACAACAAACTAAATAAAGAGTTGGATATACACAAACATCTATTACACAATTGTAAAAAGCTGCTTAACGACTGGTTATTGCCTAAATCTTACCTAGACACGGAGAACCTACTAAAACGCGCACCACAATGACATACATAAACACACACCCACACACACACACAGACACACATATATACACACACACACACACATACACACACACACAAAGTTAGATTATCCTATCTAACTTTAATTACTTACCTATTTTATTTGGTTTTTACTGTATATTTTTAAGTTTTTTCTGTTCTGTCTTTAGTTAATTTTTAAAGAAAATCGTTCTTACCTATAGTTTAAAAATACCTACGGAAGAGTGGATCCTCCTGGCACAGGCATTGTTATGCTTAAAAGGAGGTTCCGATGCCTAGCTTTAACTTAAAATTGTAAGAATGAAATAAACATATTTTATTTATTTTTTATTTATTTATTACTCCAATCTCAATGTGGAGTAAGAATAGGCTGGATGGGACAAAATGGAACATATGGAATGCGTTCGCCAGAATCAGTGGCATGTAGGTAAGTACCTATCGCCAATCATTACACCCTATCAAATCAGGAGTGCATCGTCCAATTGTCCAACGAGACAGGTGATACCCGCATCCTTTGTTGCCCCTCATCCTCTCGAGGCAACCAATCAGTGTGACGCACTTTATATTAGCTATAACTCTATACCACCGGGTGTAAAAGACAAAACAACTGAAATGAATGTTTCTAGTTTCTATGCAAGTGTTTTGATGGATCCTGACTTTGCTGTTTTCTTCGTATCAGAATTTCATAGGAAATATCGTGACATTATGGTATACTTACCTACTGAGTGTTTTCGTATTTTCATCGCGCAAGTGTCGCGACTGTAAGTAAAGCTCTCGTCTTAAGACACATAAGGTACATCGAGGGTGTAAGGCCCCCAGTCTTCGAAGGCCCAAACTCAGAAAACCGTTTAAAATACGTTCGGTTGGCGCCAAATTCATAGCAAGCGTAAATTGAACCAATAGGAACGCAGGGACGCGAGAGCGGGCCGCGTGCGGCCGCTATTTTGCCAGTGACGGCTGGTTGTTCGGTGACCTCGGGCACGGCCAGTGTTTTTGCTATTTTGCGCTCCCACTAAACAGTAGTTTTCAATAAGTTAATACTGCAATTTATTAGTAGATTATTGTTGAATGTGTTTATTTATTTATCATTCCATTGATATTCGTGTAGGTATGTCTGGTTTTAACGCTATTTTATTCATAAATTGTGAAAACGGGTTGCAAGGCCCCGATCGGTTAGGAAGGCCCCACAGGGTTACTGCTTGGGCCTTACAAGCACTGTTGGGGCCTCTCTACACTGTTGCTGTCTTATAAGGCCCATAAATTTTTGGAATTTAAATTTAACTTTACATCCACTTATGTTATTAATAAAAATAAATTTTGACACCACATTTTTATTTTGGGCCTTGCAACCTGCAATCAGGGCTATCCAAACCAAATACCGGTAATAAAGCCCAATGTATGAAAAATTAAAATCAAGTAATTTTAAAAATTTATACCTTTTTCTAAGCTAAATAAAAATACTTTTAGGATTAATGGCAATTTTTTTGCACTTGGCTCCTGAAATTTCGATTGCCAGGCTGTTTTCTTCCTCACTGAGAAAGTGAAGTCTTTTTGAAAAATATTGATGATTTCACAACTTTTTGCTTTTATTTAGGTTTAATAATATGTAAACATTCATATAAGTGTACCTTTTTTTGTAATTAACGCTTACTTTAACTCCAAACGTAATAAAATTGGCAGGGGCCTTATAACACATGCCCAGTTTAGGAAGGCCAAAAATCGATGTTTCGAAAAATGATCAAAATTGTAACTTTTTAATGTCAAAATCATAAAAAAATCATATAGGTCAATTAATAGTAAATTTTGCTATACGTTGCAAACGTTGTTTTACCTGAGGGTGATAAAATAAAGGTTTTATTTCGGTTCGTTGTTAGGTGGGCCTTATTACCCGGGTCTACCTTATTTTGTTAATTTAACTTTTGGTTTTTGTCTACCATGCCTTTTGCATTACGGTTCGTGTTGTTGGCGTTCCCGAAAGTGACCTTATGGTGGGTTCAGACCCGTCCGGTGTGGCTCAGAGATTTTATTAGCAAATTACTTACACTCTATATAAGTGCTTTACCTGACACCCTGTATAAATGTCGATAGTATTCCCGAAAATGAACTTATGGTGGTTTCAGACCCGGCCGGTGTGGCCCAGACATTTTATTAGCAAATTAGTTTACCTGACACCCTGTATAAACAGTAAATACCTATGACTCTAGTGACACCCTATATAAATGTCGATAGTATTCCCAAAAATGACCTTTTTCAGACCCGGCCGGTGTGGCCCAGAGATTTTATTAGCAAATTAGTTACACTTACACCCTATATACTAAAGTAACACTCTGTATAAAGGTGAATGGTGTTCCCGAAAATGACCTTATGGTTGTTTCAGACCCGGCCGGTGTGGTCCAGAGATTTTATTAGCAAATTACTTACACCCTGTATACTTATAAATAAGTGAAGCACTTGCACCCTATATAAGTATGGATGGTGTTCCAGAAAATGACCTTATGGTGTTTCAGACCCGGCCGGTGTGGCCCAGAGATTTTATTAGCAAATTACTTACACCCTGTGTAAGTTCTTTACATGACACCCTGTATAAATGTCGATAGTATTCCCGAAAGTGACCTTATGGTGGTTTCAGACTCAGCTGGTGTGGCCCAGAGATTTTATTAGCAAATTACTTACACTCTGTATAAGTGCACATACATAGCTTCCTTATAACATAGTTTCATAAGACATGTTTCACTAATAAGCTGTGTAGGTGCTATAATTGTCAGAATGGATGCAGCTGTGTTCCACCAATGTGCTCTTTTACATGTTAATAATAAAATGAAGTCACATACATAACTTCCTTAACATAGTTTCATAAGTCATGTACCTTTACTAATAAGCTATGGACTGTAATTATTGTCCGATAATAAACAATTTTTATTTTTTTATTTTATTGTTTATTTATTTACCTGACACCCTGTATAAATGTCGATAGTAGTCTCGAAAATATCCTTATAGTGGTTTCAGACCAAGCTGGTATGGCCCAGAGATTTCATAGGCAAATTACTTACACCCTGTATACTTATATGTGAAGCTATTGCTTCAACTTACACCCTATATAAGTATAATGGTGTTCCCGAAAATGACCTTATGGTGGTTTCAGACCCGGCCGGTGTGGCCCAGAGATTTTATTAGCAAATACACCCTGTATACTTATAACACCTTGTATAAGTGTGATGGTGTTCCCGAAAATGACCTTATGGTGGTTTCAGATCAGACCCAGCCGGTGTGGCCCAGAGATTTTATTAGCAAATACACCCTGAATAATTATAACACCCTGTATAAGTATGATGGTGTTCCAGAAAATGACCTTATGGTGGTTTCAGACCCGGCCGGTGTGGCCCAGAGATTTTATTAGCAAATAACTTATACCCTGTATGCTTATAACACCTTGTATAAGTGTAATGGTGTTCCAGAAAATGACCTTATGGTGGTTGCAGACCCGGCCGGTGTGGCCCATAGATTTTATTAGCAAATACACTCGTATACTTATAACACCTTGTATAAGTATGATGGTGTTCCAGAAAATGACCTTATGGTGGTTGCAGACCCGGCCGGTGTAGCCCAGAGATTTTATTAGCAAATTAGGTGAGCTGCGCGCGCCACTCCGCGAGGTATATCGCGCACACTGTTCAGAAGGATGACGATCTTTTGAATAAAGGGTAACCTGCATAGTTGGCATTGGTATACCTTGAATTGAAACCAAGAAACCGTACTTTCATAAATTTCGGAGTTATGTGGATTTAAAAAATAAAATAGATTTTGTAACTAACTAGCGCACAGACAGCGGCCCGTTAGCGATTTCACCCGCTGCAACTCATTTTTCCGAAAAAAGCATTTTCCCGGCATGTGTTCTCATCACACCTTCCTCTTGAATCACCCTATCTATTACAAAAAACCGCATCAAATTAAAAAACGGTAGCATTCTGGTAGTACGTAAGTAGTGTGGTCTATTATTATTTTTTCCATTTGACATCTGCCAAAATGTAATTTTTTTATGCGTTTACTTTCTTTCGTTTTGATTGTCATGCATGAGCTGATAATTATTCTCAAAAAAGTCCTGTCTCTGTCGTTCAACGCCATCTATCGATGATTTTACTAACTTCTAGACTTAAATTACAGTTATTCTCTGGCCTACGCCTACAGAACATTTCTTTTAGTGCTGTTTTTTTTTATTATTATCAATCGATGAAATAATTACATCACTAGTCTAGGTCAGTGCCATACTACACTAATCATTTTGTTAATAGTCAACGTACGCGGACCTTTCCACACAAATTCGGCTTCATTGGTTGTTCTGTAACACGTTGTAGGTATTACTAAAACCAATAAAAAGTTAATAAACAATAAGTAACTATTATTAGATTTGATAACTGACTATTACTAATTAGTTTTATAAATGGATGATATTTATAATATTATTATCAATCGTCACAACTGCAACTGATATAATTATTGCACCTTTTCGTGTTCTGATTGCCAAATTGTTTAGCAACCTTGCGAGCAGTGTGTCTCGACATCCTTTTATCACGTTAATGTCCGTATCAACCGCAGTAGGGACATCTGACGCGACGCTGGGTAGCGCGAAAACGATAAAAAAAATGTTAAAAAAGGGTAAAGCAGATTAAAAAAAGAGTATTTGAAAAATGCTACATTAATTTTGTCACTAGTGCAGTGAGTGGCGCTAGGAATGGGCGCATATAAATAAATATTTTTTTAAATATTTTACGTCGCGTCAGAATTTAATAACAAAGTTTTTCAGTGAAATTCAGTGTTTGGTGTTATTTTGGATAGTTTTACGAAATAAACTTTGCAAAAATGAAGCGACTTTCTGTGATATTTGTCAGTATTTTCGGTAAGTTAGCGTGTGTTTTTCACGATGTTTTCTTTATTCTATGGTGTATAAAACAATACTTTTAAAACTAGATCGTGGCACAAACGTTACCCAGCACTTGTTATTAACGTAAAATTAAATAGATTGTATTTAAATGATTAAAGAATACAGTATAATTTCAGATAGTTTGCGATATTTCGAACCTCGACCAAAAAATAAACACAAAGAATAAGTTTTGAAAATAAAACCATCTCATTCGCGATTTGAATTTAATGATATGACATCGGAACACTTTTGCCAAAGTTTTTCTAATTGTAATACTTACTCATACCGATTCTGACCACAACTAAACTTTCCTTTGTTTAGCTCTACAACTTTTAATTGGTTTTTAATGAAGTACAAATATTTTAAACAAATTTTATTAGGAACTTGTCATTAAAATATGAATTTTAAAAAATTGGACCTCCTATACTAAGAGACGAACATTTTGAACATGTCACAGGTTGACAAAATGTATGGGGTCCTCATATATTTTTCATATACCTATTTCTATGAAAAGAGTCTAATGTTTAACAGTTCTCTGTTCAGTTTTGTGAGTAGAACAGCCCTTAAAATATTTATACTTAATTAAATGTAACCTATACTAACATTGCCTAGTCGTCAGATCGACAATTATTTTGTAGAGAGCCGATTTTCATTCATTTGAGCAGGATGAAAGAAAATCGGCTTGCCAACGCGTGGTGGGATATTCGACTGACACTCTTTAGCTTTTAATAATTTTAATTCAATTCGGTTTGTATTGACTTTTAATTAATAAAAATATTTAACTGATAGAAAATATCGAATTAATTACCTATGTTCTTTGTCTGCGCCAGTTACAAGAATATTTTGGGATTGGCCTCCTCTTTCACCCCCTCCAGGGAATGAATCGAATTTTCTCTCAACCTGTATATCTAAAAATAGTTATATACGGTTACATGTAAATAAGTACAAATCTCTTGAGGGTGTAATCTACTCACAAAACTGAACAACTTTTGTTAGAAACTTTTCTTCGAAATATGAAAAAATAATTTGGACCTCCCATACAAAAATGCTGAAAAAGTGTGTCACTTAGTATGGGAGGTTTTTTTTTTCATATTTCGAAAAAAAGTTTCAAACAAAGGTTGTTCAGTTTTGTGAGTAGATCACACACACCCTCAAGAGATTTGTACTTAATTAAATGTAACCCTATATATTTCACCACGCCCATTATATTCCTATAATTAGATTACGATAATGTGTTGGTTAAATAACAACAATGTCATATTTATGACATTATCTGTGCTGTGCCTTTCTGTAAACTGTCAGACTGTTTTAGAAATAGTGTAGATGTTTTAAATAGGATGGAATGGAAAATTCTATGGCATTTCTTCAAAATTCAAATATATAGTTTCAATTTTAGGTAGGTTAGGTGTAGGTATCTTGTAAAAACTAT
This sequence comes from Phthorimaea operculella, assembly GCA_024500475.1. Lineage (NCBI taxonomy): Eukaryota > Metazoa > Arthropoda > Insecta > Lepidoptera > Gelechiidae > Phthorimaea > Phthorimaea operculella. Next base: position 159,156 of record JANFCV010000127.1, on the reverse strand, counting down.
CCTGGTAGATGGAGTCAAGATCCACAAACTTGCTTGATTCGCGGGCTTGGAGTAAGCCGCTGTAGCCCAGTTGGTAGAGGCATCGCCAGTACAGATGGCGAAGGTCGCTGGTTCAAATCCAGCCTGCGATGAAAATTTCGCAAGTTTTGAAAATTAAAAATACTTTTTTTTTTTTCACCATAGGTATTTGAGACTGCCACTCGCTGCATGACATTGTATGCAGCGAGTGGCAGTCTCAACTACATTCCTATCCGTATCGTTAAAAAATATCCTGATGGTTCTCATTTAGGGGATCTACTTTTACTGGTAATCCTTAAAAATTATATGAAAATCCAGTATAGTTAATTCCTTAAAAGGGTACGTTGATATGCTGCTGATAGTACCTACTCACAAAGTCAGGGTCTAAACAATGGGACCCAGGAGAAATCAAGGAGACCCTTAAAATTTCATAAGCACACTCGATTAAACTTGGTAACAAAAGGTCATTCTTTTATTATCTGTAATGTCACAAACCTTTATTCATTATCATATATCAAAGCTAGGTATATCCCTATATAGCAGGGTAGGCAGGGCGTAATCGGTTGTAAAAAACGGCCATTTACACCTGATCTGACAAAAGTTTGAGAGTCATTCAGAAGACTGAGTGTCACCAGAGTGACAGGTTGTCAGCCTGTCGCCTCGCAATACACATCAACTCTCAAAACCCTTATAGTCGCTTCTTACGACACCCACGGGAAAGATATGGGGTGATGTTTTTCTAAGCCTGTACCACATGACACTCTAAGCCTTGCTTTAAAATTTAAGCTCTTTAATTTAAAATGTTGTTCAGTTTTTATGAGCCTCCATTTTAACATTTGGTTGAAAAGTTACTTAAGTACAAAAGTCGTTCCATTGGTGGTTCAGTTGATAGGTTTGAATTATTTTTCATAGTTTTTTTTGTAGAGTGTAGTAAAATAGTGTATGCAACTGCATATAATTTAGGCTTTAGAATAATACATATTATCATAATAAGTACATATTATTTATTTAAACATTTTGTTTCAGTTTTAGTCAAAGCCGACAGCGATGACCACTGGGAGTATGGACGTAAGTCACAAGAAATGCGGCGATAAACACACGAAACGTCCGTTTGTGCGATATTTTAGCGCAGCGCTATCGCATGCGTTAGGAAAATGTGACTTTCCACCTTATTCTCATACAAAATTTATGTCAAATAAATTTGACAGACGTATCCGTCGACGCAGCGTTGTGCGATAGCGCTACCGGATAAGTCTGACGATACATTTGACAAAAACAGTATTTATATGACACTAGCTGCCCGTCAGCGGTTTCACCCGCTGCAACTTATTATTCCGCGGGAGATGTCGCTGTTAGTTTTCGGCGAAAACGTTTAAAACGCGAGTCGGCTCAGTCACGCCACCTATTCAGAAATATTGCAAAATGCGTGATTCCGTGGGAATGAGACATTTTCCCGTGGTAAAAAGTAGCCTATGTGTTATTCTAGATACTCTTCTATATTTGTGCAAAATTTCATGTCAATCTTATCAGCCGTTTAAGCGTGATGTCGTAACAAACACACACACAAACATCCGCCTTTATAATATTAGTAGGAGTAGGATAGTAGGATTACGGTCGAAATTCACGTTGTCCTAACGCATGCGATGCGATACGCAGCGCTAAAATGAGGACGTTTCGTGTGGTTCTCGCCTAACTTATTAACCTCATACGGTACAACACACCTGCGTACACGCCTGCGTATAATTTCTGATTGTTACGCCAAAGATTTACCACAACACGTGTTGCCATATCGCATACACGACACAGTCTACGAGTATTATCATAAATTGGTTACTGAACTGTAAAAATAAGAAAATGTTTGTTTAGTATAACATGATAAGAATGCAGTAGATATTAAATATTCGATTTGACACATTAGCAATATACAATTCTATACAAAAGCGTGTTCCAGCCCTTACCTACCGGGAAAAACAAGTAGATGTATTGTATTAAAAACAAAAACCCGACTGCGCTAATTTCAAAGTTGTATTTTGGGATAATAATCCACCATCTTTTGTTAATATAGCCAGTGTCAGAATATCTTGTAGTAAATACCTAAATACTTAACTTAACTCTGTGGTTGCTGCGACATCTACGCCGACATTGTGACCGCTACTACATATTTGCTACGATCGCTACGGCGTAGCAAGGTCAAAGTTAAGAATAATACTTAAAAATTGTTTTATATTACCGAAGAGTTTTTATTTTATTTTGTTTTAGTATAATATCAAAAGAGTAAAAAGTTTCTGTTTGTAATTCATAATAATTTCATCGCATGTTTGTTTTTAGATTTAATTGGCAAGCCCTCTCCTACTCTACCCCTGTAAGATCTCAGGGAGGAGGGATTGGCTGAAAACCAGCGCCAACATGACTTGGGGTCTTGTCGGCAAAAGCTGAGTCAGACCCTTTTGCCTTTTTTTGTTGTTCTAATAACTTAGATTAAGCTAGTTTGATTTAAACTAAAAGGCAATAAATATTATTTTTATTTTTTAAGTTTAGAATTTGAAATAGTTTCAGTAGGTAAGTTTATATTGTAGGTACATAATGCTACAACTTTTTTATGTAGGTGAAAGCGAGTGGCCAGGCATGTGCAACAAAGGCAGCCGACAGTCGCCCATCAACATCTTGACCTCTGACGCAATTGAAGACTACCATGGTGCCCATATCAGAGGTCCTCTGCAGTACCACGGTTATGAGAGTGTGAAGGTGGAAGCTCAGAACAATGGGCATACAGGTATGCAGAGCATTTTAACATGCTTTTAGCAAAAAGGGTCCCTTTGGTCCTAAATAACACTCGACTTCTGACGCGACAGCTGACTACAATGGCGCCCATGTCAAAGGTCCACTACGATACACTTTGAAGGTCCAGGCTCAGAACAATGGGCATACAGGTATATAGAGCATTTTAATATGCTTTTAGCGTAGAAAAAGGGTCCCTTTTGGTCCTAAATAACTCTCGACTTCTGACGCAACAGCGGACTACCACGGCGCCCATGTCAAAGATCCACTACGATACACTTTGAAGGTCCAGGCTCATAAAAATGGACATACTGCTATTTAGAACATTTATCAGTCCCCAATCATCATCTTGACTACGGTGCCACATCAGAGGTCTGCTGCACGGTTATGAGAATGTAAAGGTCGAGGCTCAGAACAATGAATATACAGGTATGACAATAGCCACAACAGTCTACTGCTGGACATGGGCCTCCTAACTACGCTTGGCATGTGGTATGGGCGAGCGCAGTGCAAGATATTGCATCCACTCACCGGGAACATCCGTTCCAATTTGTTTAGTTGCTTTTTACCTACAGGTAGAGTTGGAGTGATGCTATTCTAAGCCGACATTACATGGCAAATAAAGAGCTATGAATGAAGGATACTTCGGCTCATTAGGTCCATTCGTAAACTTTTGGATTGCGTCCAAATACGAATAACTTATGAAAAATCTGCATGTCATGGGGCGAGTAATGTATTTTCCTGACTGTGTGAATTTTATCCTCTGCGATAGATAAAAGCACTAGTTTCCTAGCGGAGAAGTCAATTGAAATTGGATGACTTGGTGTCCCACTCGAAGAAGAAGAAGATCCGAAATATTATAATGTTTCAAAGAGTAAAAATCTTTTTCGTTGTATGTTTTATTGTTTACTATTATTACTTTTATGTACAAATCAGTTCTCTTCTACACAGCGGTATGGAACAACCTGGACTTCCCCCTGGGCCCCACGCTCAGCGGTGGACCTCTGCGAGGGAACTACACCTTCATGCAGTTTCACTTACACTGGTTATCAGAGCATGCCATCGATGGAATCAAGTGAGTAAACACCATGTCGTCCAGATAGCTTAGAACCTTGGATTCACAAGTTGCATAAGAGGTGGATACAGAGAAGTAGCGTGGGACGATACCTACTTTCATGCAGTTCCACCTACACTGGCTATCTGAACACGCCATCGACGGGATCAAGTGAGTAAACACAATGTCGTCCATATAGCTTAGAACTTTGGATTCACAAGATAAAAATCATACCCGCATATAAGAGGAGGGGCGAGGAACTACACCTTCATGCAGTTCCACTTACACTGGCTATCAGAGCATGCCATCGACGGAATCAAGTGAGTAAACACCATGTTGTCCAGGTAGCTTAGAACCTTGGATTCACAAATTAAAAATCATACCTGCATAAGAGGAGGGGCGAGGAACTACACCTTCTTGCAGTTCCACTTACACTGGCTATCAGAACACGCCATCGACGGGATCAAGTGAGTAAACACCATGTCGTCCAGATAGCTGAGACCCTTGGATATATAAGTTGCATAAGAGGTGGATACAGTGGAGGGGCGAGGCACTACACCTTCATGCAGTTCCACTTACACTGGCTATCAGAACACGCCATCGACGGGATCAAGTGAGTAAACACCATGTCGTCCAGGTAGCTTAGAACCTTGGAATCACAAGATAAAAATCATACCTAGAGGAGAGGCGAGGAACTACACCTTCATGCAGTTCCACTTACACTGGCTATCAGAACACGCCATCGACGGGATCAAGTGAGTAAACACCATGTCGTCCAGGTAGCTTAGAACCTTGGAATCACAAGATAAAAATCATACCTAGAGGAGAGGCGAGGAACTACACCTTCATGCAGTTCCACTTACACTGGCTATCAGAACACGCCATCGACGGGATCAAGTGAGTAAACACCATGTCGTCCAGATAGCTTAGAACCTTGGATTAACAATTAAGAGATGGATACAGAGGAGGGGCGAGGAACTACACCTTCATGCAGTTCCACATACACTGGCTGTCTGAACACGCCATCGACGGAATCAAGTGAGTAAACACCATGTCGTCCAGATAGCTTAGAACCTTGGTATTACAAGTTGCATAAGAGGTGGATACAGAGAAGTAGCGTGGGACGATACCTACTTCCATGCAGTGCTACTTACACTGGCTATCAGAACACGCCATCGACGGAATCAAGTGAGTAAACACCATGTCGTCCAGATAGCTTAGAACCTTCGATTCACAAGTTGCATAAGAGGTAGATACAGAGGAGGGGCGAGGAACTACACCTTCATGCAGTTCCACTTACACTGGCTATCAGAACACGCCATCGACGGGATCAAGTGAGTAAACCCCATGTCATCCAGATAGCTTAGAACCATGGATTCACAAGATGAAAATCATACCTGCATAAGGGCAGGGGCGAGGAATTACACTTTCATGCAGATAAACTTACACTGGTTGTCTGATCATGCCATCGTCGGAATCAAGTGAGTAAACACCATGTCGTCCAGATAGCTTAGAACCTTGGATTCACAAGATAAGAATCATACCTGCATGTAAGAGGAGGGGCGAGGAACTACACCTTCATGCAGTTTCACTTACACTGGCTATCAGAACACGCCATCGACGGAATCAAGTGAGTAAACACCATGTCGTCCAGATAGCTTAGAACCTTGTTTAAATTTCCTTACTTTTATGACAAATAAAAACCTGCTACTATTTATATGTAGTTATTAAGGGTCTGACCCTTTATATGGCAACAATTGCCTTCTTGGGCACATATAAGCTTTACAGTTCTACAGATACCTACATTTCCGAATGTACCTAAAACACTTGTGTTGCTTTTCTTAGGTTCCCCGTGGAAATCCACTTCGTTCATATAAAGCAGGGTCTCTCGCCTGACGAGGCTACCAAGCAGGACGACGGAGTCGCTGTCATTGGAGTCATGAGTGAGGTAATATACCTACATCATCATTATTTCCTTTCACAAGTCCATTCCTATTAAGACATAGGCCGCGCCTTCTGCTTCCTTAGACCATAAATGTTAATGCATTAGATTCGAAATTGGAAAAAAGGCATCAAAAACATCATGCCACAGATATATTTTTTTATCCGTTATTTTCATTTTATCTAAAATTAAACCGTGTTATTACAAAAACACTTTAGACATGGTTTATGTCACTTGACAACGTGAAATCGTATGTAAAATTTTGAACACTATCTAAACGCGCGCCTAACTTGTTTGTAATAACACCGAAATTTCCTAACCTTTACAAACATTTTGATAGTTTTTTTGTAGTATTCGAATCGATTTATAAATAATATTTTGTATGGCATGATGTATTAATATTTGAGGATATGATTGGAAATTATTGCTAAATATTGGTACACCTCTGACCTCATAGCAAACACGAGACGTTAAGATAATTGTGACGTCTTGGTCCGCATTTTGTATAGCGTTTTCGGTAAGCGTACCTTTTTTAAAATACCTACCATAACATCAGAAATGATATTCGTAGACATGTTTTAATACTTTAGTCGTTATTCGGCTGAATCATACTTTAAATGTATGCGATAAGAAAAAATACGCATGGACTTTATTTCGGGCGCCGCCGTAGGCATTGCATCCAAGTGCCTTCCGCCTGACCACCCATAAGGTCAACGATATCTCGATCAGTCAGTGTCTTATGAGTCATAAATTATGACGCGGGGAATGGTCGCCACTCCAAACCGCCTGATCATCATCATACCATAATAGGTGAAATTAAATTTCCCTGCCTGCGACGCAAAAGGTTCCGGGTTCGATTCTCGGTGGGACACTCACAAAGTTGACTTATCACTTTGAATTTGTTCCCAGTCTGGTTAGGACATTGCATGGAACCACCTGATTGTCCAAAAAGCAAGATAGTTCCGTGCTTCAAAGGGCACGTTAAGCCGTTGGTCCCGGTTGCTATCTATGATAAGGTACCTATACGACGACGGTCCACCACCGGTCGGTTACACCATATTATTTATACTGTGGTTACACACGCAACCATGCATAAGAGGCCTGCTAGTTGTAGTATGCGGTTGTAAAGCTCTGACACCAGGGTTCACTGGGTTGTTGGACGACTCGGTGGTTCACAGGAAAAAAAAAGGTGTTTTCTATAAGATTTTTACGTAGAGTCCCGTGGTCCTGATCTTGGAGGAAGTTTTCACTAAAACGCCTATTAACTTCTTTATACTAAGCAAGAGATGCTTTTTAATGGTTTCTGGATTGAAAACAACCAGCGCCCGGTGGAGAAGGCGAATCCCAATAGTTATTTTATGGTATAAACGTCCGAGAAGCACCGACTGCTTTGTTATTAGCTACGGGAGCTATTCGTTTGTGTAGATTCTATTATCTATTTGCTTGTAAATTGAAAAGTAGTTTTATTGAAGAGACGCAGGTATTCTCCAAACCCATGGATATGGCCTATCCTGATGACAGTGTAGATACTTCTATCTCTTGAAACTTCTTCATCAGTATTTAAGAGCAATCTGTATGTGCAGATCCAGTACAGCTACGACAGCGGCTATGCCTTGAAAGAGATCATGAGGGACAATACCCCCCCGATAGGAGGAGGCCCATGTCCAGCAGTGGACTGTTGTGGCTGTTATGGTTATGGCCTTGTATTTAAGAGCAATCTCTATGTGCAGATCCAGTACACCTACGACAGCGGCCATGCCTTGAAAGAGATCATGAGAGATGTCCCTAAGGTGGTTGACCAAAACGCACAGCCGAGGAGCCCACATCGCATCGATGTTTCGTGAGTATTTCTACCGGGAGTAACAGGAAGGGTATAACAAGCCGAATGGAGGTCAAGGAACTCATGAAACTGAACAACATGGAATTTTGGGGGGTTTTCCTGTCCAGGAGGTCCGACTAACAATACGCATGTAACGCCTTTTTAAAATCTTGACCGAATTTTGTTTTCACTTACTGGTCGTTGAGGCATAAAGTTACATGCCGTGTGGTTAGCCTGGCCAGCCCCGAGGCAGTGCCTTTATTTTTATTTTTTTATCCCGCCCGAGCCGCGTTTATACTAGGAATAAAAAATTGTTATAAAAAGGAGAAAATTGTGCCTTGCAAATTTCTCCTTTTTACAATGACTAATCCATTTCTGTGTAATATTGACTATCAATAAGTAATATTTTATATTCTATATTGAATAAAGAATTTTGTATTTGTATTTCGAATTATGAAAAAAAGATCTTATTTCGACCCTTGTTCCATGGGGAAAGTTGTTCAGTTTCATGAGTAGGGTCAGGTAGGGATCGGTGACTCAGGCGGGTACATTGACTCACGCTCATATTTCGGAATAGGACAGGTATATCTATCTGTATTCTTAACATAATGGTAGCTCTTGACAACCAAACACATACAAACCAATCATCCGTCCACTCCAGTACGGTTTGATTGTGAAAAAAATGTGCGATTGGTTTTGCACCTCTAAAAATGCTTTTCAAGGTACCCAACATGTATTTTTATCGGTTAAGATTGAAAGATTTATGGAAATGTAATAATTATGATCGAAAGTGGTGTTCAAATACTAAGTAATAAGCGAGATTTGCTAGCTCTTAGAGAAGTCTGGTAATATTTTGTAGGCTAATTATTTCAAAATAGCGTCGGCATCTACACTGGCTCAAATTTAAGTGGTACACAGTGACTCTAACATTCAGTACTGGCTCATCTCTCTATTTTTAGAAAAATTAACAGATAAATTGTAAAATATTTCTTATGGCAACAGTAATGATATGAAAGGAATACTTTGACAAATATAATTGATTAAAATGCATAGTTTCAATAAATATTATACATGCACGTCAGGGTTCCAAGTCCATATAAACTGTTAGAGTCACTGTGTACCACAGGGGTTGAGTCAGTGTAGACAGGTACAGGTACACAGTGACTCACATTTTTTTTTCTAGAAAAAGACGTCTGGTTACCTAAGTGTCGTGTTATTGCAAAAAATGATAATGCGAAACGAAAGAGTATTAATCAATACATCCTAGATATGAATTTCAGTTTGATACTTCAAAGTTATCTATAAAATTTTATTGATTGAAGAAATCCGAGTCACTGTAGCCTACCTGACCCTACTTCCACCTCCTTTCGGCTTGTAATACCCTTTTTGTTACTCCCTGCATACTCTACATATTTGTACAGTACCAAATTTCAAAACACTTCCTGTATTAGGTATACAAATTTTGGAAAACTTGCAAAATTTTACATCGCAGGCAGGATCTGAACCTGCGACCTTCGGCATCTGTAGCTGAGTGGCGTCGGCAATACAGATGCCGAAAACCGCAGGTTCAAATCCTGCCTACAGTGGACAAAAAATTACGCGTTTTTCAAAAAAGCTGTTTTCAGTTGCAAATTGGAGATATCTATATCTCAATTTTTAAAAGGAGGGTTATGTCAATCGAGAAAATAAAAAATGAAAATGGGTTTGTATGTATTCTTTTTCACGGGCTACAGCCCAAACGGCTGAGCGGATAATGACTATGAGGTGTGTATGAGATTCTTCTCAGCAGCGCGAGTGACACTGGCTATATTAAAATTTTATAAATTCACTTATTGGTAACTATTTATAGAGCTTGAGAGAGATTATAAGTCGTTAAAATTAAATACTTATCCTACGAGTTTAATTAGGTACTAAAATCTAATAACAAAAAATATCCTGTACCTAGGTAAAATGTAGGTAAAATGTCTGTTAAACGCAGATATTGATTTATTATCAGCACATTCATCATAATATTTATAAAGTTAATCGACTTTCTTTGTATCACTAAATCAAAATTAATAAGGTAATTAGGTATATTGACATGATACTACTGATCGATTAATAATTGATCGAGAAATTGATTGATGACAGCCGATGTGGCGCAGTGGTTACTACGACTGCCTGCGACGCAGAAGGTACTGGGTTCAATTCCCGGTGGGGTCACTAACAAAGTTGAAAATTTATCATTATCACTTTGTGAATTTGTTCCCAGTCTGGTTAGGACATTGCTGGCTGAACCTCCTGATTGTCCGAAAAGCAAGATGGTTCCGTGTTTCGGATGGGCACGTTAAGCCGTCTGTCCCGGTTGCTGTCACTGATGGCGGTCGTTCGTTACACAACCATGTCAGAAGCCTGCTGCTTGCAGTAGGCGGTTGAAAAACTCTGCCACCAGGGTTCATCGGGTCGTTGGACGACTTGGTGTCCCACTCGAAGAAGAAGAAGAATTGATTAATTCGGATATCATCAATTTGCAAGACTGTCGCAAAGTACTCGAACTTGCTTTGTCATACGAACAACGACCCTCATAAGTGCCAAAAAGACAATAGAGAGAGGAGAAAGTAACCTTGGAAGCAGGGTCGTCCGAAAACCTTTTAATTAATTGGATAGCATAACACAATCAATGATAATTAGATTAGATAATCAAATCTGACAGACATCTTTATGTATCACTAGACGAAAGACCTTCGATATTGGAATCAAAGATCTTTGATTTGATTATACATTAGGTATGAAGTTGTCAAAAAGTTTAATGACATTCATAGCTAAAAATAATTTGACATGTCTATTAACAAAACATGGCATGCGTTAAAATCGTAGCAAAATAACTGCTACAGCTACGGCCACAGAATACATAATAGTACAGGTACAGAAGACGCACTCCGCCATAGCGATTCAACAAATATAAATCTTTACGCGCGATAATAAAGTACAATTTCCTTCGCGCCGGCTTTGGATACCTACTTTTATATTAGCCTACTCATCGCGCGCGCAAGCAAAAATGAGCCGAATGGCTGCGGTCGAAAGTTCTTCTGCCGCTGGCGCGTCCTGAAGGTCACAGTCAGCGCACTCGGTGGGGATGTCACTTTCGAATTTTAAAGGAGGAAGGCAGATAGGTTCAAAAACTCTGACATCAGGGTTCATCAGGTCGTTGTAGTAGTAGGTACCTAGATAATAAATAATAATTTTATTACATAGCTAGAATCTATGTAGGTACCTATTTTCTTACCTTTCGATGTCACGCGGTAACTTGTGGAACTTGAGGCTTTTATCACTAGAATTATTCAAGCAATTATAAGCAATGCAGTATTTTCTTATTCTCATTTTCGCGTGATTTACGTAAATTTAGTACAAAGAAAGAATTAAGAGCGGCAACGTGGGAGCGCGTGCGTAACGAGCGGCGGGCGTGCGGCAACCCACTGATTAACCTCCCCGCGGGTGTCGCCGCACGTACTTGTAAATCTATACCTACGCAGCGGAGTGCGCCAGGCCTGCTACGGCGTAGACTTCGTAGCCAAAATTCTGATATCATCCAGAGATGGATGAATAGGGTTGCCAGGCGGCTAACCAAATTTATCTTTTATCATAAACAGTAAAGGCTTTTTAACATTACATACATGCAAATATCACGCCTATATCCCTTACGGGGCAGGCAGAGCGTAAACGGCTGTAAAAACGGCTATTCACACCACTTCCAACAAAAGTTTGAGACTCATTCAGAAGACTATTTATCACCATAGTGAGTGACACGTTATACACATCAACTCGCAAATCCCTTATTCGCTACTTACGGTACGGCACTAACGGGAAAGATATGTGGTGATCCTTTTCTAAGCCCGCACCACACGGCAAAAATTGTAGCATCCAAATATGATTAGATTACCTACCTAGGGTTGCCCGCCAGGCCTATAATTTTAGCAGACATGACCTGACCATGATAAATTCCGAGCGTGGCGGCGTTGTAGTGCGCCGTCAACGTTACAGCGTCGTTCATTGTATGGAGGGAGCGCATCGGCGTACCGCCCGGTCTTTCTGGCATCCCCATACAAATTAGTCATTTTGATGGCACACCACGTCGCGTCTCGTAAACCATATTGTATAGGTTTTGAATTTTAAGTTAGGGGTAGAAAGGTTCAAAATCGCTGGTACATGTGCTGTAGGTACCACGGTTGATGAGTACGCCTTAAGTATTAACTAATTTTGTCTCTCTCACAGGCGGTTGTTCAGTCCGAACGATCAGACCTACTTCACGTACCACGGTTCGCTGACTACTCCTCGATGCTACGAGGTGGTCACCTGGATCGTCATGGAGAAACCACTGGCCATTTCGGATGAGCAGGTAACTACCTACCGGGAGTAAGATTCAGTCCGAACGATCAGACCTACTTCACGTACCACGGCTCGCTGACAACTCCTGGATGCTACGAGGTGGTCACCTGGATCGTCATGGAGAAACCGCTGGCTATTTCGGATGAACAGGTAACTATCTACCGGGAGTAAGATTCAGTCCGAAGGACCAGACCTACTTCACCTACCACGGTTCGCTGACCACTCCTAGATGCTACGAGGTGGTCACCTGGATCGTCACAATGGAGAAGCCACTGGCCATTTCGGATGAGCAGGTAACTATTTACCAAACAAAAATAACAAAACGAAAGAAGGTCCTTATGAAACTTAACAACTTTCTCCATGGAACATGGGTCAAAACACTCGAAACATGAAAACAAAATGGGCCTTTAATACAAAACCTGGCCGATCGGCTGATTGGTTTACTATGGAAGGCTCAATTTTTTTCATACTTCGACCCATGTTCCATAGGGAATATTTTTCAGTTTCATGAGTTTAGGAATATTGTTCAGTTACTTTGACGTCCTTTATTTTGTTTTTTTTTTTGCGAAACCCAGTCCAGGTAGGTATAGGGCACGATCTCCCAGACACTACCATCTTTTAATTAAATCATCAGCAAATCTTATGATGGTACTACCTTCCGTGGATGGTACCAAAGTCCAAAGAAAAGGCTGTTTGACCTTGCATTTGGTTTTGGTTATCAGGCATAGACACATTGGTAATCAATTCGTAATCTGATTATCTGATCATATCCAAGATAACATATCATGTAATTGATACAATTCACTTCCGAAATACCTACCTTATCGTCTAGACACTTGAAATTAATAATCATGTATAGATTGCTAATTTGAAAATGATGATAAAGATCAAGATTTTGCAATTATGACAAAGTTTTGTAGTTAGGTTACCTACTAATTTCTCAGTACCTAACAGGCAAAAGTAGAAAAGAATACAGTCGAACGGGTTCAAAACCCAAGCCATGTGATGAAGGATTTTTTAAAGTTTATCAGGATGGATGTCCCTCAAAACTCTACATTCCGGAGCTCTAAGCTACCATTCTTTTTCTAAATATCAATCAATTTGCTACTACATTGGTAGCTTAGTTTGTCCAGAAACTATCTCCCTGTATAACATTTTCACGCCTACTTTTTCCAACAGTTCAGAATGATCACCAAAATCGACGTCGGCACCTTAAACAACGCAAGGAGCCTTCAACCAGCCAATCGAGTCGTTTACAAAGTGACCGGTCACCCATCTGCCAACTGCGCCGTCAGATCCGCCCCAGCGTTCCTCATGACGCTGGCAACCCTGGTCAACTGCTTCTCAGGACTACTGGGGAAGACTGTGAAGAAGTCTATCTGTGTTCTGTACAGGGCGAAAGCGAAGTTCTTCAACAGAGGCGAGAGTTTACAAGGGTGTGCCAAATATAGCTACTACTAAAATATTCTTGATAATGATAGTGACCACTTGACTGACTTTTCATGCCTGGTTTGAACATATCTATGAAAATCCTGGATGGGTAGGGAGCTTAGAAATCGCATCAGCAGGCCTTGAGCAGCCAGATAGTTACTTATCGATGGTTGGTAAGACGGGGTGCTAAAAATGAGCAGGCATGATAAAAGTCCATGAAACTGGCCAGATTCTCCTAAGGACATTATCTGACAGGCCGGAACGGGACGTAAGATCGCGTTGCTCGAAAGACATTATCTACCTAACCCGAAATGAAAACATACGATTTCTTTTCGCTACTTCATCAGCTGATTTTATAAGAGGCAAGTTGAAAACTTTTCAAGTTTAGGCGCGAAACACACGTAAAGTCCGTTTGTGCGTTATTTTTGCGCAGCGCTATCGCATGCTTTAAGAAAATGCGATTTTTCACCTTATTTTCCTAAATACGGTTTATGTAATAACGGACGTTACGAATGTTTCTTGTCTTAATAGTTTCGTCCTTGATTGACAATTTAGGAATTTATTTTAGTGAATTTGTGATTGCTCAACGATATATAGGGTGTTTGTATGGGTACAATGTTGTCATCATACGTACGTACACATATCTAACAAAACAACAATTGATTGAATTTAGGTATGACAGGTAAAATTATAAGTTAATGATTTTAAGAATGCATTTAATAATTTTCTGTACTCCAGTGTAGTACTCCGATTTTATCCGTTATGTTGTCAGTAGGTATTCAACTATAGAGTATATGAATAGAGTATATAGTGCGTTTCATCTTATAGTTCCTATGGCGTCATGTTGGTAGCATTGGAAATTTGTATGTAAATTTTATGGCCACACCACGCACACCACAATAATATTACATACAAATTTCCAATGCTACCAACATGACGCCATAGGAACTATAAGATGAAACGCACTATAGGAGTAGTTTGACTTCAAAGAGTTTTATAAAAGAGAAAGAGTTTTTATGCTGAACTCTATTAATACAATTTGTATAGCAACAACATAAAGTAAGTAGACTTATTTGTAAGTAGACATTAATATTTATAAATAGCATTGAATAGATGGATACTAGTCTTGATAATTGTAGTTTACCTATCACGAAATGAAATACAACATTAAATATAATATAATTTACTTTTAAGTACAGTTTGTTAAGTAAACTTGCAATATTTTCATAATAATATCATGGTAGGTATACATAATAGATAACGTTAATAATGTAAATGGTGTAACCTCGTGCAAATTTATAGTTTCAAACTACATAATTTACAAAGTAAGAAAACCCACTTTACTTTTTCTCTATTTATTTTTATTTAAATATGTAGATACAATTAGACGTTATATTGTTTCCAATAATTGTAGTAAAAATATATAAGGTTACATTTAAGTAACTACCTACAAAACAAATTTTATAGAAACTTTTTGTCGAAATATGAAAAAGAAAATGGATTCATCCATACTAAGTGAAGGTGACACATTTCAACATTTATGTATAGTAAGATAGATCCAAACTGTTTTATATTTCGAAGAAAAGTTTCCAATAAAAGTTGTTCAGTTTTGTGAGTAGAACTTGAACCAAATATATTTTTAACCTTATTTATAATAGGTACTAAATGTACGTGAGAAAAAAAAATGAATAGAAATTAATAACATTAATTTTAATATTATATTTTCGTGATTATTTTAATATTGTTTATCTGTGTAGGTGCAGGTGTTTTGAATGACAATGTAATTTTAATGTTTAAAAAAAACTGTGGGTTCGTTAAACTTGATAGGAATGACATGAAAAATATTAGGAAGTTAGTTAAAAAAGAGGCAAAATCTCAAAGATTGTTGTTAAAATGGTTTCGTGTCATCCTATAATATGTTTATTACGCATTTTTAGGGTTTCGTAGTCTACTAGAAACCCTTATAGTTTCGTCAAGTCTGTCTGTCTGTCTGTTATGCCGCGTCCTCATATCTTCGTCAGTTTTAGAGCTATCGACATGAAATTTGGTGTGAAGATAGATCGTGTTGACCCTAATATAGAAATGTTAAGAAAAAAATATATTAAATGTTTTTGGACCCCCTCCCATACAAGTGAAAGGGGGCAAAAACATTTTTTCTTCTGTAATATTCAGTAGGGTATCGTTAACAGGTCTTTTAAAACTAAGGTGAGGTTTCTTTGAAACAAAGTCACTAAAATGTTTCTGTCACGAGATATATGCTTTTAAAAAGGGCGTTTTTGACCCATAATTTGTTCCAGCTGTAATTTCTAAAGTATAAACGTAAAAAATTTGAAATAAATATGGAATATAGCCTACAATCTGAAATTACAATGAAAACTATAACGGATATTGTACCCTTAAAGGTTTCAGAAAAAAAAATGGTTTTTCTATTTGCGGTTGGTCATCATATTGCTGCTAACAAACCAGCAACAAAATTAAGTTTGTAATGCTGAAAAACCTGATATTTAAACGTTTACGAAACCCTATTTGTGGGCGTGTCTGACATGCTCTTGGCCGGATTTTTTAGAAAACATAATTAGTAAAATGATGTGCTATATCCTATATACCATAAATATTTTAATTAACGGTAGGTATGTTCTATCTAATTTTGTTACAAAATCCCCTTCCCGTGTTACGGAGCGTTTTTCTATATTGTATGTTATTTTAAACACAAAATGTAAACGATATGTTTTAATCAACAGGCTGTGACAAAATATAAATTAAAACGACAGACGTTTGTTTTCAAAGGTTGTGTTTTGTTATATTAAGTTCGCATTTAAGTTATTAAATTACGAAATTAAATATATTCTAAATAAATACGTCTTTTTCTATTATAGTAGGTACGATCCATCAAGTAAAACAGCCTGCCTTCCTGAATCTATATACCTAGGTATTGATTGCTTAATTTTTACTTATATGTAAGAGGAAATTCTACTAGTGACTTCTAGCAAAAATTCAGGACGGGGTGATGATAAGGAACTACCTACTTTCCCCAAGGTCTAAACAGTAATTAAAAAATTGGAGTAGTTAAAAAATTGGACCTCCCAATCCGTAAGTAACTAAAATCATCTGATCAGCAATTTTATATGGGAGGTCCACACTTATTTTTCATATTTGCACCTTTTGTTTCCTGGGGAAAGCTGTTGTTCCTTTCACCAGCTCTACCTGGATTTTCGCTATCGGTTACTAGTAAAATTTCACCTAGGTACAAAACTCTATGAATATTGTTGTTAGGTACAGAAATCGTATGAGCGTTTATAAGCCATGGCCCCAGTCACGTATAATCCAACAATTTGATTATATTGGTTAAGAATAGGCACTACAAATAGACACCAACAATACGGTACGGAACACTATTGAGATGGATCCTATTCAGGCTGACAAAAGGCAGATACAGGTCTAGGTCAGATTACTTCCAAATATCTGAACTGATCGAGATTCGAATATCGAACTGAACTTATTGAGTAGGTACCATAACCGCTACACATTTTAAGCATTGAAACGGGTCTATCGCGATACTATTGCGTAAACATTCGTAATTTTCCTGTGAAATTTTTTTCGTTGCCCACCATTGGCTCCATAGTAAAAGTTGTTCAGTTTCATGGTCTGAGCACGCCTGTAAAGTTTTCGTTACACCGTCCCTAACACCCCGTATAGTTATGTAACAGCCACAACAGTCCACTGCTAGACGTAGGCCTCCCCCTATCGAGGAGTAATGCCATAATCACCACGCTTGGCAGGCAGAATGGCGAGCGCAGTGCAAGATGTTGCATTTACGCTGCTGCCATCCCTGGATGATTAATGATTATTGATGAGACACAACAGATGGTTGGGGTGATGTTATTCTATGCCGACATCAAACGGCTAGTAATGTTTATGCACTTATTCAATGCTTTGATTCCTATTTATGATAACCATGACTTTTGCACTGTACTATTTTCCATGCAAATTTCCTCCACCCAAAGATTTTCAAGACGAAATTGCGGGTAGTGATAAGGTCACCATTGTAGTTAGGTAATCTTTTATTATTTTAGTGTGTGCAATAAAGCGATAGACTAAAGAACCGGATTCTTATGGTGCCAATTTCACTTTATAATCATTTATGATGACAGTATAAAAGAATTAAATTATACAATATTACCAATGATAAAATTAATGGTATCTAGGTGAACATTATGCATAAAACACGTTGTTTATTGGTTTACTGGAGCAATTTATAATTTTACCCGACTGCCTCAGGAGGAGGGTTATGTTTTTCAAGTATGTATGTACAGTACGCGCGTGAGTTCATTTTATGACCATCCTGAACTATCCACCGCCTTGTCGCACACGCCAGTACCACGGCGAGTATGACAAGGAGGCGCATATTTCAGGATTGCCATGAACTCGCACGCGTACGGTATGTATGTATGTAAGTAATATGTACTTACGTATATGGGCAACAAATTCCTTTTCACGGGCTACAGCAAAGACGGCTGGACGGTGTCGTTATATTTGTCTTAGCAGCGCAAGTTACACTGGTTATTTTAAAATTTTATGAATTCGATACGGCGGATTTTAATTCAAAATACAGTAACAAAAGGGGTATAGATAGAAACAAGCAGAAAGGAGTTCAAGATTCATGATCATGACATTGAACAAAGTTTTGGACCTCTCATACAAAAGCGCCGATCAAGCTGATTGATTTAGTATAGGAGGAACAATTTTGTTTCTCATATTTCGACCCATGTTCCATGGGGAAAGTTGTTCAGTTTCATAAGTAGGTACCTTAGTCTCCTTTTGGCTTGGTATATCCTTTTTGTTACTCCTGGTATAACTTTGAAAGTAGCGCATTCGGGTTTTCGTTTTTTAATGCTTGTTACTGCATTCTTCTTGATCGACGAGATAGGATGCGTTCGATAGATAAAGTTAATTGCGTACAGCGGAGTCGTTCACCTAAATAACTTAATTAATTTATGGTTTGAAAAACCTTGTTAAATTTAATTACCTTCCTGTCTGGGTTTTCGCTTTGGTGAAGGTCAAATAATATGAACCTATAGGCGAAACGTATGCCCTGTGGTGCCGGCTTAGTATAGTAGTATAGCATCACCCCATTTATTTCCGTGGTTGTCGTAATAATAAGCAACTAAGGGTTAATTATCCAGGTAATGGGCAGCAGCGTTCCTTGTGAATAAAACAGCTTTAACTGCAATCGCCAATCCGCCTGCCAAGCGTGGTATCTAAGTATTGCAATACCTCCCGAGAAGGGGAGGTCCATGTCCAGCAGTGAACTGTTGTGGATGTAAAGGAATAGACACCTCTATCTTAAAATAAATAGAAACGAGGTAGGTATAATAGCCGGCTAGCCGTGTGATGCCGGCTTAGAATGTCATCACCCCATATCTTTCCCGTGGGGTAAGAGGCGACTACGGGATAAATTCATCCAGGAATTCAATCCTCACATCTTGCTTTGCGCTCACCAACCCGCCTGCCAAGCGTGGTGAGTGAGTATGGCAAATACCGCCCTACTAGGGGGAGGCCCATGTTCAACAGTGGACTTTATTGTGGCTGTTATAGTAGTAGTAGGTGGTATAATAGGTAAGTAGTTTTATAACGATGTCATCTATGTAAGATCATCTTAGCGCCCCTCTCAATCCAACCCTATTTTCTCAACATGTCTTATCACGATCTAGTCAACAAGATAATAGGCCGGAATCGGTCTGGAAATCTAGACCGGGTGACGTCTTAACTCGACAACTATCTGTTCTAATATTATTGCATCCTGGACGAGATTGTCTAGATCTATTTTAGCTAGGTAAGTGCTAGAAAATATGTGAGACAGACACATGGAAGTTACACAAACTTACAAAGATAAACATGAACTAAGTAGTAAACTAAAATAGGCTAGTATCTATAACAAGTTGTATAATGATACTTTAATTCAAGTTTGAGGCAGGCACATTAATCATTTCAGTAAATGTCACCAAAAAATGACGACCGATGTAGGTAAGTAGCGAAGTTTAATGCTAATTTATTCTGTGCTAATAGTATGCTAATAGCACAAACTAGAGAGTTTATAGAAGGATCACTCGACCCTATTTACCATTTATGTGATTGTCACTTGTTACATGGCCAGTCAAAAATCTCAAAATAAGTATAAGTAATAATAATATCAAAAAAGCCAAATCTGATACAAGACCGTAATATTATTCTGAGACAATTTTAATCCAAGAAATATGAAGTTCGTGGCAACCATCTTCGTATATAGTTACCTTAAGTTCCTCTGAGATTACAGTTTATTCCAGTAATGGTCAGTTAACGAAGGTTAAACGAGAAGTCTAGAATACGGACGGACTCTATTTTACAATATTTTTTGCCCATGACTGGTAAAATTCAAAATACAAAGAAATTATTGGACTACCTAGAACATGAATTGCACTGACTAAATCTAATACAGGGAATAGGTACTAGTTTTTTACAAAGCATAACATAACACAAAGTAAAGAGAGCCATAGGTACCTATAGCTAATCAAATACCTAAATAGAACTTAGCGACCCCGATTTCAGATAGGAACCATAATTAATTTTACAACACACCTAGCTATGCATTCTGATTGACAAAATATAAACAGTAAAAGGAAATTGAAACATTACCTACAATAAAATAAATAAGGTAACATCCTTTGTTGATAGAATATCTCACAAATGAGAATGGTAGAGAATCAGATTTATTCATAAAACATTTTGTTATGATTTTTTTCACACGAAATCAGATTTTCTTCAGTTTCACTCGTGATTTTCAGTGTTGATCTCACGGATAGTGCTTTAAAATATAAGATTAATAAAACAAAGAGGTTATAGTCTTAATAATAAAACAAATGGTGAAGTTGCCTTTTTTGTAAAAATGTTTACGCGTGTACTTTTCTATGTGTTGATAAGTTTAAGTAGCAATGTCAAGGGAAAATTTCGTTTAACCGATGTTTGGAATTATGATGGTAAGTAAGTACATAAAATTATCTTGTAAGATGATACCCGAATGATGCCGGTTTTCAGCCTTTTCATAAGAACGTATTCCCCTGTTTTATTTCTGAATAATTCATGTAGAGCTACAGTTCTTATATTAGTTGCTATATTACGTAAAGCCTGCAATAAGCATACCCCTAGGTACTTTAGGTATATATTTCCGAAAAAGTCATTAAGTAGGTACCTGTAAAAGGACAAACAAACATTTCTCATTTTTTGAAAGGATAAATAGTTTAGCAGGGGCATGCCTATGCCTATTAACAGGCCTTAAAGTAAAAAAAAATACAGCTCTATATGCATTTTTCTTCGAGAAAACTTCGGTACCTTTCCGAATACGTACATAGCTACGATATTATCAGAAAGTCAAAAGTTTTAGATATCATCGATGGGTTTGCTTTATTTGTTGGGACCAAGAAGCTGCGACAGGCAGGGCATAACGAACCCAAAATTGCACTCATCTGGCCGGTGTCTTCCCGCTGTCCCCGGTAATCGAGTCCCTCGTCTTCTCTTTTCGTGTGGGACACTGAGTCGTTCAACGACCCGATGAACCCTGGTGTCAGAGTTTTTCAACCGCCTACTGCAAGCAGCACGCCTCTGACGTGGTTGTGTAACGACCGCCATCATAGACAGCAACCGGGACCGACGGCTTAACGTGCCCATCCGAAGCACGGAACCATCTTACTTTTCGGACAATCAGGTGGTTCAGCCTGGAATGTCCTAACAAGACTGGAAACCAATTTGTCCCCTTTAAAGGTGAAAGAGGGGCTGTCGATCGCAGACGCATGCGATACACTTTCATACCTTCTACGACTATTAGCACATGACGACCTAGCACCTTAAGGGTGGGGCGAGTTGGGGCAGGCTAGGGCAATATCTTACCATGCCACTCCTTGGCCCTACCAAACCTTGCTTTGAAGGCGAAATTGACACGTAGGTACACGCGTTTTCCCATTTGGCCCTATCCTTATAACGGGGACATCGAGAAGTAAAATCAATGACGTCTCGTTGTACATGTAACCTGTAATTTGTCTGTATTCAGACGAGGCGAAGTGGCCCGGCAGGAAGTGTCAGTACGGTGGCAAGCGGCAGTCTCCAATCGACATCCGGGAGGATGACGTCAACGTGGACTTCGAAGGGGAATTCATCAGGTTTTTTATACGACTTTTTCTTTTTAAGTGGGACACCGAGTCGTCCAACGACCCGATTAACCCTGGTGTCAGAATTTAACAATCACCTAGTACAAGTAGGCTTCTGATATGTTTGTGTTACGACCGCCGTTTTAGTTACCATATGTATAGGTATCTACAGCAGTCCGACGGCTTAACGTGCCCTCATAAAGCACGGAAGCATCTTGCTTTTCGGACAATCAGGTTGTTCAACTTACAGTATTCTAAACAGACTGTTAATAAACATGTGTTAATTTCTTCAGGTATGGTCCGCTAAGCTTTCGCGGATACAGAGGAGTGCTTATGACAGGCCTCAACAACGGACTCACAGGTAAATATTTCTTTACAATCATAATTTTACCGCCTATTTAGTCTTACGTTTTTGTCGAGTGCGATACCGAGTCGTCCAACGACCTGACGAACCATAGTGAAAGAGTTTTTAACCTCCTACTAAAAGTAACAGGCCTCTTACATGGCTGTGTAACGACCGCCGTTTCATAGACAGCGACTGAGACATTACAGCAGCGACTGGGACCGACGGCTTAACGTGCCATCTGAAGTACGGAACCATCTTGCTTTTGGGACAATCTGGTGGTCTAGTTTGCAATTCCTAAACAGACTGGGAACAAATTCACATAGTGATAAATATCAACTTTATGAGGGATCCACCGGGCAGCGAACCCGGAACCTTCTGCGTCGCAGGCAGTCGCACTATCACTGCGCCACATCGGTTTCATAAGAAATTTTGGTGGATGTCCTGCGTAAGTCGACGCTTGACACACGCTAGAACGTGCAAGGCGTTGAAATTGAAATAGGTATTTACGCTGACAGCTCCGGGTTCGATTCCCGGTGGGGTCACTCACAAAGTTGATATTTATCATTATCACTTTATGAATTTGTTCCAAGTCTGGTTAGGACATTGCAGGCTGATCCACCTGATTGTCCGCAAGTAAGATGGTTCCGTGGTTCGGATGGGCACGTTAAGCCGTCGGTCCCGGTTGCTGTCTATGATGGCGGGCGTTACACAACCATGTTAGAGGCCTGCTACTTGCAGTAGGCGGTTGAAAAACTCTGACACCAAGGTTCATCAGGTCGTTAAACAACTCGGTGTCCCACACGAAGAGAGAGACAGCTAGCTCGCTATAGCCACCGTAAGCTGAGCCACCTTGACATCTGTGTGTCTCTTTCAGTTCAATTCAGCTCAGAGGGAGATCCGAGCATACATCCCGTTCTTACTGGGGGTCCATTGAAGCACACGTATCGGTTGGAACAGCTGCACTTCCACTGGCTCTCCGAACATGCTATAGATGGACAGAAGTAAGTAAAACTGTCGTGTGGTAGCGGCTAAGAATATTGCCACCTACTGGCACCCGCCCCAAGCCATTCAGGGTGTTTTGTAAAAGCCGACGTAGAGTTTTTGTCCTCGGCTGAATATCTGTCGACTATGGTCAACCGCATGGTGGAGGTGTTTCAATCAAAGGACGTCAGGTAGACGACCGGCTCTAAAACATCCTTGCTACATGATTTTGTGCTCTAACATGTTGCGCCTATCCAAACTGATTTGGGATATCTAAGGACGTGCAGATGATGAAGTAAGTAAAAACTAAAAAGAAAATGGACTGACCCTTTGTTTTTCTTAAGCACCGAAGTTTGACAGCCCATTCCAACTAAAGGAATAAGCAAGTACCTACCTATGCTCACTAGTGTACCAATATCGAAGTTCTACCGTAGGCAGGACAGAATTTGAATCTCAACTGCTGTAGCTAACCAGTAGGGGAGACCGAGGAGTGTTGGATCAGAGGGGTGTTGGATCAGCTTTGTTTTCTCGAAAAGTAGAATCGTTAGCGAGCAGACTACATTGCATTTGTGCCTCTTTCAGCTTCTTGTTGACCCCCTAGTTAGCGTCCCTGACCAATAGCGCGCCGTTTTTTTATATTAAATCATCGTCCAAAAAATCGTCAAAAGTAAGTTCCCGGCAGTTTTTTATCAGACTTACATTTAAGATATGCTTTTATATTTTCGTTTAAGTTTTATACGATATGAAACATTACAAATTAAGGATTCAAATGGTACCACTGGTACGTCTTAGTTATCTGTGGTTTTGACTCGGTTCCATTTTTTATTCGAACAAGCATGATTTTTCACACCGAGGGGAATTGGATCAGGCTGATCCAACACTCCTCGGTAAAATTTTGTACGGTGTATTTCATAATGCGGTGAGACCGATGAAGTTCTTGGCTGGTTTGCTTTAGCTGTCGCAGCCAACTAGTTAAACAAACTCAATTTAGTTACACAGCCAGCTCTTTAATTAAACGACGCCATTCAACCATACCTTTAAATTTCAATTTCTATTTCACTTTCACTTTCTTTCCGTTTTCGTTTCCGATGCCGCTTCCGTTTGTTTTCGCTTTCATTTTATGATAAATCTAGTCTAATGTAATTTCGTTTTTTGTAAGGTAAACCTATCCAAACACCAAATTTCAGCTTTCTAGCACTTCAGGAAGTACCCGAACATTTTGATGATTATCAGTAAATGAGTGTGTCAGTGAGTGACGAAATCGGCGTTTTTTAGATATACCTACATAAAATCAAAAGTATTAAAGCTATGTAATTGAAACTTTGCATGTTTAATAAGGTTTCTATTGACAAGATATCCTGAGAATTTGATCAATATGGTATATCGAAAACTAAAGTTATGAGACTTCAAAAAACTACGAAGTACTTCGATAAAAGGTAGGTAGTGCCCTCGCGCTTCACTTGGCTCGTCATGGCGGAGGCACTGCCGTGCCCCCAGTTAATTCTTTACAATGAATTAATTGGTTAAATTTGAGGTAATTCACTTTAATTTTCAAAGAGGCTTTTATTGAAATGACATCAACATAAAATGATCCAACACCCCTCTGTACCTGATCCATCACCCCTCGGTATGAGGGGTGTTGGATCAAAATGACTTGCTCAACTAAAGTTGAGTTTTTATAAAAGACTTAATACTTACACTTTTAAAGTGTATACCAAGTGTGTGGTCCAGGGGGTCCGGCTAACTATACGTATGGAACACCTTTTTAAAATATTGACAGAATGTAATTCCATTTACTTGTCAATCACTGAGGCATAAAGTTACATGCTGTGTGGTTAGCCTGGCCAGCCCCGAGGCAGTGCCTTTATTTTTATTTTTTTTATCCCGCCCGTGCCGCGTTTAGAGTAGGAACACAAATTGTTATAAAAAATAGAAAATTTTGCATTAGAAATTTTCTCTTTTTTAAGTTTGAATTAGAATGTGACTTTCTTAAAGAGAATCTTGTAAATTCCTACTAAGAAATAAATTATTGAATTTGAATTTGAATTTGTATATCATTTGAAAGCTTATGAAATATTCTATCGATTGTTGTAATCAAATACGAATTATGTTTATAGAATTTTGTGTTACGAAGCAAAATGTAAAAAATGATCCAACACCCCTCGGTCTCCCTTAATAAGTACCTAATAACGCGTAGCACAGCTGTGTCTACGCTACGATATCTCCAGAAAGACAGGCTTAAATCATTTACTTAAAAGGATTGAATTCGCTCAATTGCTGAAATTCATTTGATGACGCAGGTACCCGATGGAGATGCACTTTGTTCACGTGCGGACCGACCTGACCGTGGCAGAAGCCCTACAGCAGAAGGACGGGCTCGCCATCGTCGCTATATTTTGTAATGTAAGCGATTTCCGCGATCTATAAGTACTTTTTGTAGATTGGGATATCCAACAGTCACATTGTCCAAAAAACTTTGCCCAGGATGTGTGTCTATATTTTTACTGCCTCCTTTATCGATACAGAACTTACCCTGAAGATATGGCACGCATTTAAATTAACACTCTGTAGAGTGTCTGTTTCCAACCTGAGTTATCCCGTTTGTTACTGGCCATTGTTAGCTAGCTAAACAAAGTAGCATTCCTTTTCTTTCCCATAAAGACGATTCAAGTTGGAAGAGATTTTCTTAAACCTATCTAAAGAATTAAAAAAATGGTGACTTCCCATGTAAAGTGGTAAGGTCCACCCGCTATCATAGTGTCATCATGACCACTACTCAGATACTACGCGACCATCGTAACTTGGCCTCCCGCTTAGGCTGGTCATGCATGACACTATGGTATCGGACGGACTATAATAGTTTCTAAAAACCCGATTCTTTCAGTTGGACTTAGATGTTATATGTCTGTAAACAGGTGGAAAACCAGCTCACAGCAGAGCAAGATGACTTAGTGCAGGAACTGATGGACACCGTTCCGCTGCTCCTGAAAACGGGCAAGAGATACAGTGGCATGCTGCTTGATCTCATGTATGTAAAGTCACTATCACCACAAAATAGTTAACAGAAGGTTCACTCGACCCTAGTTAGTTAGTAAGCCAACAGTAAGCGTGAAAATCGTCGCTAGTAGGTACGAAGTGAGTTACATATCGTTTTAGAGATTTAAGCAGATATAAAAAGAAGGGGACCCGAAATGGCAATATTATTGTTGACATCTTGCTCAAATGTCATGTAATATAAAAAAGTCGCCAACAATAATGTTGCCATTTCGGGTCCCTTTCTTTTGTAAACCAAGAACATTTAGGTTTGTTTTCTTTTGTGCTTCCCCCAAGAAGGTGCCCAGTCTCAAGCATGTCTGTCTCCCCAAGAGCCCAAACAAAGTTTCGTCGTAACAGTAGTAATCCGGATTTTCCAACTATTAATAATTCATGGATCAGTCTAATTATTATTTATGACAATTTAAATTTTGCGATTAAGAAGCCCGGTTCTTCTTCAAAATCATCATCATCTTCCTGCCCTTATCCCAATTACTTGGGGTCGGCGCACCACGTTTTGTTGATCACAAAATCGTGTTGCAAAAGGATTTGGCTTAATTTTACGACCGGCCACCTACCAGACGTCAACCCTCCTTGGGCCCGGTTCTTTAAATGTGAACACTTATTTCCAGGAAACTAATAGAGCCGAGACGTTCAACTTACTACACGTACGAAGGTTCTTTGACGTCTCCAGAGTGCAACGAGGCAGTCGTGTGGGTCATCCTTGAGAAACCGCTTGTCATCTCTGAAGCTCAGGTTGGTTTGAAATTAAAAAGGGAAATTGAGAGAATCGGGGTTTACCTATCAGCTGAAGCGATGAGTGCCGAAGTACCGATGGCCAAAGGTCCTGGTTGTTACACCTTCAATTAGGATTATCACGTTTGGAAGTGTCCATACGATAAACTTTTAGGATAGGTACCTACCTATAATCACCTATAGTATAGACCAGATGGCCGGTGACTTATTTTTTGTCCCAGCGGATATTTGACGGGTTGTCTCCTTCAGAAATACCTATTTACACATACCTACTTACATATTATATCACGCCTATATCCCTTGCTAGACGTGGTGTAACAGCCATTTACACCACGTCTGACAAAAGTTGGAAAGTCATTCAGAAGACTGTGTATCACCATAGTGGCAGGTTGTCATCCTGTCGCCTAAATTGCAAGATAGAATCAACTCTCAAAGCCCTTAGTCGCTTCTTACGACACCCACGGGAAAGATATGGGGTGTTGCTATTCTAATTTCAATAACAGAAGTCTTTCTAAGATATTTCAACGTTTTTGTCATTTGTTTTTCCAGTACCGCTTATTTGGCAAGATAGGCGCAAGTCGGCAAAACGCTAGAAGCCTCCAACCACTGGGCCACCGCAAGGTGTACAAGACGAGACCAGCCTCCCCGTATCGAATACCAGGGTTCGTCACAGCCGTGACTAACTTCATCGATGACATCAAGCATTTCTTCCAAAATGTGACGCGGTATGTGATGAGGAAAATTTATAGAAATCTTTATAAAAATGTGGACGTCCCGTAGTAAATTAATGAGCTGTTCGGCGATTTTGTATGGGAGGTCAATTTTTTTTCCATATTCGACCATTACCGCCGAATATTCAACTGCAGGCTGCCTCACCCTCACCGCCGAATATTTGATTCAGATCCGTTGCATCTCTTATTTATACTTACCTATTAAAAATTGAGACCCATTATTTTTGTTAGATTTGAAGAGTTGTTTTATTTAGTAAAAATGTATATAGGTAGATAGATGCACTTTAGATGAATAATAAAATATTTTTTCTTTGTTACAGTTTCGTTAATAAAGTCCTTTAATCACCGATTGATGAATAATAAATAGATGATCTCGCAAGTTAGTTGATGAATATTTTCGTGTAATGCCAGCCTGTCATAAGAGGCGACTAAAGAACTTGGTTTCTAAAGATTTAGTTTTTGCAACTAAACTTGGAAAATCTGAAAACAATACCTCGATGGATGGTATAGTCGTATTAGATTTAGAAATAAGCATATTTGTTATGTTTTAAGGTTTTGAAAATAAAGACAGTTTTACCTCGTTATTTCTGATTTATTTATTTAAATAACATTATCAACCAACCATATCTACATTTTCACAAGTTTCTTTCACACATTCACATTATCAACAAAAATCATAAAATTATATTGGTTTCAACTACTTGTCTCTCAGTCAAACTTTTTAACTGACTTAAAAAGGGGAGGTTTTCTGAAGGCTTATGTTTTTATGAGAGCCTTAAAACCAATATAACTTTATGAAACACACATACAATAAATCACCGCGGTTTCTTACTTTAGTCAATTTGTATGAAATCGTCATACTTTAGTGTTCTCAGCCGAGTTGCATGAATACCGCTAATGTAAAACATAACATTAGTCCCTAAAATTTTCTACGTATGCATATAAAATTAAATTAAACCCGAAATTTTTATTTTGTATGTAAGTGAAACCTTTTACGAGAAGCTTTGATTCATAATAAAGTGACAAGTATAAGGTTTTACAAAGGAATTATTATGATGTCTGTCGTTTTTCGTCATACGTTTAGGTTTAGGTGAATTTAAAAGCTATTTGCACTAATTTTAAAGATCATCTATGAAAGGTTTCAGTACTAATTTGGTCTTAGGACCGAAATACAAAACTGTAAACGCAATGCGGTAATGTCCATTCAAAATTATGGTGTCATTAGGCTTAGGCTGGTCATGTCATTTCATGACACTATGATTGCGAATGGACTATAAATATGTTTTGATTTTGAATCTTTGAGGCAATCCCCGTTATCTACCTAAGTGAAATACTATGATTTCATGATATTATACAAGTAAACTACATACGTACGTAGTCGCTCGTTTTTTGACGATTCTTCACGATTAACGCCAAGAACATCAAATACCTAATTGAATTTAGTAATAAGTGGATACCAACACAAGTACATAATTTTTAGGGTTCCGTACCGATAGGGTAAAAACGGCAACCCTATTACTGAAACTACGCTGTCTGTCTATCCGTCTGCCTTTCACCAGGCTGTACCTTTGTGATAGTTAGACAGTTGATTATTATTTTTTGCCACTATAACAGCAAATACTAAAAGTTACAATAAAATTAAAACTAAGGGGACTTCCATACAAAGAAAATATTTCCCCCCCTCGATTTTTCGCTTCCATCTATACTTCAGAAATTTAAACCTACGTAGTATCCACTTATTTCTAAATCCCGTAACGAATAATACACGAATTTGTACAATAAAGTCTACACACCTAGCGTTATTTAGGGTTCCGCAATCAGCGCCTTCAGCCGGCTCTCGATGTACTGAACTCGCGCCGCGAGCTTGTCTTTAGGGTTCCACTCTGTGTAAGGGATCTGTAGTACTTTGTAGCCCTGTGGACAAACAATAGTTTGGTAAGCATATGTTTAATAGAATAGACTGATGGACGGTGGAGTAAGTGAGTTCTCGAGTGGAGGTCACGCCTCGGCAAGCGTAGCGTTGGACGTCCTCCAGCTAATTCAGCGAAATGGATCGATTACTTTATAGAGGGCGGCTGGTAGGGACTAAATGGCGATAACGGGAGCTCGTGCCTTGTACCGTACCCCTGGGGTTAACAGAAGCCCAGCAGTGTACTGTCATATTCATTTGAACTTGGGGGGTTTTAAAATTTTGTGATAGGAACTGATAAAAGCACAAAATTAGTTCCGCAATGTCTGCTCTTCTTATCAAAAGTAGCTGATTGGCTGTACCTCGTGTAAACCCGCCAAGTGTAGTGAATAATATTATGGTTGTAATCAGGGGCGTGCAGTCCATAAAGGCATAAATGCACTGCCTACCTTGTCATTTTCTTTTCACCTGCTAATAGTAGTTTTATTTACCTTAAAACAATAATTTATCGTAAAATGGAACGTAATAAATACCGTTTCTTTATTTCGCCGTCAAACTTTGCGCGCCAATATTTCGCGCCACTGCATTTAAAATATGTAAGTCAAACCGAAAAGGTGGACTCGCCTTTACCTCGGGGACTAGCCATGGACTCGCCCTCTTTATACAGTATGAATGTGTGAAATTTAGCGTAATACACTCGCAAATATTGCAAACGTGTGCGTCCAATAGGTCGAACCTAAAGGTTTTGACAACTCGGACCTCTCTCCCTTTTGCACGAGAGCGAAAGAGACTTCCGACTGTCACGCGGTAAAATGTCGATACGCGCGCGGACGCTTACGCTAAAAAACTAGTAACCAAACTCAATAAAAAAGTAAAGCGGCGAGGAGAGGAGCTGTGCGGAGTGAAGCAGGGGTGAGCGGGGGAGGCGTTGCGTATAATGCGACCGATTGTTGACACCTCAGATTTTAAACTATTTGCATACCAATGAGGTGCATTATCGATTGGTAGTATTTTACTTTAGATTTACGTGAAATTAGAAATTGCAATTATCCACCATTGTTGTTTTTTCTTGATGTGAAGTGTCGCGTCGCGTTTTGTAAATTCAAAGTTAACTTTTTTCAGAGTTTTGTGTTGATATTTAACTGTAACTTGTGTTGATGTTGTGTGAAAGTGCTTGCATCAAGAAAAACTAACTTCCAAGGCCTTTTGTAGGCCACTTTGGGTATTTTCTAAGTGACTTGTTTATAAAATACATCAATCAATCACTTAGTTAAATACTTGAGGTGGTCAAACTCTTGCCAACTGCATGTGAAAATCTGAACTAACCCTATTCCTGTACTTATCCTGCTGGCGACAATTGCTTACCGGTGAGTTTAAATATTATCTTTTCCTTTTTATGTTTTTGTGTATTTCCATATCTACTTATATGAATGAACCGCCTCGCTTTGTGTGGTGTGGACGGACGTGCCTATTAACAAAAACACGTGTAGCACAATGGGTCTTAAATTTCATTATGTTCATACTGACTGCCTACCCTGTCCTGAAACCCTGTGCACGCCACTGGTTGTAATTATAATAAAACTTAACTTTAATTTGCATTTCAATTCGTTTTTGGCATAAGAATTTCGCCTCCCTTTCATTCGCCTAACATTTATGTTTTGGTGGGATGTTCCTTAGGGAACGTTGTTCCTTATTACCAGCCCGTCCTTATTACTATCGGTTACTATTAAACCCATATAAAGTGAGCAGCCGTGTGATGCCGGCTCAGAATAGCATCCCCTGCCAAGCGTAGAGTATGGCAATACCCCCGATAGAGGGAGGCCCATCTCCACCAGTGGATTGTTGTGACTGTTATGGTATGGTATGGTACAAAGTGAAAATTTACCTTGAGTTGTAATAACTTGGTATATAGCTGGAACACTCCTGTTGGTACGACTGTTTTGCGCGTCATGTCGTGGTAGTCCAACCCTAGCACTGCTATCCTGAATACGCTGCGAATGATACAAAAACAAACATTTCAATAATTGAACATTGACAAAAACATGCATTAAAATATTTGAACTCATCCATACGAGTATTTTTAAAGACGCTCCTAGGTGCTACTCTCATTTCATTAATTAGAAATTATAACTCGATGAAAACGTAATTTAATGAAAATACGAATCCATCGAATCAGATTGAAGAATATATACCGAAGCTTCTTTACAGAATTGCGTTACAAATTTACAATAAAGCGGTGCAGTTACAGATAGCAAAAATGCTTATAAAAGCAACTGTTAAATTTTTGCAGTACAAATTTATTCTCTCTTTTTGAAGATTGAATTAGAATGTGACTTTTTAAAGAGAATCTTTTAAATTCCTACTAAAAAATAAATTTTTTGACTTTGACTTTATGGGAGCGTTTGAATGGTTACTATTTCGCATGCACCTGATTGAAAAGAGTGGACTTACTTTTTGTTATTGACAGCTTTTTCTAAAGGAACTGGGTGGCATTTGGCGTCTACAGCGAATTCAGCATCTGAAATGGATCAAAATGAAAAAGAAGTTAATTATAAAAGAAAATTCACGATATAGGAGCCCATTATAATGTTACCATTGGCAAGCTATT
The DNA here is from genome assembly GCA_024500475.1 of Phthorimaea operculella. Classification (NCBI taxonomy): domain Eukaryota; kingdom Metazoa; phylum Arthropoda; class Insecta; order Lepidoptera; family Gelechiidae; genus Phthorimaea; species Phthorimaea operculella. The sequence continues at coordinate 127,208 of JANFCV010000127.1, read as the reverse complement.
AGTCGCCTTAGGCCTATTAATATATTATGTGCGTGATTTCATATATTCTCTTTTTATCCGTCTGCCTCAGATGGAGGATAATGTACTTCGAGAGTTTATTTTTTTATGTATTGGTATGGATGTAAACAAAAAAATATTTTCACATTTCGAGAGTATATTATTTTATGTATGTTGGTAAGGATATAGACAAATAAAAAAGAATTCACGGGCTACGGCCTAAACTTCTAGTCGGATCTTTATATTCGTGTCAGCAGCGCGAGTGACACTGGCTATATTAAAAAATCATAAATTCAAGAAGGCGGATTTACATCGCAAAAAAATTACTTTGAAATTACCGCAGTCGGGTTTTTGTTTTTAATAATTCTGCTTGTACTCACCATACAAAAAGCCCATGCCGGAATTGACCTCCTTTTTCAAGAAGGCATCAGCTGACACCAAACTCTTGAAGGTGTCCATAATAGCGTGGACAAACATCGCTTTCTCCTGGTAGAAATAGAAACATAAATAGAAATTAAGAAAAGATAAAGATTTCTGCCGTGTGGTGCCGGCTTAGAATAGCATCACTCAATCATTCATTATACAGGGAGTAACAGAAAGGGTTTAACAAGCCGAAAGGGGGTGAAGTTACTCATGAAACTGAACAACTTTCCCCATGGAACATGGGTCGAAATATGAAAAAAATATTTGGACCTCCCATAGTAAATTAATCAGCTGTACGGCGATTTTGTATGGGAGGCCCAATGCTTTTTTCGTACTTCGACCCATGTTCCATGGGGAAAGTTGTTCAGTTTCATGAATACCTTTACCGCCTTTCGGCTTGTTTTACCCTTTTTGTAACTTTTTTTTTAATCAAAGCAAGAAAAAGGATTACAATCGGTACAGTCAAGATCTGATTTTGTTATAGTTTTGGACTCTTATCTTTTACAAAGAACTGCATCAAAATCTGTCACGTAGTGTAGGAGTTCCCAGTTCGTGGTATCTATGATAAAGCAACACAAAAAGCAACTTCATTTTATACTATGTATTGATATTGACTGTCCCGTTGGCGTAGTGGATAGTACACCTGCCTTATACGCCGAGGGTCGTGGGTTCGATTCCCACCGACACAAATATTTGTAAAGTCAATTTTCAAATATTTGTGTTAAGTCTGGGTGTTTTCTATGTATAATATGTATTTATTTACAAAAAGAAAGTATATGTCGGAGAATGATCGAACTCTGTGGGTATTTAGTGAAATTATTTGACAGTTGATAGTTCGCGTTTTGATAATGTGTCTTTCCATTCCATTGCTAGTTGAATCTTGCAGAAACGAAACGCATAGCGCTGGCAACATTCAGCATAGACGGTGCGCTTTATTTGCACACAGTAGGCTAAAGAGAGCAAGATAGACTGGATTGACTTTAGCGGCGATGTAGTTCGTTCTCACAGTTCATTGATGGCTGCTTTCGTAACAAAGAAACGGAACTCAGGCGGCGAACTGAGTAAACAACTTTGACAGTTCTAGTTTGGGTTACATTGGCGGTTGTGTAGTGAAGTTGGAAGATTGAGTGACTGAACGAATGAACTCATTCGAGTGGGATTGACGAATGACGAATTGATGAACTCGAGTGTCGAATGCGATTGATTCATTCTCGGTTTGGCCCAGGGGGGTGTCAGTTGTAGTTTCAAATTTCGACGCTCGTCGCTGCTATCGCTTGTTTGACTGTGGCGGCAGAATTTAAATTTGGAATGAAAAAAATTATTGTCAGTCAATTCATCCTGTGACAAAGACACTTCTATAACAAGACTTTTCAAAATTTCAACGTGGCGTCTGTTGTTGATTAAATTTTCGGTGAAATTTACGGAATTTTATGAGTAGTCCTCGCATTAATGGATTTATTCGTGCATTATTTATTTCTCAACTTGTTGATAAGAGATTCTACCTTCGCAAAACTTTCGGATGCTTTGGACTTGAGGCGTGGACCATGACCTGAAACGTGGTAGGTAAGCTGTACCTTTTTAGGTTACGGGGTGATTACCTAAATATGATGATTCTTCATTTGGATATGTTTGCTCGTGGTTCTTTGTGTGTGCATAAGTGAGCAGAGCAATTTTTTGTGTACAATTTGCTGCATTTAATTATTTATTTAACATGAAGGGTTTTCCTTTCAGATCAAAATGCTTTGAGTGACCATAATTACTTCAAGACCCGATCTTATGATAATGATGATGATTCTGACTGACCTCACCTAATTTGTGGGAAAAGCAAATATTCATGTGCAACCTTCGCCTATTTTTGTGAACACTGTACAAGCTTCTACATCTACCTAAAACGCCAGGCCGAAATAACTTTGTCATGTATGTTGAATTAATTCTTACTACTACTAAACTACTTTGAATAAATGTATTTTGAAAATTTAATAAACTGACTTTAATCCCATTTTCTGAAGTTTTATTCACAATTTCTTATTAATTTAATCAAAATCAATACAGTATACCCTACAGTAGAATGCCGCAGTTTTATCGATAATGACCGCACAGCACTAATAATCGATGGCGATAAATGTTTCGATTGACAGCACTATTAATTATACTACCTTTTTGGATTTACTATCTCCTTATGGTCCTAATTAACATCTATGGTTAATGCGCGACACTAACGCCAAGAGATGAACAATAATGTAGTGGGATATGTAATCTGTGGTAGTGGGATAAGTGACTGTCGTATCTGTAGCTAGTCTACATATTTAAGTTCATCTGTGGTTTGGCCGCGCTGCCGTTAACTTGTCTTTTGAGGTTAGATTTCAATCCGGCGAAATCTTGGTAATCTTGGAGTCTTTCAAGGATTTGTGGTCTTCAGGCGATGGCGGAGCCCTAGATTCGTATGGGCTACGGAATATTTGTGGTGATTGTGACAGTTCCAGCTAAGGTATGGTTTTCTTTGTGTCTTTTCAAAGTTACATTCGTAATCCGATAGAATCATGGTAATCCTGGTGTATTTAGAGGAACCAGGGCATCCAGGCTATAGTGGAGCCCTAGCTTCGTAAGGCTAGTGGAATATTTAAGGGTATCATGAAGTGTTTGTAATCGTTTTACCCTCGGAAGTTTACTGGTATGCGAAACGTTAGTGAAGTGCAGAAATCATACGAGAACGGTGATAATAACTGGTGGTCTATCCTTGTAGGCATGCAGGGCTGCAGGCAGAGGACTTCAACGGTGTTTGGCGTTGAAGATTGGTGATTAACGGGATCTGACGACTGGCGAAGAAGCGCTGACGTGGATTAGCGTGAGTCTAAGGTTCCGAGATTGTTCCTCTAGGTGTGGTGTAAATGCTGTCGTATGGTTACACCATACCTGAAGAGGGCTGCCAGCCCGAAACAGCCAGGACGGAAAGCTGACTACGTGATAGTGAGTATACTGTGGTTTATCATTAAAGTGGCAGTGGTTCGAGGTAGCATGTGACGATGCAGTATCCTGACAGGAGTCGGCAGTTGACCATGCAGTATCCATCAAGTATCCATCAGGTACTCGACGAGTATACGCCCACGACGTGCTGTTGGTTTTATAACCTGACATTGCTGACGCGTGTAAGATTTTATGTTTTGTTTTGTTATGGGCTTCTTCTTCTACCCTTCTTCCCGCTCGTGCCCCCTCCCCTTCCTTTCTGATCTTCGACATATATAAGTATTATATCAGTTGTCTAGTTCCCATAGTACAAGCTTTGCTTAGTTTGGGGCTAGATGGCGCTGTGTGTCTTGTCCAGAGATATTTATTATTTATTTATTTAGTACAACATACCTTGGTGTGCATTACAGGTACTCCCACTGAAACGTGCTCTCCAAGGCGCGGGGGGGTGGTTCCCGGCGGGCTGGTCAGAGCCACGTACGCGTCGATGGCCATCAGCTTTCGGCGCGACGGGATCGGGATTTCTGAGAAATTAAATGTATTTTTCTTATTCTTTATTTGAGGTGGCAAATCCACTGACTTCACATCTCCTTTGAGTCGTATTTCGCCAATATCAAAGTATAATATGTATTACATGTTCCCGAGACACCACGCTCTAAATGAGATAATTCGCCGAGCCCTGGTGTCTGCAAGCGTACCTCGCACAGCACATCTCGCTCGCCATCCAGCGCGGCAACGCAGCGGGTGTGATGGGCACCTTCGAGCCAGGTACGCTTCGGGGTGGGCTTTTCGATTAGTTAATTAGTGGTAGGTTTTGTGTTTTAGTTTTTTATGTCTTTTAGTTATTAGTTTTAATTGTGTAAATATTTTGTAAATATTTGTACCCTAGTTCTATGTTGTTTACAAAATAATGAAGGTAAAGCAATAGGGACGCAGGCTGAAAGAGAATCTATTAGTGGCTCCCGTACAGTGATGGCTTCTACAGCAACTAAGGACTTCCTCTTGATACTTCTTAGTTACTTTTTTACTAGTTAATCTTCAGTTCCAATTTTCTTTTTACTGTTTACGTTAAGGATACTTCACTATCAAAAATTTTCTTTGAAGACCCAAAAAAAATTTAAGTCACGTCCTTACCTCCAGCAGAAAGTAGCTTGTCAATAAACTCTGGTTGCAGCGTGGAGGCGAGGTGGTGCGGCTGCGCGCGACCCACTATCAGCAGAGAGAACACCAGGTCCAGCCACGACGACGCCCGCGACAACTCCTCCTCCTTCAGAGCCAGCGCCATCTATGGAAAAAATACATAGTGAATTTATCTTTAGAAATACGCCAGTAATTTGGTTGTCAAACATTCTAGCTCGCTACTACGCACGCAATGTTTAGCCCTTATTCAGCCCTGTGAATCAACTTGCTCCGCTCGCATTATATGTCACGTTCTGTGACCTATTTCACTTCAAACTATGGGCTCGCTTCGCTCGCATTACATGATACGTTTCGAGGCCTATTTCAAGACAAACTATGAGCTCGCTTCACTCGCATTACATGATACGTTCCGCGGCCTTTTCTAGGACAAAATATGAGCTCGCTTCGCTCGCAATACATCATACATTCCGTGACCTATTTCACGACAAACCATAAGCTCGCTTCACTCGTATTACATGATAAGTGCCTCGGCCTTTTTCAGGACAAACTATGAGCTCGCTTCGCTAGCATTCATCATCATCATTGGCCTCATACGTCTGTGACAGACGATTTATTCAGTGTCTGAGGCAAGATTTTTCATGGCTGTATAAGCCGATACGGGAGCGGCATGACTTTCCGCACGCTCTACAAACGAAGGTGGAATTAGAGACTGGCACATGCATGTTTAGATGTCGATTTTGCCTTTTGTTTGCGAGACCAGCGAACCAGGCATCGTCGTGAGCTTTACGCCCATCAAACACACGCTTTCTCCATACATCCCTATTCTCAGCAAGCTTCTCCCAGCTTTGATGGTCGATGTCAAACGCAGCCATGTCCCGTTTGGCGCAATCTTTGAAACGTAGCATCGGTCTTCCAACTCCTCTTTTGGCGTTAGCTACGGCGCCAAGCAGGACACGCCGCGGTAGACGCGAAGGTTCCATGCGGTACACATGCCCTAGCCACCGCAATCGTCTTTGCTTAAGCAAAGCGGTAAAGCTAGGCAGCTGTGCAATTTCTAGAACTCGCTCGTTTGTGACTCTGTCCTGCCAAGTTATATGCAAGATGTTTCTTACGCAGCGCATATGAAATGTGTTGAGTCGACGTTCTTGTTTTGCGTACGAAGTCCAGGTTTCAGCTCCATACAAGAGTATGCTTAGAACGCAAGTTTGGTAAACAATTATCTTGGTTTTTGTGGTCAGGTGTTTATTATTCCATACTCTTGTACTAAGCCTGCCGAGCATGGTCGCTAGCATTACATCATACATTTATGATACGTTTCGTGGCCTATTCACTTCAGACTATGAGCTAGCTTCGCTCGCAATTTATGATACATTCCGTGGCCTATTCACTTCAAAGTATCGGCTCGCTTCGCTCGCAGTTTATGATACGTTTCGTGGCCTATTCACTTTAAACTATGAGCTCGCTTCGCTCGCATTTTATGATACGTTTAGTGGCTTATTCGCTTCGAACTATGAGCTCGCTTTGCTCACATTTTATGATATGTTCCGTGGCCTATTCACTTCAAACTATAAACTCGCTTCGCTCGTAGTTTATGATACGTTTCGTGGCCTATTCACTTTAAACTATGAGCTCGCTTCGCTCGCATTTTATGATACGTTTAGCGGCCTATTCGTTTCGAACTATGAGCTCGCTTCGCTCGCAGTTTATGATACGTTTAGCGGCCTATTCGTTTCGAACTATGAGCTCGCTTCGCTCGCAGTTTATGATACGTTTAGCGGCCTATTCGTTTCGAACTATGAGCTCGCTTCGCTCGCAGTTTATGATACGTTTCGTGGCCTATTCACTTTAAACTATGAGCTCGCTTCGCTCGCATTTTATGATACGTTTAGCGGCCTATTCGTTTCGAACTATGAGCTCGCTTCGCTCGCAGTTTATGATACGTTTAGCGGCCTATTCGTTTCGAACTATGAGCTCGCTTCGCTCGCAGTTTATGATACGTTCAGCGGCCTATTCGTTTCGAACTATGAGCTCGCTTCGCTCGCAGTTTATGATACGTTTCGTGGCCTATTCACTTTAAACTATGAGCTCGCTTCGCTCGCAGTTTATGATACGTTTAGCGGCCTATTCGTTTCGAACTATGAGCTCGCTTCGCTCGCAGTTTATGATACGTTTAGCGGCCTATTCGTTTCGAACTATGAGCTCGCTTCGCTCGCAGTTTATGATACGTTTAGCGGCCTATTCGTTTCGAACTATGAGCTCGCTTCGCTCGCAGTTTATGATACGTTTCGTGGCCTATTCACTTTAAACTATGAGCTCGCTTCGCTCGCATTTTATGATACGTTTAGCGGCCTATTCGTTTCGAACTATGAGCTCGCTTCGCTCGCAGTTTATGATACGTTTAGCGGCCTATTCGTTTCGAACTATGAACTCGCTTTGCTCGCAGTTTATGATACGTTTAGCGGCCTATTCGTTTCGAACTATGAGCTCGCTTCGCTCGCAGTTTATGATACGTTTAGCGGCCTATTCGTTTCGAACTATGAGCTCGCTTCGCTCGCAGTTTATGATACGTTTAGCGGCCTATTCGTTTCGAACTATGAGCTCGCTTCGCTCGCAGTTTATGATACGTTTAGCGGCCTATTCACTTTAAACTATGAGCTCGCTTCGCTCGCATTTTATGATACGTTTAGCGGCCTATTCGTTTCGAACTATGAGCTCGCTTCGCTCGCAGTTTATGATACGTTTAGCGGCCTATTCGTTTCGAACTATGAACTCGCTTTGCTCGCAGTTTATGATACGTTTAGCGGCCTATTCGTTTCGAACTATGAGCTCGCTTCGCTCGCAGTTTATGATACGTTTAGCGGCCTATTCGTTTCGAACTATGAGCTCGCTTCGCTCGCAGTTTATGATGCGTTTAGCGGCCTATTCGTTTCGAACTATGAGCTCGCTTCGCTCGCAGTTTATGATACGTTTAGCGGCCTATTCGTTTCGAACTATGAGCTCGCTTCGCTCGCAGTTTATGATACGTTTCGTGGCCTATTCACTTTAAACTATGAGCTCGCTTCGCTCGCATTTTATGATACGTTTAGCGGCCTATTCGTTTCGAACTATGAGCTCGCTTCGCTCGCAGTTTATGATACGTTTAGCGGCCTATTCGTTTCGAACTATGAACTCGCTTTGCTCGCAGTTTATGATACGTTTAGCGGCCTATTCGTTTCGAACTATGAGCTCGCTTCGCTCGCAGTTTATGATACGTTTAGCGGCCTATTCGTTTCGAACTATGAGCTCGCTTCGCTCGCAGTTTATGATACGTTTAGCGGCCTATTCGTTTCGAACTATGAGCTCGCTTCGCTCGCAGTTTATGATACGTTTAGCGGCCTATTCGTTTCGAACTATGAGCTCGCTTCGCTCGCAGTTTATGATACGTTTCGTGGCCTATTCACTTTAAACTATGAGCTCGCTTCGCTCGCAGTTTATGATACGTTTAGCGGCCTATTCGTTTCGAACTATGAGCTCGCTTCGCTCCCAGTTTATGATACGTTTAGCGGCCTATTCGTTTCGAACTATGAGCTCGCTTCGCTCGCAGTTTATGATACGTTTAGCGGCCTATTCGTTTCGAACTATGAGCTCGCTTCGCTCGCAGTTTATGATACGTTTAGCGGCCTATTCGTTTCGAAATATGAGCTCGCTTCGCTCGCAGTTTATGATACGTTTCGTGGCCTATTCGTTTCGAACTATGAGCTCGCTTCGCTCGCAGTTTATGATACGTTTAGCGGCCTATTCGTTTCGAACTATGAGCTCGCTTCGCTCGCAGTTTATGATACGTTTAGCGGCCTATTCGTTTCGAACTATGAGCTCGCTTCGCTCGCAGTTTATGATACGTTAAGCGGCCTATTCGTTTCGAACTATGAGCTCGCTTCGCTCGCAGTTTATGATACGTTTAGCGGCCTATTCGTTTCGAACTATGAGCTCGCTTCGCTCGCAGTTTATGATACGTTTAGTGGCCTATTCGTTTCGAACTATGAGCTCGCTTCGCTCGCAGTTTATGATACGTTTAGCGGCCTATTCGTTTCGAACTATGAGCTCGCTTCGCTCGCAGTTTATGATACGTTTAGCGGCCTATTCGTTTCGAACTATGAGCTCGCTTCGCTCGCAGTTTATAATACGTTTAGCGGCCTATTCGTTTCGAACTATGAGCTCGGTTCGCTAGCAGTTTATGATACGTTTAGCGGCCTATTCGTTTCGAACTATGAGCTCGCTTCGCTCGCAGTTTATGATACGTTTAGCGGCCTATTCGTTTCGAACTATGAGCTCGCTTCGCTCGCAGTTTATGATACGTTTAGCGGCCTATTCGTTTCGAACTATGAGCTCGCTTCGCTCGCAGTTTATGATACGTTTAGCGGCCTATTCGTTTCGAACTATGAGCTCGCTTCGCTCGCAGTTTATGATACGTTTAGCGGCCTATTCGTTTCGAACTATGAGCTCGCTTCGCTCACAGTTTATGATACGTTTAGCGGCATATTCGTTTCGAACTATGAGCTCGCTTCGCTCGCAGTTTATGATACGTTTAGCGGCCTATTCGTTTCGAACTATGAGCTCGCTTCGCTCGCAGTTTATGATACGTTTCGTGGCCTATTCACTTTAAACTATGAGCTCGCTTCGCTCGCATTATATAATACGTTCCGTGACCTATTCACTTCAAACTATGAGCTCGCTCTGCTCGCATGTCATACTATTTCATGTTTATTTTTTCAAATACATTCTACCTGTTGTTTTGATTTTGCAATAAACAGGTAAATAAATAAATATCATGAATAGTTTTTCTTCTTAACCTCAGTTTATCTTTGATGTAACAATACCTTATAAAGCTGGTCGTCCCCCGGCGGCGTATAGTTGAGCGTGGCTAATGTGACGACAGCTGAGGCGAGGTGTGCGGGCGGCGCGTGCTTCACCGTCCACTCGACAAGAGCCTCGACGCAGGGCTCGTGCCGGTACCGCAGTAGGCCCAGCGATATCACCATGGAGTTCACCACGGCTGGTCGGTCCTGGTTCGCCGGCAGGCATTCTATTATGTCGCTGGAAGAGAGACGTATATAGTATTAGGGTGGAACACCAGAAGCCTAACTCAACTGAAAAAGATATGAGTAAGGCTTCAAAGAAAAAGATTTTAAACATGATTTGATGAGTTCTCTGCTGATACGTAGTAAGCGACTGCTTTCTCGATTTTCGATTCCTACGGGAAAGCGGGTAAGTAGCAACCGCAAGGCGCAGCGATTTCACCCGCTTTTATGAATATAGCAAATACCCACCAATGGAAGGAGGCTCATGTCCAGCAGTTGACTGTTAAAGTGAAGTAATCATGCGTTGTCGCTTCCACTAAGGCTCTCTCTCACACAAACGAGATGGTGAATCTTTCATCTTCACACTTAGGTAACAGCCTACTTTGAGGTACAAATTCTCACTTTATCTGGCTATACAAATACGACCGAAAACTCACTTGCATATCCTGTCCATCAAGACAGGGTCAGGGAAGTTCAATGACGCCATGCAGAAGAGCAGATCAGCTGACTTTTTGAGGTCAATGACCTCTGTCTGCTTCACGATGTTATGTGCAAGGGCGCGCAGTAGTGGGGTGCTGCGTCGCCCCTTTTGGTGGAGGGCTTTCATCACCTGGAAAATGAAAACGAAAATGGAAAAAGATTTTTTACTTCTAGCTAGAAATTGGAGCGCGATCTCCAAGTCAACAACTGGCAAGCGATCGCGCAGGACAGGGACCAGTGGAGGGAGCTCGTTTCAGAGGCCAAGATCCTCTTTGGGTTGCTGAGTCAGCAGAGTTAGTTAGTTAGTTAGCTAGACATTACATTACTAGTCTTTTCTCATTAGTGAAGAAGGTAAGATAAATCAGAAAATAGTTCCATCCACGGTTCATCGGGTTGCTGATGACTCGGTGTCCCGCTCAAAGAAGAATAAAATAGTATAACATGATTACTTGAAGAAAAGGACCCTTAAGACAAAATAGCATCATTATTATTGAAATCTTTCATTAAATAAGAGCCAAACAATAATGTTATCATTTCATGTACCTTTCTTAAGTTACCTTAGTAATTGATGGTAATTGGGTTATAGGTTACTGACTTCAACTCAGTTATTCAACAACAAAAGTTACACATTCACTAGGTAAAATTATGAATTATAAACTTTAATTTTCATATGTAAAACTTACTTTTGGCTACAATATCTGCCGAACATGGTCAACCCAATGGTGGCGGTTACCACCTAAAACAGCATTCCCAAAGAGGGTTGACGTCAGGCAGGCGGCCGGTCGTAAAATTAAGCCAAAACTTTTTGCAATATGATTTTGTGTTCAAATACAACATGTTAGCCAACCCCAGAAAATTGGGATAAGGGCAGGAAGATGAAGTAAAACTTACTTTTACCATCTGCGGTAAAGACAAGTTGGTAATCAATCTAGCAGCCTCATCATCCCCTGTGATGCCCAGCACGGTGCTCAGGTCCTCAGCCATGGTCATGGAAGTCATGGCCTGGGCTGTAGGCGTCCTGGCCAGGATCCGGCACAGCTTGAGGAACCGAGGGTCCTTCTCGAAGTCAGCCAGCTTTATTTTGTTGGTGCTCGACCATTCTGATAGCACTGAGACCATCTAGAATGAGAATAAAATGACTTAGTTTGAGGCTATTATTATTATTACTATTATTGCTTGATAAACATATACAACAATTCAAACCTACCTTCAAAGCATGTCTCCTCGATACAACAGGGTTCTCTGCCACCAGTAGCAAGCTGTTCACATCAGTAGCCTTCACAATCTGGCTGTCGAGCTGTTGCAATCGACTGAGCTTAGCCGACTTTGGACTCGGCTTTCTGATCTCCTCTGACTCTGGAGCGTTTAGAGAGGCAAATGCTGCAGCTACCAAACCTGAAAAGGTGCACTCAAGATTATTAGTAGGACAAATATTTATTGAGTAGCAGTTTCATCTGTGGTTATGATTTTTAAAAGTATTGGTTACCACCAGATATTAGATAACTTAATTAGGTTTCAATCTCATAATAATAACATAGATTAGTAAATAGTTTAATTGTTTTACACCCACAAGCAGATAAGTGTTGTAAAAAATTGTAAATATTGAAATAAATTCTCAATTTCAATTATGTATTTATATTTTATGATCACTTATGTCTTTAACCAATACCAGTACTCTAATAAGGTAAGTTATGTTGCATTTGCTATGTATTAACTGCACAGGCTTACATTGGCTGCATTGGTATGCATTTTCTCACCTGAATTATCCTTATCGTCTCCCAGAGGACTTGCATTCTTGTCTGGGACATTAGTGACGTCTACTTTATCCATCTTCTGTATGGTAGCCCCAGCACTTGCATACTTTCTGATAGTAGATCTTGTACCTAACCTCCAAATTATCGAACCACTGAATTTCAACATCTAGAACAGACGAAACGTTTCTAAGGTCTTTAAATAGTAAGTCATGAAAGAAGATACTAATTTACGGATAAAAGTAGCAGAAATTATCAAGAAAATACATGTAAACAGGCGTAAAACTTAAGTTCTTACATCACAGACTTAAACCTAGATTTCAACAAAACTAGCAAGACAAGATGAACAAGAACACTATTATCAATTAAAAAATCATACCTTACGGTCGTTATAATATGTTTATTAATTAATTTAGAAGTTTTTACACCATTTGCGATAACCCAAAAATTGTGTACCTTTTGACAGTCAGCTGTCAATGTGACAATGAATGTTGCAAGGTCAAAAATTACGTAACAGTTGTTGCCATAACTAAAGTTGTTTAGCTGCTAAATAAATCACTAGCGCTCTAGACAACAAGGCTCTAGATAAGGCAGCAGTGCATTGTTTGCAAAGTGCAAGTTTGTGATAAAACTTGAAGGGCGCTCTCGGTTAAAAATCCTGAGTGAAAAGCGTCGTCTGTCTAGGTACAACAGCAACAACGAAACGCACTCGGGTAGTGATGAGATGCATGTGATTTGATTTGATCCTCAGAATCATCGAGGCCGATTGGTTCAGTTTCAAATAATTTATTGCTTTTCTTTTTAATACATTTTTTTCTTGTGTAATCCATTGCAACGACCCTAGGATAAAGTTAATTTCCAAGATGTTAAATAATGGAATATGGATAACATAACAAATCAAAAGAAAGAAATGACTTGAATCAATACTTTTGACATGAATTACTCACTCAAGAGGAAATAAAAGTGCACATCACTACAACTCATTTCGCTTGTCGTTGTGGGTGGAAGATTGTTGTGATATTTTTGTTGATAAATTTGTGAAATTGCGAAGCCGGTGCTGAAAATCATGAATATGGTAAGCCAAATTTCATATCCTTTCAATCCTGTGGACATTCCAAGCGCTCTGGCTAAAAATTCTTTGGAAAACTGTTGTCTTTTTGGACGAAGCAAGCGCTACGTTTTAACCGATTTATTTCAAGTTTCTCGTTGATACGACAGGTTTTTTGTATAAATAAAGCCGTTGATACGTTATCCTTGGCTGAAATTCAAATCGTTTGGCCAAAGTCCTTGTTGGAAACAATATTTATGCAGGTTATAAAGGCGAGTGTAATTGAAAGAACGGCGTTCGGATCGATACTGATTTACTTACATACACTACATCACGGGGGAAAGGGAAAAAATAAAATAAGCTACCTTAGTAGTTATTTTATTTTATCTGTGAATCCGATAAAAACAGTTTGGTTCTGTTTTTATGAATCAATTCTTCCTTCCCGTTTTTTAAAATTGCAACATTAGGATCCTTATCTTCTATGACAGTATATGGGCCCAAATAAATGCTGTCTTTCTTATCACTAGACGGATTTCTTATAACTATTAAACTATTCTTATCGTAATACATTGGTTTAGCGTTTTGATCATAAGTGATCTTTCTCTTTTCCTTACTATTTATTAAGTTTTCTCTGGCGTCTTTCTGGGATAACTGCAAACGGTATTTTAATTCTAATGGATAATTATCAACATTGTAAATTGGTTCTACTACATCAGTTTGAAAATTACTTGGTAAATTACAAGTTTTGCCAAAAACTAGTTCATGTGGGGTATATTTAGTTTCAGTATGGACTGTGTTATTGTAGGAAAAGCACCAGTACGGCAACCAGCTGCTCCACGATGTTTGATGATTGTTGGTATTTATTCTTAGATACGCACCTAGTACCTTGTGAGAGTTCTCGAGTGCACCAATGCTCTCGTGATGATACGCAGTAGATGTCGTTTGAGTTATTTTCAAGAGCTTACATACCTCTTTCATTGTGCTGAAATGAACTCACTCCCGCGATCTGTGGCTATCTCTTTCGGCACTCCATATCTGAGAATAAAATTATCTACAAATGCTCTGGCTACCGACACAGTGTCTTTTGTACGCAATGGATAAGCTTCTGTAAATTTAGTTAACTCACATTGCAATGTTAGAATGTAAACGTTTTCATAATAATCTTTGTTCAACGGTCCTACAATGTCTAAAAATATTTTTTCGAATGCAGAATTCGCCGTAGTTGTAATTAACATGGGTTGTTTCGTCTTTACAAAATACTTTTCCTTTTGGCATTTTTCACAGTTTTTCACATACTTTTCTACGTCGTTATACATTGACGGCCAAAAGTAAAATCTCTTTATATTGTTTAACATTCTTCTAATGCCTGCGTGGCCACTCGTCGGCAATAAATGAAAGTCATTTAAAATTACTCGAATATCGTCTACATTTTCTATCTTTACTACTCCTTTAATTATACATAATCGAGGGCCCCCCCAATTTGATATTCTTTTTATTTCTTGAGTTAACTCTTCTATAAATTTATAATTACTTTTATCTTTTACGATGTAGACCTCTGATATACCTATTTTGGAACAAATGCAATTCAACTCCCTCAATAGTCCGACTCGCGTAACTAAAGCTCGAGATGTTGGATTTACATAAAGTTTCATTTTACTAGGTACATATATCAAACTTTTAGTTTCATGTTGAATTAAATTATTTTTCCTCAACTTTCCTATCTCTTTTTCTGATATTGAAGTAATTTCTATACAGCTGTTTGGTTTTTTAAGAACATGAACCACTCGGGTGATCAGTCCAATCGTTGTCAATATTCTTATCAGCCAAACTGCTGTCGTCCTTTTCTCACTTTCCTTCCTTCTCATACTCCTCGTCATAACATTTACTACATGCTCGTTCATTTCTTTCAAATCCTCAGATGTTAATATTATGCGAGATAATGCGTCTGCAGCCACATTATTCGCTCCTTTCACATATTCTATTTCAAAGTCATACTCTTCCAAACATAAACGAAACTTTATCAGTCTACTTGTGGGATTAGTCATATTAAAAAGATACACAAGTGGTCTGTGATCTGTCATAACTTTAAATCGCCTACCATACAAATAAGGACGGAAGTATTTAATGGACCAAACAATCGCTAATAGCTCCTTTTCTATGGTTGGATAGTTTAATTCTGCTTTATTTAACGCTCGACTAGCATATGCAATTGGCATGTTGTTACCATTGCATAGCATTGACCCAATAGCTATTTTGGAAGCATCAGTATGCAAAATGTATTTATTATTTGGAGATAAATCTGGGTACTGCAAAATTGGTGGATTTATTAGCGAATTCTTTAACCTTCCGAACGCATTCTCACACTCTTCAGTCCATTCAAATAAATTTCCTTTTCGCAATAATTTATTCAAAGGTGTACAAATTTCCGCGAATTTAGGTATGAACTTGCGATAGTAATTCGCAAACGCGACGAAACGCCGAACTTCATCGCTGTTTTTTGGAGTGGGATAATTTAGTAAAGCCTTGGTTTTGGACGGGTCCGGCAAAATACCATTTCCGGATATGACATGCCCTAAATATAACATTTCCTTTTTCAAAAACTGACATTTTGCTGGGTTTAACTTTAAATTTACTCTCCGCAATCTACTCAAAACATCCATTAAATTTTTGTTGTGCTGTTCTAAATTTCGTCCAAAACAAACCAAATCGTCTAAGTAAACAAAACATTTTTCATAGTTCAAACCGGATAACGCGAGGGTAACAATTCTACTAAATGCGTTGGGACTGATTTTTAAACCCATTGGCAATCTTTTCATTTGATATTGTTTATTTGTTGTAAATGCGGTGTATTTTCTACTCTCGGGATCTAACTTTACTTGGTAGTAACCTTGATTCATATCTAAATGAGAAAAATATATGGCACCCGATAACGAATCTAAAATTTCGGTAATATTGGGTAAAGGAAATTTATCATCTTTCACTCTTTCATTAACTTTTCTGTAGTCGATCACTACGCGCCACTTTTCTTTCCCTCAGCATCCAGCTTTTTCGGTACTAGAAGAAGTGGACTCGACCATTCACTCTGAGCTTCTTCTATAATATCTTCCTCTATCATTTTCTTAATCTGTCTATCAATCTCCTCTTTCTGTGAGTGTGGCAATCTATAAGGTTTGGTGTACACCGGAGTAACGTTTTCCTTCAGATTGATTTTTTGCTCGCCTACGCAAGTGTATCCTAACTTATCTCCTGTCAAATAAAAGACATCTGAAAACTTTGCACAGATACTTTCAATTGATTCCCTTTCATAACTCTTTAAATGTTTCAAATCTAACATGGAAAACAACTTTTTCACCCTGTCAGCATTCAAATCCTCTTTCTCAAAACTACACATGTTATAAAGTTCTAAACTCTCGGTGTGAACATCAAAATAGCTTAGGTTCACTTCAATTTCTCTAGTATTTAAAATCTTAATAGGCATCTTTCCATTCACCACTGTTGATATCATTCCCGCTAGAAAGACACCATCACACAACTCTCTACTTTCGATCACACGCTCACCTTGTGCCCTTGAATCAATGTAAAAATCTTTCACACCTAGGTGGTAAGGTTAGAAAGCTATTGTAACCAATTTGTCCCATTTTTAATGGCACCACAATTGGTTCTCCGCGTTTTATAGTCAAGGTATTAATTTCAAAATCTAGATGACATTTATGTTTACTTAAAAAGTCTTGCCCAATAATGCCGTCGCCTCTACAACTTAAATATTTAAAGACGTAAAATTTGTGTCTAATATCTCTGCCATCTGTACTCAACTTTAAATAAACGTAACCTTCAGATGTAACTTTGCCACCTATCCCTTTAATTTGCATACGTTCTTTATGGTAAGGTTTGTTAAGACGTTGTAATACTTCGAATTTGATGACGGACAGAGACGCGCCAGAATCAATTAACCAATCTAATAACACGTTCGAGATATAGAATTGCGCTGAATTGATGTTATGACAATGGCATATTTGATGTTGATTATGGCCGAAAAACTGATTCAGGTTGTATTCATCGACCTCTGAAGTTTCGCCACCACTGCGCTCACTGCTGTGCTCAGCAAAATGTACCCTTTGTGTATCGCGCCTTGCGCGCGGCGTCCTCTGATTGATGTTCGAACCGCGGCGATTTCCACGAAAGTATCGAGCGGGCGGATTGAAGTTGACACCTGCGACACGTGAATTATAATTACCTCGAAAGTATGTATAATTTCGACCACGTTGATAATTTCCGCGGCTGGGTCTAAAACTTCGTCCTCTAAAATTAGACCTACCTCGATGATGATGATGTTGATATTGAAACACGGGTGGTGGGGCTGATGATGACGATGACACCTCCTCATCCTGGGCTGATCTGATGGCATCCTTTAAAGATGTGAAGTTGCGAGCTGCAATGATGGTACTTAACCTTTATCACGCAGCCCATCTGCAAACCTCTTAATAGCATTTCTTTCATTAAGGGTCTCAAAACTTCATAACTCGCGGCCTTGCCGTCTGCCTGCGAAATTGTTAAGTCGACAAATAATCGTTCCACTTCCGCACCAAAATCGGAAACGGACAAATTATTTTGCCTAACATTCTGAAGGCAAGATTGCAACGCCGTGTCAGATTTTTTTGTTATAAGATGGGATCTCATATCTTTAACCATATCTGTCACAGAGCTATAAGTTTCCTTCATACGCAACTTCGCGCCATAAGAGAGCCTAGTTTTTAAAACAAAATTGATCAAGTGCTTTGTCTGATCTTCTTTTAACATTGTTTCGTATAACTGAATTGAATCAATAAGTTGTAACGTTACTAATTCATCGTCATTCATTACCGGCAGCAGGCCAGCTGCGGTTTTAAGTCAAAACTATCCATGATGTCGTTAGAATGTTCGTCACTCTCTGAGCAAGAACTTTCAGAAGAGGATCTTCTGGTGACGCACACAAATATTTTATTTCTTCGTATAATGATTTTATTAAATCAATAAGCTGCTGACCTTTATTAATATCTTTTCCACTTAAAATACCAGCGGTAATAGACTGAGAGAACTTATCTACTGTCTCTTTTAATCGTAAAATAATATTTTCGGTTTCGTTTAACTTAATTCGACATGTGTCACCTTTATATCTACGTTGACCCTCTTTAATTAAGTAATCTCTAATTTTTTTTAGATCCTTATAAATTTTGGATAGTTCTTTAGCCATTAAACTTAGACTTATAGGCAAGTACTTATTTACTTATTGTTCATACCTATTAAAATAAAAATTTTTGTCCACTGCTGGGCAAACGCCTATGTGGGCCTATATTTTTCTTACAAATTGATAAAATATCTACTAACATATTATTAAAAATAGTGTCGCATCCGGGTACTTACATTATGTTACTCCTAAAATATACGGACGTGACGGAACCCGCGTTATGTTTTAATTATTTTTGTGCACTTAATTAAGGTTTGTTAAAGGTCCATAATAATTATTTTGTTTTGTTCCGCCACACGCATAACCAGGTGAACCGTTGGTGATGACCTGATGACCTCTTCATCCTTGGCGGCGTAGACCCAGTGTTAATCTTCAAAACTGCCTAGCCGCTACACGCCGAGTATCTTGAAAACGCATCTTTCCCATAGGCTTATCTTCAAAACTGCTTAGCAGCTACACGCCGAATATCTTGAAAACGCATCTTTCCCATAGGCTTATCTTCAAAACGGCTTAGCAGCTACACGCCGATAATCTTCATTGAAGTTTCATGCGAAGTCATCCGGTCCGGTCAACCACTTTATCTTCAGTTAGACATCTGAGATGTTTCTTTCCTTAAATGCTATGGCCTGTGCTCGCCGATCGACACGCTTGTTGAATTGCGCGTTCAAGTAGCGACAGAAGTATAATATGATCGCTATGCCGAAAATTCCAACAAACACGATAATAGCTGTGTTGAGCTGGCCCAGCTGTCCCAGCACCATGGTGTTGTGCACATCCATTCTGTTCTGGTATCCGATTTGTGTCGCTATAACTTGTTCTTCCTCAGTAGTCGTCGGTTTCGATTGAGGTTTTCCCATTTTGTATATTTTCTTAAAGTTCAGTTTAAAAATACACCACCTCTTTTTTGTCACTGCATAATAATTATTTTTATAAATAAATGTTGCACCATATTTTTATTTCTTCATATTTATTTTCACCAAAACTGTCTCTTTTTAACTTTACTGGAGAATCATCTGATATATGTATTCACAAATAAAAGTCTATAACACGCAACGGTAACGCGATGACGCACCCATGCCCGACGAGGCAGGGTCGCCATATAAAGGCGAGTGTAATTGAAAGAACGGCGTTCGGATCGATACTGATTTATTGAGTGCTAAAGTGCATATTATAATACTAAAAACTGCTTACGTACTACGGTGCTACTCGGGTGCTGCAATATATCTACTTACATACACTACAAGGTATTTTACATCATAATTTATTGATACCTTCTCAGAAGAAAATGTATTGGTATCTTATTCAGTCCTTATCAGTTTCTTATTATGTACTTACTCTAGATACTTTTGATACAGGGTTTGTGTAATCTTGTCTGGCCGCTACTTTACATAGGTATTTTGTATTTACTACTCCGGACTTATTAAGCCTGCTTATTCAGATTTCATGTTTTTTATACCTATATAAGTTGACTGGCTTGTGTAGCTACTCTGTGAGCTAACCTAGTAAAATAAGCTAGACATGCATTATGTCCTTACAGTATTATAAAAGTTGATTCTGTATGAAAATATTATCAGTACAGATTGGTAGCATAATTTCCTTTTCCCTCCATTAATCCACCAGCCTATTAAATATTACACCTTACCCCACCAAAAATAGATAAAATTGTAAACACTCTGGAGTGTGATTTGAATCTTACAGGAATCAAATTAGTCCCGTTAGTTAGCCGATTAATACTTCGGATCGTCATACCGGTACCAAATTTTAATATGTCAATAAACATGACATAAGCTCTAGAAAACCGCCGGGAGACAAGCTGATGAGGGCCTGTCTCCCGCAGAAATGACGTCATCAAGATGGCGGCCGCCGCATTTAGAAAACTGCAAATTGATTGAAAACTATAAGTTGCATTGTCATGTGCATGGTATCAAATGAAAGCTAATTAATTGTTCTACATATTTGTCTTGAACTACGACCAGGTACATAGCATGATTTTGAAATTAAAAGACTTTATGTAAAAAAAAAACAGTAAATAGTTTATTTGTATGGCTATAGAATTCAAAATATTCATTTTTAACAATAGTGACATAGAAGAAAAGTAACGCTCAATGCAATAGCTAAAAAAATCTAAAAGAACTTTATTGCTCGAATAAAGAGACCTTAAGTTACACTGATTTGAGTACAACGCTGTCTCTTTCCGCGCCACTTCTATTTGTTGTATATGCACGTGTGTGGTGTCAAATGAAAGGTAATTAATTGTTCTGCATTATTCTTCTGAAGCACAACCAGGTACATAGCATGGTTACAAAAATTTAAAAACTTTAAAAGCTATTTTTTGTCGGGTTATAGAAACTAAAATAATACTTACGATGGATGTAAGGAAAAGCAAAAATGTCTCGGTTTTCAAAACTAACATTAAGAAAGTTTGGGGTTATGGGTCGGACAATTCGGACAATTTGTAGAGAGTATATATTTTTACATTAATATTAAAATTATTATGTTAGTTTATTTTAGGCCGTATTTATGTAGTTAGCTTTTTATATTTACCTATTAGACAACATTATTGATATGTATTTTAATTATTATTAAGAAGTATGTACACATTTTGATAGTTTTTCGTTTACCTCTTTTCTAGTTTACCTGCTCACTACATTTCCTCAGAGTTTCTCAAAGGTTGACTGGAAGAGATCCCTTAATGGGATAAGTCCGCCTTTGTGCCATATCTTGTTTTTGTTTTACTGTGTTTTCTGTACTAGCTTTAAGAAGGTACAATAAAGAGATTATACATACATACATACATACATACTTACTTACTCCGCTGGTTCAGCGACCCGAAGTGGATCTTGGCCTCCGATGCAACTGCACGCCACACTTCCCTGTTCTGCGCAGTTTGCTTCCAATCAGGCTTTTGGAGTGTAGGTCCTTCAGAATTCCGTCAGTCCAGCGAAATCTAGGTCTTCCGACAGGAACTCCGATACAGGTTAGAGGGTTTGGAGGTCTAAAAATGCATTGAAAAAGCTGGGAAATTTGCGAATCCGAGCGCGATACACTAAAGAGGTGAGACTTAAGATCTTAGGGTGAAAGAAACTACACTGAAAGAGAAAATGGTGGACACAATGATGCGAAATAGATGTAGAAGAAATCACAAAATCCTAGCGGAACAAGATAAAGAGTGGCAGAATAAATACGATAAATTGCACACAAGATGCAAGAATACAATAAGAAATGCAAAAGGACACTTCCTAGAACGCAAAGTTGGAGAAATAAAGACACCAATTAGATCAAGTGAAATTCGTAAATTTTATCAGGAAATAAGATTGGTCAAGAAAGGATACCAGCCCGTCGCTCAGTTTCTTGAAAATGACGAAGGAAATCTCGTTTCTGACCCGGAGAAGCTGAAAACTGAACGGTACAAATATTTTAAGGCCCTGCTAAATTGCTTGCTGGTAGTTTTCAGTCTAAATTAGCGAGATATATGTGAAGCGGAAAGCTATTATGCACCTGAAGAACAACAAATGTCCAGGGATTGACGACATGCCGGTAGAACTGTGGAAGTATGGCAGAGGAGAACTACAGTCGCAAATGAGAATATTGATACTCTAGAAGGAAGAAAAACTGCCAAAAGAGTGGAATATGGGAGTTATCTACCCAATTCACAAAAGAAGCTCTTGAAATAAATTCTCCAACTATAACGGTACCTATAGCGCTACTCCTGACTGCCTACAAAGTACTGTCTTCTTGTCTCTCGGATGCTTTTGAAGTGGACACAGGGCTCAAACAAGGAGACGCGCTATCACCTATGTTGTTTAACTTGATGCTCAAATACGTGGTCCAAAAAGTTCGTTGATGGTGTGGAGTTAAACGGAACGCATAAAATAATAGGTTAGATATGCCGACGGCCTGGCCCTAATAGGTAGAAGTGCTGCAGACGTGAGAGCAATGGCCAGTACACCGGAGGAAGAAGGAAGAAACGTAAGTCCCACGGTAACCCATGACAAGACAGAGTACCTCCACATGAGAAGATTCAAGAGCGCCAAGACTAAGAGAAAGAACCTTATAGCCAATGACACCTCCTACAAAGGGGTGAACAAATTTAAGTACGACGAAATCAACAATCGCGTCCAGAATGCCCCAAGGTACTTAGCAGCCCTGCACAATGTGTTGACATCGAAACTTGCAGGATAACAAGGGTTCGTATTTACAAGACCGTCATAATGTCCTTACCTTAAGGCCTAATAATGTACGGATGTGAAACATGGACGTTATTCTTGACGGAGTAAGAAAAGCTCTTAATTAGGAAAACACTACGGAAAATCCTGGGACCAACTCAGAATGAGCATGAAACTTTTAGAAATAGAAAAACAGGGAGATAGAGAAAATCATCGCCCAACATCATCGGGGAGAGTGAAGCCGATAGGCTGCGCTGGCTGGCTTGGCCACGTCGAGCAGATGGAAGGGGTCGGCCGACGAGCAAGCGTCGTGTCGGACAACCTACGTATAAGTAGATATAGCTGGACTGACGAAATCTTATTTCCTGAAAATTTGCGATTTTCACTTGATCTAATTAGTGTCTTTATTTCTCCAATTTTGCGTTTTAGGTGGTGTTTTTTCGCATTTCTTATAGTATTCTTGCATCTTGTGTGCACTTTATCGTACCACTCTTTATCTTGTTCCGCTAGAATTTTGTGATTTCTCCTTTCTTCTACATCTATTTCGCATCATTGTGTCCATCATGTTCTCTTTGAGTGTCGTTTATTTCTCCATAAGATCTTAGTCTCACCTCTTTAATGCGTCTCATCGGGTCGTTGAACGACTCGGTGTCCCATACGAAGAGAGAGAGAACGTGTCTCGGGTTCGGAAATTTCCCAGCCTTTTTCAATGCATTTTTAGACCTCCAAACCCTTTAACCTGTATCGGAGTTCCTGTCGAACGACCTAGATATCGCTGGACTGACCAAATTCTGAAGGATCTGCACTCACTCCAAAAGCCTGATTGGAAGCAAACTGCGCAGAACTCCAAAAGCCTAATGGGAAGTATAGCGTGCAGTTGCATCGGAGGCCAAAATCCACTTTAGGTCGCTGTGTCAGCGTAGTAAGTAAGTATTATTTGAGTTTCTATAACCCCATAAAAAATTGGTTTCAAAGTTCTTTTTTTAATATTAATTCTTTAACTATGCTATGTAGCTGGTTGTGCTTCAGAAGAATAATGCAGAACAATTAATTACCTTATATTTGACACCATACCCGTGCATATACTACAAATAGTAGTGGCGCGGAAAGAGATAGCGTTGTACTCAAATCAGTGTAACTTAAGTTCTCTTTATCCGAACAAGAAAGTGCTTTTAGATTTTTGTAGCTATTGCATTGAACGTTACTTTTCTTCTATATCACTTTTGTTAAAAATGATTATTTTGAATTCTATAGCCACACAAATAAACTATTTGCTGTTTTTTTTTTACATTTTTTTTTTTTTTTTTAAATCTATGATGGGCTTACTCTTGACCCCAATCTTAACCTAGAGCAGAGATGGGATCTACGGTGGAGCGAGCTTGCCCAGAAGATGCCTATTCACTCTAGACTTAAAGAGATTCAGGTTATATGCACTCGGAAATACAGACGCAGGCAGGGAATTCCATTCTTTAGCCGTGCGCATAATGAAAGATGATTTGAAGCGCTTAGTACGTAATGTGGGTATATCAACTAAGAACGGATGGTAGCCGGCCGTGCGTCTGGATGTCCGATGGAAGAAAGGAGACGGTGGTATGAGCTCATGCAGCTCACGCGCACACTCTCCGAAGTACAATCTGTAGAAGACCGATAGGCAAGCAACCTTGCGGCGGTGAGCCAGGCTGTGAAGCTTGGTCGCCACCAGTTTTTTATCGCCTATTAATCTCTTGGCTCTGCGTTCCACCGAATCCAGTGCAGCAAGTTGGTATTTAGCCGAGCCATCCCAAAGGTGACAGCAGTACTCCATGCAAGATCGGACTTGAGCTTTATAAAGAGTTAGAAGCTGTTCAGGCGTGAAGTACCGCTTGACTTTATTCAGAACGCCCAACTTTCTAGCTGCAATTTGAGCCTTGGACTCGATGGTGGTGCCGAAGTTGAGGTCAGAGGACAACTCCATGCCAAGGAGTTGAAGAGTGTTGGTCACTGGAACAGATGTACCCCGAAAAGTAGGAAAAAAGGTGAAAGGACTCCTTTTGCGGAGAAAAGACACGCCTGCGTTTTTGAAGCATTGAAGCTGACGAGATTGTCTTCGCCCCACTGGGAGACGTTACTTAACGTCAGGCTCGTACGCTCAATCATAGCCTTTCTCAGTCTTTGGATTTCATCACTACTGGCTCCTGCGCCGGACAGATATTTCTCGGTGACAGTACTGTCATCTGCGTACCCAACAATTCCTGAAGATAGAAGGTCATTGATGTGCAGCAGGAAAAGCGTCGCGGAGAGTACAGACCCTGAGGAACTCCGGCGTCAATAGCCTTGAGGTCAGAGGAGCAGCCGTCTATGACCACTCGGATCGACCGTTCACTCAGGAAGTCAGCCACCCAGCTACAGAAGCCAGTGGGTATGCCGTACGCTGGAAGCTTGCTCAACAGACTCGCATGCCACACCCTATCGAAGGCCTTTGAAATGTCCAGCGACACTGCTATTGCTTCGCCGTGGTGTTCAATGGCCTCGCCCCAGCAATGCGTTACGTACACTAGAAGATCTCCCGTGGAACGCCCTCGGCGGAAGCCATATTGACAATCACTGAGAAGATCATTGTCTTCGAGGTACGAAAGCAGTTTGCAGTTCAGAACTCTTTCCATAACCTTACAGAGTACGGAAGTGATGGCGATCGGTCGATAGTTGCTAGGGTCGGCACGGCTACCCTTCTTGGGCACAGGTTGCACATTGGCAAGCTTCCAAGATTTTGGTACAATTTTTGACACGAGAGAGGCGGTACAAGCGTGTCAGTACAGGAGACAACTCAGGCGCACAATACCTCAACAATCTTGCTGGTATGCCATCAGGACCACTGGCCTTGTTCACGTCCAGACTGCGAAGGGCTCTACGGACCTCTTTATTGTGCACTGTGATCTCAGACATCAAAGAATCACAGTGAGGTAAGGTGGGTGGATATTTCGAGCCAGCGTCTATACGAGAGTTGCTCGCAAACAGATCGGCAAATAAATTTGCTTTCTCTGCCGCGGTGTGGGCAAGCGACCCATCAGGTTTCTGCATTGGAGGTAGTGAGGGACGGCAGAAGTTGGATTCGACTGATTTCAAAAGGGACCAGGACTGCTTACTACCCGGTGGGTATGATGCAAGCTTTGCCCCAATACGGCTAATATGGTCGAACCTAGCTTTTCGTAGCACCCGTTTGCAATACCTGGCGGCGGCATTATATGCTCTCTTCTTTGCTCGCACTCTTCTCGCTCGCACTTTTCGATCACGAGCTTTTACCCAAGCTTGGTAAGCGGACTGTTTACGAGCCTCAGCTCGAGCACAGTCCGCATTGAACCAAGGTTGGGCTTTATAACCGAGCGGGATATCGGAGAAAGGAATGAAATATTCCATTCCCTGCCGGAGTACAGCTGTGATCGCATCAGCGACGTATGAGGGGTCTTCCGAAGAGAAACACATTTGCCGCCACGGGTATGAAGCAAAGAAAGCACGCATCTCGTCCCAGTCTGCTGACTCGTATCGCCATACTCTCCTCGTGCCCCTAGGGTGTAATCCGGAGGAGAGCAGATGGACACGGATTTCACCACACAGTGGTCGGATGATCCCAGCGGAGCCGAGACCGAAACCGAATGTCTGTGCGGATCAGTTGTCAGCAGAAGGTCCAGGCAATTGGGTGTGTGGTCTGTGATATCTGGTATTCGCGTCGCTTGTTCCACCAGCTGGGTGAGATCTAGCGCCAATGCTAGTTTACGCGCCTCTCGCCCAGCATGGTCAGTTTTCTGGTATGGGAACAGCCACTCTTTATGGTGAGCATTGAAGTCCCCCAGAAAAACAAGCTCTGCTGTTGGATATCGCTGAATTGCTGTATCTGCCGTCTCAGAGAGGTACTCCATGAGTCTAGTCGTCTCCTGATCTCCGCTGTGCGAACGATAAACACTGGCATAGAGAGTTTTCTACTCCAGTGTCAACCAAAAGCCACAGCACGGGAAACCCTGAATTCTCAAAGCCACGGAGACGCTTACAGCAAACGTCATCGCGAACATACACACAGACCCCTGCACGCTTCTTAAACTTGTGCTCAAGAGTGTAACCAGGGTAGTTGAGGTATGCCACGTCCAACGGTGTTGCTATCTGCGTCTCCGTTAAGAAGAATAAGTGCGGCTTCTCGGTCTCCAGGTGGTGATGGACCGGGTCTAGGTTTGTGTGTAGACCTCGGATGTTCGTGAGGTGCACTTTGAGTGGGAGGAAGTTTTGCCGTTGGTCAAACTTTTCTTCTTTTAGCTTTTTCATGTTTTTAAAAGAGTTTTTGTGGGGGAAAGAAAAGATAGTCGAGGCGCTGCTTAGAAACCCTACTCGTACCTTTCGGTTCAACTGATCAGAGAGGGAACTCGCTTGGAGACTGCGGGGACGCCCGAGCCCCCCCGATAACACTCCACCGGGTCCTCCCATCCAGCCGCCAACTGGCACGGTGGAGTGTACCGGGATTTTTCACAGTTGGCGGGGCAGCCTTTGCGCGTGGCTAGCGCGCAAGTCGGGCCCCCTACTGACTGCGGTCGGCCAACGGCTGAGACCGTGCCTCGGATCCCGCTACCCTCCAAAACGAGTTACCGGATACAGCATCACCTAAAGATAAAGACCGGTTCCGGCAGCGCAACTGACTACATTGCTACCCTCCAATGGCACTGGCAGTCCCGCACACCGACGGAACACAGCAAGGCTGTTTGGCGCCGGACTCCGGCGGGATGGTGGTCGCGAGCCAGGCGGCCCCTTTCATGGCCTACCACCGCTTTTGGGATCTTCAGCCGCCAACACATATTGTGAGGACGTTGCCCGGGGTGGACCGCTAGGAGGTAGACCCCACCCACCCCATCATACCCCACATAAAGTCTTTTAATTTCGAAATCATGCTATGTACCTGGTCGTAGTTCAAGACAAATATGTAGAACAATTAATTAGCTTTCATTTGATACCATGCACATGACAATGTAACTTAAAGTTTTCAAACAATTTGCAGTTTTCTAAATGCGGCGGCCGCCATCTTGATGACGTCATTTCTGCGGGAGACAGGCCCTCATCAGCTTGTCTCCCGGCGGTTTTCTAGAGCTTATGTCATGTTTATTGACATACTAAAATTTGGTACCGGTATGACGATCCGAAGTATTTTGACTAAATTCGGGATTAACTTACGCCGCTAAATGTAACTATTGGCTTTTCATAAGTGGGTTTCCGAAATATTCAACCTTTCAATTTATATTGGAATATTTAAACTTGGCAAGCTTACTGCCTATTTTTAACCTCTGTAATAAATAAGGTTTTCCAAGTGGTTATTATTATGGCATAGTTTTGTGATTTGCACTACATACTACCCACTTGCCCACAAAAACATATAAAAGTTTTAACCAAGTACTTTTTTAAATACAACTTTAAATAAAAATGTTGTTATACCTATGCCTTTAGAATTTTTGGTCCAAATTCTTTCTGCTTTCACTAAAACCAAGCTTTCATACAAACATGTTGCCATTTTCTTTCTGAACTATGCATGAAGTTCCATATTCATATATTCTAGAGCAAAATATCATTTTCTTCTTCCACAGAAAATGAATAAAATTTCTTTTTTTCAATTCTATAAATTTTTATTTTTAAATCAATATTAGTGGCATGCCTATAGTACCCCTTATATAATATAAAAAAAGAATGGCAAAGCTTCACATTCATTATCCGGGAAGAAAACAAGGGAATCAAGTTGATATTGAAAGACACAGTTTTTTTTTGTTATTTAGTTTTTCTTTTCATGTTTTTTAATTTAATGTACTTAACTGCATAATTTATTGAAAGTTTTAATTTGTGTTAATTCATTATTGTATTATATGTCTAAATAAGGGCACACACCATGTGGTTAAAAGGGATATTTTGAAAATCAGCGCTGTTTCAGGACATCTTATTCTGAAACTGCATTAAGCTGAAAATGTCCCTTTTGCCACAATACACACTCAGTTTAATGTTTAAACTGACTAAGTATGTAAGAAATTGTATGTAAATGATTGTGTTTGTGGCAATAAATGATTTATCTATCTATCTACTAAAGGTTTAAATATCATCCTCAGGTATCTTTTTAAGTCCTGTGAATCTGTTTTTTTTCTCTAATTATACAAACTTATGTTACCACACCAGACTAATTAAGCTAACATCACTACACTACAACCTGCAATACAAGGTAGAAATAGCACAAATTATCAGGTCACATATTGGAAATGCACATAGAAATAAACATAGTAAACACAGGCTTTGAGCTTAATCTAATTAGAATTGTTTCCGCTTGCATCGCTTGTACTGTTTTGCAAGTCTGTCATTTCAGTGTGCTCTATGCATTATAGAGAATCAGTGTATTTTCAGAGTGTTGCAGTTTCCGTATTTAATTTTATTTTTCACTAGTTATCTTATCAATACAATGTCAATCTCATTCATAAGTGAGTCAGTTCAATAGTTGCTTATGTGCACTGAAAATGGTGAAGTGAACTCAACATAACCAGTTTTTGTAAATAATAAACTAAAATAGTGATATAAAGTAAGTTTTACGATATAATGTTTGCATAAAATTAGTGTTTTTGTGTCATCACAGGGCATTACAGTTCTTATTTTTTAAGTGATGCATAGAAATGCTCAGAGAAGAGAAGATAATAGTAGAAAGACTAGACTTAATATTTTATGTTTTTTTATGAGTTAAAATACACTACTGTGTATAATTTATATTAGGCTCAAAACTATCCATTCAATCATTGATAAGCCATAAACACGATCTATCATACATCTCTCTATTCTACACACTAAACAGTTCATAAAATAGGGTAAAGAGAAAGAAATCCATTAATTTGGAACAGACGTCACATCGTAGTCGACGGAAATAGTTGCATCATTCTGGAGACTGTATTTATATCTCGTGACAAACGAGCTGATGAAAGACCCTGCAGCTATGCTGGCCACCGTCTGATCTCGTCAGAATGATCTAATCAGCTAAATTGTAGGGAGAGCTGGGCAAAAAATTATTCGCGAATAAATCGTCCGGCGAATAAAATTTAGATTCGAGTAAGTTTTTAATTGATTAAGGAGTAAAATGCAAGATTTATTATTTTCGTTATTGCAAGATAATTATGTACCTACTTTTAATTCCATTTAAAAGATTTTTTATGGGGCATTGCTATTTGTCTTTATTTTACTAGTGGAAAATTTATTTGCAGGACCATTTATTCGCGAATATTTTTTTGCCCAACTCTGGTTGTAGGTAAATGGTCGGCACTCTGCAAATGCAACGCAAACGGCTTATTTTAAATCAGTGCACTATTGTAGACTATGCGAAAGTTTCCTCTGATTTAAAAATACGATAAGCATAGTTTGATTAGAGTGCGTTAGCAAGTTTGAGTATTTGAACCCTGCCTCACTGGGCGAAACATTTATTGTAAGTTAGGAGAAGAGATTCGGCCTGTGTGTAGTCAAAATGAGTTGTGCTTGGGTGGGACAGAAGTTTAAATAACTTTCCAGCCAATTAATACCCTCAAACGGCTAAATACGGAAGTGTTTGAGAAAACAAAGTTTGAATGCATTACAAATCCTTTTCCGTGTCTTCAAATAATTTGTATTGATAATGATAACTGATAATAATGACAACGTGTACCTATGTTGTGGTAAATATTCCTTTGGTTTTTACGCACGACCTCACGTTACAACAACGTCGTAACAGATATGATGTTGGTACGAGTAGACCCAAGAGGGAGAGGTGGATATTTCACCCCTAATGGTAATGGTAATGGTTGTACGGGCTGTTTTCCGCAACTCGACGTCTACATGCGCCTATTTTGCGTGATGGGTGGGGGCCCACTACTCGAGCCATCCTAGTTCCCCGAGGAAGCTCAGCAACCCTACCAAATCACTGAGTGACTCGGGGATTGACCCCGGATTTCCGATATTTCACCCCTAATCACCCAATCAATCGGTTCCCTAACTTGACTCAAGTTGATTCATTTTGTTGTTTGTTGTCGACAGGCGGGGGCAGATGGCGTTGGCGCGGCACGCTGAGTGCGCCGCCCTCCCCGCCCCCTCCCGCACTCAGGATTCTTTCGGTAAGTCTTCATCATCATCACAATGAAAAGAGCCTTGAGACGGCTACTTTAGGGTATGCCAACTGCTGCAGTGAAAGCTGCTTGCAATCTGTACCCAAGCAAAATTAAAAAACAAAACCACTACTGCGATCTCTTCAAAGTTCTCCTATTTTGGGATAAAAATTCGCCATCTTGAATTTGACGTGTGAACTGTGTCAGGATCCGCCCAGCCGTTCAGCTGTAGCCCGTGAAAACGAATTTCTAGATGCATACATACATACGGCAGTCAGGTTAAAAGAGCCTTGAGACGGCTACTTTAGGGTATGCCAACTGCTGCAGAGATAGTACACAATGCAACCTGTACAAAATACAACCTGGACCGAAGTAAACAAACTAAGTAATTCTACTACCAGTTGGGTTGAGGCCAAGACTCTGGTAGCTTAGATGAAAGACCCATGTCCCTGATTTACGTCCCGGCTTATTTGATGGACAAAAACAGCAATAATTGCAAAAATCCAAGTCGTCCAACGACCCGATGAACCCTGCTGTCAGAGTTTTTCAACCGCCTACTGGCAGCAGGACTCTGACATGATTGTGTAACGACCGCCGTCTAAGTGATCATAGACAGCAACCAGGACCGACGACGGCTTAACGTTCCACCATCTTTTTTTTTGGGACCATCAGGTGGTTCAGCCTACAATGTCCTGACCAGACTGGGAACAAATTCACAAAGTGATAAATATCAACTTTGTGAGTGACCCCACCGGGAATTGAACTCGAAACTTTCTGCGTCGCACGCAGGCAATCGTACTAACCACTGCGCCACATCGTCTGTCATTGTCATTGATACATTAAAACCTTCTTCTTACAGAGTGCTGCTCTATAACCGAAGTATCGTTCGTGCTGCAAGATTTATCCTGGCTCAGCTCCGATGGATTACCAGCAGATCCGTATTCCAAAGTAAGTTATAGACTATACTATTTTAAAATTTTCATGCATCAGCAGCTCTAAGAGATAAGTACCAAAGTGTCAAAAGTTGAAAGGCAGATTGTGGTGCCTCTATTTCAGCTTGTCAGGCATTTTATAGGTACTATGTATTGATACTTATAGGCTTTTACTATTTATCAGTTGTGTGGTTTTTGTACGGAAAAGGGAAGAAACGGAATTGGCATCTCGTTTATCGTTCGTAACCCTTTCATAACATTAAATCCTGCTGAAATGACCTAAATTTCAAGTGGATCTAACCTTAAAGTTTTCAAGTTTAATATAAATAGACATCTCCTAAGTAGGCTCGTTCGATCGACGCCCCTATCTTTGCCTGCCTCGCTTATACGTTATGTCAAGAGCATCCTATTTTAATAAGTACTATTTTTACTATGACCTTGTTTAACCATTGTACAATACCTTGTCTCACATACAAGTACCTATCTATCTAAGATACTCCTATAAATAGAGTTGTTAGACGCCCACTATTAGGTTTCATTCCTACTAAGATTAACCACCTACCTATAGTCCCGGTCATAATTCCTGCGAGTAGTTTGACACAAGTTTGACATTTGGAGAGATGCCTCCTTGTTTGATTCCGAAGCTGATCTTAGCGCAGTGGAAGCAAGTTAAAGTTATCTTAAAATCTAAAACTAAATGGTCGATCAGCCTCGGAACAACATTTGACTACGATTCGTAGTGCTCTTTACTATAGCTAAATAAAATAAATTTAATGAGAGAATTTTTGTTCCGGAAAGTTTCCGGCCGAGAAATTCTTGTTTCCAAAGTCTACTTAAACAGGACCTAGCAGCGAATTGCTTACCGTGCGAATTCTGACGCCGCCGTTTCCTTGTAAGTCTAGTTTTTGACAGGAAAAAAGGTATCAGGTTTTGAGGAAGACATTTGGATTGGATTTAGATACTAGACTTACTGCACCCGGGTACCAGCTCGCGTGGTACTCCGTCCAACAATTTTCACCAGCACTTAGGTTCACTATTGTTCATAGTTCGACATCGAATAATGTTTTAACACACTAATAACAAAGATTTCTCCCGCACACTACTGGTTGCGACAGCAATGAGTTTGCTGTACAAAACGCAAAATTAAAATATGTGTCTAACAATGGACGCGCGAGTGACTAAAAGTGAGGTTATATTTGCCGGCGGCCGCGTGGTATCGAACCGACTGACAATCAAAGCGCCGGAACCAAATCCACTTGGTTCACTTCCCCACCGAACAGGGAAAACCACACGAGAAAACCGAAAGCACACTAAATTACACCATTTATAATTAAAATTCGCATCAACGATGCGCGCGCACGGCCACAGGACGGGACAATGACGAACAGTGTTGCCAGCGCCGTCTGCTCAAAAAGAAATGGCTCGAGACGCAAATCGCACCGCGCGCCCATTTGATACGAAACTAAACATTCACCCGCCCCGGACCGACCCATCGGTCCGCTCTATGCATGGCAGGCGTGATAATGTAGCTACTGCTCGCTTAAGAACTGAATCCCCCACCTGAACTTCTGCAACTCGAGGAGTGCCATCACTACCCGGAAATAGGTTGAGAATGCGCCCCCGGCGCCAACGCAGTGGCGGTAGGTTGGCATCCTTAACCAGAACGAGATCCCCAATGCAGGGGGGTTCAGTCCTGTCCGTCCACTTAAGGCGTTACTGCAGAATGTGCAAGTACTCAAGCGACCAACGCTTCCAAAAGTTTTGAGTCATTTGCTGCAACAACTGATAACGCGACAAACGATTGCTATTCACCTCCGTATAGGGATATTCCGGCAAGGCGTTAAGTGGGCGGCCAATTAAGAAATGCCCTGGCGTCAAGGCCTCTAAATCATTTGGGTCTGAGCTGAGCGGACACAAAGGACGCGAATTGAGTACAGCCTCAATTTTACAAAACACGGTCGCCAGCTCCTCGAAAGTCAAAATTGTTAACCCTACAACGCGCAACAAATGCGTCTTAGCGGACTTTACAACCGCTTCAAAAATACCACCCCAGTGAGGGCACGCTGGTGGATCGAACACCCAGGTAATGCCCTGACGGGAGAGGCCCGTGCTGATGGCTTCTTCGTTCTCCCTTAAGAACGTTACAATTTCCTTCATACACCGATCAGCACCCTTAAAGTTGGTACCACAATCCGACCTGATCAGCGCTGGTCGCCCTCGTCGCGACGTAAATCTCTCCAGCGCTGCCAAAAGGCCTCCGTAGAAAGGTCGGCCACGAGCTCCAAGTGGACGGCCTTGGTGGCTAGGCACACGAACACGCACAAGTACGCCTTGATAGACTTTGCGTTCCGCAGGCGTGATGCCTTCACCATGAAAGGGCCTGCGAAATCCGTTCCCACACCTGCAAACGTCCAGGCCTCCGTCACCCGATCCGGTGGAAGATCTCCCATCTGTGGCTGCATTGTGGCTGCCTTCAAGCGGTAACAAGGCAAGCACCTAAACACAACGCTACGTACCGTTCGTCGTCCCGATAAGATCCAAAACTCGCGCTGTAGAATGGCCAATAGCGCATTACAGCCCGCGTGCGAGTTTTTCTCATGACGATCCCTGACTAAGAGCTCAACTAAGGGTCCCCTTTTGGAAGTAACAGTGGATGCCGAGCCGAAAAGGGCAGGCTAGCGTTCCGAAGTCTGCCTCCAACCCTGAGCATACCTTGCTCATCCAGGAATGGGTTGAGGCGCACAATTCCTCCCTTCAGCTTTCCACGTCCATCCCTGAGCAGCCTGACCTCCTCTTCAAAATGTTCCGCCTGGACGACTCTAACCAATGAGCATAGAGCCGCATTCCGCTCCGCAGGCGAGAGGACAGGTGTAAAGTTCCGTTCTGCTTGAGGCTTCCTGCAGTTGTTCACGAACCGCTTGATCCAACCTGTCACCCCAAGAAGTTTGTCGAGGAGCTATACCGTTCCAGCAAGAAAGCTGGGTTAGGCTTCGGTACGAGTTGCCCCACGTTCACTCGCAAACCTCGATCAGGTGGCCCAAGCGGCGCCCTGCACTCGTTGAATGGCCATTCCTGCGGCGACTCAGTCAGCCATTGAGGTCCCCACCACAGTGGGTGACTCACCAAATCAGGTGCCCTGCACCCGCGCGAAGCGCAGTCCGCTGGGTTCCATTCTCCCGGTACGTGCCTCCACACTAACGGAGTTTCCGACCCCGTAATCTGTGACACCCGATTTGCCACGAAAACCTCAAGTGTATGTACCGACGTCTGCAACCAGCACAGAACTATCCGACTGTCAGTCCACGCGTACACCGTTTCATCCAAGTTGATGGTACCACGCAGATTGCAGGTTACATGATTTAGCAAGCGCGCTAGAAGAGCTGCCCTGCCAATTCCAATTTGGGGATGGTCCATCTAGTTCTGACTGGTGCCACCTTACTTTTGGCCATAACCAGACGCACGTGCACAGTTCCCGTTGAACCTGCTGTCCGAAGGTATACAGCTGCCGCGTACCCTCGCTCCGAGGCGTCACAAAACCCATGTAGGGTAGCCTTACATCCCACCGATGGGACTAACTTGCGGGGTATCGCGATGTGCACAATCCCTGGTAAGGTGGTCACAAACTTGAGCCAATCCTTCAACAACTCTCCGGAGAGTTGGTCGTCCCATCCTAAGTTGGCTAGCCACAACCTTTGTAAAAGCACTTCGCCATGAACGTAACCGGGGCGATCCATCCGTTAGGATCGAACGTTCTAGCGATTGTCGACAGTACCGACCGCTTAGTCCAAGTTTTCTCCAAAAGGTCGGGCTCGATCTTGTACGTGAATACGTCATGCGTTGGCCTATATTGCACCCCGAGGATGCCCAACGTGTTTGGATTGTCCGGGTTCTCAAAGAGGTGCGGGTCCTGATGGAACTCGCCTGGCAAACCGGCCAGGAGCTCTGGGCAACTGGACAACCATTTCCGCAACTCGTAACCTCCTGAACCCATGATCGCGATCAGCTCGTCTCGTAGAATTAGCGCCTGCTCCACGCTATCAGCACCCGTGCAGATATCGTCCACGTAGACGTCGCGATCCAGTACTGCTGCGGCTCGAGGGTATCTTACCCTTTCCTGTGCGGCCAACTCGCAGCGTACGTACTGCCAAATACGGACTTGGCTTAAGTCCATACGTCACCGTGTTAAGTTCGTATGTGACCATCGGCTCATCTGGGCTCTCACGCCACAAAATCAGCTGATACCGACGGTCATCCGGATGTATCATGGTTTGGCGAAACATCATTTTGACGTCTGCGACGAACGCTACCTGTTGCAAACGAAAGTCTGTGAGAATGTCCACAATGTCCCGGTTCAATTTAGGACCCGCGTGCAAACATTGGTTCACAGACACACCATTCGAGGTAGGAGCAGAACCGTCAAACACCACCCGTATTTTCGCCTCAGGTGACTTCAAGACAGCCAGGTGTGGAATGTAATAATGCTCGACACACCTCCAATCCAGGCTGGACACCGACATGTGGCCCAATTGAATATATTCCCGCATGAATTCTATATACTTCTGCCGAAGTGCTGGGTCTCGCCTCATCTTCCGCTCCATTGCGAGTAGTCTCCGTTCCGCGAGCTGTCGCGAACTACCTAAAGCGGGGCGGTTTGGGAGAAAAGGTAGCCTGGTCACGAATCTGCCTGACGAGCATCTCGCAGTGTTGTATTGATAGAACAACTCGCACTCGTCATCCTCTGGCTTCCGTCTGTCCGCCGTGGGCGGCTCTTCAGACTCCCAAAACCTCTGCAGCACCTCTGACAGCACACTACCATAGAGGACCGTATCCCTTCTGGTAGGTCCTGAGGTCTCCAAACTGGGCCGAAAACAACATACCCCTGTGGTATCTACGGCCACCAAACCAGCTTCCTGGAGTACCTTCTTCCTACCGCACCATAATCTCCCGAGGACGTCTGACCCGAGAAGTACGTCCACCGTACCAGGAGTATCAAAATCAGGATCAGCTAACTCCAACCCTGTGGTTAACCCTCTTACCGTTGGTGGTAACCTAACCTGAGGTAGTTTCACAACCACCTCATCCAGCTCCACGGCTGTGACTTGATAGCTGTCCCTTGTAGATGTGCTACATAATGCGAACTCAAAGTTCGTCTGACCCCGAATGTCAGGCACATTTAGGCCCCGATGCCTACAGCTTCATCCGCACTTGGCTGTACATTTAGGCCTAGCCTACTCACCAGCTTACTCGATACAATACATCCCTGAGCCCCTGTATCCAGTAGGGCTCTTACTTGAATGGTCCGGCCACCGTATCCCCATACCCAAATCTTAGCCGTTGGCAAAAG
Organism: Phthorimaea operculella; assembly: GCA_024500475.1. Classification (NCBI taxonomy): domain Eukaryota; kingdom Metazoa; phylum Arthropoda; class Insecta; order Lepidoptera; family Gelechiidae; genus Phthorimaea; species Phthorimaea operculella. The sequence continues at coordinate 90,577 of JANFCV010000127.1, read as the reverse complement.
TACCGTGATTGGACGGGGAGCCGAAGCTGATGAGTAGGCGGCGATTACCTAGCGGGAATCTAAACGCGGTGAGGCCGCGTCCCGCGGGGTATCCTCGCTACCCAAACCTGTGTATGGGTCCCACTCCTGCTGGTAGGAGGTCTGCCCATAAAGGCCATGGCTGGAGTTCTATAGTACCCCAACGGCAAACGTCCGTACCGAGGTTGCGCCTGTAGCCGCGGGTACTCAGGCATAGGCGGAGGCATGCGTGGGTCTTGAGACCCAACCAGGTGGCTCAAGCCCGCAGAATACTGCATGTACCCTGGCGGCCGCCTAGTGCTCTCCTGACACCCGCCCGTTGGATCCCGTACCTGGGATGGGTGTCCTTGGCCACGTTCCTGTGCCGCTCCTCCCCAATCCGGCACCTGCTGCCGTGGTGGGGATCGTCCCCACGTCCTTGGGTAAGTGGGCTCCGTCTGTTGACGTCCCCTGCCTGTCCCTGTGACCGATGCGGAGGTGGGCTCCTCCTTGGAGGGTGGGGAGCGTTGCTCCCTCCTTGGTGGGCAAGCTCCTTCGCTGATCCGATCCAGCGCTGCCCCCGGCGCCTCCGGAGCGATTCATGCAGAGCAGCGGATGGTGTGCACCCTGGCAGTACCTACAGTTGGTGCTTGAAGGGCACTCTCGCACCTGATGCGGCCCCAGGCACCGAAAACACCAACGCCTCTGCTGTGCCACACCCCGTCTCCTCTGAACCCGCTGCGCAGCAAACTCCTGACACGCTGTCACCCCGTGGCCTGTCTCCTGCAGTAGGCACACCCTGATTCCAATGCAGTGTTGTACCGCCTGGGTTGCCTACTGTTGCCTCCTCGCGCCGGTGCACCCGGCCGTTCCGGGTGGCGAGGGGCAGAGGTCTCTTGCGAGGGGCTTCACCAGCCTGGACGTCCACTCGCCTGCTTTCGGCCTCGAGGAACGACTTCAGATCCTCGTAGGTCGGGAGGTGGTCCGAGGACTTGCCCCCATGGAGCTGCTCGAATCGAGCGACCATTTCGCTCGGCAGGCGGCAAAGCACTGTGTGGACCAAGATATAACCGTAGCCCGCCACTGGCAAACCCTGTCGCTCCAGTGCGCTGACCGCGACGCTGACTGGGTGGAAGATTTTCTCGCGGAGGTCCGTACCTCGCGTTATGGTTGGTATTGACAGCCACTGGTCTAACAGCCTGTCTACAATCAGGCGCTTGTTCCGATACCGGTCGGTAAGGATCTTCCACGCCACCTCATAATTGCTATCCGAGACAGCCAAATGCGTCAGCAATTCATGAGGCTCTCCATGTAGCCTGGACATCAGCTGAGCCATCTTGTACGCTGGCATTATGTCCGTCCGTGTGTGGACCACGCTGCTATACAGGTCCTCAAACGCCGGCCAGTCGGCGTAATCGCCTGCAAAGACTGGAACCGTAACAGGCGGAAGAGGCACCTGTAATCCTTGTCCCACTTTACCACGGAATGGCTTTTCCTTTCCGTCACGTCGCCTAGATATGTCCGCAGCTGCCTGCTCAATGTCCTGTGCCAGCTCCAAGCACTGGCTTACATCGCCCTCGACCAGCTCCTTATCTTCAGGGTTAGGAGCTTCCTCAAGGAGCATGAGGCACTCTGTGAGGTGTTCCGACACAACCCGAACCCGTTCATCTGCCTGTAGTGCACCTTTCAAGAGCGCGTCCTCCCGGTCCTCGCGGCCGATCATTGCCGCTGTGGTAGTAAACCACCTTAATTCTGTCTTTATAGCAGCCTTATACCTGGCGATCGAGGAAGCCATGGTACCAACTTTTACACACTCGACTTAATAAAACGAAAACCAATAAACAAATACCACAAAATAAATGTTAGTTGACTGGCCTAGACCTTACCGATAAGGTACCGTTCACTAGGCAAACAATACAGTCACAAAAAAAACCGAAACAATATTTTCCAAAATTAATAAAATATGTAGGTAGTATAAAAAACACGCTTAATACTAAATTACGGCTAACTATGTTGCAATAAAGCAACCACGCTCTGCTACCAAAAAATGTTTGATTCCGAAGCTGATCTTAGCGCAGTGGAAGCAAGTTAAAGTTATCTTAAAATCTAAAACTAAATGGTCGATCAGCCTCGGAACAACATTTGACTACGATTCGTAGTGCTCTTTACTATAGCTAAATAAAATAAATTTAATGAGAGAATTTTTGTTCCGGAAAGTTTCCGGCCGAGAAATTCTTGTTTCCAAAGTCTACTTAAACAGGACCTAGCAGCGAATTGCTTACCGTGCGAATTCTGACGCCGCCGTTTCCTTGTAAGTCTAGTTTTTGACAGGAAAAAAGGTATCAGGTTTTGAGGAAGACATTTGGATTGGATTTAGATACTAGACTTACTGCACCCGGGTACCAGCTCGCGTGGTACTCCGTCCAACAATTTTCACCAGCACTTGGGTTCACTATTGTTCATAGTTCGACATCGAATAATGTTTTAACACACTAATAACAAAGATTTCTCCCGCACACTACTGGTTGCGACAGCAATGAGTTTGCTGTACAAAACGCAAAATTAAAATATGTGTCTAACAATGGACGCGCGAGTGACTAAAAGTGAGGTTATATTTGCCGGCGGCCGCGTGGTATCGAACCGACTGACAATCAAAGCGCCGGAACCAAATCCACTTGGTTCACTTCCCCACCGAACAGGGAAAACCACACGAGAAAACCGAAAGCACACTAAATTACACCATTTATAATTAAAATTCGCATCAACGATGCGCGCGCACGGCCACAGGACGGGACAATGACGAACAGTGTTGCCAGCGCCGTCTGCTCAAAAAGAAATGGCTCGAGACGCAAATCGCACCGCGCGCCCATTTGATACGAAACTAAACACTCCTCAAAGAGAAAAAAAATAGTGTTGGGGTAAATGTCGATATTTTACTATCGATATGAGTGTAGTGTTCAATTTATTTTGTTGTTAGGATTTATAAGGCCAGGTCTCTTGCGGATGATTTCCCAAACAAAAGACAAAACATCGATATACATTGCGGCGTGATTATACAGGGAGTAACGGAAAGGGTATAACAAGCCGAAAGGAGGTCAAGGTACTCATGAAACTGAACAACTTTCCCCATAGAACATGGGTCGAAAGGTGAAAAAAATTTTTGGACCTACCATACAAAATCGCCGATCAGCTGATTGATTAACTATGAGAGGTCCAATTTTTTTTTCCTATTTCGACCCATGTTCCATGGGGAAAGTTGTTCAGTTTCATGAGTACCTTGACCTCCTTTCGGCGTGTTATACCCTTTCTGTTACTCCCAGTAGATATACGAATGACAATCGGAATTCTCTCTCTTTCTGATGAGTGGCGAAGGGATTTCTGACTATCGCGCGACAAAGAATTTGCCTGTTTGCTGGGGGTTTGAGAAAGATAAGTCCAACTATCACCCGACCAGAGAACAATAGCACGCGACAAAAAGTTACCTGTGTGCACGCGGTCTGAGACCCCAGCATAAGAATAAATAATAACACTACCGTGTAGAAGTGAAACTCCTTTGTCTGGGCCCGAAAAGCCGCGCTTTAAATACCTACTTCCCCCCTCAGCCCGTAACGCCCCGCGCGCTCCCGCACTTTAAGCCAGGGCTGTCAAGTGCTAATAGTTTTATTCCAAAGTAGTGGCTCGCCAAGCAGTTGCATGACTTTCGGCGTAGTTTGTTTACACACATACGCGCCATAGGATGAAAAATCGTGCAAATGCAATTATTTTAAAAGATTTGCGATGAATACGAATTTGTTTGTTACCATAATCAGTTAACAACCTACACAGATTTAAAATCATAGATACAGACAGATGCCCCTGTGATGAAAACAAAATACAAACAATAGACCATCTTTTAAAAGACTGTCCGCGTCATTCAGCCGCTCGCTCAAATCACGAGGTACTTTGTCAAATGCTAAAGATAAATCCTTATGATAAATCCTTAAAAGAATATAATTCATCTTGAACATAATCAATCAACATACTTAATCAGTAATCAACCATAGATACTTCCATCAACATAGTTTCTACCTTTTAGAGTGTCACTTAAGTACTTATAAGATAATACATCATAATTACGTTCCTGACGTCGTGACTACGCTCGTAACGCATACGGGCCCGGTGTATAGCGCCTTTGACGTTGCTGCATACGGAGGCATTGTGCTCTGCCCTTAATAATTAAGAGAAACAAAATTATGAGAAAATAACTTTCTTGTATTTTATAAATATAAATATCAATTTATATAAAGAATAATAACAAAAGCAAAATATATTTAAAAAAATATTTAAAAAGTATAAATAAATTATATGTAAAAAATCGTCATCAATTATTATGAACCAGCCGATGTTCGGCAGTGGTAGTGCGACTGCCTGCCACGCAGAAGGTTCCGGGTTTGATCCCCGGTGGGTCACGTCACAAAGGTAATATTTATCACTTGCAAAAGCCATGTATTTTGAGCAGCGCACTTTACTGGGAGAAAAAGCCTAGATTCCAAACATGAAACTATTTATTTTATCGATACATACAGCACTGGTCGTAACATGGTATCACCCAAGTGACACCAACTGTCAAACTACTCGCAGGAATTATTAATCAATGACAGCAACCAAGACCTACGATTTAATTCACCCTTCGAAGCACGGATTTTTATGAGTCATAGTTCAGCATCAGTCTAATTACATCTTCATGTCAATCATGTACCCTGTAGACTATACGTTTCCCATGCAATAATCCCTTACCCAAAAATAAGCTGCCAAGGCCGGGGTTCGAACCCCACACTTTTGTTGTAGTGGTGTGTATTGATCGAGTATCGTGGTATAGGGGGAAACGAAATGTGCATTCCGGGAATCGAATATCGTTTAGATATCAGCTTTTTCGGAGTTCAGCTTTAAAGCACATGCTTCAAGCTGATTTAAACACAAAGTCAGCTGATTCACCACGTTTTACAGACTGTTGTTATGTAATGCTGTATTACTAAATAAATGACATGATATAATAATAACTAAAGGCCCTCCCAGTGATTTCACCCGCTTCTTTCTGTTTTTCCTTGGGAAAAAAGCATTTACCCGAGGTAAAAATAGCCTATGATACTCAGGAATGTTGTAGTTTCCCAATGGTGAAAGGTTTTTTGAAATCAATCAAATAGTTTCAGAGTTTAACGATATACAAACACACAAACAAAAAACAAATCTCCTATTTATAATATTCCTAGAGAGTAAACAAAAAAAATGCTATCAAAAATCCAATAAAATAGAATTTCCGACTACCTACCTACATTAAAAAGTACATACAAAGTTCAAACCTAAATCCCATGTATGTAAGAAATCACTGCTTGTAATCTTTAAAATTTGAAGCTAGGCATTATGAATGAAAAACACTGGGTAAGCTTATCGCTAAACAGATTAAATTGTAGCCAATGTAGTAATACTGGTAGAAGGTTTCAAGATAACCTCTTTCAGATGGCTTCAAGTTGACCCATTTTCATACTACGTTGTAAATTTTCTTTATTTTTAGGTTTAGCACGACACTAAAGTCTTGATTCCATACAAGTTCACGATCAGCTAACTACATTCACTATGGGAAGCAAAAAATTCTTTTCATCTCCTAAAATATTTTCTTATGTTAAGTTGTTCAGTTCATGGGCTGAATGCACCCAATGAGTATTCGAAGAGCTGTCACTTACACCCTGTAGGTAGGAGGTACCTATGATATATCAAACATCATTACGTGTGTGACGATAAAGCTTGAAACCGCTTTGAATTACAGAGGAATCTAACTTATTCTTATAGTGGTGAAAAAAAACCCTTTTATCCTACTTCATTTACACCTATCTATCATTCACGATAAATCTAAACCTATTCAGGTTTAAAACTTTACTATCTGATTCATAGAAGTAATTGCAACATTATTGTTGACATATTGTTCAAATGTCATGTAATATAAAAAGACGCAAACAATGATGTTGCCATTTCGGGTCCCTGTCTTCTATGAATCAGGTTATACTTTGCTTCATTTGCGTCGAACCAACGTCGAACAGGTACTTGTACAGGTATTAGGTACATCTATCTACGCTCGTATTTGCATTGATATTGACTGATCTATCACCCTCTTTAGATAAACAAATAGACTTCTTTTAATAAATTCAAAGTAAGATCTATCTTACTTACCCTCTTTACAAAAATAAATAGGGTGCTTTTAATTAGCTACAAATTCACACCCTGCCTCCCTGCTACCGCACGTGGCAGGACACGGGATATTCATAAACAAAACAGCCTGTTTATAATGATTTTAACAAGGCAAAATTAACTTTACAACGTGTTACAAAACAACCAATAAAGCTGAAAGTGTGTGGAAAGGTCCGTTGCAAAGAGTCAATTAACAAAATATTAGAGCCGTAGTATCGTTTCTGAAAACAACGAAAAAAATATTTTTTTATTAAATTACACTTATTTTTAATCGTGGCATCGCAGCACTAATTTTGACAGCTCAAAGTTCAAATGAAGTTCCCGACGCGGCGAAACGCAGTTCGGTCTACATTGCTGGCTATTACATGAATGTCATCAATACAAGAAACTAAGTCAACCAGCAATGTATGCCGAAGCGGACTTTGTTCGCCAGGTAGTGTAGCACCTGACCTAGACTAGTGATGTGATTATTTTATCGACTGATGAAAATGAAAAATATTCTTTTTTTTGGTTAGTTATGTAACAGGTTGTATAGCTTTGTAAAATAGTTGGTATTAGTGGGGTGATTTAAATCATCTCTGGGTAGTATTGAGTGCCAGACTCTTACTTGTGGATTTCGTTGATACAGTAGATAGAATTGTTCAAAGCAAACCACCCATAAATCAGTTGTGATTATGTCTCTTCATCATCTGTAAATGACATAGGTAGGACCTATTTCGCCTTCTGTGTGAGTTCGCTCCATCGTAGACTTTGTCTTTGCCTCACTTGGCTCTCGGTGTTTTTAATAGTGTAAAGTAAGCTACAAATTCACACCCTGCCTCCCTGCTACGGCACGTGGCAGGACACGGATTTTATAAATAAAACACCCTTTTTATTATGAACAAAAGAAATTCAACTTTATAGCTTTGTAAAAGTGGCGGTATTGGTTGAGTAGGTAATTGAGGGAGGTCATGCGTGGGTTGCGTTAGGATTAGGACAGCCAGAGATCATCTTTGGGAATTGTGACTGCCAGAAAGTTACCGGTAGATTTCGTCGATAGATGGTTTCAAAACAAACCACCCTGAAATCAGTTGTGATTTGTGTTCCTTCATCATTTAGAAATCACATATTATGTACCCTTTTGAATAAGGTTGCTCCTTCGTAGACTTTGTATCAGCTTTATCTGAAACTCGTATCATGTCCAGCCTGGAGGTGGTCTCGAGCAAACCACGAGCAATAATACAATAAAATAGCAGATTTCTCAGACAGGAACATTTGACCTGTTTTTTCTTTGATGGACCACCAGGTTTCGTTCGTTCTACAACTCAGCATTAAGTCAGAGACCTTTGCCAAACATATCTGAGGCCTGCTACTTGTAGTATAGCCGGTTGTAAAACAGACACCAGGGTTCATCGGGTCGTTGAACGACTCGGTGTCCTACATTAAGAGAGAGAGAGAGAGAGGATTCGCTGGCCTTCGCGAATAGCAGTTTTATATTTTGCCTAGTGTGAGACCCAACAATCTTCCCTTTTGTGATGTATACTATTTCTCATGTTCTTAGTAGTATGCACTTGCTCAGATAAAGTAACGCATCAGTGACTATAGATACGGGTCACTGGCTGAACTCATGGCCTTTGTAATATTCTATTACTATCACGTGTATGTGATTTATTGAAATTTATTTTATCACTTATACCAACTTACGAGAAACTTTATAATTGTATCGATATAGGCTGCGTTTGACATCGACCATCAAAGCTGGGAGAAGCTTGCTGAGAATAGGGATGTATGGAGAAAGCGTGTGTTTGATGGGCGTAAAGCTCACGATGATGCCTGGTTTGATCATTCGCAGTAGTTCCATTGAGATAAGTTCCATGGAATTACTGCGAAGTTTTTTTTCGCACTAGTTCCATTGGCTCAGACAATGGAACTACTGCGAACGAAGGGACTGGTCGATTCGCTGGTCTCGCAAACAAAAGGCAAAAACGACATCTAAACATGCATGTGCCAGTCTCCAATTCCACCTTCGTTTGTAGAGCGTGCGGAAAGTCATGCCGCTCCCGTATCGGCTTATACAGCCATGAAAAATCTTGCCTCAGACACTGAATAAATCGTCTGTCACAGACGTAAGAGGCCAATGATGATGCACTTGCTCAGATAAAGTAACGCATCAGTGACTATTGCTACGGGTCACTGGCTGAACTCATGGCCTTTGTAATATTCTATTACTATCACGTGTAAGTGATTTATTGAAATTAATTTTATCACTTACCTACTTACGAGAAACTTTATACCGATACAGACCGAATTCTTTAACAGGCAGTTTTTTTTATACAGTATGTAAAAAAAATCAACTGCAAATATTTTAAGAGGTGAACCAGCCCATGAAACTGAACAACTTTCCCCAAGAAACATAGGTCGAAATATGAAAAAAAAATTGAGCCTCCTATACAAAATGAACCAACTGGCCGAGTCAATTTGTATGGGAAGCCCAAATGTTTTTTTTTTTTCGTTTTTCTATCTGTGTTCCTTGGGGAAAGTTGTTAAGTTTCATGGACTGGTTCACCCCTTAAAATATTTGAAGCTGATTTTTTTACACCTTATACAGGGAGTAACAGAAAGGGTATAACAAGCCGAAAGGAGGTCAAGGTACTCATGAAACTGAACAACTTTCCCCATGGAACATGGGTCGAAATATGAAAAAAAAATTTGGACCTCCCATACAAAATTGCCGATCAGCTAATTGATTTACTATGGGAAGTCAAAATATTTTTTTCATATTTTGACCCATGTTCCATGGGGAAAGTTGTTCAGTTTCATGAGTACCTTGACCTCCTTTCGGCTTGTTATACCCTTTCCGTTACTCCCGGTATACTGAGTAAGGTCCCTACTTTGTTTGTGAATTAAACTGTCCTTCCTTTCCGATCCAATTTAGCCGTCCAAGTTTCCGATACATTTTCTTTGAAGTCCTTTTAATATCACAACAGGAAATGTTAACTAAGTTATAAACAGCAACAGTTGGACGACTTACAGTATCCTTATCTCGGATCCTTATAGTTTGTTTGTCCCACTATACGGTTTGTGATTTTTTTTCGGATTTTTTTTGTTATTATACGGAACATTGCCGCATGATGCCGGCTTAGAATAGCATCACTCTTTCCCGTGGGTGTCGTAGGAAGCGACCTAGGGATTCGATAGTTGATGTGCATTACAATTTTAGGAGACAGGCTGATAACCTATGGGGATACACTGTTTTCTGAACAACTCTCAAACTTTTGTCAGACGTGGTGTAAAAGGTAGTTTTTTACAGCCGTTTACGCTTTGCCGATATAGGCGTGATATACGAGTGTCTATGTATGTAAGTATAAGGAATAGATACACGTGATAACTCATTATTATAAATCAACCCCTCTTAATTGTTAGGGTGGGGGAAAGTTATAAGAGCAACATGAATATTTTCAGTTTTAGACACGTTCACTCTCACGTGTGTACGGATTTTCGTACACACAAACTAACACGTGGGTAAGCTTGTCTACATTCAAACTCAAATTCGGGTTTTATGGCAAACTTACCTGTGACACAAAGTAAGTATTGGCTGTCGCAATCCAGAGAGTCGGCTTCGAGCAAACGCGGCTAAACTCACTCAGACATCCACACGCGTCGTTTACGCGCTCTGTGGAACCGTGTCGAACCGGTAATGGTTGAGTGTGAACGGCGCGTTCGGTGCGGGCGGACGGAATGGCGAGTAAAGAAAAATATTTTTGTGATGTGTTTGGGTGTATTAACACCACAGAAAATTGTGCATTATCATTTTTCAGTTTCCCACGCAATAATGAAAAGTACCTAAGTAGAATTCTTTCATTTGATAAATAAATAAAACACTAGAAATGGAGGGATTTCTTTTAAAAATCTTATTATTCGTTCGTAGAAGTAGGTAGGTTGCGCTTTAGTTTGATTAGGTAGGTTAAATGGGTTTAGGTAGGTACATACCCACAGTAGATAGATACCTACCTAGTCAGCATTTGAGGTGAAGCGGTGAGTACCGACATGATGATGATGATTTAAGAGTTTCACTCTTGTCGGTGTAATGATCGCCAATCTTCTCTTTTGTGGACAACTTCCTTCAGGTCTTTGTAGGTTGTCACACCTGCCTTCTCTTTTAGTTGGTCACTATAACTTCTCCGTGGTCTTCCTCTTCCTCGTTTCCCTTCAATCTTCCCCTCCATAATGACTTTTATAAATTCGTCGTGACGCATTAAGTGTCCGAACATTTTTCCTCTTCTGTTCTCAATTATTGACAATATATTTCTCTTTTCCTTTACTTGTACTAGTACCTCTTCGTTTGTAACTTTATCGGTCCATTTTATCCTCTGCATCCTTCTCCACCCCCACATCTCGAACGCCTCCAGCCTCTCTCTGTCTCTTTTGGTCATAGTCCATGTCTCACACCCATATAATGCGATGCTCCAAATGTACGTCTTGATGAATCGTTTTCTGATGTTCATAGGCATGCTAGATGTAAACATGGACTTTTTGCTGTGGAAAGCCTGTTTAGCCATACCGATTCTGCATTTGATGTCTTGAGTACATTTGGAGTCTTGGGTGATTATGCTTCCGAGGTATTTAAAGCTTTCGACTTGTGATATTGGCTCATTGTTGATTTTAATTGGGCTCATTTTTACTGGTTTCTTTGAAGTTACTAATGTTTTTGTTTTACTGATGTTAATTTTTAACGAAAATTTGGAAAAAGTTCTGTCCATAATATTTAATAAATTTTCTAGGTCATTTCTGTTTTCTGTTACTACTGCGATATCATCTGCAAATCTAATAAAAACTGTTCTTACGCCATTTATATTTACACCTTCTTTGGATGAGTCCAGTATCTCACGTATCGCACATTCTATAAAAATGTTAAAGATGAGGGGGGACAATGAACAGCCCTGTCTCACTCCTTGTTTGATCTTTGCCCGTTCTTTCACGTCTCCAACCTCAATTATGGTCTCTTGGTTTCGATATAGCTCGTAAATCACTCTCCTGTCTCTGTAGTCCAAGTTGGCTTTTTTAAGTATCTCCATCATCATCTTCCAGTTGACTTTGTCGAAGGCCTTCTCCAGGTCTATAAATGCGATAAACGTATATAAACTGAGGTCCAGACGTCTATCAATTACTTGTCTCAGTGCCAGTATTGCTTCTCGTGTACCCTTATGCTTTCTGAACCCGTATTGGTCACTTCCTATAAAGCTTTCTGTTTTTGTCCTGATTCTGTTCTGAATTATTTTCAGGATTATTTTCGATGCCTGTGATATGAGGCTTAGCGTCCTGTGTTCTTCGCATTTACGTGTATTTGCTTTTTTAGGAAGTACAATGGTTTTAGTAAGCAAGAAATCCGTTGGTATTGCTCCGCTCGAATAAATGCTCTTGACAATGTCGAATATTTCGTCCAGCATAAGGTCATTTGATTTTTTTATAAGTTCTATAAATATCAGGTCGTAACCGGCAGCTTTTCCGTTTTGTATGCATTTTAAGGCCCTATCAAATTCCACTCTCAATACTTCAGGGCCGTTATCATCAGACGCCATATCAGCTTCCTGTTCTATGTCATTAGTATCGAGCCCAGTTCCATCGTACAGCTCTTCTAGATATCTTTTCCATCTGCCAGCAATATCCGCATTGTTCAATAGCATTTGCCCGTTTTCATCGAGGATAACAGAACTTTTAGTTCCTTTTTTTCTAAAGGTGCTTCTGATGATGCCATAGGCCTGGTCTAACTTTCCGTTTGTTAAATGGTCTTCAATTTCTGTACACATCTTTTGTGTCTCCTCTGCTCTACTATTCCGGCATTGCGTGGTAATTTGATTGGTAAGTTTGCGGTATCTGTCTATGCTTTCTTCATCTGTCTTGTTTCTGTATTGTCTTCTTTCTATCATTAAATCAATCGTGTCTGTACTTAACCACGATTTTCTCGGTGCAATTTTCTCTCTCTTTAGCGTCTCTTCGGCGCTAGTTCTTAGCATTTCACTAACATCCATCCACCTGTCTTCGGTTTTATTCTTTATTATATTTATATTATCTTTCTTATATTTAACTAACTTATCACCTACTCTATTATGATATTGCACTGAATATTGCTCTAACTTAAGTTTATTGAGATCTATGCCTTTGGGTTTATTACTTCTTACTCCCTTCTTCAGATTGACTAGTACCCTACTAAGTAGGAGGTTATGGTCGCTATCTAGGTCCGCACCAGGGTATGTTTTACAGCACTGGACTTGGAATCGGAACTTCTTCTTCATAATAATATAATCTATTTGGTAGCGACCAATGTCTCCAGGCATTTTCCAAGTGTACAGTCGCCTCTTCGGTTGGTCGAACATTGTGTTAAGGATAAACATATCGTGCTCTTTGCAAAACTGTACGAGTCTTTCTCCTCTTTTGTTTCTATTGAGCAATCCAAAGTTGCCAATATTGTCCTCTTCTTTACCTTTTCCTACCACAGCATTGAGGTCTCCCATTATTATCAGATTATCTTTTTCGTTTGTCGTATCTACAATGCTGTCTATTTGTTCGTACATTTCTTCAATAGCTTCATCCGGGTATTGTCCCGTCGGCATGTACACTTCTATAAGGACTATATTATTGGGGGCTGATTTTAGCTTTATTGCAGTAATCCTTTCATTCAGATGAATAGTATTTTCCACTTGACTTGCCCATTTTTTGTTTAAAATAATTGCAGTTCCGTTTCTTCCTTGCTTTTCCCCCCCAGTATAAATAACCCTGTAGTTCCCGCTCCAGTAGTCACCAGAGCCTTCCCATCTTACTTCGCTTAGTCCTAGCACGTCAATTTGTAGTCTGTCCATTTCCATTTTTAATTCTTCTAGCTTCGCTGGTTCTAGCATTGTCCTCACGTTCCATGTTCCGATCTTGCAAGGGTTTCGCAGGATGACGACCTGAGCAGCCTTGCTTCGCCTGCTCCTGCCGGACTCAGACCTCCACGGGATGTGACGTCGCGGAAGCCCGGTGTCAAGGACCAAATTCTCTTTATCTGTCGTTTTCATCATTACTTTTTGGGAAGTTTAGTACGGTGGTTTTCCCGATTGCCTTCCGTACCGCAGTATTCAGACCGGTGAGGCTGTTCCAGCTGCGCTCTGAAAAATCCGCAACAGGGCCGTACCAGAGTTCTTCCTCCGCCCCTGTGCAGTACTGACAGATACTGCTGCCCTCTGTCAGGCTCAGGGTCCTAGTTGCAGTCCTAGTGACTTGCCCCTTCCGCCTAACACACCATTCCGATGCCTTTCATCTCCGCTGCGTTAACCGTTGGGGTCTTCACCCGTAACCCTGGGCAAGGGGTCCGCGATATACCCCGCGGAACTGGGTCCCTATCCGAACTTAGCCACCCACACACTCCGGCCTACTGAAGCATGGGGTGCCCACCCCCGCGGCAAGGACGCGCCGGACAGGATTTACCCCAGTGGAGGGCAGAGAAGGTAACTCTGTCCTCCCTGGGGCCGAGTTAAAGGACGCGTGTGATTCCGTGCCCTAAAGAGTACCGACATACCGATAGCAAAAGATCCAGGTTATGACATCTTCATTTCCGATCATCAGGTAGGTACGTAGGTACCTACCTATGGTACCTAGTCTAAATGGATGGACTAATTACGATCCTGGATATTTTTTCATTTTTTCGTCACGGTAGCTAGTGACCTTTGAAACTATAGTAGTTAAGTAGGTATACTTCGAAACTAAGGTAGATACCTAGCTACCTACCTACCAACTTACAGCTACAGATACAGCTTCCACGCCCGCATTTTTTCCGGACGCGGCCCCGCGTTTGTCATGTCGTCATGTTCATGTCATGATAGGTACTTACCAACCTACCTACCTACCGTTCCCAGCGCGTATCACCCGCCCGCGAATTGTAGGTAATCTGTGTGCGACTGACTATTGACGGTACGTTTGACTTTCATGATGGAGGAACCTTTTGTCGTGTCGGCCGCCAGCTGGTCCTCTACCTACCTACTAGGTACCTACTTACCTACCTGTCTACCTATAGGTCGCTTCGCTCACCACCTAGTCTCGTTACCGAAACCCATTGCCTATTTACCGATTTGGGTGGGGACCTACTTATTTCCTATTAGAAATATGACTTTCTACTCAGGCAGGTACCTACTGCCATATGGTAAAAAATATTTCATATCGGCCAGGTAATTTAGGAGTTTATCAATTGCATTTGCCTAATTTCATACTTACAAACGATAGGTAACTTCATTAAAAAAATCAGAAAGTAAAAGTAGCAACCCTAAAGAGTAGGCATAAGTGATCGAAAGAAGGGGCGAGCTGGCCTTCTGTAAATTCTCTATTTTGTGCCTGTGACTAACAAAATAGTCACCTAAAACTTTCATCAACAGGCAAAAGACGTCCTTTCCTGCCGCCAAACACCAGGGTTCATCGGGTAGTTAGATGACTCGATGTCCCACTCGAAAAAATAGAAACATGAAAAACCTAGCTTTTTGTGATGTTATATATAATGCAATGCCAAAGAAAGGGCACAGAAATGCAAATATCTCTTTGGTCTATGAAACATCCAAATATTAATATATTAGCCGGTGATTATGGAACGTAAAAAGCATACATAAGAAATAAATTTATCCCTTACACCACCGCTATAAGGCTATACCTACACAGTACAGCCTGAAAGTTTACAGGCACGTGTATCTGGCACGCGCCGACGACATGGCGTTGCTACTGTCACAGTGCATGTATGGCTTCGCTTGTGCTTAGCAGTGAGGGAACTTCATACAAACGCTGGAAACAAACGCACGACGCCGCTTACAAGGAAACTAACTGAGCGAAATGTTCTCCGAATGCTCGTGGGAAGGGAATAAGGTGTTTTCCCATGGTAATACCTAATTTTATATTATTATCATCGTAACTGACAACCCTTGCGATTCAACAGAAACGGGTCGAGTTTCTTTACTGTTACATCTGTATACTGTACTACTGCGTTGTTGCGGCTTCCGTGACGTGTGCACCGGCCTTACTGTGCATTCCATTTCATGATATGTGCAGAAACTGCAGTTGACATGAGGTATGATGAGTGAGACCCATAAGACCGAATTTTTTTACTTTACTTCAACTGAAAACAAAAAATAATCTGTAAGTAAACTGAGCTTAGCGACTCAGGTAAAGCTGGTTAAAAAGAAATATCCTGAAACATTCGAATCTGAGAATTTGAACGCTATGATAGGCGTCATGAACTCGTGAATCATGATGAATCTGACAGCCTAGGGACAATTATTGTATGGATCGCCGTTCGCCTAGATTTTTTATCATCTGTTTACTTTCACTAAGCTTCTTAGCTTAGATATTCTTTCTCTTTGAGTTTTGTTCTTCCAAATGCTGTATTTACTGAAAGTACCAACATAACTTGACCCTGAAACTTATGAGTAGCTCTTGATTCTTCTCAAGTCCTTTTGTTTGAAGTTGAACTTGTCGTCGGGCTTAAAGTCGTCAGCAATCTTCAAGACTTCACGTTCTTGAAATTATTATTTTTTGTAAACCACAGATATGCTCACAATCTTGGCTCCTCACGAGGATTTCCTGTTCTCGCAAAGAAAAGCCAGTACCTAGAACAGATACCTATTTAAATTTCATTTTTGTCTGCCCTGAACGGGACTCGAACCCAAACCTTCTGCTCCGAAAACAGGTGCACTAACTTCTGCGCCAAGCTAATCGTCAAACATAACTACTTATTGATCGTATTGTTCTTCACATTTCGTACTCGCCGGACATCGCTTCCTTCGATAATACGTGCTCAGAATCTGACTCGCCAATCCACAACACAATGTATGGTGTCGTCGGTTTTGGCAAGTTGGTCCTACTAGCGGTACCTTCTGTTGGGATGGCAAGGTTACGCGTGAATCATCTAACTAACGCTACCAGTACCTACAACGTGAATCTTCTTCATCATAGAAGAACTACTTTGCTGAAAGTCTATCTGTCTCATAACAATTTTTTGTTTTCAAATTAGTAACTAACTAGTTCTTTTCCTTTGTATTATCCACTTTTCTTAGGAATGTAGAGACATGCGGCCTAACCACTCTTTCTTCGTGATAGTGCGAATTACTGTAATGGGCCCCGTAAACTTGATTTTCTATGTCTATGACAAAATAGACAGAACGTTTCGTGACTAGTTGCAGTAAATCGTGAAATTCAGCAAGCTTTGATCAATACACATAAATCATTGTGTATCTGTAAACCAGGATCACCTTCAAAGCTAAAATCACTACCTACTTATAATCAAAAACAAACTCAATTCTGCATATCAAACAGCATGTAAAAAATGCAATTTTATCGATGAGGCCACTCCATGAAAATGAACAACATAGGCTGAAATATATCAAAGATTTTGGAACTCCGATCCAAAATGTATAAGACGTTAGTCGCTAACGCGTGGCAGGTGATAGAGGTGTCGACGGTATAGATGCCGAAAGCCCCAGGTTCAAATCCTGCTTGCGGTGGAATTTTGCAAGTTTTCCAAAAAATCTTTCATCAGCTCTACCATGGTGGCACAGAACACCAGTTACTTTGTAACTCATGCAGTATGTTTTACATATTCTGTAAAAAGTTGCTTGTCTTTTTCCAATCAGATGTCTTCACACACCGTGCTCGCTTTGATTGCTTCCATCACGCACTGTGTCGTGTGATTTTGAAAAGGAAATTGTGCATGTATAATATACTTTTATATTGTTATAGAAGAGAAATCTGCTATTGTTTTCCGCACCTATAGCAGTAAATTATAAAATAAATTACTTGTAATGCATTGAAGTGATGAATACCTAACAGTACCAAAGTCGTAAGATATCGTAAGGGCTAGATAGGCTATTTAGGCATCAGGTGTATGGATAGCTACTATATGACAAAGTTTAAGATATCGTCCAGTTAGACTGTTAAGTAATTATATGACAAGCATTACCAATTTTTGTGTATCAACATTGACGATAGCTATTGTAGTGTCCATGTTGTGTCATCCTCTCTAAAATCCCTGATTAAAATTCTCAACATTCCCTCGTTTAATAGCGCCTAACGCAATCATGTACCCCGTACGGCAATTCAGCCCGCAACGCCCTACGTACTAATGGTTCTGGCATTCGGATATTATGGCTAACAAAGTCAGCTATACTGCCATCAGGCCGCACCCCAGCGCCCTCTGTGTTTCCTCATCACTCGCCAATCCCTGACCTTCCAGAAACAAATAAATTCCAAGTCAAAAACAACTTTATTCCTGAAACTGTAAAGTTAGAAATTTCATGCGCAAGGACGTCGCTTGGCGCTTTTCGCGTCGATAGTAACTTGCTTATTGGATCAAGCAATTTTACGGCAATACCGACTGAAGCAGGCTGTCGTAAAGTTGAGTTTAGCGTGGGCGTACCGCTCCAATACGCAGCCTCCCCTAGGGTTGTGTCGGTCGATCTATCCAGTCGCCTCGCCGGCGTGGCCCGTGCACGTCCCCTCACGGAAAAACGAAACTCGGCCAAAATAAAACAAAAATCCACCTCTTCCTTACACGGTGAAGGAAAACGGTGGCGTCAGTGAAGAAAAATTTCGCGTCCTTAGCTCTAGTGGTTAATTTCGTTGAGATTTTTTTAGTGCTTCTTTTGGTGTGGGTGTGTGCTGTGGATTTTCAGTGAAGTGACAGTTCCCGATATCTGGAGTGTGTTTCAAGTGGAAATCGCGAATATTCTGCAAATTTTTCAAGCTTAGTCTCCTTAGCTTAGTTTAATTTAGTAATTTATTCGGAAGGACTTTTAATAGGTAACGAAAATTTATTGTGTTGAATATGGATATCGTCATGTGTCCGCTTGTAGTTGAGGCAAATTCGCTTTTGTCTATGTGAGACAATAAAGCCCAAGCTTCGAGCTGTTTGAACACTTAGGGATAAATAAAAGTAATAAAATCTATAAATTGCACTGTAAACATTAGGATAAAAAAGGGCCCCAAAACAGAGCCTTGCGGAACTCCTTAGCATAACGAGTCGATTAAGCATGCGAGATAGCGATTACTCACGAAATTAGCTTCACGTAAGACTAAAATAACTTAGTCAACCACGAAATATTCTAGATAACACATTATAATCTAGGTAAGTTAGATCTAGGTGACGTAAAGCAGATAGCCGCCTGATGACGTCATGATCACTTCGCACATTGCACGTACAGGAAGCGTATAGAATACAAACACTTACTTGGAAGGCGACAGAAATAGCGAAATAGGCAGGCATTTTGCGTTTTGCATACGGCACCGTAGTCCAGCGAACCGTGGCGCCTAGCTAACTACACAATTCCACCTGACATTATGGATCAATATAAATACCTAATTAAAATGTGTTCGAAAAGTTCGGGAACATCATGTTCATTTCGAAGTCCAAAAAATACACCTTAACCTGAAAGTTCCTACAAAATGTTGAGAAAATTTCCGGCTATACAAAATTTATTTTCACAGGTATTCCTGCAATTTACCTTTACACAGTCCCTTACTTCCAGAAAACGTAAATTTTATAGTTAACTAGTTTCACAATTTCCAGCGAATTGTACCCGCAATATTGTAACTGTAGTTTTCTAAAACAAGGCCCTGATTGTTGTCTGGCTAATGACTATGTCCTGCCTGATTGGTTCTTTAGTTTTTGCGAAATGTGTGCAACCGTCTTGACCCCGTTTTCCAGGTTTCATGGGAAATTAGCGAAACACCGTATCAAGATTAGTAATTAAGTAATTATCAATTTCTGACATGAAATATAGAGGTGTATACTTTGGCGATATTGTTCTATGCAGGGTGAATTTGCAGAAAACATGTTTGAAAACTTAATTTCCTTGACGTTTTAGTGACTAAGGTTTCTTTGTTTCGCCAAAAATGACGTCTAAAAAACCATAGTCCTCGAGAAAATGTTTGTAACCATTTAGGACATACTATTTTCATCTTGCAAATATACTCTGTTGAATATACATTCTAGTTTCAGATTGTTGGGAAACCGCCATTCTCAAAAACATAATAACGAAAATATGACAATGCAAATGGCCATAATTCCATAAATTATAGTCGTAAAGTTTGCTAAATTAGTCAACCATATGGTTAGTGATAAAATAATGTTGTGTGTGTATGACACATCGCATCTTGTTGATTTTAAATTTACTGCCCACCAAGTTTATAAAAGACATCATTTCTCATGTAAACTTATTCAAATTAATCGAACCAGTCGAATTAATTTTCATCTATCATATTTTATCTTCTGTTATCTGTCTTGTTTCTTGGGGCATCAAGTTTATTTTGTAAGAATTTGTAAACAGGTATCTGCTGGTATCTATGGTGCCTTTGAAGTTTTAATATTCCCATCGATATCTCCTGGATCTCATCGTCAGATCCTGGCTCAATCAAGCTAAAGGCTACATCATTTCATGCCTCCATCAGAAGGCCACTGCCAAAAATGAAACAATTAAAAGGAAGTACATATGCCGAAGTTTGCAGGACCAAATCCTGCCTGCGGCGGAAAATTTAGCAAGGTTTTCAAAACAATTTAGGTATCAGAAACAACTTATTGCTGCAGATAGACTTCCCCATATTGGGGGGTTTTTGTCATACACCGCCTTGTAAAGTAGACTTATGGACTTCTGGAACTCTACTATACTAACCTGTAGTAGCTTTACTTCCCATGGAATCGGAACTAGACCATCCACCCAATTCATAAATACTACACGTTGGCCGCTAACTAGATTATCAATATAACATTGTTGACAAGCGCAATGCGCAAGTCCATGCCACCCCTGCTTGACGAATATCATGCACCCTCTGCCCTTGAAATAAAGTCTTTATTTGCACTTAAAGATTTATAGGTAGTAGTTTGGCCTTATGCCAGAACATCAGCTGATCAGCCTTAGGCAAGCCCGCAAAGGACAACAACGCTAGCCAATACTTACTTTTTGACAACGCAGAAAACATTACGGACGTAAAAGAGTCTCAGCTGGCAATTCAGGAAATAAATTCTATTCTATTAACTTACCTTAAATTAGCGTTGTCACTTTCCGTCAAAAAGGTTTAGAAGAGGATAGAAGATATCAAGTCCAGTCATGTTTAATATGTGTAATGAGTTCTTCGCCATTTCTGGTTGATGTAGTCGCCATTGTTTTCAGTGTCGCCTTATTTTAACAGATAACGCCCATTTTGCATCAAATTATACGTAACACAAAAGTTGTAATCATCTCCTGTCCTTTTCCAAACCTTTTTGAAGGAAAGTGGCAGCTAAGACTCCTTTACGTCCTTAATGTTTTCTACGTTGTTCTCTTTTGTTCTTGGACAAGCATTGTCTTCAGATAGCCCGGAGTTAATACTTGAGAGAGGTCGTCAGATCATCCTTTCTTTGTATAAAACAATAGGAGACAGGTCAGGGATATCTTTGTAAAGAATTTTCATCACCAAAGGTCCGCTTGAGAAGCTTTCTTCAAAGAATAAGGGTACTCTTGTTACATTCCTGATTTTCTTTATTAGTGCCTTAGCTATTTTCCCGATCGCCTCAGGAGAGTTATGTTTTTCGAGAGTATGTATGCATCCAGAAATTTGTTTTCACAGACTACAACCCAAACGCCTGGGCGGATCTTGACATGTGAGGTGTCGTTAGATTCGTCTCAGCAGCGTGATTGACACTGGCTATATTAAAAATTCAAAGATTCAAGTTGGCGGATTTTTATTGCTAAATATGACTGCAATTACCACAGTCGGGTTTATGTTTTTAGCGATACGACGACCCGATTCTGCTTTTGTTTGACGAAGTCTGTCAAAAAGTTGCCGCACTATTTTATATTCTTGTCTGCTCTAAGCTTAAACCTTCGATAGTGCTCGTAAAGGCAGAAGCCATAAATAAACTAAATATTAAACTTGAATACACAAGGTTAGCAATGTTGGCAACATGCCTGATAATAAACTAAAAAGAAAAAGCAGTATTTTCTGTGGTGACCTTATTGCTGTAAAAGACAGTTCTTTCAAAGAGCTATCTACATCTACACCTTTACCTTTACAGCCACAACAGTCCACTGCTGGACATGGGCCTCCCCCGTATTGGGGGGTATTGCCATACTCACCACGCTTGGCAGGCGGATTGGCGAGCGCAGTGCAAGATGTTTAATTCCCAGGGAACGCTGCTGCCCATTCCCTGGATAATTATCCCTTAGTCGCTTCTTACGACACCCACGGGTAGAATTGGGGTGATGCTATTCTAGGCCGGCATCACACGGCTAACACGGCTACATCTACACTATCTACACTAAAACACTAATATAATAAAGAGGAAAACTTTGTTTGTTTTTTTGTTTGTTTGTATGTAATCGATAAACTCCGAAACTACTGGACCGATTTCCAAAATTCTTTCACTATTAGAAAGCTACAACATCCCTGAGTAACATAGGCTACTTTTTACCACGGGAAAATTCCTCATTCCTACGGGAAAACGGTTAGCAGCAGGAAAACGGGGAAATAAAGCAGATATTACCCAAATTAGCCAAACCGCTTTACCGATCCTCGCGAATTTTGGCACTGATATTACTATCATATAAAAGACGGACATTGTCAGCCCTCGAGAATCTGGAGTACCTGATGAAGACCACCAGCATCCCATATAAACTATAAGAGATACGGTCATGGCTTCATAGAAAAAGTTGTTCACCATGACGGGCCGCTTCTGCTGGCACATGGTCATCGAGGATCTGGAGTACCTGATGTAGACCACAAGCATCCCATCTAAACTATAAGAGATAGGGTAATGGTTTCAAAGTAAAAGTTATTCAGCACGACAGGCTGCTTCTGCTGGCACATGGTCACGAGGGTCTGGAGTACCTGATGTAGACAACCAGCATCTCATCTAAACTATAAAAGATTCGGTAATGGCTTCAAAGTTAAAGTTATTCAGCATTACGGGCCGCTTCTGCTCGCACATGGTCACGAGGGTCTGGAGTACCTGATGTAGACCACCAGCACCCCATCTAAACTTTATTAGACTCGGTAATGGCTTCAAAGTTAAAGTTATTCAGCATGACGGGCCGCTTCTACTGGCACATGGTCACGAGGGTCTGGAGTGCCTGATGTAGATCACCAGCATCCCATCAAAACTATAAGAGATACGGTAATGGCTTCAAAGTTAAAGTTATTCGCCATGACAGGCCGCCTCTGCTGGCACATGGTCATGATGAGTAACTTCTGCTAGAATGGATTAATGGACTTTTTACTACGGGCAAAGATCCCATTTCTACGGGAAAACAGGTAAGTAGCAGGGAGTGAAACCGCTGGGCGGGCCGCTAGTACTATTATAAAATAAACTCAACATAAGTATAATATACTTACTACTTAGGTTGAGTTTATTTTATCATGCGCGGATAAAAATGGACATGATGTTATAATATGAAATATCTATGAGCAGGATTTTAACAATAATGCTGTTAATTTCGGATCAAGTCCTTATATACCCAAGTTATACTTTCATAATACCAGAACTACATAAATGAAACTTAAGGCTTATTTGAACCACATCGTCGATGCTATTCCCAATTATTTTGTTTATATGCACTTGTATGGTAACTACAATAATAGAATCAAACGTGATTTTCTTTTCCGCTTCACCTCAACACATAAGGTCGGCTTTGATTTCACAATTCGTTCAATTCCTTTCCTCTATAGGTACGTTTTCAATAACCACTTGTGTATGTAAGTTGATACATCCAATATTTCTATATGTTATTGTAGAATGTGAAACCCCGCCGGGGTTCCATTTCCATTGTTTGTGTTTTATTACTACTATAAAAGGTAATCAGCGAGATGGCCAACTTTATAGTTTTGATTCGATAGAATTCATACCTGGTGTATCGATAACTCTGTCAGACCATAAAACTGAACAAGTTTTACTATGGAGCCTACGTTGCTAAAAAAAGTATATTTTCAAGTTCCTATAGAAAGTCAGCCAGCTGCTCGGAAATTTCGTATCAGAGGTCGAAAAGAAATCTTGTCTACCAATCTCGATAGAAGTTTTTCAGTCTATTGAGTACCTTGGACCTCCTTTCGGCGTTATTTGTTGTAACACCCAATACAGGTTCATGGTCCGGGCTATGTTTGTTTAATTAATTTCCTTGGTTGGTCTTATTCTTGTTAGCTTCACTTTGTTTTATAGCAGTTGTTTTAGCTGATAGATTAACGACTCTATGATGATATTTATTACCCTAGATAGCATTTGCGGGATGTTGAGTAATCAAACAAACATAGGTACAACAACTGAAAAAATGTGCAACTGTTCTTTTTATGAACTTTATTTAAACTCGACTCTTTTTTTTGAATCGACGACTTTGAAGAGGTAAACAAGCCCATTAAAGTAAAAATCCTTGCAGTATCTGTATTTTGAAATAATGAAAAATGCCAGTCAAACTAATTCTTCCGTTGACATGGGATTTAGTATGAATTGTTTCAAAATTATCATTCACATTTTATCTATCATATCCTGGAGAAAGAAATTCTTATGAACTGGTTTAATTTTTGAAGTAGGTACTTACATCAATTTCTTACACCTTCTATTTGTATTTTACTAGCAAACTGATTCTACTTTCTTTCATATTCGCGAATTCTTATCAGAAAATGTTGTCTTATCTTAATCGTATTCAAATGTTTACATGTTGTCTTGTTTACTTCGCAATCTCCTCGATAAATTTCACATTGGCCTTGAGGAAACCTATTATTAGCATTTCACTATCAGTTAGTATCAAAATTATCAATCTAGATGATCTGTCTAACTTTTCCTGGAAACCTTAGATTACTGGTTATTCCTTGAAGATGATGATAGATGAATGTAAAATATAGAACCAAATTTACCTATTTAACTATTGCTGAAGATCTCACAAACATAAGTAAATATTGTTGTGATAGTTAACAAAACGAAGCCGTGTGGTGCCGGCAGAGTAGAATAGCACCACCCCCTCTCTTCCCGTGGGGGTCATAAGAGGCGACCGAGGGATAAACCCGATCCAAATAGCCAAGGCCAACCGTATGGTGGCGGTCAATCCACCACAAAAGCATTCCCAAATTAAGCCAAATCCTTTGCAACACGATTTTGTGTTCAACAAAACGTGTTGCGCCGACCCCAAGTAATTGGGATAAGGGCAGGAAGATGATGAGTTTGTACATTAGCATGCATTGAACAAATGAAATTAGAGACTGCAAAACTTATTAAATTTTTTATTATTTAACCGTTTATTGTACACAATAAAATACAAAGAACATAACACAAGAACACAACATACGGAAATTTTTAAAATTCCCTGAAAAAAATAACTAAATATATATTCTAGGGGATAAAACTTGTAAAAACTAGCTAAACTTTACAACGCCACAACATCACGCATAGGCATAAGTAAGGAAAGAAGAACAAAGACACAAATAAAGAAGAAAACAATAATTGTAACTGCAACAACAGAAAGAACTGATCGATTTATAAATGCAGTCCACAACTATGACATGATTGATACAGTATTCTCACTCTCTTTCTCTCTCTCACACTCTCTCTTCGTGTATGACACCGAGTCGCCCAACATCCCGATAAACCCTGTTGTTGAGATGAGTTTTTCCACCGCCTACTACAAGTAGCAGGCCTCTAACATTTTTGTAAAACGACCGCCATCTAAGTGATCGCATCGTATACAGCAACCGGAACCGAAGGATTAACGTGCCCTTCGGAGCACGGAACCATATTTCTTACAGACAATCAGGTGGTTCTTTATACTGCAATGTCCTAACCGAACTAGGAACGAATTCACAAAGTAATAAATATCAACTTCGTGAGTATTCCACCGGGAATCGAACCCGAAACCTTCTGCGTCGCAGGCAGTTGCAATACCACTGCGCCACATTGGCTGTCAATAAACAGTATTCAGAAGCATCAATCAGCGACCAGTTACGGCAATCACAAATAGAGCGTCACATCACATCTGATCGCGTAAGAAAGCGCATAGTTTACTACTATAGGCTAAACTGTACTACGCCACAACATCACGCGTAGGCATAAGCAAAGGGCATAAGTAAGTAAATAAGAACAAAGACACAAATAAAGTAGAAAATAACATTGTAACTTTAACCATGGAAAGATCTGATCAATTCATAAATGGTGTCCACAACTATGACATGATTGAAGCAGCATTGAGATTTGAGAAGCATCAATCAGCGAGCAGTTACGGCAATCACAAATAGAGCGTCACATCTGATCGCGTAAGAAAGCGCATAGTTTACTACTATAGGCTAAACTTTACTACGCCACAACATCACGCGTAGGCATAAGCACAGGGCATAAGTAAACAAATAAGAACAAAGACACAAATAAAGTAGAAAATAACATTGTAACTTTAACCACGGAATGATCTGATCAATTCATAAATGGTGTCCACAACTATGACATGATTGATGCAGCATTCAGAAGCATCAATCAGCGAACAGTTACGGCAATCACAAATAGAGCGTCACATCTGATCACGTAAGAAAGCGCATAGTTTACTACTATACGCTAAACTTTACTACGCCACAACATCACGCGTAGGCATAAGCACAGGGCATAAGTAAACAAATAAGAACAAAGACACAAATAAAGTAGAAAATAACATTGTAACTTTAACCACGGAATGATCTGATCAATTCATAAATGGTGTCCACAACTATGACATGATTGATGCAGCATTCAGAAGCATCAATCAGCGAACAGTTACGGCAATCACAAAAAGAGCGTCACATCTGATCACGTAAGAAAGCGCATAGTTTACTACTATACGCTAAACTTTACTACGCCACAACATCACGCGTAGGCATAAGCAAAGGGCTTAAGTAAGCAAATAAGAACAAAGACACAAATAAAGTAGAAAATAACATTGTAACTTTAACCACGGAAAGATCTGATCAATTCATAAATGGTGTCCACAACTATGACATGATTAATGCAGTATTCAGAAGCATCAATCAGCGACCAGTTACGGCAATCACAAATAGAGCATCACATCTGATCGCGTAAGAAAGCGCATAGCTTAGTTTACCATGCGCGTGAGCACGACAATTTGCATGTGGCGATTCGATCGCAACTCATAGCTTCTTTATATTCGCCAATGTCTGAAACCAGGAGTTCGTCAATGTATGTGTCACTTTTGTTAACATATCAATTATCTATCATATTCTTGAATACTTTAACTCGGCAGAGTTGTCTAAAAATATGAGCAATTCATATTAACCAAATTTTTGAATTAGGTAAAGGAAAAAGGTATTTAAAAGTACATTAAAATCAAAACATTAAAATGAAAAATGCGGATGCACCTACCGCAAAGAATGCAAACAGCCGGCATGATTATATTCAAAGCAAAAAACAACAACAAGTTTATATCATCACAATAAAAACTACTTCAATGGGTAACTGTTTTAGTTAGAAATAGTCCGGTACGGCTGGCATTATTTGAGGGTGTAACTTACAAAAATTCTAAAGTCGCTTATTTTTTGTACGATTGTGCAATTTGTGTCTATAAAGCACATATTTAATTTTGTGCCATTTTTTACATTCCCGTAAATTTTCGATCCAATGTATGGCAGCTCATTAATTAAATTATTTTTTAAGTATGTAGGTACCTACAGAAAAATATTAGAAAGTTTACCAGTATTGTCTCTGTGACAGTTAGCACCGTGTAAAAACCTTGTTTGAGTCGCTTTTCCACTGGTAACGAAAGTATGTTTCCTCACACCTAAAATGGCACAAATTAATAAATTGGGATCAATGAATGGTCCAGAAACTATGAGCAGAAAATCAACGACTTTAATATTTTTGAAACACGAAAAGCTAGCCGTACTGGTCTAAAAAAACGATAGTGTAGAGAAAAACCAAACAGCCGGCAAGAATAATAATAATCAAAGCAAAAACTATCTACACACTAATCACAACAAAAAATTACTCCAACAGTTACAACACAAATCTAGACTAGAATGCTCAGCCTTTAAAAGGACATTAAAAATTATCTACCATCAGTTGAGTCATTGGGGTTGACGAAGACACGCTCCAAATGTCAAACCACCAGCTACTGCCGTCTGAGACAATACTTGTGATTGTGACAGATTGTCAGAGACAGATGGGAGAAAGCAGGTGAACTAGATAGCGTAGAATAAAAAGCTGCGGTTTTGAGCGAGGCATTTGATGTCGACGATGATGAGAATGATGTAGGATGTGGCGTGAATGATGGTAATGGTAAATGGGAATGTACTGATGGGGATTGATGTACTCGTTGAGGAAGTTAGCTATATGGAGCGTAATTTAATGGATTACCTTGCGTTGAGTCATTTCGTATATTACACTCATAAAATAGTTCGTACTTGGGATTGTAATTCACTTTGTAGAGGACGATTTCAATCAAACTCACCAAAATATTTTTTTTGCGAGAAAGCATGCAGCATTTCTTTAGACCTTAGCAGAAAATCGCGCGCTGTCAATGTCCATACAAATAAAATATGAACTGCAATGATCTCTGAAGACAATATCCCACCATCGTAATCACTTAAAGTGCAGGCAGTCGCCGTTGCACGCTCGCGTGCGCACGCGCCGCTCGGCTTCAGTCCGTGTGCGCGCCACGCGGGAAACGCGCGTCCCGTCACAGAACCATCTTTCGCGCGTTCGAAATTCAAATGCGGTATCATTTTTTACCGCAACCATTTTATTGACAGCCAGTGGGAAGTGATGTGCAACGTATAATTGTGCTGGTAAAATATTTGCCGGCATGCGAAGAAATCGGTCTAGTCGAGTAAAACCTAGCAAGTGACTGTGGAGAGAAACTTTTAGGCAGTGGTTTCTGTTTTGTGACGGTTGTGTTGGTGGTCTGAAATATGGTCTAAAACAAATGTATCTTTTAAAGAACTTCTAAACTTATTAGCATCGAAATCTTTTTCTGTTTCGTTTACGTCTTCCTCATTCGGAACGTCTTTACTTTCAGCGGTACGTACGATTACCGAAATTATGTTAAATAACGTAATTTCTTTCACTTTTGCTAAAGACACCTTCTCTTTTAACGAGAGATAATTTATTAAGAGCACTTTTACTGAGGCACTTACTAATTAATCTGCTATCTCGAACGCTAATAGGTAATGATAAGATACACATTACACTTAGTTTATTTGATTGAGTAAATTACTTTTATAGATATGTTGCCTTTTGTCGGATTGTCAGATGAAACTATTTTCTCTTTTATGCTCTTATTGTTTAGTTTATCTGAGCGTGATTCGTAATCGTAATGCATTATTTCCCATTTGTTTATCTTATCTTCTTAATCAACCTTTCATAAAGATGTTTAACAAACAAACATGACTTCTTCCATTCCTGTAAAATGACCGTTTTTACAAATTAATTAAAATAAAAACTAATTAAAACTTATTTCTTGTTTAACATGTAGGACACCGAGTCGACGAATGACACTTTTAACGTCACGTAATCTATCGCTTTCTTTTTTGTGGCTTTCTCAATCTTGCTCTCTTCCTCTGAATTAGGGGGTGTAAGGGACAGCTCTCCAAATACTGATTGGTGGATTTAGACCATTAAACTGAACAACTTCCGGTAAGATTTTTTCAGGAGACGTAACAATTTTATTTATCTTCCCTAAAAAATCACTACCAGCTGACTGCATTTACTGTAGGACAACAAAAAAAATTTTACGTTTCCTGAAATATTTTCTTATGGGAAGTTGTTCAGCTTCGTGGTCTGAGTGCACCCTATCAGTATTCAGGGAGCTGTCCCTTACACCCTGTATAGCTTTTCATTTTCCAAACACTACTGCTGTACCATGTGCATCACCAATGTTATGCTTGTGTCCAGTTCAAGTTAATATACACGATCTGTTTAATGTCTTGAATGAAACAGTCCTGCATATAGACCGCACAGTGTTTGTTTAATATAAACATTTTTGGTTTAATATAGTCGTACCATAACATTGGGAGTAGGAAAGTTCACCGACAGTGTTATTTTCCTGATGGCTAACAGTGTGTGGTGCATTTCATACTTCTTCTGTCTTGACGACGGTTCAATTCAATTTGTAGTTTAAACTGGGTGTTACAAAACGACCAATAAATCTGAAAGGAGGTCAGAGTACTTGTAAAACTGAACAACTTTCCCTATGAAACATGGGTCGAAATACGAAAAAAAAAATTGGACCTCCCATACAGAATGAACCACATTTGTATGGGAGTCTTTATGGGTTGTTTTGTAACACGTTGTATAGTTTCGTTCAGTTTTTACGCTAAAATAAAATAGTAAAGCGAGAACGTATAGAGTATAGACGCAGTTTCAAAACCAGTATACTTTTAATCCTACTCTACAGTATTTTCTATGCCATGGTATATGAAAGTCTTGTAGAGTGCAGTGGATCAAGTTTAAAATCAGGAGATCATCAATGTATCTATCACTTTTTACTGATTTTACATTTCCTTCTGCTGGTTTTTGAACCTCCATTTCTAGAGTCTAAAGAAGACCTTATAAAATATCACGACTGTATTAGTATTCGTTGTAATCAAGTTATCTAATGCATAAGTGAATACATCGTTTATTCATTTAATTAATGAATTTATTCACATTCATTCATCCACTATCACACATGATCAAGACGAATTGTTACGTGTTAATGTCAATCGATTATGATAAATTGTTGATAGCATAAAAAATACAAATCATTCAAGCAGAAAATAGTATACATCATCAAGATCAATTAGAATGTATAAAATATGCAAATAATTTGACCACAAAAACTGACGTTGAATAAAGCACAGACAAAAAGATAGCTGAACCGACTTTCTAAGTTAAAACAATACCAAATGAAAGTTACTTTGAATGGTAAAATTGAAATAGAAGACTCTGCAAGTAATAACATGATACTGCGATATACAGATTATAATATCCCATTCAGTGGTAAAAATAATTCACACGAAATTGATAACGATTCGCTATACTATGATGTGAATTGTGAGTCATACCAATCTCTTTATCTACGACAGTAATCTCAATGTAATTTCATTAGTTTTCATTGCTGTTTGTTTTGTATTCCACTCTTTAAGTCCACAACACAATCATCAATATAAAGCAAATGTTTCTTTAAATCGTCGTAAAGGTCAACGTTCGCTAAGCTCCTCCCACCTGCGCGTGATTCATCAGCTATGCCATTAGGTGCAAATCTAACGTTATTATGCTTTAGTATACGGTCTTGACCTACGCAATCATTATTTCATGCATCAAGAGATATTGTAAAAAGTATCTAGTTATCTTCATTAGTTTTTTCGGCAATTTTTGCAATTTGAGCTTCGTTTCCGTGTGTGTCATTGTTGTTAATTCGAATGTCTTATTTTGCAAAGGCGTTTGATTCTTCTTTTGCAGTGGACCGTTGACTATATTTCTTTACTTTACGAATCAAATCTTATGAGTTCACATGCTGATTTTTTGGCTTATTTTAAGAAAGGTCTATCTAGGAATTTGAGCAATATCGTTCCAATTTTAGCCATAATTCTCGCCTTTCCTTTCTTCGCTTTAAACTTCATTTTAGAAAGCTGAATTTATCTGCCATTCATACCTTCTATCTCATTATCTCATTCTCCTTCTTATTCTATGTAGGACAAGAGTCAAACGATCCGATGAACCTTTGCATTGATCAGTATGTCAATTTGTCACTGTAATATTACACGGAGTTTACAAAATCACAATCAGATTACTGAATTTCCTATGGAGCGTCAAAACTTTCTCAAGTCTCCTGTTTTTTTTTCTAATGGGATGTTGTTCAGTTTGATGGTCTAACTGTCCCTTACATCCTATATATTCTGTGTTAATAGGTAGGTACTGACGTGACCGATGCGTAAGCTTACAGCATCCAATTTACAAAGAGAAGGGGACAGCGATACAAGCGTGTTAAAATTAGCCGTAGTACTCCCGAATGACTCATGCCACGGAATATACAGGATGTTTGTGTAAGAGCTTAATATTTTACCAAACATCACACCTTTTATAACTACATACTCCCCATTCTCTATTTTTTTTGTCTATCGATTGTTGATCTTCAAAAACATTTCAGCTTTTGAAGATTTTAATTTCCTTTTTTCACAAATCTTCGTAGTTGTGTCACAAAATAGAGAGTTTAAAGGAGATTTACTCGACCTTTTTAGGATTATCGCGATTGTCACTAGCCATCTTTTTAGTTACATTGAGTTCTTCTGAGATTCCAGCTATTGCCAGTTAAAGGCAGTAAGTAAAATCGACGCTAGTACTGAGTGAGCCATGTGTAAAGGCGCCCCGCGCGCTATTTCCCTTATTTGTGGTTGCGTTGTAAGTTTTTCAGATGTAATGATTCTAACGTGTAAAAAACTGTCGATCTCTAACATCTACGTAGCTTGACGTAACATCCTATATCAGTCAGTATTACTAATAGGTAGTAGGCTCTCAAGCGGGTCATCCCGTGCCATTATAGTTGTGAACAATTATTCAATGCCTAGCTGAAACTGCGGGCGAGTGAGAATAGCTAATGATGCAAGATGATCTTTCTGTGTGAACATTAGTTGCAATGTCTTTTGGTCTGTTACTATAGTGATACACAGTCTTCTGAATGACTCTCAAACTTTTGTCAGACGTGGTGTTAATGTCCGTTTTTAAAAGCTTTTTAAAAGCTTTTATTTAACTTGCAGTGTATGTAAGTAAGGAAGTAAATATGTTTGTTCGGGGCAAATCTTGCAACTCAATTTAGAAGCAGATATCTTCAACCGATTGAGCTGAAATTTTGTATACACGTTTAGTTCGGATGACAATGCATGATTAGTTATATGACGTCATTCTAAATCTATCATGGCGGAATATCCAAGATGGCCGACAAGTAATTTTTGACGCACTCCTACAATATGGGTGTCAAATGAAAGGTCTTCCTGAGTACAATTCAGAAAATAATATGGCGGACATCTAAAGATGGCCTTTTAAGATAATTTACAATATGAGTGTCAGATGAAAGGTATTGCTGAGAGTTACCTATTCGAATTATAAGTTGACGTCACTCTAAATTAACTATGGTGGACTTCTTAAGATGGCAGAATATCATTTTATGCTTTTTTACAATATGGATGTCAAATGAAAGGAATTTTTCAGAATAACTCGAATAATAAAGTGACGTTTACGTCAGTCATAATCATAACAAAACCTGATATGGCGGACTTAAAGTAAGATGGCGTATTAAGTTTATTATGTTTTCTTACTAAGTGGGTGACAAACACAGAAAAATTACAGGCACAGAATATATAATAGTACTAGGTTACAGGTAAATACTAGTGTGAGCTATAGTCCGTCAAGTTCGTGCGCGACCTTCCTGTGGGGTACAGACGGTGGAGGGGCGAGGAAGCCCGACAATTTAATATTAAGGGCGGCGCGGATGCGCGCTTCTCCCTTCCCGCTACACCTCCCGCTACCCGCTGACATCTCCTCCCCAACGTCTGTCACCCCTAGGGAAGGTCGCGCACGAACTGGACGGACTATAAATGACGTCGCTTCGCAAGATTTTAAATTTATATTTGAGTGGTTATATTGTGTTGGGGTTTTTAGTCTTCTGTTCATGGCACTGTCAATGAAGAATGTTGTCAATTTATACCTATTATGTTCATGAATGCAATAAGTAGGTAAGGTAGGTTCTATCGCACAACGTACATAATCAACTATGGCATAAAATATTTGTTTTCCAGAGATTGCTAAAAAGTAAAAAATAAATTATAAGTAAAAAACATTTTTAAAACAAGCTTTTATTTGGATGCGCTAAAAGCATAAAATAATCTATTTACTAAAACTTTAACTTGTTACTTATAATGGCATTAAATCTACGTCTTCATAATTTATACGATATAAAAGCTTGTCGCGAGATTTAAGTAGGTACTCGTGTGGTGTTAGGTTAAAAGTTTGTTCAAGATCATTTACACGGGTTACCTAATTTATTTATTAATATATAGGTACACAGGTTAAATCTCGCGACAAGCTTTTATATCGTATAAATTATGAAGACGTAGATTTAATGCCATTATAAGTAACAAGTTAAAGTTTTAGTAAATAGATTATTTTATGCTTTTTAGCGCATCCAAATAAAAGCTTGTTTTAAAAATGTTTTTTACTTATAATTTATTTTTACACCCGTTTACGTAGGCGTGCTATATGTATGTATGTCTTTTGGTCTCAGTAAGAATCGTAACGTAAGAGCTGCATGTGCGAGCTCAACATAATATGTCCATCGCACGCATGTATGTGCGTACGCTTGCTCTATTTAATCGAATTGTCGTGATCATCATCATATCGAATCATTAGATCGTTTCGCTTTGGTCTTTTGCATGTTAAATGGAGGCAATGACTTCCGATCGGTAATGGACTAATGCTTTTCGTGTTATGCGGCTTCATTGATTCAGGAATGTTTTTTATTTATAAATAACTTGCTGTACTCTTTTATCCTAGGCTGGGTTAGATAAGGACTGTCTTAAAGTGAAAGCTAGGGCACAGTCACTTTAGGACTAGGATAGAAATAACAAACTTAAAAATACACTCTACAATTTTTGTTGTTCGCAATTGCTAAACAGTTTTGAAAGTCTGGAAACTTTTCGGCAACACCCAGCGGCTGTTACTAAGTACTTACTTACCCAACAGACAAGCTTTGCATAAAGTTTCCCTATTCCATAGCGGAGTAGGAAGATACAACACAAATTATTATGCCATTTGGCAGCTTACAAACTTTGCCAACACGGTCTTAACACGACAAGAAAAAGACACTTCCGTTTTGAACTTTTACACTTGTGTTTGAAACTTTTAAATCTAAATTCTTTTCTTTTTAGACCAAAAATAAAATAGACACCTGAACATACTATGATAATGATGATAGGGTTGGTGGGATATCGATGTATAGCAATAAACACACCTATACCGAACGTCCGAACGTCTGCCTTATGGAAAGTGATATGATCAGATCAGTCTTTTGAGAATTGACTTACATCCGCAATCTCATGGTCTGATAGGTAAGATAAGGGATAGATACGACAAAGTCATGCCATGATTTGGGACTTCCTTGCCTTCGGCAAACCTATAGTAAGCCTTTCTTGGTAATAATGCACACAATTCCACTAAACGACTATCAGCTCTCTGACACCCTACTTTCGTAATAATTGCCCCACAGTATTCTCACGTTCTCAAATACAGAATTACTTAGTAGAAAATTACTACCTTTCTAGGCTGTATGAGAACTATGCTGGATCACTATTAAAGGCAGTGTGAAAGCTAGTGTTTACGTTTTTGTTTACAAATACGTCTTTGTTGGTATTACGACTGTACACTGCCGTGGAGATAAAGCGACTTCATTTTACTTCTTCAACTATGCGTTGATGGTATGCGATCAAAATCGAAATCAAGTGGGTATTCTGATACTTTTGTTGACCTTACACAATATGGTATGACTCAGTGCAGTGGGAGGTGCAACTATGTTGCAGCACCTACTAAGTAATATAATATCATTCATTATTGGTTTCAAAACAACTTGAATGTTATTCGTGTGATGCCGGTTTAGAATAGCGCCACCCCATGTCTTTCCGTGCGTGTCGTACGAAGCGACTAAGGTATTTTAAGAGAAAATATATATTGCAATTTTAGGTGACAGGCTGACGACCTGTCACTATGGTCATACGCAGTTTTCTGAATCTCTCTCAAACTTTTGTCAGACGTAGTGTAAATGGCTGTTTTTGCAGCTGTTTACGCTCTGCCTACCCCGCAAGTGATATAGGCCTATGTAAACCTACTTTACAAGCCTTTGTGAGCTGTACAATTCTCTCATCCATTTCTTATTTGTTTTTGTTTCGTCCTCATGCGCTTGCGCAGGTGAGTCAGCGCATGCGCCGTGGGCGTCTGGCGCATTCCACGTTTAAATGCCAGAATTGCAGGTTACCGGCAAAAACCGAGCCAAATATGGCCGCCCTTGCAAGCCTTTTTGGGATATTTTATTGTCACTTTATTTCCGTCCAGTGTCAAGATCGTTCGGTTTTGTAGGTTAAGTTAATTTTTATATGGCCGGAAGAACAATAAATATTGTTATGTCGAAAAAGTATTTAAAATAAAATAAAAATAAAATAAATTATCACGCTTTAATGTAAGTGTTTTAAAAAAGGCATTGATAATTATTATGGTAGTAAAACAACAATAACTATCAGACTCTATATACCTATAGGCGATATGAAGCAAGCCATTAGAAAACACGTAGACTAAAAGAAACTTCAAATAGAATAAAAGGATTTACACCATTCTTGAGCCTGATATTCCTATGCATAATTGCATTTTCTTAATGAAATGACTATACTATACACTCGCTACATCACTGCCATTCATTTTATCGTGTCGGAATCTATCATCAGCTGCCAGGCATAATATTTACAAAACAAAACCACTGCATTATAATACTACCTATTATATGCGATTGATATTATCAATACTCGTCCAGTTTTTACTTTCTGCTGACATAACAGAATCATTTAATCATTACGTCCGCTTTCACTGATCGAGTTAATCGATTATATCGGAACGAATCGATTTTGACGTTCTAGACGATGGCGAAAAGAAAATTGAAGTCTATCACGCGTTCTTTATTAAAAATCACAGTATTTAAGATCAAAGCTGAAAAACTTTTTTGAGATATAGTTTTTAAGATCAAAGCTATGGTTGAACATAATATTTTCTCGTTTATTCATTTTATAATGCATACGAAAAGAGTCTTATCCATGTTCTTTTTCATTTTAAAATATATCAGCTGCAGTCATGTTGCTAGGAAGAAAACTTGTTGCGCCGATTCAAAATAGATTGGGATTAGGGCAGGCAGATGATAAGAGTTTTTCTTCTTCTTCTTCGAGTGGGACACCAAGTCGTCCAACGGCCCGATGAACCCTGGTGACAGTTTTACTACAAGTAACAGGCCTCTGAGATGGTTGTGTAACGAAACGACCACCGTCTAAATTATAATAGACAGCAACCGGAACCGACAGAGATGAGAGTTATATTGTTAGGTTTGATCATAAAGCATACACACTCCTTGTATGGCATTTAATTTATTCAGTGTTCAATTTCTATACAAAGCATTTATGTAGCTTTAGGACTTCTTAATTATCTTATCTGACTTTTCTACATGATATTTTATTACTTCTATCAGTCTTTAATTACATAGCGAAAAGTTCTCAGACCACCTGTCCTGCGTTCGTCTGCAATCTTCCTCCTACGTATTATTTCATCTTCGATATGATCACAATATGATTTAATAGCTCGCCCATTGTCCTGCGCCTACGCAGCTGGTTTGAATGCAACATTGGCGCCTTAAGCTTTTTGATGGCATCAGTTATTTGTATTTGCAGTTAACGAATTTGTCCATGCAGTTAACGAATTTGGAATTTTTGTAGCATTTATGGGCCAAGTGCGAATAAATCGCTGCATTTCGCACTTATCCGGCTCTTCGCGAAGGGCCTAGGGATTTCGCTTTTTAGGACTTCTTGATTATCTTATCTTTTCTTCATGATATATTATTATTTCTATCAGTCTTAAATTACATAGCAAAATGTTCTCAGACCACCTGTTTTGTGTTCGTCTGCAATCTTCCTCCTACGTAATATTTCGTCTTCGATATGATCTAAAGGCTCGACCATTGTCCTGCGCCTACGCAGCTGGTTTGAATGCAACATTGGCGCCTTTAGCTTTTTGATGGCATCAATTATTTGTATTTGCATACAGACAGCGGTGCATTAATATTATGATGATGTGTTTGTGAGCCAGATTTTGATAAGATAATGTGTTTTAAACTGAAATTGAGAAAATAATATTGGTGCATTCAAATCAATGACAGAAAGGATGACAAATTCATACAAAGCGACAACAGTCTTTGAATTCTCCGTGGTTATACCATACTTCTCACCTTTTAACATATTAGAAAAATTCTTCAAATCAATGACAGAAAAGCGTGCTCATAAAAAAGCGTCAATAGTCTTTGAATTGTCCCTTGTTTCGTTGCACAGGTACCTTAATATAGATAGGTGTCGCATATTGCTCACATTTCTCACCTTAAAACAATATTAGACAATTGCTTCTTAATCACCAAATCTATGGGTAACAACGTCGAATCTCTTTTATTCGATATCTTCCAGCTAGATGATTCTTGCAGTTTGCTGAAGCGCTTCTTTTATCACACTATCTGAAAGCAAAATCATATTATCTAAAGTAACTACTCCGCCAGTTTTCTATCTAACCGTGCCATCACTCAATTTCCCATTACGCGTCCATTAGCCATCAATAGCGTGGATATCCGAAATTCTTGATGGAGGGCCGCCATTTCCTTCCGCACCACCTATCCACCATGTCTGACCTCTAGGAAGGAAATGACTTGGATGAGGAGTCACGGTTGATGGTGGTGGGTGATATGGTATAATTTCCACGGAAGACCAGCGTTACAAGCAGCTCACCACTGCCTGTAACTTATGCTGAGTGGAGTCCTTTTTTACTCGCATAAAAAAGTTATAAATGTAACTTAGTGTGTAAGTTTTCTCCACTTATTGTGACTAAAATAAACGTATTTTCTTTCTTCGGTTCTTGGTGGCTTCGGAGAGGAGTCTAGTTATAAGGGGTTACCTACACCATTTCGAAACCCTATTTATCGAGTGTTTTTTGTCGGTGACGATGTACCGACGTTACTTTTTAACTAAGTTTCGTTTACGCGAATGTTTTCATGTCGAAGGTTTATCAGGCAGGGGTCGTAAAATTTTGAAAGCTATTTAACCAAAGTATCTTCATAAGTTCGAAAGTAGCACGCAAGCTACGAAAGTAGCAAGTGTCTTAGAACATTTGTTGGTAGGAAGCTTTTCCTGTCTGCTTGTGTGTGATATGTGCAGTTCTAGTCATTTTTTGTTTGCATGCTGTTTCATACATAATTAATTTATCATATCGTGTGCAACAGCTTGGATCTTTTCTGAACACCTTTCCTGACAATGTGTCAGAGATATTATCTTTTGTATAGCTATGTTAAGTATTTTTGAGTAGGTACACTGTATTTGCATCATTCCTCAGAAAGGACGTGCCAAAGAAGTTATTGCATGCCAACATTCTCTTTCCGATGCTCGCAATACGATAATTAATCATTCATTACACTGTATTGATACAAATACCATCCGCATCATTAATCATGAAAATAATTTTCTTACTGTGAGTGTGAACCCATCATCAGTAGCTTTACCTAGCTAGATGATCTAACAGTTGTAATGTAGAGCTGATCATGTGCGTATTTTAACAATGTCACAAGAGTTATCTTAGTAAATTAAGGCGTTCCTTTTCCCATACAATAGTTCAATGGACTTACGCCTGTAAAGGAGACAAAAGCCTGATAAAAAAAATTGATGGGGAGTCCCGTGGTTAGATAACATTTTCGAAATACAAAAAAAATTTGAACCATCTGATTTCCCCGTAAAAACCGTTTCGCCATTTTACGAAAATAGATGGGGCAAGACTGCTTCTGATACTACTGATTATTGCTGCAATAAAAACGTTTGATTTTATTATGCGAATAATACTAATTATCTTTTAACCATAAGTAGTTTTTCGTCTTTATATGTGCCTTCATCATTTCACTTAAAGTATTTTTGAAAAATTTGTTCTGCATCTCATGTTTATGGCGCTTGAAGTGCAGTTTTTCGTTTGTATGAAGTGACGTTTCAGGTTTTTCGTTTCGTTTGTTTGACGTTTGATATACGTATAATGAAACGATAACATCTGCTAAATTCGCATACATTACTTAGTGCGTGTTTTACTTGTCGAACATTCAGGAACATTGTCTAAGTGTAGTTTATCTATCGATAGTCTCGTATGTACACCTATTGTTGTATTTCTTTCAACAATTACGTATTGTGCTGTCATAAGTTTAGGCTTGTCACCGTCGCCTTCCTTAGTCACATAATTTGCACTTACATTAGTATTGGGTAATTTTGTTTCCTCCATTTTGTGTAATGTTTCCCATGCAATGCGTGCTGCGTTTAACTAGGGCTGTGATTTTTCGATATCCTAATGTTTTGATCTTTTCAGCATGTTGCACCAAAAAGAAGCAAACATAAGTGTTGATACGCGATATATCTAAAAGTATATCCTAGAGATCCTAAAGCTAGAGATTAGCTTTCGAATTTCATAATCTGCCTGCCATTATCCCAATTTATTTGGGATCGGTGCAACAAGTTTTTTTTTATTTTCATTTATCTTCATCAGCCGCAAAATCTTTCTTTACACCTTTTTCATTCATATCGAACTTATGTACTTTACTTAGAAGGGCTTGTTTTATTACTCAATGCCTTCAAAGCTATGCTTTTTCTGAAACCATCAATGTTGTGCTTGTATTTGGAGCTGGTACTGTGCTTACCCTAGCTTTTATTAATTGTATCTTTTCATAAATTGAAAAATTAATCGGGATTTGAAACCGGGACCGTGGGGAACCGTCCCACTGCTCTGCCAACTGAAATACTGCGCGGCGCCTGGCTGAATTTTCTTATTTTCAATTTATGATAATAAAGGTATAAATACTGTGAGTGCATTAAAAATCCCTGTACATTAATTGTAGGTTTGATGACAGCCCTATACACTTGTTATCTTTTTGTGGCATACCCTCGTACATCAACTTTTTGTCGCCAGCTAATGGCTCTCGTGTGATGTGCATCTGCTACGCAATGTGTTGCATTTGTCGTAATTGTCTCATTATTATTGAGATCTTAATTAATGTGCATTCCATCGGTTTATTTGATCTAATTTGCTTCGTTATTAATAAATTTTCGTGGTTCTTTGTTTGATTCTACCTATATTGATTATGTAGAGAATAAGAAATGTCTTTCACAACCTTCCATGCAGCCTTCTTTCTTTTTATTATTATTTAGTATTTCTAAAACAGTGGATGAAGTATTCTTGCAATATTCTTCTGACCGACCACTATTTTTTTAATCTTTGAAACCGCTATTTTTTTTATCTTTGATAGCTTCTTGAGTAAACTGTTATACGCATTTTTAACCGCTTTACGACGGCCATTATGAGATCTATTGCCAATACTGTTCCCAATAGTATCAGCTTTGTTAAATATATTGCCCTTTTCTTAATACTATTTATTTTTCCCTCTTGCACAGATTTCCTTAAAAATATGCCTTTTCCTTCAAAAGGTGTGGATATCAGTCTTTACCCATTTATGATTTGATTTGTTAGTTCGATGCGGAACAACAAAGTAGGTGATCGTACGTAATTCTCCTGTTACTAGCAAAAAGTCTGTTTGTAACCAGCGCACAGTTTTTGATTTGTTAAAATTGCTTGCGTTCCGTTTTCGCTTTCTTACCGTTCCGTTAATTGAGCGCGCTTTATGTCTATGGCTGTATTATGTCAGCGTTCGTTGCTCTCTTGATGCGTATGCGCAATTCTTTTGTCGTATCTCTAGCGAAGTCTTGAATTTGCTAATATCTTCTCCCTTACAAGCTTTTAAACTTATAATCACAATCCTCTGTAATAGTTTTTTAATCTGTCTAACATACAAGGTGTAAGGGACGGTGTAACGAAAGCTTTGCAGGCGTGCTCAGACCATGAAACTGAACAACTTTCCCCATGAAACATAAGGTGGTACAC
The DNA here is from genome assembly GCA_024500475.1 of Phthorimaea operculella. Classification (NCBI taxonomy): domain Eukaryota; kingdom Metazoa; phylum Arthropoda; class Insecta; order Lepidoptera; family Gelechiidae; genus Phthorimaea; species Phthorimaea operculella. The sequence continues at coordinate 49,653 of JANFCV010000127.1, read as the reverse complement.
GAAAAAAAGTCAGTCAACAGATGGAGAATTTTGTAAGGGAGATCGGTTTTTTTTTCTCGTTTCCCACCATATATGCCATGGGGAAAATTGTTCAGTTTCATGGTCTGAACACGCCTGCAAAGTTTTCGTTACACCGTCCCTTACACCGCGTATAGTAAGTATTCTTTGATTTCATTCAACAGACTTATTTGCATTTTCGGTTTTTTAACCGACGAAAAAAAACGGAGGAGGTTCTCAATTCATCGCGAACTTTTATGTTATTTTTTTTTTATTTTTTATGTATGTTCACCGATTACTCAGAGACGCCTGGACCGATTTGGAAAATTATTTTTTTGTTTGAAAGGGTGCACTGCCTAGGTGGTCCCATGGTCATCAGGTCAAGATCTGATAGAAGAATCTTGAGAAATTAACAAATTCTTCATATTTTGCGACACGTTTGGAGCAAAACGTACTTATGTTTACATACACGACTGACGTCTGCCCGTTGTTGACTGTCTGCCAAACATCTGCCAAAGATGTCCATCAAAAAAGGAGGTTGCTCTTATATTAGTCATGTACGTTTAAGTATTTCATGAAGTTTCTATGTGCGCTTGAAACTCCTTAGAAACAGTAAAGCAGGTCGTGTAGATGGCTATCTTGAATGTAAACGAACTTGAAAAGTAACCACTAAAAATTATAAAATAAAAACTTTTTAGCAAAAAATATCACCGCCGAAAACTGAAAAGTAAAAAATAATAACTATTGTTACTATATGTACCTACCTATGTAACATTTTTGGAAATATCACATACCATATTGGAACTTAGAAATTCTGAGTCGGCGTCTTAAATTTTTACAAATTAACACGCTTCATTGGCATGACGCCGACTCAAAATTACTAAGTTCCAATATGGTATGTGATATTTCCAAAAATGTTACATAGGTAGGTACATATAGTAACAATAGTTATTATTTTTTACTTTTCAGTTTTCGGCGGTGATATTTTTTGCTAAAAAGTTTTTTTACACGTCTGAATGTCTGCATAGAAAATGTACCTAATGCGGAAAGCAGGGGTGGGTGGGACCGTTTAATAAAATTCGAACTAGCGTGCCGCCTCGAGCTTATCAATAAAGAAAAGTGTCTAGACTAGCATGTAAACACCTAGACATAGACAGCTAGGTACGCAAGTATGAAACAGATATTAAGCAACGATTTTTATAGTAAAATCTTTGGAAAGTTTGGATAACACAAACAGTGTAGCATGCCTTTGTTTGCTAGTACCTACATGTTTATTTTCTGTTGATATTATAATTTTGAACTTCAGTGTGAATAACCTGAAAGGACAGCTTTGGTCTATAAGTGTACTACAGTCTCTTACGCTAACTCATGAACAATTCCATTTTTAAGGTTTCAATTTTCTTATGTTTGTTACCGACAAGCCAGACAAAAACTAAGTTGTACGATTGGATAAATGTTGCTTCATCTTGAAGAGTAACAATTATTGCTGTAAAATATTACAGTCTGTAAAAAATCGAACCCCTACATTTTGGATTGTTCATGAGTTAGCGGGAGAGACTTTACCTACATTAATATCCCATAAATTGTCTATTTGTATTATTGTACCGTAGATCATAGATATGCATACTGTAGGATGCTGCCAAGAATACATGTCGCAGTGCAGCAACTGATTCTCAGAACTGCATTTCAGCTGAGAAGGCACGTCTGACCTATATCAGAAGCTTTTGACTTCTTTTGATCAGCAAGATAATTTGATTCAGAGGGAAATTGCTCGTTCTGAAGCCGCGTGGCGGAAACGTGTAGAATGTAATTTTGGTTTGTCTGGTAAATGGCAAGTTAGCTTGGTTTTATTAGTGACTAACGGCCACTAACCCGCTGCATGCAACTCATTTTACCACAGGCAAAGAGCATTTCTTCGGGATGTGTTATTATAGACACAAACAAATCCGATGCGTGGTTTGGGAGGAGTTATCGAATTCGAAGACAGTGAAACGCAAAAAGTGACTATAGCAAATAAGCTTTTGACTTTAGTTTGAGCTAGATAAGGCTGATACAGATAGTAAAAGATGATACAAGCTCAAAAAGGGCACTCCCTGAAAATGACGGAACGTAGTAAGGTTTATTAATAAGAGGGTGGCATCGGCTTCCCCTGCCAACATGGACTCCTGAAAAGTTCAGACAATTATTGCAGAAGTCGTAAAAGAACAATAAATTTTGCGGGTGGAGGAGTGTCCCATTAAAAGTTTTGTTTAATGCCGTTTAGCGGCTCTCCTTTGCATTCCAGAACTTAAACTTACCTACGGTTATGAAGGATTTGAATACCAAATTTTTTTGAAACACTTCTCGTGTTAGGTAAACAATTTTTGGAAAACTTCCAAAATTTTCACCGCAGGCAGGATTTGAACCTGCGACCTTCGGCATCAGTACTGCCGACGCCCTAACCAACTGGGCTACCGCGGTTCTAATCGAGCCCATCCACGCGATAGTGGACAAGATATACTTCCATAATTTCGCGGGCTCGATTAGAACCGCGGTAGCCCAGTTGGTTAGGGCGTCGGCAGTACTGATGATGAAGGATTTCTCGACTAATACATTTGTGATTGCGGTGTTGTTTAAACTGTGGGATATTCACTATCCTGCCGCTACTGCCTAAATACATGTATGCCCGAAGAATATCAGGAGCAAACCCAAGAGAATTTCCGTAGTCTATGATCATATTATTCGTTAACAATTACTCGCGATGAAGAACCCACCTATGTAACTATACCTGGTCAGAGTTCTGCCAGGAAATGCTATGGTTCACCAAGCGTACTTGATTCTTCGAATCCCCCGTGCAATGGCCTGGGTAATCACAACGTAACATTACCCAGCTACAACAGGCTCAACTACAATATACGGTTGCCACAATTACTGTAATGGCTGGTTAGAGGCGCATCGCGTACTAAAGCCGAGCCATTTTACTTTCACCGCTTTCATACAAAGCGAAATGTATAAAGCTGCATATTGATACTACCTTTCTTTGCAAGATGGTAGAGAAATAAGCAAAAATTCGCGTGGGCTTACTAAAATTCCGAAACTGGATGATTTCTGTTCTCATAACCCTCTGTAGCCCTGTACTTTTGGATTTTGTTATTTTGTCAAACTCATAGAGCAAAAATTAAGTCAGAGTTTATTCAGGATAACAAACTGTTTAGCAGAGTTCTAACGGGGTAAACAAGGTGTCTATGACCTTAACAAAGCGGCAAAATAAGAAAGCCATTTTAATATGCAGATGGATACCATAACTGTTTATTGAGGTATTCAACGATAAACTGCATAAAAACATTTGCTTTACAAGGCCAGAGGATGACTCAAGCTTTGCAAACATAACAAAACTGAGGAAAATACTTAGATGGGTAGATGAGTTAGTGGGTGGATAGCAACCAAAAGGCTAAATTGAAATGCCAAGTTTTCTACCGATAAGTTCGTTAGATAAATGATGCTGATACCGACTTTTAAACACTTGCTGCCGAAGTAAGTTAAAAGGATTACTGTTCAGCTGGATAGCTACTTTTGCAAATGCAGCATTTAGCAGTTACCTAATCCGGTGTAATCTGGTTTTAGTGTTCAGATTCCGTATTCGTCTACAACCTTCATGGAAAAATAAGATTAAAGAAATGGGTTTGTTATGGTTGGTCTATTTAAAGTCCTGTGAATGCAACATCTTGCAATGCGCTCGCCAATCCACCAGCCAGGCGTGGTGAATGTGGCATTACAGTGTACATGCATGTACGTTTAGATTACACCTCCATTCAGAAGGAACCCCATGTCCAGCTGTGAACTATTGTAGCTGTTAATGTTATGTTATGTTAATGAGAGTCTAGTATAATATGGCTAAGAAATAGTTATCTATGCGGCTAGTTCTCCAGACCCCCAAAAGAGATAAATAAATCCACCATGACGACAGAACACAGCAAGACCACTGTACCTTAAAAAACCCGGATGACTGAAACACTGTACCCACTGTTTTCGAACCAGATGTCCCTTTTCCAGGACACTGTACTTCGACAAGTCCCTGTCATAAACACAGTAACTGGCTCGACTATTTTTACCCTTCACTTCCTGCCACACAACAGTAGTCAATCTATTTTTTGTCCTAAGACACTCATTTGTAACATGCCACCAGTTTTAAGGTTAAAAATACTTCGTTAGAATTAGTCATTTTAGACAAATAAAATAGGCTGCTGGTAAGGTAATTTTGGTAATTTAGATACATCGAAACTACTTATCGTGTTTTCTGCGCATCAAAACAAATACACACCTGCTTGTTGCAAAGTATGACTAGAAATTAAATAATATGAGTGAGTATGTATTGCCTAGACAAGTCTAAAGTATACCTAATTAATTCAAGGTCTCCAGATGACTAAGCCAGCACTTATTGTATCTTAATCATCATCAAATTCCTGAAAGTTTCACACAATGAACCTATTGTGATGATCTCATGAACGTGTGAATGGTATGTTAGAGAATTGTTTCATGATTACAATCATTACACATAGATAAATATGCATACCTAACATACCGATGATGTTATCTCGTGAGATGTCGGTTTAGCATCACCCCATTTCTTTCCCGTGGGTGTCGTAAGAAGCGACTAAGGGATTTGGAAGTTGACGTTTATTGAAATTTTAGGCACAGGCCGACAACCTGTCGCTGTGGTGATACACAGTCTTCTGAATGACTCAAACTCTTTTCAGATGTGGTGCAAATGGCCGTTTTTACAGCCGTTTACGCTGTGTCTGATAGGTACAAGAAAATATCGAAAACTTCTAATTTACCAATATAAAGTGCAAAAAAATTAACTACAGATATTTTAAGGGGTGAACCAGCCCATGAAACTGAACAACTTTCTCCAGAGAACATACAAACTGACTTGCTCGGCTGTTGCATTTGTATGGAGGTTCAATTATTATCTTTCATATTTTGGCTCATGTTCCTTGGGAAAAGTTGTTCATTTTCATGGGCTGGTTCACCGCTTACAATATTTGTAGTTGATCTTTTTACACACTGTATACTTTTGTTTTTCCGTGTTTTTGACCTACACCTGTTTCTAGTGAGGTTTTCATCAATAAGCTGTAGGGAAACCTGGCTGGGTTAATCGGTCAGCTGAAAATCCAGGTCACATTTTAACCTTTCAAACGCGTCACTTGCATATTGCCAGTGCATTGACTTGCCACACTTGGCTGGGATATACCCTTACGCAACGGTTCCCATTCTTCCAATAGTTGAGTTTACGACCAGGTTACTAGACCAGCAAACTGTGGCTCTCGCCAAGTACATGGTTAGCTATTACACTACCCTGCAGACAGGGTCCGATTTAACATACATTGCGGCACAAAATGGAGAGTATACAGAAGGTTCACTCGACCCTATTTAGGTTATCGCGACTGTCAATTGGTTATATCCAAGGTTTCTTATTTATTTATTTATTTAACCGTTTATTGTACACAGTAAAAGGCAAATGACATAACATAAAAAACAATACACAGCAGGTCAACTTATTTCTAAAAAGAAATCTCTTCCAGCAGACCTAGGGTAAAGAAATTAACTGATATTCTTACGTTCTGTAAGAATATCAAAACAGCAAAATCTGATACAAGAACGTCATATGATACAAGAACGTCATATGACTGTCCCGATGGCGTAGTGGATAGTGCACCTGCCTTCTACGCCGAGGGTCGTGGGTTCGATTCCGACTGGACACAAATATTTGTAAAGTCAATTTTCAAATATTTGTGTTAAGTCTGGGTGTTTTCTATGTATAATATGTATTTATTTACAAAAAAAAAAAGTATATAAGTATTATATCAGTTGTCTAGTTCTCCCATAGTACAAGCTTTGCTTAGTTTGGGGCTAGATGGCGCTGTGTGTTTCGTCCAGGGATATTTATTTATTTATTTTATTTATATAATTCTGAGACAATTTCAATCCAATAAATATGATGTTTGTGGCAACCATCTTCTTCGTTACCTTGAGTTCCTCTGAGATTCCAGTTATTTCCCGTTAAAGTCAGACTAAGTCGGTAAGCGTCAAATTCGTCGCTAGTAGGTACTGAGTGAGCCAGGGTAAAGGCGCCCCGCGCTAGGTCTCCCTAATTTGTGGCTGATATATACCCTTACGCAACGGTTCCCATTCTTCCCACAGTTGAGTTTACGACCAGGTTACTAGACCATTAAACTGAGACTCTAGCCAACTGAAATCGAAGCGCACGACAGTGCGCCGCCGGTCAAGTCCTAACTCCTATCTAAGCAAAGGCCGAGCGCTCACCGTATCGTTATTTACCCGAACCGCTTCGAACCACTTTTGACCCCACTGTATCTACGTTTCTAATTAACAGATCTGAATGGAACTTTACACACAAAATGAAATTATAGAACTTACTTCGAATACCAAGTTTTTTCATTGAAGCCATCATATAAAAAAAGTAGATAAACAAATAAAAATTGAAATTGTTAGGATTTCAACTCTTTTTTTAGGCATAATAAGATCTTTGCCTGCATTTCTACATTTAGGTTTTTAGTGGGATGGCTACACTACCCTGCTAACTCAAGAGAACTCAAGATAAGGCCTTGTGGCAGGGTAATAATAGTAGTAGTTTTACCTTATCTACTACATTGAGATTTATTTGACAGCTCGTATTACGTTACTTTACGGGATCGGCTTACGTTGATTGAGTTGGTGTAAGATTACCAAGACTATGTAGGTTAAACGATCGTCAGTTTGCATGCATTCTGCACTGGTTCAATCAGAAAGTTCATCCCAGTTTATGTCTCCCGTGGGGAGAAAAGTTTGTTGCACAAACGATCCAGTTCAGAACGCTCATGTTTTGAACACTTTTGTCGCTGAGTGGTATCTACAAAGTTGTGGCTCGGTTAATCTAAATAACGTTCATCATGTGACGTACAGTATCTCCGCTCACTCATGAACAATCCAAAAAGTTTAGATTTTTTTGAGACTCTAATATTTTACAGCAATAATTGTTTATTTTCTAGATGCAGCAACATTTATTGAATCGTAAAACACAGTTTTTTCCGGCTTGTCGGTATCTGTTCATGAGTTAGCGTGAGAGACTGGACACATCACTGCATCGTGCATACTAACTCATTATTTTAATGAAATTCAATTACGTATTCTTCCATTTTCATTCCATTACAAAATAAAGAATAACCTTCAGTATCCATGAAAATATTTATTGAAGAAAATATTACCACATCGCTTGCGTAAATCATGATACATCTGGCAGTATTCCAGAGTAAAGAACAACGATATTGGATATAAACACCAGTTTACACCCAGGAGGCCCTTAGCGGTTAAATATAGCCTGACCTATTTTACAGGCACTTAGATTTGTAGAGTTAGGTCAATGGTTTGCTTACGGAAGAACAGCCTGTACGATTTCAAAATAAACAGGCGTTTAAAGTTACTTTCAAGGAAGTCAAAGTAAGATCATCATCATCTTCCTGTCCTTATTCCAATTACTTGGGGTCGGCGAAGTACGTTTTGGTGCACACAAAATTATGTTGCAAAAGGGTTTGGCTTAATTTTACGACCGGCCGCCTGCCTGACGTCTACCCTCTTTGGGAATGCTATCGCGGGCGGTATTACCGCCACCATACAGTCGACCATTGTCGGCAGATATTGTAGTCAAAGTAAGATATGGTTACAAAACTTCGAGCACATCAGTCCATATCAGACCACGGCTGGACATAGGCCTGTTCTTTCTCACGCCAGTTTCTACGGTCTTATGCTCCCTCATCTAGTACTGTCCCACGGCCACACTTTCGTTAGTTAAAACTTAACACATAAATATCTGCTTAGTAAATTTCGCAACCATGATCCGACTTTGAAATTCTCGATCAGCTGACTGATTTTCTAAGGAGACTGGATTTTTTTCTTTGTTTCGCAACATAGGGTCCATAAAACTGTCGTACTCCAATCCATGCCTGCAAAGTTTTCGCTACACCGTCCCTTAAAACCTATATATAAAGGTATACCATTATAGGTATAAATGTACAGCTCTTGCAGACTTACAGTTTGCCTCTAAGCCGTTTAGCCTTTTAACCTACTTTAAAATTATTTTAAACCACATCGAAGGCTATTTTGAAAGTACGTTTAATAAGGTTAGTCAGGTGGGTGGGCGTCTCATTATCTCAGAGCGGAAACTATCTAATAAACCGAAAATCATCCAAGTAAATTAATCGGAAAATTCGCTTACCTTACTACATCATAAAATCGTTGACCTACTTAAGCTATTTTCGTAATAAGGGTATTGAACGTTTTACGATAATGGAAGTGCTCTGTGCTTTTGAGAGTACGAGATAATCGAGTCGGTTTAGCTATAGTAAGGTGAAAATGATAGATAAGATAAACATTGTGAAATATAGGAGCTTTTACATCGATAGACACATGATGGTATCCATCCATAACATATAGAAATCCATGAAGTTTAGGTTTCAAAATAGAATTTGCAGAATATCACACTAAACCATCTTATTCAATAGAATTCAAGTACCAACACAACCAAGCAAAACAGACTGAAAACTTTCCAATTACAATAGCAATGAAACCATAACAAAGTCATCAACATAAACAGTGCCAAAAATGAGTTCACGGGACTATTACAAAGTGTCATACAACAGCGACGACTCCAAGATGTTCTCGATAGACAGCAGTGAAATGCTGGACAACGACACAGAAGTAAACGCCAACCAATTCAAACTCTTCGACGATTTCACTACAGAACTGCGTATCTTCAACCCGATGCCGTATAGGCACCGAGACAGTTCGTCTACAAGATATCAATACAGGAGAAGAGGTGATCCGAACGATTCTGGAGTCGACGTGGAGAATAATCAGCTGGATGACACGAAAAATGGGGATTTGGTAAGTGTAGGGATTGCTGCTGATGATTTTCATTCATGATTGTAGTTGTATTTTATAAACCATCGTCTTGACTTTTGACGATTTAATATGACAGATTGTTCATCATGACTAGTTCCTGTTCTCTACTCTATTAGATGTTGTAAATAAAGGCTTTATCCAAAAACCTTCAGGTTAAAACTAGTTACAATCATGGGATTATATTACAAAAGTTTTCTTACTACGTGCACAAAATATTTCGTGTATGTATGTATTTCTCATATCATTTAGCAGGAATTGCTTCTGCAATTGGTATTCCATGTTTCGACTATCAATCGCTTGCGTCTTGGACATCGATCGGACATGGGCACTTCCCCGCTATAACAAAAGACAGGAGACCACTCAATAAAGTCATTTGTCTCTATTCAACATTGTTCTGTGAACAAAAGCCTCTGTCTCGTCTAGACAGACGTCTGAATGTCGAGGTTTAAAATCTAGGTTTATTAGTATGATCTTTATTGCATGTGAAGATAATAGCTTTAGCATACTTTGAGAGGTAATTTAGAGTAAACGTATGTACTTCCGACCGCAATAGACTTAATTTTTAGCCACTATCTGGCTGAAGCAACGTTTCAAATAATTCGGGATTAACTCATTTCCAAAATCACTGCAAGCTCATAAGGGCTCCCATTCAAAGCCTACTTCTAATCCCTACTATGAATTTATGTTCCAAACAACTTCCTCCAATAAGAATGAACTCATTCAGTTTCTATTCTCGTTAAACATCTGCTCTGAAAAGTTACGAACAACGACAACTCAGCATTGTTTAATCGTGTTTGTCACCCAACTAACGCCGACCTAAATCAATCCCTTTTGTTCATATAACACCATCGTACTAAAACATACAGTACATTGCTTGTTTAACATGCGTGGAAGTGTTAAAGTTTGCTTGGAAGCCCGTAGTGTATGACAAAGCTTTTTGCGCCTCGTATTTCATAATTTTAATGCTGTCAGGAACGAGGGTCCGATGGCTTATTACATATTGTGTGTTAGTTATGAGTCAAACGTTATAATTGCTCGTTCCCTGTTCTCCTAAAATAAAACTAGGCCTTCTTTGTCGTGTAGTCGCCATATGGAGCAGTAATCCTAGTACCCAATCAGAAGTAGAATATTCGGAGGCAATGTCACAGAATATATCAATGTTTACGTTGATTGGGTTGATTCTGCGGCGTCATGCCAGAAAATTCTCCAAATCCCAATATGTTTGCAGAACAGTTATGCACACATTAATTTGTTATTCAAACAGCATAATCCAGCCAATCTTCAAATATCATTGACATGTTTGATTCGTCCAACTACTTCAAAATAAGCCCGAGTCCCGTTTCTTTCAAGTCGTGTTTGAATTATAAAACAACAAGCAACTAATGCCTGTAGATTCCGTGCCTTGAAAGGAATCCAGTATTACATACATAAACACATCGCATGTCTCTATCCCATGCGGGATTGGCAAAGCGTCAACGGCCGAAATTCTGTCGTTCAAGCGATTTTTTTAGGATCGTTTCAGAAAAATCGTTTTGTATCGCTATTGTTACAAGTTGTCAGTTTGTAGCCTAAAATTTAAACTAAGATACATTAAGCCGAGATAGGTAATCGCCTCATAAAACACCTCCGGGAAAAATCGGGCTTTATTCACGACATGTTTTGGTAACTAGAATACTCGTATGTAGCCTTTAATAGTTAATAATTAATGACAGTGACCCTTGACCCAAATCCGCGGGACTTCTTTCGTGGCTTAAAACATGTTTCATTTCATGTAACGTGGCGCGTGTTTTACAAACATACGGCCGTGTTGATCCAATCGACCCTGGATACTTAATCCGCCCAATTATAGTACTACCCGTTTCCCTTACATGTGCGTGACACGGACCGGTAGGTATTATTGCAAAATAAATGGCTGTCAAGGCCTTCAGCTACTGGCTAAGGGACTGGAATGACGAGACAAAAATTTGTAAATTAGTGCCTGACTTTGCGGTTTTTGGAATGAACTAGGTTCTTGTTAAGTCAAGGCTGATAATAAATAAAATAACTATCGATTCAACGATTCAATAGTGGTGTTTTTGTACTTATTCAGGTGTTTTTATTTTAAATGAAGATTGGTAGTCAAAATACCTTTGTGTGTAACTCCTGCACTTTAACTTACATTACAGCCGACGACTTTAAAAAGTTAAAATTTTAAGCCCAAACCGTTTCAACCTGATCGCCTTTACCTTGGCTTTGTATAGCTTAAAAAGCTACATGATTGTCTTTCTTGTTGTTGCAGCTGGAGAACGAAGTGATGGTAGATCCTTGGAGCAGCATGGACTCCTCGAATTCTCCGTTGACTGACTCCGGCCCCTCGGCGAGCGAAGACTGCACCCCCTCCACTTCCAGCGAACCCAATGGACTCCCCGCGTCTTCCCCCCTCTCCCCGGACGCGCGCCGCTTACCCGACAAGCCCAAACCGACTAAAGCTCCACCAAAGTCCGACAAAGCGCGCTCCCGGGACCTCACCCTAGACCTAGAACCGGACCATCTTCCACGCCGGCATTTCCTCGACGAAGACTTCCCTTCAAAATCTAACATCGAATGCCGCATCCCCAAACCCCACTTCTTGGATTCATTGTCACCCGACGAGTTGGACGAACGCAGCGACATCACCAATCCTAACTTCCTAGACGACGAGGTAGACGGCCACGACCAAGCACAAAAGAAAGCCGGCGCACTACCGAAGCGGGCGACGAAATCAGAAGAAAGACCGAGCAGGAGTTGTTATAGAACCACTTTACACTATGGGTTGGAGAGTGCTGCTAGATCTAGCGAAAGAGATAAACGGGCTTCCCAACTTTACAGAGATGCCTGGCCTGGAGAGCATGACGTATGGACTGGCCGTGACACCGCCAGCGTCAGAAGCTTCTCCAGCAACGGCTCAACCGACGGCACCAGACCGTCTTCCAACTTAGAAAATAAAATGGAATGCGTATGCTCTCTAATATCTTTACTCAGCTTATCTCCAGAAAACAACGCTGACTTAAGCGGACCTCTTCTAGAAATGAGTCGATCGAATGAAAGTTGTATAGCGATGAGGCAGGCTGGCTGCATACCTTTATTAGTACAATTGATCCATTCGAAAGTAGCTAGAGAGACGCGGGACCGCGCGGCGAAAGCATTACGCAACATCATCCACACACAGACTGATGACAAATCTGGAAGGAGAGAAGCTAGAGTTTGGAGGTTACTTGAACAAGTTAGAGAGTACTGCTACATTTTAGAAGATGTGGTAGAATCAAGAAAAGAAGGAAAAGAGGTCATCGAAGATGAGAATATAAAGCATCCGAGTCAAAGTGTCGCTGCTTTGATGAAGCTTTCTTTCGACGAGGAGCATAGGCATGTAGTGTGCCAGTTGGGTGGTCTCCAGACCTTAGCTGCTTTAGTGAGTGGGGACCAAGCAGCTCACGGGAGCAGAACTGATGACAATACTTGCTTGACGATGAGAAAGTACGCAGGAATGACCTTGACCAATCTGACCTTCGGGGATGGCAACAATAAGTCATTGTTGTGCTCCTTCAAGGACTTCATGATGGCATTGGTCGAACAACTGGAGTCGCCCAACGACGATATGAGACAGGTATGTAGTAGCTTTTGTTTCAAATAGATCAGATAGTTTTATTTGTCTTCTAGTTTTTAATGACAGGACGATTCCTTACTCACAGTAATGGCATAGGACTGCTGTCAATAAAATAAATATTCACTTCACAGGTAACAGCTGCCGTCCTAAGAAACTTGTCCTGGAGGGCAGACACCAACAGCAAGCAAGTGCTGCGCGAAGTAGGCGCGGTCAAAGGCCTGACTAAGGCCGCAATGACGTGCCAAAAGGAAGCCACACTCAAATCTGTCCTTTCAGCACTATGGAACTTGACAGCTCATTGCTCGATGAACAAAGTGGCTTTATGTTCCGTCGATGGAGCCCTAGGGTTCCTCGTAGACATGCTGAGCTACGATTCGCCTACGAAGACCCTGGCGATTGTAGAGAACGCAGGTGGCATCATGAGGAACGTGTCCAGCCATATCGCCGTCCGCGAAGATTACAGACAAATTCTCCGCGAGAGAAATTGTTTGAGTGTCTTACTTCAGCATCTAAAGTCACCTAGTTTGACCGTCGTCAGCAATTCTTGCGGAACCCTCTGGAACCTTTCAGCCAGGTGCCCTCAAGATCAGCAGTTCCTTTGGGACCACGGCGCAGTGCCGATGCTCAGAAGCCTCATCCATTCCAAGCACAAAATGATTGCAATGGGCTCGAGCGCGGCACTCAAAAACTTACTTAACTCCAAACCTGGAAAGACACATATCTTAGCTCTAGATACGACAGCTAGGAGCTTGAATCTACCAGCTTTACCGACACTCGGAGTGCGAAAACAAAAGGCGTTAGAACAAGAGCTAGATCAGAACTTGGCTGAAACTTGCGATAACATTGAACCGGCGACTTCTCCTACCACCAGCAATAGAGAAGAGAAGAACCTTTTTACAGCGACTGAGAGACAAATCGCTATGAACCTTGAAAGGCATAGAATGACAGCTAGTTCGCCTTTGATGGGGACGTTGGCGTCACAAGTTTCGCTGAGTCACAGCGCACATTTAGCTAGCTACTTGAGTTGCAGTAACACCCTTCTGAAGGGTGCCTTGGTATCACGGTCTACCAACGGAGGAAGCTCCAACAACGTCAATAGATCTGACAGCAAAGATTCCGTCACCAGCACGCATTCAGATTCAGTATTAGATCGAGCGATGCGAACTGGTAAAGTGCCAGTACCAACACCGAGAAACAAAGATCTGATGAAGGCCGATACCAATAGCGAAGCGTTTAAGATGTCTTCGAAAACGGCAAAGGATGGTTTCCTTCGGTATCCGTCACAACCGCCCATTCCGCCGCCGAGGAGTTCCACTGACATGAGAACGAACTACACGGAGTCCGGTTATGACGTCGACCAGGACTCCTGCGACCAACCAATAGACTACAGCAGAAAATACTCTGAATCAAAAACGGAACAAGAACCGGCGGAGAAAAAGACTGAAACCAAGAAGTATCTAAAGAAGGAAAGTGGTAACACTTTCGGCGATTATCAAGAGACTGATTTGGATCAACCGACGGACTATTCTCTGCGCTACGCTGAACACCAATCAGAAAACGGTTCCGGGTCGGATATATCCGAACCGGGCGCCGCTGACGTTCACGAAGACACTATCAAACACTTCGCTACAGAAGGCACTCCTTACGAAACACCCGTCATCTTCTCCACCGCCACATCAATGTCGGATCTCCGCGTGATCGGTAAAGACAAGACGAAAATACCACAAGTGAAAGAGAACCCTGAAGTCATGACGCATTCGGACGAAAAGGACACTTGCTCTATCGAAGATCCTCCGAGACATGACAACGACCGAGCTGTTATAACCCCTCAGAACCCTACAGCCGAACCCATTCCTGAGAAACGAGGGGTATTTGACACGAAGTTCAGTTCAGGAATGATCAGTCCTGAAAAGCCAGTCAACTACTGCGAAGAGGGGACTCCAGGGTGCTTCTCAAGAGTTAGTTCGCTGAGCAGTCTTGGCGAGGCGACGGAAGAAGATTGTTTGGCCAAGAAGAATGCGATAGCCAGCATCAATCTGGATCCAAGCCCGCCGGAACAGAGTACCAGCTCTACTAAAGATAAAGAAGGTAAATTGTTTTTTTTTTATTTATCTTATGACTAGAGGCCTCCCAACAGTGTCCCGTGGTAAAAAGTAGTCTATGTTACTTAAGGATAATGTAGCCTAACAAAAGAGGAAAGGTAGCCCATGAAGAGGAAATATTTTTAGGAGTCGGACCTGCAGTTTTGAGATGGATATAGTATTCAATATGTTTTCTTTGCTCCAGAAAAACAAAATAAGTAGGGTGAGCATTTCCAGGCAGTTGACAATCCCACACGCAACTATTTTGAGAACGAACCAACCTATTTTGACGAATATGAGATAGTTTTGTTTTCAAAACGAATGATTTACAAAGTTTATCCTACTTTTGAAACGTTTTGATATATTTCTCGGTAAGAGTATCGTTTGTCTTTGTGCTACTTTCATTTTAACTTCTACAAACGAGCCCGTTGGATAGTTATCTAATTGGATGTGATCCAACCATCGCGTATTATGATGTCATTACTCATCTCAGCGGCTGGGCAGTTTACAAACATCGCACTGAAGCATCTATCTATAATCGAACATCGGTCTAAGGCCGTGCGTTGCGTCGCGCGGTTGTACGCGCGTAATGGTCCGTGTGCGAAGTTCACTTTACTCCTAGTGGTGCAGATGAAATAAGTGAACTTCGCACGAGTCCTCGCATTGCGGGTCCGCGCGGACGATACCTACGCGTCACGCAGCGCACACCCTTAGGCATTTACCTATTTATAAAAATTATGAAGAAGTTGAGGAACCTCAATGTGGCTACAACACATCACATACCTTTGTATATTGACGTGAAATCGTCCAGGGAATAAACAGTAGCGTTTACTATGAATGTCACATCTTGCCAACCCGTCTACCAAGCGTAACTTTTTTAGTAAGTAGAGCTGCTTTTTACCAAGGGAAAATATCCTCATTCTTCCTTTAAATCAATTATTTAGTTTCACTTCGCGCTTACGTACAAGCCTATTTGATTTGGATGCGGGCTTAATATTATCCGGGTGCTTAGCGACATTCAATTTATTCATAGAGAAAGTGCTAATAAACATCAGCATAGCTCTTTTTATTTCCACTACAGCCATAATCTAGTCGATATACTATTTAATTAAGTCGGCTAACCTACATTTTCCCTGACTAACATAGCGGGATTTATAAACTACGTAACATTTTAAAGTTGACATATCGACCATATTTGATATCCAGATACAAGTCCCTATTGTTATACAAAAAACACTTATAAAAAATCGCTTACTTGTTATTGAAGTAGTTACCACCATCGCCATTTTACTTGTTTTCAGGGTCCAAAGCGGTGACATTCGCTAGCGAGCCGGTACAGCAATTCGTGGAGGACACACCGCTGATGTTCTCCCGGTCTAGCTCACTAGGATCCCTACCAGAGTGCTCCACACATGATGACCAGGGCTCCGTGGTGTCTGAAGTCAGGTAGGAACACTGACCTCTTATAGAATCGAACATGGGACATTTGCTAGCGAGCCGGTACAGCAATTCGTGGAAGATACACCACTGATGTTTTCCCGGTCCAGCTCTTTAGGATCATTGCCAGAATGTTCCACACATGATGACCAGGGCTCCGTGGTGTCTGAAGTCAGGTAGGAACACTGACCTCTTACATACAAGTACGCTGGACATAGAATCAAACAGGGGACATTAAGGAGGATACACCGCTGATGTTCTCCCGGTCCAGCTCCTTAGGATCATTGCCAGAATGTTCCACACATGATGACCAGGGCTCCGTGGTGTCTGAAGTCAGGTAGGAACACTGACCTCTTACATACAAGTATGCTGGACATAGAATCAAACATGGGACATCCACAATTCGTGGAGGATACACCGCTGATGTTCTCCCGGTCCAGTTCCCTGGGATCCCTACCAGAATGTTCCACACATGATGACCAGGGCTCCGTGGTGTCTGAAGTCAGGTAGGAACACTGACCTCTTACATACAAGTACGCTGGACATAGAATCAAACATGGGACATTCGCTTGCGAGCCGTTAAAGGTCGTGGAGGATACACCGCTGATGTTCTCCCGGTCCAGTTCCCTGGGATCCCTACCAGAATGTTCCACACATGATGACCAGGGCTCCGTGGTGTCTGAAGTCAGGTAGGAACACTGACCTCTTACATACAAGTACGCTGGACATAGGGTGTTAATGAAGCCCAGAATACACCACTGATGTCCTCAAGGTCTAGTTTCTTAGGATCATTACCAGAGTGCTCTACACATGATGACCAGGGCTCCGTGGTGTCTGAAGTCAGGTAGGAACGCTGACCTCTTACATACAAGTACGCTGGACATAGAATCAAACCTAGACTTTCGCTAGCGAGCCGTTACAGGTAATAGAGGATTCACCACTGATGTTCTCCAGGTCCAGCTCCTTAGGATCATTGCCAGAGTGCTCTACACATGATGACCAAGGCTCCGTGGTGTCTGAAGTCAGGTAGGAACGCTGACCTCTTTCATACAAGTACGCTGGACATAGAATCAAACATGGAAGGATACACGACTGATGTTTTTCCGGTCCAGCTCGCTGGGATCCCTACCAGAATGTTCTACACATGATGACCAGGGCTCCGTGGTGTCTGAAGTCAGGTAGGAACACTGACCTCTTACATACAAATATGCTGGACATTGAATCAAACATGGGACATTCTACAGCAAATCGTGGAGGATACACCACTGATGTTCTCCCGGTCCAGCTCACTGGGATCCCTACCAGAATGTTCCACACATGATGACCAGGGCTCCGTGGTGTCTGAAGTCAGGTAGGAACACTGACCTCTTACGTACAAGTACGCTGGACATAGAATCAAAGCGGTGACGTTCGCTAGCGAGCCGGTACAGCAATTCGTGGAGGATACACCGCTAATGTTCTCCCGATCCAGCTCACTGGGATCCCTACCAGAATGTTCCACACATGATGACCAGGGCTCCGTGGTGTCTGAAGTCAGGTAGGAACACTGACCTCTTACATACAAGTACGCTGGACATAGAATTAAACATGGGACATTTTCTAGCGAGCCTACAGGTCGTGGAGAACACACCACTGATGTTCTCAAAGTCTAGTTTCTTAGGATCATTGCCAGAATGTTCCACACATGATGACCAGGGCTCCGTGGTGTCTGAAGTCAGGTAGAAACACTGACCTCTTACATACAAGTACGCTGGACATAGAATCAAACCTGGGACATTCGCTAGCGAGCCGGTACAGCAATTCGTGGAGGATACACCGCTGATGTTCTCCCGGTCCAGCTCACTGGGATCCCTACCAGAATGTTCCACACATGATGACCAGGGCTCCGTGGTGTCTGAAGTCAGGTAGGAACACTGACCTCTTACATACAAGTACGCTGGACACAGGGTGATAATCAAACCTAGGACTTTCGCTATCGAGCCGGTACAGCAATTCGTGGAGGATACACCGCTGATGTTCTCCCGGTCCAGCTCACTGGGATCCCTACCAGAGTGCTCCACACATGATGACCAGGGCTCCGTGGTGTCTGAAGTCAGGTAGGAACACTGACCTCTTACATACAAGTACGCTGGACATAGAATTAAACATGGGACATTTTCTAGCGAGCCTACAGGTCGTGGAGAACACACCACTGATGTTCTCAAAGTCTAGTTTCTTAGGATCATTGCCAGAATGTTCCACACATGATGACCAGGGCTCCGTGGTGTCTGAAGTCAGGTAGAAACACTGACCTCTTACATACAAGTACGCTGGACATAGAATCAAACCTGGGACATTCGCTAGCGAGCCGGTACAGCAATTCGTGGAGGATACACCGCTGATGTTCTCCCGGTCCAGCTCACTGGGATCCCTACCAGAATGTTCCACACATGATGACCAGGGCTCCGTGGTGTCTGAAGTCAGGTAGGAACACTGACCTCTTACATACAAGTACGCTGGACACAGGGTGATAATCAAACCTAGGACTTTCGCTATCGAGCCGGTACAGCAATTCGTGGAGGATACACCGCTGATGTTCTCCCGGTCCAGCTCACTGGGATCCCTACCAGAGTGCTCCACACATGATGACCAGGGCTCCGTGGTGTCTGAAGTCAGGTGAGGAATCTCCATAGAACAGTCTCATGTGGGGTCTTTTCAAATAGTCAAATATGTGGTTATAAAGTGCAATTTTGAACGCCATGCCACTTGCCAAATCGCTCGGTAATAGATAAATACAAATTGCAACTAACATTATGGTATTGTTCTAATGTTTACTATTTTGTAGAATTTTTTCCACAAGATAGTTATTTTTTGAACACTTGGTGTTTTAATCAAACATTAGATATTGATATTAACTTTTAAGTTACAAAGTTAATACAAACGAAGCAAGCGGAAAAAATTCACGCCGCCGATGGGATTCGAACCCACGTCTTCTGACAAGCCGGGTCAGACGTGTTTGACCGCTACACCACGGAGGCTCTAGCTCAGGCGGCGAAATTCTGATCCACTTGCTTCGTTCATATATTTTTGTCACTTGACTACTTACGGGTAGCTTAGCGCCATCTATGACATTTTAGTAGAACTATACAGTCACTCAACTGAAAACATTACGTATGTACAAGTTGACGAAAGATGGAGCTTTTTCCGATTTGCGAATGTTTACTATTTTGTAGAAATGGTTCCACAAGATAGTTACATCGGTGGCGTGAATTTTTTCCGCTTGCTTCGTTTGTATTAACTTTGTAACTAAAAAGTTAATATTGTTCTAATATTTTTTGATGATGAATATATTTTGCATGTTTTTGATGTCGCGATCTCTTTCCAGGAATCATTCATTTCCAACCCAATTTGCTAGGCATTATGAACTACATTTTCTGTCATGCAATCTAAGGTTGTTTTTCTTTTTCAGCCGTTTGACATCTGGCTGCATATCGCCAAGCGAAATCCCTGATTCACCTGGCGCGAGTGTGCCGTTGTCGCCGCACCCTCCGATGTCAGAGTTGCAATCGCAAGCACCTACGGAACCTTCTACGCCTCCCAGTAAGTTTGTTTTTAATAAGGATTTTAGACGATGTAAAACGGAGCCTATGGGATATAAAACGGTGTGATTGGACACTGCCACTTCGAAAACAGAAAGTGTTTTTAATTGGGAGGAAAACTCATGTAACGTACATACCAGTGGCGAAGGTTGACATTTTAAAGAAGGTAGGCCGGAGTGAAAATAAGTACTAAATTAAATTACTTCCATTTAAGAGAATGGCTTTATATATTTCTGAAAGGGAAACTGATGGGAATCGGCATGTGTGGACCTTTTGCCATTGATACATCCCTCATGTAAGATCTTTGAAAAACTCAAAGTTTATTGCAGATGACAGCAGGCTCATCATTGTGCTTAAATTACGGAACGACAACCATTAAATAGTAACTAAACATTGACTGACACATTTTGTCCACAGCAGGCGGCATGGTATCAGTATTCGCGGAGCGTACAGCGCAGTTCGTAGTGGAGAATACTCCAGCACCGCTCTCTGGAGCCACCAGCCTCTCCAGCCTGACCATTGACGACGAGCCTACAGGGTCCATACTCACCATGCAGAGGACTCCACAGGTAAGTAAATACATAGCATATGTCCTTTTGAAACAGACCGTCCAACCCGCCTAGTAAGACAAACAATTTGGACCCAAATACAGGATGGTTCGTAGTGGAAAACACACCAGCACCGCTCTCTGGAGCCACCAGCCTCTCCAGCCTGACCATTGACGATGAGCCTACAGGGTCCATACTCACCATGCAGAGGACAACACAGGTAACTGAATACATAGCATATGTTCTTTTGAAATTACCAACCCGCTGAGGAAGACAAATCGACGACGTATGGAAAAACAATTTGTACCTAATAACATTCTCATAAAGCTGACAATTGTAATTTACAATGACAATTCAATTTACATTGCAAGTATTGTAGGGATAGTTCAGTTCTTGGTAGCGAATCGGCTCGCCGACGACGCAATGTACATGAAATTGTCATTGTAAATTACAATTGTCAGCTTTATAAGACGGGCCCCAGGACAGTTCGCAGTGGAAAATACTCCAGCACCGCTGTCTGGAGCCACCAGCCTCTCCAGCCTGACCATTGACGATGAGCCTACAGGGTCCATACTCACCATGCAGAGGACTCCACAGGTAACTAAATACATAGCAGAGCTTTAGAAAAATATGATATCGTGTTTTGAAACGGTCCGTCAAACCTGCTGAAGAAGTTAAATGGTTGTATGGAAAAACAATTTGGACCCATAAATATTCTTATAAGTTTTTTGTTTTCTTGAAACCTTCTAAACTATTGTAACTACTTGTTTGTAAAAGTTTGGAAAGGCACGAAGGCCTAAAAAAAGACGGAAGCTAATTACAAATGCTGTCATTTCAATGTGTTTCCTGTGTTAGTTTTAAGAAGGTACCATAAAGAGATTATACATACTTATGCATACATACAATATCATAATTACGCCTTTTATTTTCAGCAACCAAATCACCAAGAGGTGAAAACCTCTACGCCTGAGCGGCAGGCTACCACTGAACCGCGGAACGTTCGGCCACAGATACCACCCTTACCTCAGGCGATAACTACTCCTAGCGAACCTGCTAAAGGTTTGTCAATCTTACCTTCTATCTTTACAGCCACATCAGTCCACTGCTGGAATTGGGCCTCCCCTTCTTAGGGGTATTGCCATACTCACCACGCTTGGCAGGCGGATTAACGAGCGCAGTGCAAGATGCTTTATTCACAAGGAACGCTGCTGCCCATTCCCTGGATAAATAACCCTTAGTAGCTTTTTACGACACCCACGGGTATAATTGGGGTGATGCTATTCCAAGCCGGCATCACACGGCAGAAATCTTGTAATGTAAGTTTTATGTCTTGTTTATTCTTTGGCAAAAACATCTTTTGGCAAAACTCTTGATAGCACAGTTTAGGAGCTTACTTGATTTTCAGTTACTAAATTAAATTTCAACATCTGCCTGCCATTATCCCAAAATTAGGTTGAGGTTGGCGCTACCTGTTACGTTACAGCACGAAATCATGTAGCAAAAGGATTTGGCAATGTTTTTACTACCGGCCGCCTGCCTGACGTCAACCCTCTTTGGGAATACTATTGTAGGTAGTATCACCGCCACCATGAGGTTGACCATAGTCGATAGATATTCAGCCAATTCAAAAACTCTACGAAACACCATGAGTAGACTAGGGGTGGCAGTATCGCCAGCCGCTACCACACGGCTGCTAAATTAACTGTAACATTTGTTCCAGGTGCTCAAACCCCGGGCAGTGTGAGTGACTCCTGCCAAGTGTTTATGACGGAGGACACCCCAGCCATACTCTCTGGAGTGGTCAGTCGTGGGAATCTATCGCCGTTGTCTATTAGGTAAGACGTACTTCCATTTATACAACTCATTTTGGTTTATGTCAGAGATTCTGTTAATTATTTTCGATTCAATTAACCCCATGAAGTCCTCAATTCAAGAATAGACTATTGAAGAATTATTCCAAAGATGCTTTATTTTTTAATGGCTATCTACACTACCGGGCCGTACCCAAAAAGTTCCGAGAGTGTGTGAGAACATCTATGAAACTAATTTGACTGGAGCCATGCCTTCTATCCACGTATTTACAAGTTTTATATCTATATTCTTTTCTGTGGATGTCGTAAGAAGCGACTAAGGGATTTGAGAGTTTATGTGTATTGCAATTTTAGGCGACAGGCTGACAATCTGTCACTTTCGTTGTACACAGTCTTTGAACGACTCTTAAACTTTTGTCAGACGTGGTGGTTGGTAGTTTTTACAGCCATTTACGCTCTGCCTCTTCCCCAAGGGATGTAGGCGTGATATATGTATGTATGTATATATTTACAAGTTTTTCACCATATTATGAACAGTCCAGGCCTGGTATTTGTGGGACACTTCAAGCTTATAATAATAATAATGAATATTGCAGGTCACGCACTGCCGACGCCGAACAAACGAGTGACAGTTCCAATCTCAGCGACATTGACTTGCTCGAAGACACCATACAGAAAGGGATCGCTACGGTATGATAACAAACTGTTCACATATAACACATACTAGCTACTTATCGCGATAGTTTATAGGTAAATAATTTATATGATAACACCCGTTAAGTAACTAGTATGTGTGAAAGTAATCGCGAGTGCTTAAAAAGTTATATTTACATATTAGTATGGTTTTCGACCGTACTAAAGGACAATTTTTCATCTGACACCCATCTGTATACCTGTGCTTGGTATCGTTGGATTTGTCATGATGCCTTGGTTCAGGGTCCGGAGTCTTCATTAATTCGTGTGTTCTGGGGGGAGGGAGAGCGAATCAAAGATGGCGGAATGGTGTTTTTTTCTTGACGACTCCGGATCTTGATTCAGGACATCACGGGGAATCCAACGATACCAAAAAGGTGTCAGCCGGATGTCAGATGAAACTCAAGATCTAGAGGACTTTTTGTTCAAAATGAACCGCACTATATCATGTGGTACACCAAGTCAAGCCGCGTCTCCTACTGATGTGTTATCAAAACAAAACGCAAAACATCCATCTATTGGAATTTTTAATGCACTCACAGTGCCATGGGGATCGAACCCGGGCCGCATGGGTAAACGCCCCACCTCTCTGCCACTGAGCTATCGATGCACTATTTGATGGATGCCTAATTTTCTATCTCTTATGTTTACAAGCGACGATCCAGCGATATCTGTAGAAAGTATTTGTGACTTTACTACCTGGTTAGTCCACATTATGAGTGGAATTCAAACCATATGATGAAGCTTGCTTAATCAATCTATTGGTATTCATTAAGCAATCTTCGATTCGATTTTTTCACTCGCAAAACATCGATATACTATAATGTCGTGGCCTATTGCTATAATGACGCCGCAATGTACATCGTTGCTTATCTATAGTTTTGTCTAATGTTTTGGAAAAACACGAGCTGTCTCCTGCCTTAAGACCTGACGAATTCTAACGTCAAAGATTTTATTTAAAAAATCGCTGCTGTAGATAGTTCCTAACGTACTATTCTTTCTTTGTAGGTGAACAACAAAGGCTCCTCTACAGAAGCCCCTTCGGCCAGTCGTTACCGAGATGACTTCTACGTAAGTAAATGTTAAATAAATGTATTTCCTTTTAGCTGGACAAAGTCAAAATCATAATCCTTTGTCCGGGTATCTTAAGGTGAATCGTCACGTGCACGTCATATAAACTAAAAACTGCACTTCAATCGACTTAAAATGTGAAATAATGGAGGCACACGTTTTGTTGCAAAACTACTTATGGTTACTAAAACTATAAGACATTATAACGGGTTTTAACTCACGGTAGGGGTATATCGAGCACCCAATATTTCGGCGATGTTGCAATCGCCATGATCACGGGTAAACTGGAGCGGCTGCGGGTGACGGCTAAGGGCAAACATATCTGTCTACCCTCATTCTTCTGCGTTTTTTCGGAACACTTTGGTCACTATCGGAACTCACTCGAAAGTCATCTCGACAACACACACTAACGGTATCGCATGATTTTATTGCAGATTTAGACACAAACTTATTTTTACACAAGTTTACCACTGGATTCCATGTACTTGACAATTTGAAGCCATCTTCTCTATTGAAATTTTTGTACTTGGTGATTTCAATAGCCTCGCTTACCAGTCTTGGTATGTAGTGGCGTTCGGTCGAAAGTACTTTTGGATTATGTAATTCGATCCAGTGGTTTGGACCAGACTCAAGCAGGTGTTCCGCAATGGCAGACTTATGTGCTTCATTGTTTTTCACTGCCTTTATGTGCTCTTTGACACGGGTGGAGATGGTCCGCTTAGTTTGACCAATGTAGCAACTACCACAACTACAGTCTATTTTATACACCCCTGGACATTCTAATGGAAATCGATCCTTTGGTGACCGTAGAAACTGCGATATCTTCTTGAAAGGAGTGAACACAGTTTTTATCGAATACTTATCCAGTATCCGTCCGATCCTGTCTGTTACTCCCTTCACATACGGAAGAAATGCAGCACGACGCTCAACCTTGGGAATTGGTGTCCTAGTCTTGTGTTTCTGAGGCTGAATTTTGTTAGGGTAGCCATTGCTCAGTAGTACGTGTTGAACATGTTGCAGTTCCTCATGAAGGTGTTCGTTATCGCAAAGGTCATAGGCGCGATTTGTTAAGGAGGTAACCACTGAGTTAAGCTGTCGCGGATGATGATGCGATGTTGCGTGTAGGTATCGGTCAGTATGTGTCGGTTTCCTGTAGACCGTGTGACTGAGAGTGCCGTCGCTTCTGACCGTCAACTTCACATCCAGGAATGCCAGTTCTCCAATTGCCAGTGCCAATTCTCTATTTCTGCCGTGAAACGTATGTTGCTGTGGATCGAGTTAAGATGCAGTAGACATTGCTGCACTGACTGGTCGTCTCCCTCCAGTACGCAGAACACGTCGTCAACATATCTTTTCTCTTTTGTCTCTGGCAAAAATTAAATTAAATTATACGAAATTTTATAGATTTTCATAAGATTTTATGAAACACCGACAAGTGGACCTTTTTTATGCTACACTTTAGCTAGCGTTCAGAGATTTGGTATTTACTAAAATCCCAAAAAAACTATAGCGTAACGTATTATTTTACACTTACAACTTAATTTATATGTATGTTGACACACGCTATCTTGCTACACGTTACCTCGATTTACGTTATTTCGACACGCGTTAACTTGACACACATTAAATCAACACAAAGTATCTCGACACACGTTAAGTCCGCCTTTGTGAATCTTGCTATTTACTTTTTTTTACCAATATTGTAAATGTGTTTTGAAAATTGCCTAAACCATATTTTTTTCTCCAACAGAAACAAGTGTTGCAAGTGATTTTGAACCTTGTAGACATAGCTTAGAATAACTCGGGTTTTAGAAATTCTTCTATAAATGCCGTCACCTTCCTGCCCTTATCCCAATTACTTGGGGCCGGCGCAACACGTTTTGTTGATCACAAAATCGTGTTGAAAAAGGATTTGGCTTAATTTTACGACCGGCCGCCTACCAGACGTCAACCCTCCTTGGGAATGCTTAATTGTGGTGGATTTACCGCCACCATACGGTTAGCCTTGGCTGTTTGGGTCGGGTTTATCCCTCGGTCGCCTCTTATGACCCTCACGGCAAGAGAGGGGGTGGTGCTATTCTACTGTGCCGGCACCACATGGCTACTAAATGTGTAATTATATTTAAAAATAACAACCAAATTTAATTTAAACAAAATAAGACAAATGTCAATAAGGATCAAAATTGCTTGTAGCACTTTATTAGCTTTAAAATTGTTAGCCGAGTCGAAAAATATAGTACAAGCAATTTTTGTCCTTATTGACATAACGATGTCGATTATTTTAATGATAAAATCACAATAAAAATATATTAAATCGTTGATCTTGTTAAGGCTTACAAATTTCTTAAAGAAAATAATAGCCTAGCATGCATGGTTCCCAGGACTAACGCAGTTTTAGTTCGACAGCTGTCATCTGAATTGTGGATCTCGTCAAGACCTTCAACTTTTTTGAAGCAACAGGTAGTCTACCATAAACGTGTTTAAAGTAAGACAGATATCTGCAAAAATCTAGAAAATGCAAGGCCTACTACTTCCTCCAAGCAACTGGTAGTCAAACGCGCATAGTGACCGAGATAAACAAGTATAAAGTTTGACAGCTGTCGTCGAAAATATAGATCTGGTCAAGGCCTACAACTTCCTCAAACCAACTGGTAGTCTAGCGTGCATAGTTACCGAGATAAACATGTTTAAAGTTTGACAGCTGTCATCGAAAATGTAGATCTTGTCAAGGCCTACAACTTCCTCAAAGAAACTGATAATCCCTACCAAGTTATGGGATATGAAAAAAGTTTCTGGCCTCCAACACAAAATGAACCAGACCACCAAATTTCTCTCTTCGTGTGGGACACCGAGTCAACCGCCTACTACAAGTAGCAGACCTCTGACATGGTTGTGTAACGACCGCCATCATAGACAGCAACCGGGACCGACGGCTTAACGTGCCCATCCGAAGCAAGGAACCATCTTACTTTTCGAACAATCAGGTGGTTCAGCCTGCAATATCCTAACCAGACTGGGAACAAATTCACAAAGTGATAAATATCAACTTTGTGAGTGACCCCACCGGGAATTAAACCCGTAACTTTCTGCGTGGCAGGCAATCGTACTAACCACCACCAAATCATTTTGTATTTATCTCATCTCTCCCCATCCCACCCCACCAAAGTTTACCTCACCCTGCCCTACCTTGCCTCATCTTACCTCACCATGCCCCACTCTGCTAAAGCTTGCTCCAACCCTGCCGAAGCTTGCCACACCTTGCATGTGTCAAGATAACACGTGTCGAGACAACGTAAGTCGTGATAACGTGTGTCGAGATTACATGTGTCGAAATAACGTGTGGCAAGTACCGTGTGTTGATATACTGTGTGTCAATTTTCCGTGTGTTGATATACTGTGTGTCATTCCGTCTCGCGCCTACGCGGAGAGCACTCGTGTGCGCGGTCCAACAGCTCCCCACTACGGCCGTCTCGTCGCTCATAGCGCGCTCACTTCGCATTGTATTGTACCGCATCGAGTTGTTTACCACGTTTAGTGCGCAGAGTAGTGTGCGAAGCAGAAACTTTTGTTCGTTTACGTACGATGGAATTAGCACCCGGTGATATGTCAGTAGACGAAAATGCTGTTAACGTATCCAGCGATACTTCTTTACTGGATAAGGATTCCGCAGGATCTACGCCCCCTAACTTCGTGAACCTTCGTGTTCGTTTTGCAAGTCCATTGGATCAATCCAATCACGGGGAAGAGAAGGTGGACGACAAGGACTCCGACACCAACGAGTTTGAAGCCTTTCAGAGAAGTATGTTCGAGCGACTTGATAATTGGTGCGAGAAGCAAACGGACAAGTTTTCCAAAGTTCTTTCTGATTTTCAAGCCCTTAACGAATCCGTCAAATACATGAGCGAGAAGTTCGAGAGCATCAGAGAACAAGCGGTATCTACTCAGCAGCACGTCGCTCAGCTAGATAAGAAAATGGAGATTGTCGAGACGCACACATCAAACATTGCTGCGCTGGAGGCCAAAATTGAATCATTGGAACAACAAGGGCGCCTTAACAACATAGAAATAGGCAACGTACCGGAGAGGCGGGGTGAAAACCTAATAACACTGGTGGAAGATCTAGGAACATCAATCAAACACACCATTACTCGGGCTGATATTGCAGCCATCCACCAGGTACCACACGCCAACTCTGCTAGTGCGTACCCCAAAAATATTGTGGTGAAATTTCACTCCCGCATTACCCGGGACAATGTTCTGGCGGCATTTCGGTTGGCTAGAGGTGTCACAACAGACAAACTGAACATCAATGGTGAGCCCAGGAAGGTGTACTTGAACGAGCATCTAACACTCAACAACAAGAAACTGTTTCGCGAAGCCCGCGAGCTCGCCAAACGAAACAACCACCGCTATGTTTGGGTCAAACACGGGACAGTCCTCACACGCGAAAACGACACTTCTCGCGTTATTGCTATTCGTTCTTTTAACGATCTGTCTAAAATACAACCCAAGCCAGCTTGAATACTTGCTTTTTTCACAGCTGAATTTGTCAATTTTTGCTATAATCATTTATTATTTACTTTTCGTTTTAATAACAAAATTTTATTCCCATGTATTTTTGCTTGTCACTATGTTGTTCCAGTTAAAACAAACTCCTAAAGCTAGAACTCGATACACTCTCTGTTTACTTCATTACTCTGTCGCATATACAGCTACTCACGCCTGCTTGCAATACCCTCACAATGACACTGTTAATCATTTTAAACAAACTTTATCTCAGATTTTCGCTTTTCTTTTCACTCTTAAGATGCTTAAACCTCAAAATATAACTACCACTTACAAATTTACAAAACCAAACAGTCAAATAATAGCTTCATGCTTCGAGGTCAAAAAAATATCATGTCAACATAATGCTTACGTAACTTTTTTAACCACTTTATTTATTACAAATATGCTTCATATTATGTGTGACTTGAAGAAAGTTGTATACTTACGGTGTGTAACTGTTTTTAAATACTGGTATCACTATCAATATCATTGTATGTCGGAATTGATTCCTGGGAAAGTACATGTCACAGGGGCTACCTGCGACTACGGTGGATGTACCCCGATCGGAAATGTGGTACAGTTTCGGCCTGTTTATATTAATACTACAATATCATTTATCTTTGGATTTTATTGTAGCATAATGATGAGGTCCAGCCATGCGTTGTGTTTGTTTCGTACTAGCTACCTACATAATCATAACTCAAGCAGGTACACAGCGCTGCGCCCGGCAATACCTACGCGTACCTATTTTCACCCAAATGTTTATACTTATTACTTTTCGTATAACCAATGATGCAATCTAATAAAAGTAACCAATTAACACTCTATTACCAAAACTGCGGAGGAATACGTTCTAAATTAAGCACACTTTATATGAACATTCTGTCCCATTCATACCATCTGATCATTTTGACGGAGACATGGCTAATTCCTAGTATTACTGAAAATGAATTCATAGACAATAGGTATATAGTATATCGCTGCGACAGGAACCGCGACGTGTGCGGGAAGGAGGACGGCGGCGGCGTGCTGGTGGCGGTGCTGCGCTCGCTGCGGCCGGCACTCCGCCTGCCGCCCGCCGCCGCCGCCCCTCTCCCCGCCATCCTGGACCAGGTCATGATTGAGTTACCTACCCGATCGGCATCTGGCGTAGTCACACAGATTCTTTTTTGTGCCGTTTACATACCACCTAGTCAGCGCCAGGAAGTGTACACTCAGTATTTGGACATGGTTTATGATGTTTTGACGATTGCTTCTTATGAACACTTTTTTGTAATCGGGGACTTCAATCTGCCAGACCTGGCGTGGAGTAAGGATGACTGCCATATTGAATCAATGTCAAGCCTTAGTATATCAGCTGCTAGTAAATACCTTTTAAATTTTATCTCCTTAACGAATTCATCACAATACAATTTCTTTAAAAATAGTATTGATCGTACCTTAGATTTATTTATAAGTGATATGGATTGCTTCTGTGCCTTGCCTCCTGACCCTGTGCTCCCTCTGGACCGTCATCACCCTCATTTCATGTCTTCCATAATTCTTGACACAGATTTTAACTCCATGCCCACACAAACACGAATAAAATTTTGTTTTGACAAAGGTGACTATACTAAAATAAATAATGATATTCAAAATATAGACTGGTTTGGATTATTTTATAACACTTCTGCGGAGGAAGCCGTCAGCCTATTTTATGAGAAAATTTATGCTATTATAAAATTACATGTACCTACCAAAGTCATTAAACAAAGCGACTATCCAGTCTGGTTTACACGTGCATTGATTCGAATATTTAATTCCAAAGATAAGTTTTGGACAAAATGGAAAAAATATAATAATATATGTGATTATGAACAATTCTCATTATATCGTGAAAGATTTAAAATTGAATGTAAAAATTGTTTCGATCATTATCGAGACTCGATAGAAGATGGTATTTATAATAACAACATGAAATGTTTTTGGAATTATGTCAGTAGTCGCAAAGCCAGACACACTATACCCTCGACCATGCACTATAAGGACTCGGCCAGCAGTGATCCTGAAACTATCTGTAATATGTTCTGTAACTTCTTTCACTCTGTGTACGAGGTCTCAACGCTTGATTTAAATACTTGGCTACCTCCGGCTGACAACTTTAACAATGATTTAAATATAAATAACTTGCACTTTT
The DNA here is from genome assembly GCA_024500475.1 of Phthorimaea operculella. NCBI lineage: Eukaryota > Metazoa > Arthropoda > Insecta > Lepidoptera > Gelechiidae > Phthorimaea > Phthorimaea operculella. The sequence goes on along the minus strand of JANFCV010000127.1, from coordinate 19,151 downwards.
CTATTGACCAAATTGCCAAGGAGTTAAAATCTTTGGATTGTAGCAAAGGTGCCGGACCGGATGGATTACCACCTTCATTTTTGAAGCAGTCTATGTCATCTATATTAGATCCTCTGTTCTATATTTATAATAAATGTATACAGGATGGAGTTTTCCCTCAGGTTTGGAAACTGGCAAATATCACTCCGATCTATAAAAGTGGCCCCAAACACGAGGTAAACAATTACCGGCCTATATCTATTTTGTCCACCTTGTCAAAACTTTTTGAAAGACTAGTCCATAACTCGATATATCCCCTTTTTGCATAATATCATTATCCCGGAACAACATGGTTTCGTCAGAAATCGTTCTACCGTTACCAATTTAACGCTCTTTACTACTTACCTTTTCGATAATATGGATAATCGCATACAAGTTGACTCAGTATATACTGATTTTAAAAAAGCTTTTGACAAGGTGGACCATGAAATGCTCCTGAACAAAATTGCCTACAATGGTATTAAGGGAAACCTTTTAAGATGGTTTGCATCCTACATAGTAAATAGAAAGCAAAGAGTGGTAATAAATGGCTTCAATTCTGAACTAGTTACAGTCTCCTCAGGCGTCCCACAGGGATCCATTCTTGGGCCCCTGTTATTTATCTTATTTATAAACGATATTTCAAGCTGTTTTCAAAACTGTAACTTTCTTCTCTACGCTGACGATCTGAAAGTATACCTGGGTATTCGTTCTATATCAGATTGTGAGAAATTCCAAAATGATTTAAACAGACTGTCTGAGTACTGCCAAAATAACAAATTACACTTAAGTTTACCCAAATGCAACAAAATAACTTTTACGAAGAAGAAAAATCTTATTGAATACCCTATGAAATCAATAATACTAAACTCATGTCACTTGCAACAATACGTGACTTAGGCGTGCTTTTAGATAGTCAGCTACACTTTAACATACACATTGATAAAATTATAAACAATGCTTATAGAATGTTTGGTTTTGTTATGAGGACCTGTAGAGACTTCAAACGCCCTGCCACTTTTGTACATCTATATAATGCCCTAGTGCGTCCAAATTTGGAATATGCATCACAGGTTTGGAACCCAATATATACTAAATATATAGATAAAATCGAAGTTATTCAAAGGAAGTTCTACCGTTCGTTACATTATAAATGCTTTCGAAAGAAACTTTCTTTCAGCAATCACTTACAGGCTAAATACTCCTTAATGACACTGAAAAATAGACGAACTATGTTAGATATTATGTTCTTTTATAAGATTTGTAACAACCTAATTGACTGTCAAAGTATAAATTCATACATAAGCTATAGCGTTCCAACTCGAATACAGCGTAAAGCTAATCCTCACAAACTCTTCACTACAAAGATTAGCAGAAGCAATGCAGGCGTGAGATCCCCTGTTAGACGTATCACTGCGACTTATAACGAGCACTTTACTCAAATTGACATATTTGGATTATCTAAACCTAGATTTAGGAGTTTGCTTATTAAGAAGTTAAAAGAAATCTAATGTATCACCAACTACTTATATAACTTATTGTAATTTTGTTTGCTTGCACTACTACTATCCACTTTTGTTTAACATGTGAATAACGTCGTTGGCTGTGCACTAACATATTATTATTTAATTAATACTAACAACCTACATTTGTACACAGCTGTTTGTTATTCCAAATAAATAAAATTAAAATTAAAAAAGTCAAGAAGGCGTGTGTCGAGATTGCATGTGTCGAGATCTGTTGAGATGCCAATTATGTCGAAATATCGTTGTGTCGACCTGACGTTGTCCACTCCAGTTCAGAGTGACAGTAGTACAAACAGTATTTACGTTAAATACCTTAACCCAGTCATGAAAACACCGACTTCTCAAGACTTGCCGACATCTGGACCCTTTTCACTAAACTTTATCATTTAAAAAAAACATACTTAGAAACAAACTTAAAAGTGTTGATTACATGAAATTGTAGTAAATTGTTTGTATAATAATATTCTTTCAAAATCTCAAAATGACACATTTCCACCCAACTTCATAAAAACGCAAATATCTCGGAAACTATAGTCCGACAGGTTCGTGCGCGACCTTCCTGCGGGGTACAGACGGTGGGGGGGCGAGTAAGCACGTCATTTTAATATGACGTGCGGCGCGGATGCGCGCGTTTCTCTTCCCCGCTACACCTCCCGCTACCCGCTGACATCTCCCCTCCCAACGTCTGTCACCCCTAGGGAGGGTCGCGCACGAACTTGCCGGACTATAAAAGCCGACAACTGGACCCTTCATGCGCGGACGCCCACAAATAAATACTTTATTTTTCACAACTGAAGCACTTGAAGACCTGTATCAGAACTTCTATTCCATCTTTCTATTCCAGCGTTCGCTGCCGCCGTACTTGCGTAGCTCGACCGAAACTGTGAAAGGGCGCGAGTGGACGGCAACTACTGGTGATAGCCCTCCGCCCCCGCTGCCTCCGCGGGGCCTGCGCCCTCGTACTGAACCACTGTTACCTGATGGTGAGTTTTGATATATCCTCACTTTTGCGGCTTTATCTTCCTTGAGCGCTAAGTTTTAATTCCCTAGCGGAATGGCTAAACCAGTGTTTTTCAAACTGTGGGTCGCGACCCCCAGGGGGGTCGCGGAGCCTTCCTAGGGGGGTCGCCGGCAAAAGCTAAGAGTCAAGGCAGAACCACAGGTGGGGGTGGTCGGATGATAAAATTCAGTAAAACACAATTTTTATTGGGCATGTTTATTTTTTCAAAACTTTCAAAACGTATTTTTGTATACGTTTTTACCTGTTTGTAGCGTGAAAAGTCGAGCTTGCTTCGCTCGCGATACGTGCACCTTTCTGCCTGTTTTACACTCACGGCTAGTGTTAATGCTCCTGACTTGATTGTAACGTGAAAACTTGATTGTAACGCGGTACGTGTATTTTTAGCCTGTTTTTCACTAACTTCCAAGTTTTTACGCTCGTTTTTAGCGTAAAAATTCTCGCTCGCTACGCTCGCGATGTTAACTGATTGCTGTGGGTTGTTTTGCCTAAAAATTTCAGCCTACCCAGAAAATATCCTAAGAATGCGCACAGCGCTTGTAGTTTTTCTGTATCCGCCATTGAATAAATGAAATTACTAATTTTATGTTTCTATGATGACCCAACAGGGGGGTCGCCATTGATTTTTTTCCTTGGAAGGGGGTCGCGTATTTAAAAAGTTTGAAAAACACTGGGCTAAACAAATGTGTAATCCATGAGTGCGTATATTACGGGGACGTATCATAATAAGGGCGTTGGATTACTGTAATCCGCTACTTTGCGTCTTTTTTCTGGGGTTTAGTTCTAACCCTGCAGTGGGAAAAGTCGGGCTTATAATAATAATAAAATTAGTTCTAACCCACAATGGGTTATTTAGTTAAATCGCATCGCGTCGCAATCAAATCGCAAGTATTTGTACGATACATACATACATAACATACTATATGCCAAGGGCAGATTGTAGTAGTTGTCACTCTGTCATAGTAAGATTGTTTTATCTCCTGTCCTTGGTCCTTTGACAGAATGTGGCATATGTCGTATGAAAATGTTAGTTTTCCCTATGTATTTGGTTTACATTTTTTATCCTATATATTTCTGTGGCCTTATCTGTAAATATGTGTACGTCTTCCCCGCAGGTCACAAACGCCCCCCGCAACCAGAGCGGCCGCGCCCACCCGCCCTCTACAACCTGAACCGCTCAGAGTCCCTCAGTTCCCTCTCCGCTGACTCCTTCGGCTCAACGGACCGCGAGATCTTCGAAGAAACCGTCAAGGCAGGCCTCAGCTGCGTCAGTCCAAGGCTCTCCGGTAAGGCACATAGCGTAGAGCGACCTACAGAAACCACCAGGCCGGGCAGACAGCACAAGTCCTTGGATAGAAGCGACAAGTTGGCTCCTAGAGGCAGAAAGTTCAGGGATGGCGAGCTTGAAAGACATCTTCCCACTAAATCAAAGAGTAAGAAAGATGATTTGACCGGTATGACAAGGTCCCCGTTCTCGTATCACGGAGAAAGCTCAGGTCACTCCTTAGCGCAACATTCTAGACGGAGTCTCAGATACTACGACGATGGACCGCCGAGTCTTCCGGCGAGAATCGACGACTCTAGGCGACCTTTGGAAAGAAGCAACTCGCTGAGCTCTTTGAGTAACGATTCCTTCGGTTCCACTGATAAGGAAGTGTTCGAACGATGCGTACGAATGGGCATGTCCAAAGCGCAACCGAAAAGAGATGATAAATTGAGAGTGCGTAGCGATGATAGATTGGAAACTAGGGAGTCGCGACGAAGGAAAAAGGACAGACCGGATCAAGGAGCCTTAGACAGAATGGTCGGAGAGGACAGGGCGATCCTTGAAGAGGTGATAGCAAAAGGGGCAGGGGAGCACAAGTCTCAGTCGAAAAATCAAAACGTTGCTGTCAAATCAAAGAGCAAAAAAGAAGATTTGACAGGTATGACAAGGTCCCCGTACTCGTATCACGGAGAAAACTCTGGTTACTCCTTAGCGCAACATTCGAGACGAGGTCTTAGATACTACGATGACGGACCTCCAAGTCTCCCGGCGAGAATCGATGAGCCAAGAAGACCTTTGGAAAGGAGCAATTCACTTAGCTCTTTGAGCAACGATTCGTTTGGTTCTACTGATAAGGAGGTATTTGAACGTTGCGTAAGATTGGGGATGTCTAAAGCGCAACCGAGAAGAGAAGATAAGTTAAGAGTGCGCAGCGATGACAGATTAGAAACTAGAGAGTCGCGACGTAGAAAAAAGGAAAACAGACCGACTCAAGGAGCTTTAGACAGAATGGTCGGAGAGGAATACTCTAGAGATAGGGCGATTCTTGAAGAGGTGATAGCGAAAGGGACAGGAGAGCATAAATCTCAGTCAAAAAACGTCCCGGCACCGTCTGTGGGTCGCGCGGCCGCAGGCGGGCTCGCAAACATCGCGCTAGGACACAACACTGGCTCTGAAAATGATTCCGCGTTCGATATCTCCACAGACCTCGACAACACACAAGCAAGCGTAGAATCACAAGACGTCAATATACTTGATCGTTCCAATGAACTACCCACTATAGACTCGGGGAATACTACTCTAGAATCCACCGCAGATATTCCAGAGATGGATCGCTCAAACGAGTGTTTGGCGCCGAAATCTGTTAACACAACGTTTGAATCCGAAATCAAAGACGAGCTAAACAGGTCTAATGAATCGTACGCTGATGTACTTGACGGAACATGGAGTGACCCTGAATCTCCTAAACAGTACGAAGCTGCCACACTAACGCGCAAAAACAAAAACATGAGCAAACTCGAATGGACTGACATCAATTTTGATAAAGTCCTTACTCACGATGAACTATCTAAGAAAAGTAGTACAGACACGTGGAACGATAATACAGTACCTGATGACGTCACTTTCCCGACTATAAGTGGTTCTGTACACATGGTATCTTCACTGAGAAGCGAAATAGCGGACGCGGCTATGGCACTACCAGATCTCTTGGAAAAGAGTGACATGGCTACTATGTCTTTCTCGAGACCAGATTTAACCAACAAACTCGACGAAGAACAGACTGAGGCTTCGCATAACCTCCACATCACTGAAGACAGTAAAACTAGCGATAAAATGTTAGAGAACGTTCCAGAACCAAGTTTTACGTCTTTGATAGAAGATGGAGAACCGAAGTTTGATTCAATAATGTCTTCAGTGATAGAAAAAGAAGCTGCAAGATTGGCTGCTCAGTTGAAGATCTCACAGTTCAATGGAATGGAAAACAGTGTCACATCGCTTACATCTTTAGATCTTGAGAACGTCAGGCCTCCCTCCAACTTAGGCAGTCTTCTGTCTTTAAGCGCATCAGGACATTGGGACGAATCATCAGCGCAAACTTCTAAAAAATCTCAGAAAAGCCGAAAGAAGTCCTTACCTGTCGCTTTGATGGTGAAACGAGCTCTCAGCAATTCTTACCACCAAGGTTCCACGGAGCACTTAGACAGCAATCCAGTCAGTTTACTTGACAATGTCAAACCGCCTTCAGACATGGAACACCTTGACATGGAAAGCAGTATGGTATCAGTTTCCAGCATAGTTTCTGAAGTAGCTGAAGTCAGAGACAAGGTACCTGTAGTATTTGATCTGAAGCAGCCTGTCCAAGACTTTCCTATGTGCAATACTGCTTTCAACACTGTCTATCACGATTTGGATAATGTCAACCCTCCATCTTTATTCAACGAGATGACAGAATCTACCATTGAAATGGAACAGACTACGGTAGAAAATGCGTACGAAGATTGTATCTCCACACTAAACGTCGTAACTGACATTCCATCTGGTTCAGAAAACGGCACGCCTTTGCCTTCAGACATGAGCAGTGTTGAATCTACTCCCAAAAAACAGAGAAGTAACTATTTGACGCCGAAAGAAAAGCGATACGTAGCAAAGGATAGATACCAGACGTACACAATCACAGATACTGATACCATTACTGAAAACGAAGTTCTAACGGTCGATACGGAAGACTATTTAACCTGGACCAAATCTGAAAGCGACAGGTCTGAGGACTACGTTACAGCGACTTCAGAAATAAAGACTAAACGTAAAGCAAGCGCCAAACAGAGACGGCTTGAAGACAGAGCGAGATACCAAACACAAACAGTCGACATTCGCAATATCATTCAAGAATCGTCTTCATCTCAAGACCCAAACATTGAAAACTTGAAACAACGGTTAGCGTCTAAAAAGACAATGAAACAGAAACGCGCAGAAGACGCTGAAAGGTTCAGAACAAGGACTTTAAGCGAGGATATTCCTCCGTCACCAACATTTGTCACTAAAGATGCTTTTGAAAATGTTGAGACCACAACAGGATACGACAGCTTGTCTTCCAATGAACTAAACCACCAACAGATTCTTGATGATCGACAGAGAGATGATGAAGACGTCTTCTCCAGAGATAGCGGCCACAATGACGATGATTTCGATCTGAATTTCAGTCACATGCAAACTTACACTAAAAGCTTCAGAGGTTATCTTCCGTCCGTAGAAAGTCCGACAGCTGTCGATATGATAGTAGTGAACAACTTAAAGAATATAGAAATGACCGAGTCTTATAGACGGGCTCTAGGCGAAAAGAACAACCCAAGCAGCAGCGATTTCGCAAGTTTTGAAGATGACAGCGCAAAAGAAAGAGCTCAGTCCGATTCTGACACTGAAATGCCTCAAGTCAAAGCTAAACCAAAAATAATCAAACCTGAAAACAGGCGAGACGAGAGCTTAGACTCAAATGAATCTATCGAGAAAGACAACGAAACGCCTAAAGCCATTAGAGGGAGAAAGAAGGCTTTGTACGTCTCGCCTTACAGGAGAAACATTCCTAATGTTAAAAAGACTGGCACGGATACTGCAAAAGTGGCGCCTAAGCCTAGCACTTCAAGACTAGCTCCTGTTAAGCCCACAAACGTCAAAACCGCTACTAAATCTGCTTCAAAACCACCAAGCGCCAGCAGTTCACCCAAGAAGTCAATCCCGACGAAAGCTCCATCTAAGATAGCCCAAAAACCGATAACTATTCCTCTGGTAGCTGCTACTGCAAAACCGTTGCCTCTAGAGCGTCAAGGGACATTCACTAAAGAAGAAAGCACCATTCCGCCTAAAGATTTACCAGTGCCAGACAAAAAGACCAATGTTCCAAGAATGACAAAAGCTACGACGCCAACGACACCCAATGCAAATAAATCGCCATCTCGATTACCACAGCCGAATAGATACAGCAGACCACCTCTGACTAAAGCGAAAAGTCAACAGAACTCAAAACAAACTAAACCCCTGACGAATGCCAGGCGGCAATCTGAAGCTTCCATCAAAAACTCTCCTTCAAGCCAAAGCTTACAAAGCAATGAAAGTGGAAAAACTGTTACACTAAATAAAAGTTCAAGACAAGGCAGTACGTCAAGCGTCAATTCGCAGCAGTCCTCGAAAACGAAATCTAAAGACGTCGAAAGCAAAATCGCAAACCTGTGGAAGAAAGTTGAGCAGTGCAAAAACCAACCATCAAAACCTGACAAAAGGATATGGATAGAAAGCGACAAGCCTGAGACTCCAAAATTGATTAGAAGTTCCACATTCGAGGGACAGCCAAAAAGCCAAGTGCCAACTGCGCCCAAACAGAAAACGGCGATCGGAATGAGAGTGTCACAAATACCAAGTCTCAGAGGAAAACCAGGACAGAGCAAGACTGGGCCTTCCAGCCCGAAGAAAGTTGCAAACACTAGAATATTTACAAGAAAACCTGTGAATGGACAAAGTTAAATTCAATGGCCTAAAGTGTGGGATAGAACTATAACTTTATAAAGATTCCGTGAGTGAATCTTTTGCCAAACTTAGGTGCAATTTTGCAAGCTAAAAGGCGAATTTATGTGTGTGAGCATGATTTGATTACCTATCGGAAGAGGTAATTTTGGAAACTATATTCCAAAACCAGTTATGCAGTTTGCGTTCTATGTATGATCAAAAACCTATAATTTTTGTTGTGTCTGTAATATTATTTATTCAAAGTCTAAACAAAACATTGATTGTGAATTAATTTTGAGTGAAAACCCGTTAGTGATTTTCTTTTGATTTTATTTTTATGTATATTTGTTGCATTTACTCGCGAGGTTTATTGAGAAATTATCTTATGTATGTATGTAACCGAACGCATTTTGTGTGTATGTTAGTTTTTTAAGTGAAAATGTATGAAGATGAAGACAAGTGTTTACTACCCGGGCAGATTATGATGACAGAGATTGTTATATTAATATATCAATGTATTGTAATATTCAATTAGGTAATTCGTGCAATAGACCACCAATAGCATGCATTTGACTAACTTTTCCAGCTTTTTAAATGACGCTATATTTAACGTTATTTACAAAGATACTGAATATAAACCCCCTTTACATAAATGACTTGTCAAACGTAAAGACAACGGGTTATCTATCCCATCGAAGATTTAAGAAAGTTTAAGGCTATTTCCTTACAAATGTAAAAAACTACACTGGCGAATACTAAATACTGCTTTAAACTCCTGTCAAATTATCTATAACATCTCACAATAATATTATGTAATTCTAAACAAATTGTAAACCTTTCAGTTGTACCAAACCTTACCAAGGTTTCATTTTGGAGATCTTGTAGTATTTCCAACCGAAATTGTGGAATGGTGAGGCATGTTACAACGAGGCACTGTAAATACCCATTAAATTAGAATCTAGGGTTACCATAACACAGTTTTTATATTTTTCATAATATTTTTAATCATTATACTAAAGGAACACATTGCTTGAAGAAATAAGGCATAATGAATTATGTCGTTAATTTTTTGATCTAGTCAGTTTTAAGAATTTTGAAATGCTTAGAAACAACTATAATACCATCGCTTATTGTAGGTATTTTCTTATATTCCCATATTGTATTCTAAGTTAAACTACGGGCCAAAACTTCTCCAATTCATGGAAGCCGCTATTTCTTCCAAACTTTTTATTGTATAGCTTTTTAGCTTCATATCATATCATCAAAATGTTTTATTCGCTCTGATAGCATAATTATTTAGAACTAGTGTTTTTCAAACCGGTGAAATCTTTTAGGGGCTTGTAAAATTGTAGCAAAATTAACCACATGATCCAGGAAGTGATTTTGTAAGTCCCAAAAAGATTTGTCTGGTGATAATAAACCTGCGATTATCGTAAGTGGTTTGTAGTCTAAATAGAATATTCTTTGGCTGATCGTTACACCGATACGTAGTTGTATAAGCCATCATTTTCTCGTAAACCAGTTTTAGTAAATTAGTTGTAAGATGCGTAATTGGTGGTAAATAAATGTAATACTTACTTGATTTCTGTCTTTGATTTAAACAAGTTCCCTTAATCATTTGACCGCCATTGTCACTATCGATATTTTTTATTCGACAAACCCTATACAATCGATAGTATCGTAAGTTCAATACTGTCGACAAGCGCAATACTATCGATAGTTCGATACTATCGATTGTTTTGTACTGAATCGGTACTATCGATAGCTTTTCAATCTTGAGAAACGATACTATCAATAATATTGTTGCATTTAAACTATCAATAGTCCACTATCTAGCGGCAACACTGATATAGATACATCAACGAGATACATGCATACATTCCATAAACAGGTGTAAATATTTTGGGGGTGAACCAGCCCATGAAAATGAACAATTTTCCACAAGGAAAATAGGCCGAAATATTTAATAAGAAATTGGACCGTCCTATACAAAATGTACCAACCGGAACATACAAAATGTTCCTTGGGGAAAGTTGTTCAGTTTCATGGGCTGGTTTACCCCTTAAAATATTTGCAGTTGATTTTTTTACTCCTTATATTTATTGTCATAATTTGATGACCGTTATGGTCATGGTGATCGGCCCCTACAAATAATAATGCGATGATTATCTTCTAAACTAAAGTCGTAAAATTCAGCCAAATCCTTTTGCAACAGGATTTTGTGTTTAACGAAACGTGTTGCGCCGACCCCAAGTAATTGGGATAAGGGCAGGAAGATGATGATGATGATGATTATCTTCTAAACTACAGGTCGACAAATTCTGTGTTTCTGCATACGAGTTTGACGAATTCCCGACAATTACTTCCAGAAATCTATTCTTCGCTACGTACCGTAGTTATAATCTATGCCGTAGTTCTTGAGATCCTTGGAGGAACGCTGGACTACTAGGGACGGAACGGGACGGAAGATGCGTTGCTCGAAGTTGAGATCCATGGTGGGGTGAGCCATCGCGCCCATTTCTTTTTGTTATGTTCTAACCTTCGATCAGCGATGGATCAACGCATCTTCCGTTCCGTTCCGGCCCCGATCTTCGATCTAACTAAACGGTGTCCCGACAAATTCTGTTCCTAAAGTCATGGTTTACAACATGGGGCGTGCCATAAAGAACCAAACAAAATTGGACCTCTCATAGGGACTCAAATCTGCTGATCGACAATTTTTACCCTTTTTTTTATAGGGTGAAATTTTACTAGTGCAGGACGGATTAGTGATTACGAATTACGAACAACCCCAAGGAACATGAATCGAAATATTAAAAAAAACCGGCCAAGAGCGTGTCAGACACGCCCACAAATAGGGTTTCGTAGGCAACGTTTAAATATCTGCAGTAGGCGGTTGAAAAACTCTGACACCAGGGTTCATCGGGTCGTTGAACGACTCGGTGTCCCACACGACGAGAGAGAGAGAATATCAGGTTTTTCAGTATTACAAACTTAAGTATGAGGGCGCGGCATACAGACAGACAGACAGACAGACAGACAGACTTGACGAAACTATAAGGGTTTCTAGTAGACTACGAAACCCTAAAATTGGCCCTCCCATACAAAATTACCGAATAGCTATTACCGAATAGATTTGAGCTACTAGTGGGTGGTCATTTTTTATCATATTGCGGCCTATGCTCCTTGTGGAAAAATTGTTCCATATTACCAGCCGGTTAAAATATTAGTAAATTATGTTTATAGTAAAATTTCACCCAGCATACTGTCACGACTCCGCTAAGGATTTTAGACATCTTCTAACCTGTTCTAAAGCATTTGACTAATTTCAGTAAGTTCTGGTTAAAATAGAACAAAAACAATTTGTACTAGTCAGATTGTTTATTATGTATAAGTATGGTCAAATAGTCAATACAATAATCAGATTGAGTTGCATCCTACTAATAACATACTTGCGAAATAGCACTATTTATTACCCCTTAAAATATCTGTTCAATATTAACATACAAAATGGTGTATATGTAAAGTTTAATATTAGTTATAATAACAAAATCTATATACTGTTTCATGGAGGCTTATGGAGGTAGATGCGGTTTAGTATCGCAAGACTGGCTAACTGAAGAGAGTGCCTTCTAAAACTACACAACAGATGGAGTTTTCCTCGAAAAATTGCAAGGGTCTTAGCACCAGAAGGCGCGAACAATCATAAGTCAACTTACCAACTTAATGAAACTCGATAAAGACAGAGATTCAAAGTGCGCTAAAGCCTTAGCTAGAGTCGTTTTCTCTCGCAAGCCCAGTCTACTTCAATTTGCGACTTTGAAGCTCAATTGGGCAGATACTTTTCACCAGATTGCCTCAGAAGGAGGGTTATGTTTTTTCGAGAGTATGTATGTGGACAAGAAAATTCTTTTTTACAGCCCAAACGGCTAGTCGTATTTCTACAAATGAGGTGTCATTCATACTGGCTATACAGGGCGTTAGGGACGGTGTACCGAAAACTTTGCAGGCATGATCAGACCATCAAACAGAACATATGAAAAAAAAACCGACCTATACAAAATTCACGATCAGTTGACTGACTTTGTATTGGAGATCGAAAAAAATTTTTAGTTTCCCACCATTGGCTCCATAGTAAAACTTGTTCAGTTTCATGGTCTGAGCAGAGCACGCCTGCAAAGTTTTCATTACACCGTCCCTAACACCCCGTATAAAAAATGCAAAAATAACTTTGAAATTACCGAGTTTGAAATTAGCGGTTTTTGTTTAAATACTTATGCTTGTCCCTCTGTCCTAAGAAAATTGGGTAAGGAAAAGTGGGCAGCAACAATATGAACCACGATAAGGCGTTGATACTTTTAAGTGTTCCACTAATCAGCCAGTCTTGCAACACTTAAAATTCGACAAAAGCCCATCTAGCAATACATGTGTATAATCTATATACTAATACATACGACGGTGCATTGAGGTAATGCGGTTTACAGGCAAAACTTACGCTTAAGGCTTATGTATTACTTTGTAACATTGGCTGATAAACTATTGGGCAGTGATTTTGTAGGTAAGCAACGTACAGTGGAACGGCAGCAAAACCATTTAGTAACTTAAAAATCTGGTTGTAAAAAAAAAAACAAATGCATATGTCTCGAGTTATTTTTCCGGGAAATGTATTTTATCAAATTGTTAATATGTTTAACAAAAAAGAAAACATATGGAATAGTTCACCAATTCCACTGGTACGTTACTCGCAAGGCAAAAATATTTTTGAAAGAAACCTGCAAAACATCCTATAGGTATTAATTTTGGCTTAGAATATGCAAAAATCCTTCATTCGATGTAAAACTGTTTTTTATAAGAAAGTTCACGAATTTAACATATTCTGAGTCAAAAACTGCATTTTAGCGTTTCTACTTACAATTTAAAACTGCATACAATGCCAAACATTAAGCGAAAGCTGTTATTAAAATTAATCCACCACTTCCATTTCTAGGGCCAGGGTCATTATAATTCTCTGATCAGCTTTTCTATTTTCATATCATACGCTTAAATCCTGTAACTTCATCCTAAGAAACGTATACTTTCTTGAGCAAACTCTAGCCCCTTCCCTAATTCTTTCGACAACATTTTGTTGTTATAAAATACCTAAAATGAAACGCAATCAAGAGATTTGCAAAACTTGGAATATGTAGGTACAACAAAAGTTTGTCGAATAGATGTAACATTCTCTTCTCCTCACAGATTAACTTCCGACTCTCATTCTACATTTTGGTGGCCGACAAAAACTATGTACAAAAAAGTTTTTCAAAATAGGTACGACAATATTACTCCGGACGTAAAACCTATAGACTTATTATGCAAACTTAGAAACGCTTATCGAAAAATACGTAAACTAATTTTAGCTTATTATAACTGTAACTTTGACCGGGTTTCACCGTTTCCTTATATCTATAAAAACATTGATAGCTTCAAACTTGAAATAGACTCTTGTAAGCTAAGTTTTTAAGAGGAGTATGCACTAGAAAACATTGCGCGCTGACTGAAACTGGAAAACCCCTTGTGAATAAGAACAACTTCACAATAATATAGTGTCATTATGATATATGGGCATTCTATCAGTTATATGTATTGGTAAATTAGGTTAAAAACTTCAGTTAAAACTTATCTTCATCTAGAAATGAATATTACGTAACTATGACAAACATTAATGTGATAGATAAGTACAATATTTGTTAAATAGTGTAAACTCCTCTTATGCAACCGTTTCAGATAATATTTTCTGGTCCAAAGGTTGCACGATGTTATCTTGGGTACACTACACTATCCCAATAAGAAAGTTTGGTTTAGTAGACAGTAGTATGCCCGAAACTGATAGCAGAAAAGAAAAAAAAATTATTAAGAAATATTTTGTTTGATAATTTTTTTAATAATTTTATGGCTAATTAATACAGTTTGGTTGAGAACTGTTTTATGTGCTAGACATTTGTCGACTAAACCAAAAATTCCCGAACATTACATATATCGTCCGCCTTTAAAAGATTCACAAGAGCATAACATAGTGTACATTACATCATTATCAACAAGTTAAAATATATTCTCGTTGGGACATTCAATAGATATACTCTTAATTCAATACTTTACTCTGACATTACGATATCTCTGATATATAAATAAAAAATAAAGACCGGACCCGGTCTAAGGTTCTTACTTTTAGATTTAGAGACAGATTTTATAAATGGAAATATCTATTTTTGTACAAGTTCTGGGTATTGAGGTAGTATTATGCGCAGGCCCGCAGCAAGCACTGTTGTGTTGTGGTCGTTTTTTTAGCAATCAGAATTTTAATCTTGTATATTTCTTGTATAGCGGGTGTAGACTTCTTTGAACCTTTAGGAGCAAAGTGTTTATCGACATTGTGAAATTCTAAAGATGCTGGGATTGGATCCCCGCACAATATCGACGCTTGAAAGGCAAAATTATCTAAGCGACTTTTTTGGCCAAATTGAGTTATATACATTGTTGGAATCGCCTGATTTTTCTGCGTCGTTTGGTCCTACTCACGTCTCTCTACGATGACTTTTTTGTCGCTTAGACATTTTGAAATTCGTGAAAATTCACTTTTTTCGGTTGACTAACCGACACGATTTTCGACCATTTTTGAAAATTTGGTGGTTATCGAAATTAAATAATGCTAAATTTGACTTTGGTCAAATTTTACCGTTCTCTTCGTACAGTATTTTCTCCACTTAGTCAATTTTGCCTCAATCTGACAACACAGTGTAAGGCGCATAGCTATTTTTTTCCTTACAAAGATCTCGTTTTTTCATCACTTAACTAATTTTTGCATACCCGTTTTTCTGCGTGCTTGGCGTTTAGTTAAAAATGACTGTTATAATTTTTCTTTATTCAGTTGGTTCAGTATATATTACCTGTCTTAAAAATAAATCTGATTGTCACTTAGTCAATTTTTACCCGCCGTTTTCAAAGGTTCTTTTCTTATTTAGACAATTTTTACTTGACCAAATACGATTATCCAATGTCGGTTAGAACCTATGGTAGCATCACGTACAGGCGCTTGGAATATTTTTATTTAAAGTAGTTTACATAAAAATGTTGGTTACTCCTACGGATGACTCACGAACAGTCGCTTGTGCAAACAGTGAATCTAGAGTTTAAGTTACTTAGATAGTTCAGTGCATGGCAGGGCGTCGCTTGGGATGCACGCGCGTGCTTCGATTACGATGTCGCCAAATATGACGAATGCAGTTCTCATGTAACAAGTCCAAAAACATTCAGTAGAATTTACAAATAAATTAGATTATAAATAAATTTTGTTCATTCGCTTCATTCAGTTTCTTAGCTCGTTACCTTTTTCGGTGGTCATCATCACATTAACCTATAATAACAGTCCACTGCTAAACGTGGGCCTCACCAGGGTACGCTACAAGGTAAAATCCTTGCGTTTACTATCCAGTCCCTACCAGCTGCTCTCTTCAAGTCATTGCTCTTTCTGGGCAAGGCATCCACTCGAGAACCCGCTTACTCCGTCGTCAATCGCTTTTACCACAGATGTGGCCAGACCACTGACCCTTCAGCTTGCTACACTTCTATTTCCAGTATGTCCGTTACTTTGGTCTTCGAATAATCGTTCGGCGTTCCGGATTAACCTCGACATATTAGCGAGATCCCTAGCATAGCATCCCCTCTCTGAGTGACATGTAACCAGTGTCCCAGTTTTACTCTCAGATTTCATGTCTCTGCTCCATAATTCATCGTGAGCGGTAAGATGCACTGATCAAATACCTTATTGCGGCGTGGGTGACTCCAGAACAAGATACGTCTTCCCAAATGCTACCCAGTCCAGCCGCACTGTTCTGGAGATTTCAGCCTCAATGTTATCTTTTTCTAAGTACAATTTTTGCCCAAGGTATTCATACTTTTGGACAATTTCAAGGTCTACTACACCTTCGACGGAGATATGCTATTGAGCTGGACCGTGGTCTTTTCCAAATTCATCCCAATTCCATCACGCCTCGAGGCCGTATTTAAACTGAACTCCTTTGACAGGACCTGCCGCAATTCTATGTTCCTCTCTGATGATTTTGCCCATGTAGGTGGCAAAGCGGAGATGGTGAGGTATTCACTGTTGACGAAATTGTCCAGTTCATTCAATGCTAAGGTCTTCAAGCGCATTGGTGAAATGTTTGGGCGATATAACGTCACCTTGTTTTACACCTCACAGTAGTTGAATGGCCCTTGTTAAAAGTGATAGAAATACGTTCAGCTTTTTCCGCGCTTATGATGGCAAGCTATGCTGCTGAGTAAACCACACATACGACCGCAACTTAATCGACAGGGGTAGTTACTTATTAGTCGGTCCTCGGAACGTGACTGTCGATGATCTCCTGAGGATACTCCGTGGAAGTATTCCTGTAGTGTAAAACGGTGGTTGTGGTGTAGGAGAGGTGCGTCGCTTGTACATTTGC
Source organism: Phthorimaea operculella (assembly GCA_024500475.1). Taxonomy (NCBI): domain Eukaryota; kingdom Metazoa; phylum Arthropoda; class Insecta; order Lepidoptera; family Gelechiidae; genus Phthorimaea; species Phthorimaea operculella. Next base: position 2,345 of record JANFCV010000127.1, on the reverse strand, counting down.
ATAACATTGCAGTCATAGTATAAAGAAAGGGGGGGAAGTAAGTTATCTTAGAACAACCGCACCGCGCGCGGCTTGTATGTGTGCGCAATAGTATCTACGTGTCGCCGCACGCACACATCTACTGGCGGCCCCGCCCGAAACGTCCCGGGATTTGTCAGTGTTGCGTGCGGCGACGCGTACAGATACTATTGCGCACACATACAAGCAGCGCGCGGTGCGGTTGTTGTAATGGCTAGTGAAAACCTGAATTTGATGAGTTAACAAGATAAATTATCTCCGTGATAGCAAATGGGACAACCCAGAATGGCTGATAATGATGATGATCACACTACTGAGCTACGTCTTATAGACTTTTCTCGAGATCGTAATAAAACGACTAAGATTTGACGCCTTACAACCACTGGGACGGGCAGGGTATCGTAAAGGCTTTAGTTCAAATAGACCACATCCTAAAATACAGAAGTCAGAAGAGTTCAACCAACCGTTGCGTATGGCTTTTGTAGCCCACGAGAAAGCTTTTGACTCGAGAGAAACCTGGACTGTTCTGGTGTCTTTGCAGCCGTGCCTAGTCGAATAGCTGTATGTGGAGGTGCGGAGAAGCCTATTGGCGAAGACCCCCGTTCAAGTACAAAACCACAAAACAAGGTCTATACTATTACACCGAGATGTAAAACAGGATGACGTTTTATCCTTAAAACTTTATACCAAAATGCCATGGGATGTCTTCAAAACCTGACAGTGTGATGGGTTGGGTATCAAAGTCAACGGCGAATATTTTATGTATCTCCGCTTTGCCGACGCCATAGTCATAATGGCCAAATTGCTTCAGCATCTGCAAAAAATGCTGTCCTGTTTATATACGGTCTCGAAGCATGTTGAGTTCAGGATGACCTTGGTCAAAAGCAAGATAATTTTGAATGAACATGAAGTCGTACCTGAGCCAATATCCGTGGTAGGCGTAGGACGAAGGTAGACCTTGAAGTTGTCCAGAAGTATGAATACCTTGGGCAAAAAATGCTGTCCTGTTTACTCGTATATACGGTCTCAAAGCATGTTGAATTCAGGATGACCTTGGTCAAAAGCAAGATAATTTTGAATGAACATGAAGTCGTTCCTGAGCCAATATCAATGGTAGGTGTAGGACGTTAAGATATTGTATGAGCGCCCAGGGAGTAGATTAAGAAATGATACTACTTAGTTGGTGGTTGAACTTAGAAGGTAGACCTTGAAGTTGTCCAGAAGTATGAATACCTTGGGCAAACATTGCAGTCAGGAAGATACAATTTCGAGGCTGAAATCACCAGAAGAGTGAAGCTGTGCTGGGTAGCATTTTGGAAGTTGCGTCTTATTCTGGAGCCACCTTTGTCATCATGCCTCTAGACCAAGATCTTCAATCGGAGTCGGAATCGGAGAGATCTTATCATGTACGGTGATGACTAACGGAGACGAGACGTGAAATCTGACAAATAAATTGTCCCACCGGCTATGTATCACTCAGAGACCGACGAAAAGGTCTATGTTAGAGATCTCGCTAATGGATAAGGCCCGGAAAGAGATTGTCTTCTAAATGTCCAGTAGGTTGGTCACATTTGCCGTAGAAACGATAGACGATGTTGTAATCGGGTTTCGAGTGTAAGCCAAGCCTCAGCAAGCATAGCTTTGGGCGCCCACAGGCCAGATGGACCGATGGCGATGAAAAAGACCGGCTGGTAGCAAATGGATGGCGAATACGGATGATCGTACCTTGTGGCGTACCCTGGGGGAGGCCTACATCCAGCAGTGGACTGCTATAGGCTAATGTGATGATGATCCTAGTTGATATATGCCTTTGTGTACCTTAGTGTTGACTTTTATTGCTATTGATATAACACTTGAATTAAATAATTAGGTAAATTTTCTGTAACAAATGTTATTTAAGTCAAATTGCCGGGAAGAATTTAGTATAAAATTGTAACCTAAGTAGTTTTGCCTCAAATTCGAAGTATTTTTGATGTTAGTTAGGCAATTTTTACTCTGTCGTAAATTCTTAAAAAAGGTGTTTATTAAAATTTTACCGTACCTTTGTCATTCCCAGCTTGTCGGTTAGTCAAATTTGCCCGTATTTATTTTTAGGTAATTTTTGACTAAGCGACACTAACTCTAAAACTAAGCATTATTCTTTATTGATATTTATACAAAAATTTAGGTAATAAAATAACAAAACAAATATGTAAAAACTAGGCTTCTAGGACTATTACAAAAATTTATACGATTTTTTTTCTGAAAATCCAAACTTTAAACTGCTCTCCTGTAAAGTTACTCTGATGTCCTGCAGATAATTTGCCTTTCAAGCGTCGATATATTTT